>OY728152.1:195824794-197055487 GCA_963277665.1 Viscum album | reverse complement strand
TCATTTTATATAATTTTGGTCATTGTACATAATTTTACAATTAAACCGGACATAAACAAGTGTCAATCTTTTGATAGTTATTATCTCTTAAAAACACGCTTTTTGTTTTAACAACAGGAATTAATTTTAAATTAATTTCTGCCACTTCTGTTTTTTGAATTTGGAAAAATGGATTCCATATTTGGAATCAGGATGTTCATATTGTGTAAATAGGTAACTTTTATTTTTAGACACTTTGAATAATTATTTTGGTAAATAGTTTATTTACCATGGTTAAGGGTAAATCCGGTAAATAAGGGTTAAAAAATAATATTATAATAATATTAAATTACCCTAAAACGTGTCCTAACCTTATTGGTGGATACATTTCCGACCATTGGCATCTTTGGGTCGATTTTGGGACCCCATGGATCCACTTGTAGGTGATAGGGACACTTTATTTTAATTAAGTTAAAATAAGTATAAAAATGACATAAGCATATATCATTTAGAAAAACAATTTTTACATAGGGTTATATATGTTTTATTTTAGACTATAAATATTCATTAGAAATATAACAAGCTTTCCTACATAAGTATATTTTATTTATAATTTTTAGACATTAAATAATTTAGATTATTTATAACACAATGATGATGCAGTAATTACCATAATAGTGAAAAATTAAAATAATTGATATTATAAATACCCAAATAAATATAATTTGAGACTTTTATTGAATTAAAATAATTTTCTTGGTTACCATGACATATTAGTATTGATTTAATTGACATTTTTAGAAGTAATAATTCTGTTATGAGGTTCACAAAAATCATTTATTGAATTGTGTCAAAATTGACAGAAAAGATGTTTTAAAACAAATATTATATTATTAATTGATATTAAATTCCTAAAAATCTAAGGTTCGGCCAAGAGACATATATCATGATAGGTGTATCATTAATGGACCACTTGGGGGTCTCTTGGATGTATATAGTATGTTTATTAACCATATAATATAAAAATACAAAGAGACACTGTAAAAGTGAAACTAATTAACTTAGAGTTAATAATTAAAGATAAGGTTAATATAGTAACCCAAACCTGTCTAAATTCTATTGGTTGAATGTTCTTCTACCCATACCCACCTGAAAATTTAAATAATCAACTTTGGATCCATTAGAAACCGAATATGAACTTATTATAAATTAACATTTCTAGCTTTTCCAAAGGTGCCTCTCACCCCTCTTATAAAAGGGCACTCCCCCTTCTCATTACTTCACACCTTCAAAGACTTTTGGTTCGGCCATCCCCTGCCCAAATACTCTCTCAACTTCCCTCACTACAATATAGATGTCTTAGTTTGATCATAAAGCCATCCTACGGAGCCCTTTTAATCAAATCAAAAGGAAGAACCCGAAAAAGAGATAATGATTTCACCACACTTTTTCAAGTTCCTTTCTACTTCCACTTCCTCTTCTTTTGTTGTTACCATTCTAAAATAATAACTCCAGTATAATATATATATTGTGATGTTATTATAAATATGTTACAACCATATTCAGTATTCTATCCATCCTTTGAATAACATGTCACCATACGTGTGTACGTACGGCTTGCCATCTCCACGTTGTGGTGTAATTGTTATTCAATAAATTATTATTTGGATGGGTATAATAATGATATGTAAATAATGTAAATAATAAATATAACATGATAATGATTCTGTATATATGATATACCATCCAATTATATATTATTTTATTATCAAAAGAATGATATTTTCTCTCGTGCATACGTACGGATTACCGTCTCCATGACGCGATGAGATTCATTTCCAAGTTCACCATTCATCGACGATTATAAAAATATATATTACTAATATGTATGTAATATATGACATAATAATTCTACAGGAGATATATATATATATATATATATATATAAGGATTTATGTACTTACATATATCTTATTCACTTACTTTTGTTCAATACTATATAAAAACAGAAACAACGTTTATGCGTACGTACGGACTATCGTCTCCATAAATGGTGTTTTCCATTTCATATATATGTCTATTATACATATTTATATTCTAAATATATATGATATATTTATCATGTTTTATTTTCTGGAAGTATTTAAATCATTATCTATGTGATACAACCAAGAGTGGCAAGTTAAAACACATACGATAAAGAAAGTGATTATTACACGAAATGTTAACTTAACATGGAAATTATTATTAAATGGGTAATATAAAGTCATAAATGAATCATGTAAGATATCATAAATATTAATATGGTTCTGTTATAATTTAATAACATACTACGATCTTCGTACAGGAGGTTAAACGTACCCTCAACTAAAGGAAAGTGCAAGGTAAGGGGATTTCATCTCACTCATTCCTGTGAGATTCATGCCATATTTCCACCACTACCTTTTGTGTGGTGTATGTAATTCCCATAATTATATTCATTGTTTAATACACTTTAATTTATGTGTATTTTCATATTCATTGTATGATACCTCTTTCATGCGTCGTATGTTTCTTAAGTTACCAAATTGGTAAGGGTTTATTTCGCAATCTCTTCATTATTCGAGGTTGTTTATACATAATAATCTACTGGGATTTCTTTATCATCCATATCCTTGTTTCTTAAAAATGTATTTCAAAACATTTTTAATATTTACTAGAATATGGGTTAAAGTCATTTATGCCCTTGTTTACTTTTATAAGTGGTTTATAAAGGAATCTTTCCGTCATTTTCCAAACAAGGTCCTTTTTTATCCTTTTTTACAAAATTAAGGTAAGAATGTTTTTTAACTTATACGGTGGGTGCGGTTATTCTCCGCCGTTATTACACCTTTTAAGATTCCTTCACAAGATTATAAATATATTTTCAAAATAAAGGTTTTCTCTATAATTATGCGACTTTTAAAATAACTTAAAAAAAATCAAGATATTTCTCTCAAATAGTATTGATTTCATCTATGTCAACATCCTTTGATAAATTTTAAACTTGTTTCAAGTTGATTTATTAGGATAAAAATCATCCATATTGTATTTAAGGTTTTGTGATATTTTTGAATATGGATGAGTTATTTTTATGCCATTACTGGTTTATGATTAAAGTTTTGACATTTTGTATGTTAGTTTTAATATGAATGTTTACATTATATTTCATCCTCTTTTTAAGATGAATGTGTTGGACTAGTATGTTCCGGGTTGGGGACCGATAAAAGTAACCCCTCCGGGTTGGTGTCCAGTTATTAGAGGCACTCCAGGTTGGTGTCCAGTTATTAGAGGCACTCCGAGATGGTGTCCGGTTATTAGAGTCACTCCGGGTTGGTGTCCGGTTATTAGAGGCACTACGAGATGGAGTCTGGTTAAAGAGGCTCTCCGGGTTGGGTTCCGGTTATAGTTATCCCTTAGGTATTGGCACGAGGCCTCGACACAGAAATTAAAGTTTGGCATCATTTATTCCATCATTATGAAAGTGGTTAGTGATATTGCATGTGATTATTCGATTAGTAGAATATCCATGTGAATAAGTAAATGGCATTATTTCATTTTATTTCTGCCATATTATGCTGAAGTTAAATTTTAAAAGGCTTTTTTTAAGTTTTATACATTTCCTTAAATGTTTATGCTTATTTATGAAAGTCACCACTGTATTGCTTACCCTTACTGAGCATTTGAGCTCACCCCATTCAATGTTATATTTTTCCCAGGATTCCAAGAAGTGTAATGTGATTGATATGCAGGGTTAATCCAAGGGAATAATGGCATTCATAATGATTATTTATGTTTTTTTCTACGTCATAAAGTGAAAATGTAACATTCATGTATGCAATCTATTTTTCCAAGACTGCTAAATTGATCTGTCCTTTGGGACATGATTCCTTGTAATCATGCCAATGTATTATAATAATGCACTGACGCTGGGTAACTAGGGCCGGGGCATTACATATATGATCTTTGTAAGGGGTTTGATAACTCAATTTTATTTCATTGGGTAATATTGATTCATTATTGACTATATAATTTGAATATTTTTTATTTAATGACCTAAAATTTTATTATCTTGTATTTAAAATTTTTTTCTCAATTTAAATTTTTTAACACATGGTAATGACATTGATCAATCACTTTAATGACACGATCATTATAATGTTTTCTCATCTCACTTTTGTTATCGAGGTCATTTACCATATAAACAACTCATTTATATCATGTGGTTTATATAAATTACCTTTGACATGATATATCGTGAATAAGATTCTACTTATTGAATTTAATGATTAATTTTTTATTTAATTCATCATTCTTATGATTCATAAGTTACCAAATTGGTAAGGATTTATTTCAAAAACTAATCATTAGTCATGATTGTTTATGTTAAAGTATCTATTGGGAGAACTATATAACCTTTGTATGATAAACAAATATATTTTCTTATCCTTTCATTGTATCTAAAAATTATTAGTTTTCAATTCATTCCCCTCTTTTAAGTAATCAAGATAACAATTTTTTTAGAAAATTGAAATTGTTTTTTTTCGTTCGAGTTTATTTTTCATCCATTTCAATTTTCCCTTTAAAATATTTTAATTTGTTCAATAATATCCAATTATGTTTAATTTTATTTTTTCCCTTGATTATGTTTTTAAAAAAATAATTAAAATGAATGTGGTTATTATTTTCCTAAATATGTTTGTTTAACTTTTTACCAATAATTTGAAATGAATGTTTGTTTTAACATTAAAAATATTAATAGAATTTCAATCATCAAGGAAACTAAATTTTTGGAAATTTATATTTCATGTTTCTATAGGTATTTCTATGAAAACTGTTTTTTATAATATTCTAGAATTTTTTATTATTTATATGTTATTTTCAATGTTAAAAGGGTTTTTTTTCAAGATTGTATGTATTGATCTCTTTAATTGTATTTTCATTTATCAAATTCAGTAAAACTGTTATTATATTTATTATACACTCGGAATATCTTATAATTATTCTAACCTTATCCTCTATTTGGGTGATTTTTGAATAGTTTTATTGGGGAACGTATTAATACACATATGCTAGTTCATCCTATATATAATGTTTTTTATAATTTGGAATATTTATTAGGATATATTGACTACATAAAAAATTATGTCTTGTATATAGTATGTTATGGAATTGATTCATTATAACCTATCAATTCTTCATTAGGAATCTTGAGACAAACTAGTTTGGGTATTTCACTAAGGCATTACCCATTTATATAATATGTCTTATAACTAGGCCTCGATGGAATATTTATGATGAGTGGAATTATGAATTCCATAATAAGAAGATTAGTTATTAATTTCAATATTATTATTGGAATATTTATGTTATCCATGGACATGTATCAAGATCTTGTGAAAAGATATATGACATCATCTGATCATCAATTATTCCTCCCACATCACACTTTATGAAAAATTTATTGATTAAATAGCATGTTTCCATATTTTTTTATCTTTTCATATTGATAATTCCCTAATTATGATATATTCTAATGAATATAACCCTTAATGAGTGTTTTAGATCACCTTTATTTTACTTTTATTTTGTCGTTATAAGGTGAAATAATCTTTTAATGAGTTCAAGAATTTAGAATAATTACTATCACTATGATTTATATTTAATTTAAAATATATAATGAGAATAGTGTATGGATTTATTTTACAAATAATAACAATACATTATGTCCTTTTGGATGTGACTGTTTGTATCTAGTTCCAATTTGATTATATAACTAGCATATCTATGAATGAAGGTTCGTGGATTTTATAGTTGGCATAAGTGGATGTTTCATAGAAAACATAGTAACTACATCTAGAAAATAATATATTAGGGAAAAAACCCAATTATTACCTTTAAGATATGAAAAATTATAGAATAATATTATAATGTTTTTGGTGAGGTAATTATAATGGAGGTTTCCATCAAACTGATCCCAATTTGAATACAAAAAGTGTATATGGTCTTGGAACATATAAATATAGGAGTAATTATCTCAAAAATAGTAGGTCGAATATTTTTTTAACATCATTATTGTGCATTGAGTCTTCCCTTACTATGAATATCTTTTGAAACTCTCAAAATATATTCATGGGTTATTTACATTTTCTTTTTGAACCGTTATCATGAATGAGAGAATATGAACTATGGGAAAGTATGATGTTACACTATAATATGGTATAAACCATATGTTTCTTTGATTTATATGTATATATTTGATCAAATAATTAAAATCATAGATACCCCTTTTATGGTTTCATGTTATCAGATTTTAACATGATTAGGTATATTTTGGGGGACATTTATTAGAATACGACCGTTTTATTTATCATATGTTTTAATAAAAAGTTTATTTGAGAAATTTTTATTTAATATTTTATGGGAAAAATAATGATGATATTTAGAACCTTTATAGTTAATATGATCATTAATATTTAAGTAATTATGGAAAATTAGTATAAATGGTATTTTATATGATGGGAATATATGATTTACTATATAGATAACAATTTTAATTTGAATGACATTAGGTTACTATGTTTTTAATGGTATTTATGTATAAATATACTATTTTTAGGAAATTATACTATTTAGGTAAACTAAAATACCTTTTTTATGATAATATTTTTATTTCGGGAATAATGGTTGAATTATATTATAGTAGAATATGAAATTTTATTTTCCCTTTGTGATGATTCATTTTATTTATTGAATTGATTATAATTTGTTTTATATTATATTGTTTTTTATATATACTTTGGGTATATGACTTTATTAGAGAATAATGTTGATAATATATAAATATTGAATTAAATTTCAATGGATATGAGATCATATTCTTCTGGATTTTTTGTTTGAACTTGGATGAGAATATTTTGAGGAATTTTTGGTCAGTTATTTATGGAGTGATCCACATTAATCCTTTGGTGTTATTTTTGAAGATTCGATATTATTTCATCATATAATGTTTTAATCATTATTTGAATTATCTTACCTATTTATAACCATTTTGTTCTTGGTTAATGTCTAGTGATATGTCTAATATCTTTTTACCCTTTTTTATTGTCTAATATATTAGAAGCTGAATTTATCTCTTTATGAATGAAAAATTCATTTTAAATACTCATAATTTTAAGGAAAATATGATATTGTGGGTGAAATTGATTAATGGTTGAAATTAGACTTGTTAAGTAAGTATATTCTATTATGATCATAGTTTATATAATAAATTAATTCCAAAACTCCAGGAAAAGGGTATTGAAATTAAAAGTTTATCATATTGCCTTCATTTATGATAAATTGATGGTCTTTTCCCATAACTATTTTATGTTTTATTGGTATTTATCTTTCTCATGACCATGTCATTTATATCACTATATTAGTCCTTTGTAATATATTCTTTTCTTCCATGTATTTATTCAAAGATCTCATTAATGTTCTCTTTATCTGACCACTGAAATAAAATATATTTAAGGTAACTATTATGTTTCCCAAATTCATTTTATAAAATCAATATTATTACATGTGTGTACGATGTGAGTTTTAAATAAAGGCTTTTTAAAATATTGAACCATTGATTATGAAGATAAAAGTATGATGGAAATTTTTTTTATGTTGGTATAATGTAAAAAACCAACATTTTATAATATATTTCTATTTCAAAATATTTAATTTCTTTGATAGGTTATGTTACAAGGAACAAAAAGTTTAATGGAAGCATGGTATAACATTAAAATATTATTATTTGAATGTTATAGTTATAACAAGTCCATTAAATTGGATGGTATTAATATGATTAAGAATACTATGAAATATATATAAAGGTATTACTCAATAAAATTTTGTTCATTAATGGATACATTATAAGCACTCATTTTTTTCCAAATTCATTTTATCCTTCCAAAATATACTTCCTTTCAAAATGGGTTTTATTCTTTTTGGTGAGCGATTATTAGAATTAATTTTTTAATTTTCTGAAATTTTATATAATAAAAATAATATATATTATTAAATCCAAATTTTATAATTATATTACTGTGAATATTTGGTATTTTCAGATAACTTTGTTTTTTAGTGAATGTTGGAAAATATCATTTTTTGTAAAATTTTCAATTATTTACATTAAAAGTACAAAATTTTCATTTAATTTTATCTAAAAGTAAAAAATCTAATATTTAATAAAATATAATCATATTTTTAAATTTCGAATGAGTATTTTACTCGGTTTTGGTATCAGTTAATTTTTATGATTAAAAATACCATTTTCAAAAAAACGGTTTTTCTTTACATTTTTTATTTTCTCATAAATTAATCATCCACTACTAGAAATTAAATATTGAAAAATTTAATCCATATTTGAACCATGATTTTAATATTTGGTAAATATTTCCTTTTCATTTTTTCGTTATGAGTAGTAGGGATGGTAGAAATTTAACCTCCTAGTAATGGTCAAATGTATAGAAACCCTGGTTAAAAAAGTGGTATGACTTTAAAATAACACAAAAAACATTACAAAATGCTATTTTAGAATTTCATTTGTTTTATACTCTTGTTTGACTCATTAATATTGAAACATGATTCCATTTTTCATAGATAATGACATAAATATTTTTCTGTAATATATAAGAAAATTTACTATCTTTGATTTAATAAATATTAATATTTTATCACAAGGATTAAAATAAGGTATTAATGATAATATGTTTTCAAAATGAGTATGAACATATTATATATATGATAGGAATTTATTTTTTATTTTTATAAATTATATAATTACCCAGAACTCTTGAACATGGATGATGCAGTGCTTGTACAAGCTAATAAAAAATCAATATAAATATATTTAAATGTATTAAATTAATTAATTTTTGATATTTTGAGTATAAAATTATTTTTAGGGATATAAATGAAATTTATTTTTAAAAGAATTATATTTTAATTCAATTATTTGTCTTGTATTTTCTAAAATAACATTTTTCTGAATAATAAAGAAAATATTTTTTTTGAGATATGTTATATTTTATGATATTATTGTAATTTAAATGGGACATATAAATTCATGAAAATAATAGATTGTCTCATGTATGATAATATAATATAAATATAATACCAAAATAATTAATACATATAATTTAAAAATTATTTCATGATAAATATGAAAATCATTTTTGTGTGGCGATGTAGTGCCAATGATGAATAAGGAAAGTAAAATATGGAATCCTAATGATCATAATTGATAATGAAATGACATTTAATGACATTTATATAAAATATTCTTTAAAAATGATTTCTATGATTGTAATTTTTGAACATTGGATTTATTTAAAAGGATTATTATAATTTGAATATAAATCACATTTACCATTTCATATCACAAATCCTTAATAATTCATTTTATTTTAAATTTAAATTTTTTCGTAAAAGTACATTTACTAATAACATTACCATGTAGTAAGGGTTTTCGTATATCAATCTTCCTTGAATGGGTTATATCACTTTTTCATTTATTATATTATGGAATTATTACGTGTAAAATGAAATTATATTGATTTAATTTTGTATTTCCACTCATTTTTTTATTTACAATTCATAAAAATAATAACTCCATTGATTAATTCTAAATGCAATAATATGATCCTTATTAGGGGTTCGTAGCTCCATTTATTTTCACTGAGTTATATTACATATTTATTTTCTATGTTATATAATTAATATTTGTACAGGTATATATTATTATTTTATATTTTATTTTCACTTTTTTATGATTATTTATATTTTATTAAAATCAACATTTCATTTATTAATTATCACATCAATGATATGACCTTTATAAGTGTATCATGTCTCAATTTTGTTAACATGAGATATATTCAAGATTCAATAGTTGTTTCTTTCAAGTGGTATATATACTTCCCATTTGATATAGAATAAAATGATTCCCTTTATACTCTTGGTATTTTTATTTTCATTTCAAATAATTTTTTCATGGTTGTTATTTGTGAAAACTATATGGTTTCCTTTAATTTTCTTCTGTTAAGTACTCATGAGGTTGAAAATTGTTTTTAATGCAATCCCAATTTTTTTCTATTCAATTGTGAATATTTATCATCCACATCCATGTATTCATTATGACGTTTCAAAAAATATTTTCAGAAATATATAATAACTTTTTACAGTCATTTTTATCAATAATATAATATTTAAAAAATGTTTGGAAATGTATATTCTTTTCATTTTATAAATTTGTTGCTTTTAACATATTAAAAAAATGTCTAATTAATGTTTACATTCAATCGAACAACATTAATTAGTATTCCCATCATCCTGATTATTCAATGAGTTGAAACATATTTTAAAAGATTCCATAGTTCTTTTCAAAAAAATGTTTTTATAATGTTCTAGGAATTTTTTATGATGTTATATTAAAATTGAAAATGATATCATCATCAATATTATTTTAAATATATTATTATTGTTTTTTTATTCTTTAAAGAAAACAACAATTTATTTTACTAATTCTCAACTATGAGATAATTTTAATTATACCATCCCAATCCATTATTTTGGTGGTTTATTATCAATTTTAATAGAGAAATTATTGAAATTACATACGCTAGTTCTCTCAATATGGTTAGTTTTTTATTTTCATAAAATTTTTACTATATTATATTATTTATTAAAATTATTAATTCATTAACGTTAGTATGTAATGTGCAGTTCCCATTATAACCCTTAGATTCATTAGTAGGTGTTTTTGGATAAACTAGTTTGGTTGTTTTTCTAAGGCCTTACCCATTTATCTAATATAAATTGGCTTAAAGCCTTGATGGTAAGTTCATGATTTCTAATATTAAGTATTCCACCATTATGATATTATTTATTGATATCCATAAGACCTTTTCAATAATTATGATGTCCATGTATAAGTATTAAGGCCAATTGATTATTTAAATGGAATCATTTGATCATCATTTTTTCAGGGAAAATTATTTTATATGATCTAGTTGTTGATTAAAGAGAATATGTTTTCTATTGTTTAAATTTACATATTTATAATTCCTTATTATCATATGATATATTCTTTTGTACATAACCCTTACTAATTGTTTGATATGACCCTTATTTTTGAAAAAAACTATCATTTTATAAACAAAACCAAAACCAAAATGATACGAGTAACAATTTTCAATGGAAAAACAAAAAATGGAAAATAGTTTCAACTAATTCCACATTAAATATAATGTACTTAATTTTAAAATTACCATCCCAGCCTATTGTGTGCTGATTGGAGGTGTAATATAATAATTGAGCACTAGTCATGAGAACACCCCTAAGCACCAGCTAGCTATAGGCCCCAAGTACCTCATGTCTTGGGGAAAAGTAACCCTAACAATATCATTTCACGTGCATGATCCACTAATAGGGAATAAAACTATAACCTATTGATACCCTATATTATCATCATAGTTTAGTTATTGTTGTCATCATCAAACTTTCTATGTGAAATAGGTGTCAAACCCCACCGGATCACTAGCATACTAGTACACATATGTCCATCTAGATACTCGTGTGTCCCCTATTGTGCTTAAACAAGTTCCACATCACATGATACCACTTACACAATTCATCAACCAAAACAAGCATCACATTCGATTAACCACCACTTTCACATCACAAACCCATTCATGAAAACTTATTCACATAAAAACATTCACAAATCACTTCAAAAGTCTTGAGAAACACCACTTCCTAGAGAATTTTCTAAACAAGCCTTTCCAAATTTTAGTGAATACATGCTAATACAAAAACATTCCAAATGGGCCTTTATGTTTACACACAAAAATACATTTACCAAAATATTTCCAAATCATTTCTAAATCCATATTCAAGTTTGAAACTCAAAACAGCCCCTCAAGCCAAACATTTTCCAAAACAAACACACCATAAGACAAACAAGCACCATGACATTCCATTTTAAACCACATTTAGAGACCACAATAAGGATATAACATTATTTATAAGACAATAACAATTAAAGAAACCAATATTTTATGGAAAACTGGTTTAAAACACCGTCTTCATTTGAGGCCACAATCATGTGTGCACCTAGTGTACCCAGGGATCTACCAACATTTGATGGTACACCAATCATCCATAAGGACCCCTAAAAACCTTTTCCACAAAACCCACCATTTTATTTAAAACTATATCTTACCATCCACATTGTTTAGGGAACATAAAACAATCCTCTTACAACCATGAAATCCTTTTTAAAACATTTTAACACAGTTAACAAGCTAACACATTCTCAAACCATACACAGCAAATCACATTAAAAAACAATAAATAACTATCACGCCATAGTAAAGTCTATAAATTTTATAAAAACACCCAATTTTTCTTTTGAAGAATAATGAGATTTTATACAATAACCCTAGGTGCTATAAACCTATGAATTTCACACAAATCCCTTTAAAAACCTATTTTTAGTAAATTATACCATCACGAAATCATCATTTTTATAAAGACATGGATATATTTGAGGTGAGAAAGAAATTTAAAAATTAAATGAAAACACACAAGCTCTCATGGGGTTTTCTAGAAAGGGATATGTTGGAAACGCCTACCTCAGTAGTGTGAGAATGTGATGAAACATGAAGGGAGGTGAGATCAAATCCCCATAGACCATTAGTACACCCTTGATCCAAAGAAAAACGAACCAATCATAAACCCTAGAAATTAAGGTTCAGCCCCGGAAGAAAATCCCCAATGAAAACCCTAGAACAAATAGGTGAAGATAAGGAGATGATATATGATAAATGAAACCAAAAGAATTGTGAACCTTTATTGAGAAATCTCCCAACAATCTCCCCAAATCGAAGTAGGAGGGAGGGGGATCCCTCTGTTTGATATGAAACACATAAGGATTCATTTGAGAGGTGGAATCACCAAAATAGAGGCTCCATGTAAAACGTTATTAATCCCATATGTGGCTTTATGGTTTTGCTGCGTGGTTTTGTAAACCATGTGCAAACCATGCGAGGGCTATTGGAACACATCAGTAACATTGTAGGGTTAGGTTTCACGATTTTGGAAAACCGTGCTCAAATAATGAGACCCCAAAATTTTTCCAAAACCCCTTAGAATACATCCCAAACACTAGATAAGTCAACCCAAAAATCCTCAAATATTTTAAAAACAAAGTATTGACACCATGGGTGTCACATACTCACCAACATGAAACATTGTCTCATTACCAACAATAATAACAAACCATAGGTATAAATGGAAACCAAAGCTACGAAAACACATGTACTTTTTTCAGGAACTCAAACTCAACCTCAACAAAAAGATCCAAAATTTGGAAATGAATAAAATATAGGAGTTTTCGAGGTTGTGGTGTGACAATTCTCTCAACCACAGTCACTTTCCACCCTCAAAAAGTCACATAGATGAAAGATAACCAAATCTTGAATCCATGCCTAATAAAAAATAGGAGAAACATGAACCCTGGAGGTGACTATTCACTCCACATGTCACACTCTACCGATCATGATGAAACCACATAATAAGAATGAGGATGAAGGAATATTACGAGAGGGTTCTCACCACCCAAATAATTCAACATGAATGGAAACATCAGAGTCCAAACACAGCACCACAACTTAAATGGGAACTAGGGACATTAAAATTTAAAATTACTTGGAATACCACATGGTTTGGTGGCCTGGTTTACCAAACTATGTGCAATCCATGCACCCACACTGTCTATAATGAACACCACGCACGGCTTGACCACACAGTTTACAAGCTCTATACAAACAGTGCCAACGCCACTGCTCGAAAGAAACCAATACACATGGTTACTTGAAACCTATCACATGACCTTGTTCTAGCCATGCATTTGGTTTTTGTATGCATGCCATGGGCTACATGTTTTTGACTAACCATGCGGTAATTGTGCCTCACCTGAAAAAATCTCCTGAAAACTCCAAAAACCAAAAAATCTCATCTTTGGCTTAAAATTGAACTACCATATACAAGTTGTACAATACTAACACAACAATAGGTAACCATCATACATGAATTGAACCCATAATACATAAATTTTATCAAAATACTAGAATATCCAAATGAACACTACTGAAATTTAAAACTGAGACTGAGAAATATAAAGGCATGACACTATCAAATAAGAATGAAAAAAAATCAATGGCCAACTTTAGATAGACTCAACCACTTGGGATACAAGAGATCTAATTCAAACTAGGTCAGGGTTTCACAACCTTGGAACTCATGACTATGTGAGATCTTCACCCCAAGACCTGTGGTTGGTGCTCTGATAGATGAAGCATCTCTCCCCTCATAGTCATCTACTGTCATCCTTCAGTCCCAATGTCCTCTTCCAATGACACTTTCTACAACACTTCTCTAGATTATACAACGATGGCATGCATTTGGTGGATTTCAACAAGAGGTATTAGAATTCCAAAACCGTCCACACTGGTGGAACACACTCAAATGGACTAACAAACTGGAAGCTAGAACCAAATAAAGGGATGTATCTTGAATAATCTCCTCCAGCACATAGTCTTTTCTAGATGGGGAACCTTCATGAGCAAAAAGAGTCATCGGATTACCAACTACCTCGAGAGAAACGGAAACCATCTTATATTCATCTAAATATGGACCCTCAAACAAAACTAGATCACCATAAACACCGATATCATATAGAGTCCCTAATGATATTAATACACGTTCGACATTCTCAATCCCCAAGACGACCTCTAATAGACCCCAATCACCAAAAAATATAGGAAAATACCAGCAAGAAAATAAAACTAGTCATAACACATTGAATGTTTTGGGGACTTTTATAGGAGTCATACTGACAACAAACAAAACACTAATTCAAAACCAACATCAATCCAAATCATAATCCAAAGGAATATCTCAACCCAAAACAAATCGATCACAAACCAATCATATACAAACGGAACAAAAAATAACCTTTCAAAAAAACCACCATTACATTTGAAATTCCAAAATTCCATCCCCCAAGGATACTTTACAAATACCCAATCCTAAGTTTTACAAAAGAATATCCACATTATAAAATAAAACCCAATTTCAGGAATTATTTTTAAAAATCCAAAACAAGGATTTGATTTCAAAACCCCACCCACTATATCATATGAATTACTAAATATATGTTCATCCACTTTCTCTTATACCATAAATACCCACGTGTCGATTTCCACTTTCCATAGATACCAACACATTTGTGATCATTCAGAATGAATACCAATGGTCACACAATTTAACATGTAATCAAATCCATTCATTTATCAAATCCTCAGTCAGAAGCACTTTCCTTTTTAAAAGTCATTTACCAATTTCAAAACCACATGGAAGAAATCATTTTTCATTTTCATAAACCGGTTTCATTTTAAAATATTACTCAGATTAACCAAGATAAAAATGAAAAATTTCCCATGCCAAACCACTGGAATGAGTAACACATGTTTATGACATACTCGGCTACATGATAGTGATCCATGCCCTAAGTAAACAATAACACTAAGAGGACCTTGAAATGTGTTATAAAATTATACATGGATCACAACTCCATGTGGGATCATGATGTGACACCCGCTTGCCACTATTTTCATTCCACAATCAAAATAAAACCATGAATAGGCAAGGACACACACCGGAACAACCCCTGGTAACTCAGGTCTCATCACGTGTGGTGGTGATCAGGCACCGACCTGTGACCTACCTTTTGAGCCCCGACAACCCTAGTCTCCATCTTTCAAACACGCCAAGTAACAAGGTCCTCCTCCGATACCAATTATTTAGGAACCAAGTAAGGATCCCATTTGACCTGACACCCAACCCAGTCCGCAACATAACCTGAAGGGAGTTCCCGATCTGCATGGGCTGGAAACTAGTGTCGGGCATCAAATACAAATCAAGTGGGAACGATTTCATCCATATAACTAGGATCAAATAAATAAACTAATCAAAACGAGCATGTAGTAACAACCCATAGATGAACATAAATAAATAAATATCTAATCTAGATATAATATGCAACTAAACAGACTATTAATAACACATGAAAAATAAAATTGAGAATGAACTAAAATTGGACCAAGCTACTGCTCTCTCCAAGTGACATCTTGATCACCTCCAACTACAAGACAAAAAATTCTCCAACCATAAGAACATGAGCTAGGAAACCTGAACAAACAATGAACCTATAAAACAACTCGGGTCTACTGACACCTAATGGTATAGGTAGTGTGTGACTTAACAGCTCGGTAGGAAAACAACACAGAGTCTAAGTGTTTCCTTTCCTAAAGTAGTCTATTTAAACTAGTTTGAAATAAAATTATCAAAATATATTTTTTACATTTCATTAAACAACCACGACTTTATCTTTTTAAAGGCCAACACATGTCGCCATCCATTTTTTAATAAAACTACCATTTTATAACAAAAAAACCAAATGATACTAGTAACAATTTTCTATAGAACAACATTAAATGTAAAATAGTTTCAAATAATTCCCCTTTAAATAAAATGAACATACTTTTAAAATTACCATCTAAATATACCGTATGATGACGGGAGGTGTGATATAATAATTGAGCACTAGTTATCGGAACACCCCTATAAACTAGTTATCTATGGGCCACAGGTACCTCGTATCTCAGTTAAAAGTAACCATAACTATATCCTTTCTCGTGAATGATCCACTAGTAGGTAACATACCCATAACCTAGTGGTACCCAACATCATAATCATAGTTTAGTTAGTGTTTTCATCGTCAAACTTGCTACATGAAATAGGGGTCAAACCCCACAAAATCCCTTCCATACTAGTACACATCCACTCACATAGATACTCAGGCTTCCCTTCTACTACTCAAATAAGTTCCAGATCACATGATACCACTTAAAAGATTCATCAACTAATCTAATATTCACATTATATTAACCACCACTTGCACATCACAAACCCATTATTGAAAACATTTTCACATAAAAAAATTTACAAATCACTTCTAAATCCATGAGGAACACCACTTCCACCAGAATTTTGTAAACAATCCTTTCCACATATTATAGAAAACATGAAACTCTAAAAACATTCCATAGGGGACTTTATGTTTAGATACACAAATAGATTTACCCAAAAACGTCAAAATCATTTATAAAACCATCTTCAAGTGTGAAATTCCAAACATCCCTTAAAAAACGTTTTCCAAAACACACACACTAAAATCCAAATCAGCATACCCCCATGAGATTCTATTTTAAACCACATTTATAAACCACATGAAGGATATAAAATTATTTATAAAACAAGAACCATTTAAGAGACCAAAATTTTAAGGAACACTAGATTAAAGCACCATATTTATTTGAGGGAATAACCATGTGTGCACCTAATGATCCCATGGATGTTCCAAAATCTGATAGTACACCAAACATGTAAAAGGACACCAAAAAACTGTAAAAATCCAAAATTTCATTAAGGTAAATTCCTCTCGATCTAATTAAATGTATTATTATGGTTATATAAAATGTGAACTGCATTGGTTTTATGTTTAGGGGTTTTAAAATACCATTATGAATTATTATTTTTGCTAATATAGTTGTTGAATAGTGATCACATGATTGGTATAAATATAGGGCTTTAACAAATCCAATTTACTCAGACAAAGGAAGTGATGGCATCATCCAGTAGACTTTCCCCATATAAATCCCATTTGTTATATCTCGGAAAGGAGGTGGCATCATTGGGCTTCTCTCTTGAAAAATCACATGTCGAGATTGAACACGTTAACAAGACACTAGCACTATGACTATGTACATTATTTTTTGTATAAATAATGTGCATTCATTTTATTATTGTTACTTTGTAAATAATTTTTAAAGCACAAATAGTGTTTTTAGTTAATATTCCAAAAAGAAATAAATTTTAATTATTTAATGTATTTTTGAATTAGATAATATTTTAATAATATATTATTATTATTACATTACTTTTTATTAAGGATCATATAATTTTATGATTGAAATTGTAATTTTTATTATGGTTTGAAAGCTATTTTTTTCAAAAAACATGAATTTTTGAAAAATATTGGTTTTTACTTTAAATATAAAAATTCTCATATTTAGAAAATTATTTAGATAAAATGAATATTATTTTTTTA
Organism: Viscum album; assembly: GCA_963277665.1. Taxonomy (NCBI): domain Eukaryota; kingdom Viridiplantae; phylum Streptophyta; class Magnoliopsida; order Santalales; family Viscaceae; genus Viscum; species Viscum album. The sequence goes on along the minus strand of OY728152.1, from coordinate 197,037,222 downwards.
ATCAATACATCTAAATTATCCAAAGGTGAATTTTTCATAATTTTCTGAGACAGTAAAATTTTTGGGTAAAAATTAAAGATCGTTTAAATATATAATGTGTTTTATGACATCATAATGACCCAATAATGATGTAATAAAATACTATAAACATTATATTCGGCCAATATATGTTTTAACATTAAAATAATGTTTTTTTGGGTTTGTTTGATTTATTTTTCAAAGCATTAGTGGACCCTTCAAGGATTATAAAACATCTATTGTTTTCCTTGAGAGTGTGACTCACCTCCACATAAGCAAACCTATTATTTTAGGATATTATTCCATTTTCCTTATAAAATATTGTTTTTTACTCCCCTTTGTAAAAACACATGGGAATAACCATGGGTTGGTTTGTGGGTTTGATTAGTTTAATGTGAGGTGTCCCAAACCTAAATAATAAATAATTCCCTCTCCTTTCCTATATAAACCCACCCAAGATCCCACTTCCTCTTCACTAAAAGCCTTTTTAGCTCATCTGACTTCTGCCGTCATCTCTCTAGAATCCTCCCATGGTGCCCCAATCTCCTTAGAAGTCTCTCCCAAGCCTCTCCCAGGCTTTTGGGATCACACTTCCAAGTAAGGGATTTCTTCCTTTCCCATTTTTGTCCAAATTTTTTAAGTTGTTATGCCATTTTGTTTTCAATTAAATATGTTGGGGAATGATTTCAAACCTCCCCAATAATTCCCTATTTATTTCTGGATGATGGTAAACTCATTTCTCTCTCATTAATGCCTCCCATGTACACCCATTACCATGCCAAAATTCTGTGAGGGATTTCTCTCTCTTCATTTACATCCAAGTAATTCTTTTGTATTGTTCATGTAAATTCCATTATATTTGTTGGGAAATTTGTTTATATGACCATCTTACTATCCATTTCATGTACATATTATGAGACACCAATTTATATCTCATCAACCATTTTCATGAATCCTTACGTCACACCGTTATACTGCCGAAATTGCACCGCATTTTTTCAAGACAAAATGATTGTGTAGTGAATACCATACCCATGTATCTATCAGGGGTATTCACCTTTATGCACAAATACATATTGAGTGGAAATTTTATGTATTTATTCCAGATTACTTAATCGTGGACTAACTTATGATGTTGATTGATTCCATGTTATATGATCCATGTGGCACACTTATGAATGAAATGAAATGTTTGAGAAAGGTGCACCGTAATAGCGCTAAAATGAATTGGGTAAACTATAGTATCAAGATACTTCATGTGAAATGAGTGTTGACTCAAGATAATTAAAGTGCTACAATGGTTTACTCATGTTTCATGTTCAATGAGGGTTAACTCATTCTCCATGTGCAATGAGACTTGGCTCATTATAATTCCATGTTAAGTGTTGTTTCCACATTTCCATGTTATGATTATCATACATTGTCATGCCTTTATGTTTATGTTTCACTAATTTTCCATTGATATGCCTATTCACTAACATGTATTGTATTACTCATGTTATTCCATGTTTATTCCCTTACTGGGCTTTATAGCTCACCCTTTTCTTATACATGTCCTTAGGTTATCCCATGCAATTCTAAGTTTGAGGGAATGTAGTGGTAATGTAAAGGAAGTTTTCAATAAAGATGTTGGGTGTTTTATGTTATAACATGTTTTGTAATGTTCCTAATTCCCAGAGACACTAGACCTCTCGATCTTCCATGTTGTATCATGTAATGAGTTTATATAATAAATCATGTTTAAGTTTGTAATAAAAGAGCAGGGTTGTTATAGATTGTATCAAAGGATAGGTTTAGTTATTTTGGGAATTAGGATTAGAAAATACTAGTGTAAACTTAGAGACAAGAATAAGTATAATAAAAAAATCCCTAAGTATTGGTGATTATTTAGTAAGTGGTTTATCAAGAAAATACATCCCTGTCTGGATACGAGTAGGAAAAGGTGGCTCTGGCACAGATGTATCCTAGGGGTAAAACCCGAAAACACCGCTTTGAGCTAGACTATAATGGGAACTGTTGAATGACAACGAGCCTTACTGAACTCTTGGTTACGACACTCCCAGGGGATATGCTTTGGTAAATTCACAAGTTTAGTATGATCCTTTATTAAGGGAATTAAAAAATTCCCCTAAGAATATATGTTAGAAAGTAGATCATGAATAGAATAGATTGAAGCCTATGGATTAATAAGTTAAGGAAATAAAAGTTATTTATAAGTCAATAGTTTTTTACTTGGATTACCCTTTATGTGTTACCCCTAACATTATTTTTATTCCATCCAATGTCTAATAAAAGGAGGACTCGGTTTAATAACCAATGTGAAGACCAATGTGATAAATGTTCTAATGAGATGCCCAATCTGATGGGAGCATGAATCACAAACTTTATCACACTTCTCTCTCAGTTAACTCAAGATTTGAATAGAAACTTGGATCAAGAGGAACATTCAACCCCCCCCCCCCCCATGAAAAGAACAAGTTGCTATCGAGAGCTTCATAATAAAAAGGCCTCCTACTTTTAATGGATCATCTGATCCCTCAATTGCCGAAAAATGGATCAACTCCATTGAAAATATATTTTCCGTACTTAAATGTTCTAAACTAGAGAAGGTTCTCCTAGATTGTTATTGTATTGCGGGTGAAAATGATAAATGGTGAAATTGATCAGAAATATGAATCCGGAGGAAGAGATAAAGGCGTTATAATGGATGGATTTACAGAAGATATTTTTTGATAAATATTTTCCACGCACCCTCTGACTTAAGATAGAAAGGGACTTCCTTGACCTCAGGAAAAAGGATGAGGAATTTGTTAGAGCGTACGAGGCAAACCTATCAAGTCTTCCCTGATATACCTACAGATTTGTCGTTACCCCCAAATGAAAGTTTGACCGCTTCTTTGTTGGGCTGAAACCCAGCCTACGGAAAGCACTGGTGATCCGTGACATCGATAGCTCTGAGGAAATTTTTTGATGTGCCCTCAAGGTCGAAATGGATATCAGAGAATCTCATGGGTATCAAGGGGATACGAAAAATAAGGTGGACTACAATGTTGGTAGTTCGATGAAAAAATCCAATGGTGCTAAGAAGATCTAGCACCCCACTTTCCAAAGGTGTGGAAAGAAACACCCCGGAAATTTCTTGAAGGGGAGGAGGAAATGCTTTTGGTGTGAAAGAGAAGGGCACCTAGCTATTAACTGCTGACATGAAAAACTCACAACTGGAAAAGAGGAGAGGAATACTCTGTTAGAACCTCAACCCATTGTTCATTTCTACAACTACAAATAATCATATCATCTTTCCAATCTGTTCCCTAATCCAAGCGTTTTCGGAGGCAAACAACTACCTCCAAGGAAGAAAGGGAGATATTTTTACATCACTACTGCCAAATTGAACCCCGACAATGAAGTGGGGACGCGTATGCTAGTTATTCATTCAATAATAGAGAACTTACTTTCTTATTCAGTTTCTATGAATTCTTTAATATCCCAAAAGTTTAGTAGAACAATCCCAGCACCACCAAAAATCATTGAAGTAAATATGTCGGTGAATATTGAAAATGGGGAAATCATTGCATCCTAGGAATATAAAACCTCCCCTATCATAATCTATGGATTGAATTTTCTTTTAAACCTCATCATACTCCCTCTATTGGAATTTGATGTAGTTCTTGGCATGGATTAGCTTTCCTTATGTATAGCCAACATAAATTTCCATGTGAGGGAAATCATTCTCCGTGTGGAGAATCGACCCTCGATTCTATACAAGTGAAAAGAGGAAGATGAATCTTCTTTAGATCCATCATCTCAAGCATGGATATTACTGCCCTATGAGCATGTATATTTATCACAGATTATTGAGTCTAAGGAGGCAACCATCCTTGAAGACATGTCTATTGTGAGGGAATTAGCTGAAGTGTTTCCCAAGGAATTTTCCGGTCTTCCTCCTAGAAGAGATGTTGAATTCTCAATTGACCCTTTACTTGGGGAGTTTCCAATATCAAAGACTTTATATAGAATGGCTGTTGTGGAGCATGATGAGCTGAAGAAACAACTATAGGAGAATCTGGATAAAGGGTTTATACGCCCAAGTGTTTCACTATGGGGTGCACCTATCCTCTTTGTTAAGCATAAATATGGGTCAATACTTCTTTACATCGATTATCGTGAGCTTAACAAAATCATGCAAAATAATAAGTATCCTCTTCCACGAATTGATGACTTGTTTGATCAGCTCCTTAGAGCACAATACTTCTCCAAGGTGGACTTGTGGTCTGGAAATTATCAAGTAAGGGTGATTAAGGAAGATATCCCTAATATTTCTTTTCATACAAGATACAGGTACTATTAATTCATAGTAATGCATATTAGACTAATTAATGCTCTATAAATATTCATGGACATGATAAATAGTGTATTTAGGGATTACCTAGACCAATTTGTGGTAGTCCTTATAGACGATATTCTGCTATACTCCAAAACCAAGGGGGTTATGGGGAGATTCTAAGAACTGTACTAGAGACCTTAAGGAAGGAGAAGCTAAATGAAAAGTATATCAAGGGTGAGTTCTTTTTGAAGGGGGTCTCATTCTTAGGGAATATCATCACATGAAATGGGATATTTGTGGATCCCTCCAAAACAGATGCAATAGAGGGATGGTCGAGGCCATCATCAGAAATGGATATCCATTGTCTCTTGGGGTATGCAGGATATTATTGATGATTTGTGAGAAATTTCTCACGATTTACCAACCCACTTACCAAGCTAACTCAGAAGGGAGTAATTTTTTCCTAGAGTGATGAATGTGATGAAATCTTCAAGGAGTTAAAACTAAGGCTTATCACTACGCCCATTCTCACTTTACCATTATGTAGAGAACTTTTTGTGGAATTTAGCGATTCTTTGAAAAATGGTATGGGTTGTGTGTTAATGAAAAATGAAAAATTCGTTGCATATGCATCAAGGAAATTGAAAGTTCATGAGAAAAATTATCCAACACATGATCTGGAGTTGGTTTTGGTGATCTTTGCTTTAATATTTTGGAGGCATTATCCCTTTGTGGAGAAGTGTGAAATATATATATGGACCACAAAATCCTCATGTATATATTCACATAGAATGAGTTTAACATGTGCCAATGAAGATGGTTAGAGTTGATCAAAGACCATGACTGCTCAATCCATTTCCACCTTTGCAAAGCGAACAAGGGCGCAGATGCTCTAAGTAAAAAGAACCCAGCAATTCTATCAAAGATGAGAATTGAAAAGAGTCCAATATTCTTAGATTTGATGAATTTGAACAGGGGAATCCTAAAAAAGGTAACATCATCAATCCTTTCACAAATGATTTCTCAACTGTATATTTTGGAAAGATTATAGGATTTTAAAAAGTATGATGTGGGAATTCAGAAGAAAGTGGAAGCTATAAAAAAAGGGAAATCCTCATAATTCAATGTTAATAAAGAAGGAATTGTGAGATTTAGGAAAAAACTATGTGTTCCATCAAGTCCAGAGCTGAAGAAGGAACTTTTGGATGATGCACATTGTTCAAATTTCTCTATTAAACTTGGAAACACAAAGACGTATAAAGATCTCCGAGAGCATTGTTGGTGGTATAATATATAGAAGGAGATCGCTGAGTATACATCAAATTGCATGGTGTGTTAGCAAGTGAAGGCAGAGAGGTATAAGTCTAAGGGGATGATGAAACCATTTCCAATACCACCATGTAAATGGAAGAAAATTACCATAGACTTTTTCACTAGACTTCTGAAGACATACAAAGGGAATAATGCAATCTGGGTTGTTGTGGATCATCTTACAATGTCTTCAAACTTTATTTCAATTTCAGAGGATTTCTCATTAGATCAACTCCAACGGATCTATATCAGGGAAGTATTAAGGATGCATGGATTTCAACTATCTATTGTATCCGATAAAGATTCAATATTCACATCTATGTTTTGGAAGAGTCTTCGAAATGCGTTGACTACTGAACTGATCTTCAGTACGGCCTATCATCCTCAAACTGATGACAAATCTGAGTGAACTTTTCAAACACTAGATGATATGTTAAGATCATGTTCTATGGACTTCAATGGAGGGTGGGACCAATATCTTCCACTGGTTGAATTCTCCTACAATATCAGTTTCCACTCTAGCATCTGAATGGCACCTTATGAATCCATGTTTGGGAAGAGGTGAAGAACACCGACATGTTGGGATGAAGTGAGAGAGAATAAGTTTCTAGGAAAATATATGGTCGAAGAAATGGTGGAGAAGGTGAAAACCATTCAGCAGCATATCAAGGCAGCCCAAAGTTGACATAAGAGTTGTGCATATAACCGTTGATGAGACCATGGGATTAAAGTTTGATACATGGTATTTCTACACATATCCCTATGGAATAAGGTCATGAGGTTTGTAAATAAAGGGACGCTAAGTCCTAGGTACATCAGACCCTTTGAGATTCTTGATCGTGTCAGGGTTGTATCCTATCGACTAGAACTTCCACCTACCATAGAAAAAGTATATGATGTCTTTCATGTATCCCTATTAAGGAAGTACGTACCTGACCCTTCACATGTACTCTCTTCAGAGGTGTTACAGTTAGAGGATGATCTTTCTTTTGAGGAGAAACTAATGACGATCTTAGATCATATAGAAAAAGTTCTACAAAATAAGACAATGCCCTTCATCAGGTTGTTGTGGAGAAACCACAAGTTTGAAGAAGCGATGTGGGAATTTGAGGAAATGATGAAGCAAAGTTACCCACATTTATTTTATAGTGGTAAAAGGAAATTTTGTGGGTGAAATTTCTTAAGGGGTGAAGATTGTAATGTCCCAAACCTTCATTAATGGAAATTCCTCTTGATCTAATTAAATGTATTATTATGGTTATATAAAATGTGACCTTCATTGGTTTTATGTTTCTGGATTTTAAAATACTGTAATGAATTTTGATCGTTGCTAATATAGCTGTTGAACAGTGTTCACATGATTATTATAGATAAAGGGCTTTAAAAAATCCAATTTTCTTAGACAAAGGAAGTGATGGAATCATCTAGTAGACTTCCTCATACGAATCCCATTTTTCGGAGCTCGGAAAGGAGGTGGCTTCATTGGGATTTGCTCTTGACAAAGCCCGAGCTGAGCTTGAATACATTAATCTTTAGCGAAACCGACTATGGGAGAAGTTAATAGAGATTACCACCCAAGAGATGTTATCTGAGCCACCCCAAGAGTCTTTCACCATCACATACCTTACCCTTAAGTCTTATTCTGATGTTATATGGGGTTTTCTAACAAGACCCTAGCACTATGACTCTGTACATTATTTTTTTATAAATAATGTGCATTCATTTTATTATTGTTACATTGTAAATAGTTTTTAAAGCACAAATAATATTTTTAGTTAATATTATACTATAAAATATATTTTTATTAATTAATCGATTTTTGAATTAAATAATATTTAAATAAAATATAATTATTATTAAATTACTTTTTATTATTGATCATATAATTTTATGAATGAAATTGTAATTTTTATTATGGTTTGAAAGCTGTTTTATGTCAAAACACATGAATTTTAGATAAAAATTGGTTTTTATTTTAAAATTAAAAATTAAAATATTTAGGAAATTATTTATATAAAATGAATATATTTTTGGAAACAGGATGTTGAAATTATCCAATGGTGAATTTTTCATAATTTTCTGAGATAGTCAAATTTTTGGGTAAAAATTAAATACCGTTTAAATATATAATGTGTTTTATGACATCATAATGACCCAATAATGATGTAATAAAATACTATAAACATAAAATTTTTCCAAAATATGTATTGAAATTAAAATAATGTGATTTTGGGTTTGTTTGATTTATTTTTCAAAGCCTTATTGGACCCTTCAAGGATTGTAAAACATTTTTCCTTTTTAAATTTTTTTCCTTGAGAGTGTGACTCACATCCACATAAGAAAACCTATTATTTTAATAATGTCGTCCATTTTACTTATAAAATATTGTTTTCCACTCCTCTTTGGAAATAAACATAGGCAAAAACCACGGTTTGGTTTGTGGTTTTTATTATTTTAATGTCAGGTGTCCCAAACCTAAATAATAAATAATTCCCTCTCCTTTCCTATGTAAACCCACACAAGCTCACACTTCCTCTTCACACAAAGCCTTTGGAGTTCATCCAACCCCTTCCCTAATCTATCTAGAATCCTCCCATGGTTCCTCAATCTCCTAAGAAGACTCTCTCAAGCCTCTCCCATGCTTTTGGGATCGCACATCCACGTAATGAATTTCTTCCTTTCTAATTTTTGTCCAATTTTCTTAAAGTTGTTATGCCATTTTTTATTCAATTAAAAATATTGGGGTATGATTTAAAAACACCCCCATAATTCCATATTTATGTTTGGATGATGGGAAACCCATTTCTTTCTCATTAATTCCTCCCATGTACACCTGTTACCATGCCCAAATTTGGTGAGGGATTTCTCTCTCCTCCTTTACATCCGAGTAATTATTTTGTATTGTGCATCTAAATTCCATTGTGTTTGTTGGGACATATATATATATGACCCTAATAATTTACATTTCATGTAAATATGATGAGACACCCATTTCTCTCTCATCAACCATTTTCATGAATCCATATGTCACGTCGTTATGCTGCTGAAATTGCACCGCATTTTTCTATGGCAAGATCATTGTGTAGTGAATACCATACCATACCTTTATGCACATATACATATTTAATGGTACATTAATGTATTTATTACACATTAATTAATCATTTAATAATGTATTATGTTGATTTATTCCATTTTATATGATGCATGTGGAACACTTATGCATTAAATGAAATGTTTAAGAAGGGTGTGCCTTGATAGCGCTCCAATGCATTGGGTAAAGTATAGTATCGTGATAAATCATGTTCAATGAGTGTTGACTCAAGATAATTCAAGTGAAGCAAGGGTTTACTCATGCTTCATGTTTAATGAGGGTTTACTCATGCTCCATGTGTAATTATCCTTGTCTTATGATAATTCCATGTTAAGTTTTGTGGCCACATTTCTATGTTATTATTATCATAATTTATCATTAATTTATGTTTATATTTCTCTTATGATCCATTTATATGCCTATTTACTGACATGTATTATATTCCTCATGTTATTACATGTTTATTCCTTTAATGAGCTTTATAGCTCACCCTTTTCTTATGCATGTCCTCAGGTTATCCCACGCAATGCTAAGTATGAGGCAATGTAGTGGTCATGTAAAGCATGTTGTCAATAAAGATGTTGTGTGTTTTATATTCTAAGATGTTATATAATGTTCCTAATCCCCAAAGACACTATACATCTCGATCTTACATATTGTATCAAGTGAAGAGTTTATGTACTAATTCATGTTTAATTTTGTAATAAAAGAGTAGGGTTGTCATAAAAACCACTTCCACAAAACCCACTATTTTCTTTAAAACCAAATCAGACCATCCACACTATTTAGGGAACATAAAAGAATCCCATATAACCCGGAAACCCTGTTTAAAACATTTCAACACATTTAACAAGATAAAACATTACCAAACCATACACACAAAATAATTTTCAGAAACAATAAATAACCATCACACCATAATCAAGGAAAAACATTTCATAAAAACCTCAATTTAACATTAAAATAACAATGACATTTTAAACAATAACCCCAGGTACTATAAACCTATAAATTTTACACAAATCCCTTTGAAAATATATTTTTAGTAAATTATACAAATAATAAATCACCACTTCCATTAATACATAGATATATTAGAGGTGTCAATGATATTTAAAAATTAGATAAAAACACACAAGTGCTCAAGGGGAGTTCCGGAAAGGAAAAAATTTGGAAACGCCTACATCAACGGTATGCGAATGTGATGAAACTTCAAGGGAGGATAGATCTAATCCCCATATACCATTTTCACTCCCTAGATCCAAATATAAACGAACCAAACATAAACCCTAAAAATTAGGGTTCTTCCATGGAAGAAAACCCCCAAAAACCCCTAAAACAAAGAGGGGAAGAGAAGAAGAGGAGATTTGAATAAGGAAAACTAATGAATCACGAACATTTATTGAGAAATCGCCCAAAAATCACCCCAAATTGAAGGAGGGTGGGGGATCCCTCTTCTCAATAGAGAACACATAGGTATTCATTTTACAGGTGGAATCACCCAAATCAGTGCTCGACGTCAAAATTTATTAAGCTCATAAGTGGATGAATGATTTTTTAAACAGTGTGAAAATCATGTAAGGGCTACTAAAACACTTTTAAAACGTAGCAAGGTTAGGTTTCACCATTTGGGAAAAGAATTTACAAACCGTGAGACCAAAAAAATTAGCCTATAACCCTCAAAATACATCCCAAACACTAAGGAAGTCTACCAAAAAAACCTCAAATGTTTTAAACACAAATTAGTGACACTGTGGGTGTCACAAACTCATAAAAATGAAACACTATCTCATTACCAATAACAATAACAGATCACAGGTATAAAGGGAATCCAAAACCACTAAAACACAATAACTTCTATTAGGAACTCGAACCGAACCTCAACCAAAAGGTCCAACATTACGAAACAAATAAAATAAAGTAGTTTCTAAGGTTCGGTTGTGACAGTTTTGGTTCTTCATTATCAAAGAGAAACCCATTTTATTCATGAAAATATGGAAGGGATTCATGAATATTACTTAAATATATAAGATACTATATGTGTATGTAATAATTCCCATAAAGGGTTTAATGAGATTGACCTCCCATCCACTCAACCATTTCATATTCTGAAGTATCATTGGCCATAAACCATTATGTATTCCTACCTTTAGAATGTGGTTATGTAGTGTTGTCCAATATAATTGATATAGAAAGAGATATATTTTTTTGGTTTGGTGAAAAAAAATATTGTAATCCAATTATAACAAAACTTTTGAACTAGATGTGAATATTTTACCTATGAAAATGATTGGTCAATCATGTTCTCACTTATAATACTTCAAAAAATGATGTCATTTTTATGGAATTGTTTTTTTGAATTTAACATTTATAATTATTTAATATATCTAATGATATCTCATATTATTCAAATAAATTTTCCTATTCCATAAAAATGAAATAGTTTATGCCCCCATGATTGGAAGAAGAGATCACCCAATCAGTGTCTTTGATTTCAAGTGGTGAATGTGATGGTGATGGAGTGCTACTGACATTTCACATGTGGGTCTCTAAGAATTTATGTCAATAAAATATATATTAACTATAAATATATAGATGAGAAATGGAATATGTCACCACCACTAACTACATTCGAATTCTATCCTTGATGAATGATAAACAATACCTTTATTATCATATAAAGGTGGATAAAATTTTCCACATACGATTCAATTAATATCTCGGGTATCATATGAGGAATGCTATCATTTTTCGTAATCACACATATTATGTCTCCAACAAAACTAAGTTGCCTGATATGGACACCACCGAGTTGATCCATCACCGGATCAATTAGAATTACAAATCTTGGTAGAACCCCTAATCAATTTGAGCTAATAGCCATTAAGGATTAGCTCATTTTTTTAGATCCACTGGTTAAGATTTCTTAAAAACTATGATGATATATATATAGAAATTGCATATCTTTATTTGGAGCCACCAGGAAAGAGATCTTATTCTTATAGCACAAATTAAATAATGATGTAACATTATAATAATGATAAATGGGACACATATTCCCAATAATTCATATAAATCATGTCACCATATCCCTAGTTATGAAAGAATATATGATTGGGTGTATATTTTAACTTCTAGTGGGAAAAAATTAGATGTTCTCATTCTTAATACATAAGCCTATCAAAAATATATCCCTAGTAAATATGTAAAATACTATACATCTACCCATATACTATATACTTTCTAGAAGATCATTAAAGAACCAATAGCGTGTGGTAATCAGTGATTCCATGTTTTTATCTTGAAGCTAAACCATATCCTGTCTGCTAACAATTCTAAATAATATCATTATCATAATCTAATGAATACTCAAGAGAAGAAATATATCACTACTCACCATTTAGGGGAAGATCAATATACTCTAACAAAAACATAGGAGTTGAATTATATTCTCATATTCATCCATGAGGCCTATCAGAATAAACATAAAATGGGTTAGAAGTAGGTAAAAATTCCTAATACACTACATCCTAAATATTACTATTGAAATTGATCGAGTTATACTAAAATATGGACATATGTTGTCCCCTGGTCTAAAAGAACCCATCACTATGTTCTGATAGAAAATATAGGATTAAACATTATTCATTCCAAACTCGAAGGATATTTACATAGAACTCCATCAATGGAACATGAGTCATCTAAGAAGTATCTTACCCAAAAATTCATCAACCTTCTTGAGGAAGTGAATAAAAAAGAGTATTTCACCAGAGAAAAACTATGACCCAATAAATGGTCCATTTTCCATAATTAATTATCATGAATTCCCTCAACATCCTCAAAAACCCATATATGATGTCTCAACACTCTACTAATTCATCACTAGAGAGTGATAATAGCATCCTCCACAAAGGTTCTCCACAAGACATTCTAAAGAATAGTTTTGGAGGTCCTCCCTAGAACACATGAGTTGAATGTCCTCCTCCAGGGATCAAAAAGATTGATCATGATAATTCTTCTCATATATTTGAAAATCATCCTTATATTGGGAAGATAAATAGTTTATAATCCCCCCCCCCATGATAATATGATGATTGGTTACTATTAATCCCCCCCATAGTTGTAGTTAATAGGAACAAGAAGATCCCACTCCCCTTTGTTGAATACACTCCAAGAAATCCATTATATCATGAAACCCATACTGGAAATAGGTTATTTGTGCACACATCCTCAACTAACTCATGTAAGGATTCATCTAGATAGATAGAAGGAAACAATCCAATTTTAGATAAATCACTTAGAAAGAATTTAATGTTTTTATATATAGTTGAAAAAAATTTCCCGAGATATGTTATATATAATATGAAATTTTATAATGATAATTCTAAATATAACCTCAGAATAATTTTTTACCCCATTTTCACTCTTTAATATGGCATGAAAATACTGTTAAAGGATGAATAAATTCCTTATTTCATTAAAAACATGTGAAAAAACATCCACTATATAATGTATAAGAAACTATGATATCCAAAGTATAATGACCATCTATAGGGATAAAACAAGATCACATATCAGATCTACATTGCTACATTCTCCACATCTCGTAATATGAGGTAAATGAGGAATTAAAATAATTTGGAACATATCAGTCTCCATTATATCAGGGCACATTGGTAGATAATCATTGACTCTATTTCAGATGTGAATATCCAATGATGGGGAGAATATAACACATTTTACATCAAATATTCCCAAGTCTAGGAGAGTCCCCAAATGAAATATTATTTTAAATACAATATTATTTTCATTGTTATGGGGGCAAATATTTCTTATTCCAATTGGTCAATTATAGAAAACCATTACACCTAAAATATATAAATGTGTAGTGTTTTAAGGGAGGTCACCATTGATAGGATTCTATTTCAATACTATAAAATGGTTTCTAATGAATCAAATTTGATAAAGGTGATATCTTTAATAATAGGAAAATATTTTATAAAGATTAAAACACGTTCTTAGAAAGCATTGTACCTTACAAAAACTCAATATAAATCATGCCACATCATGTATATCATATTTTAATCCTCTATGGTAACCATTAGATTGAATCCCCAAACCACAAGGCATGGTGGATATTTATCCCCATGACTATCCCTATGATTTTCATACCCTCAATTGGTTTATGATGTACTATGGGGGGTCTTTTTCAGCCATATCCCTACGGGATGAGGCACTCTTACCGACTCCTTTGAGTAATTTACTCTTTCTCTAGTTTGGGTGGTGACCACAAAAAGCAAGTTCACCACTATTTTTTATATTCAATAGAACTCTATCATTAAAGGTATACTCAATAACTATTATCATGGAATATCCCTGTATTACTATTAAGATATAATTTTCAAGGGAATATCTAGAAAGGACTGTTAAACCCCATTAATGATGAAATATGAAATGACACACTGTGAAATGAAACCTAAATAAGTGTGTCAATATTCTATTTTATGTGAATACAACAAATAAATTTCAACCCTGTTATTCAGATAATAAAAAAATGAATATCTCCATTATGTACTTGGGGGTGAATGTCATCAGTGTTGATTTGATAAAGGATGTTAACTAAGATATAGACACCAATGTACCCAATGAATCTAAATTCTCCAAGTAAATGTTAAACACCAAAACTGAAGAAAAAATGTGTGTATAGTTGAAATAATAGGCCTGACTAGAGCATAAATACTATGACTGATCAGCTTCCATTTTTTAAAATATATTGTTAATTTTTTGGTTATATTGAAGCATCCACCTAGTCTTTTATAATATATCCTTATTGAATAAATTATAGTACAACATTAGGATAAGAATAAATACTAGTAAAAGATCAATCTTAAGGGAATAATTATCATACAGTAAATACATTAAATAGAATTAAAAAAAGTATCCAACCCATTATGATAAATTATCATACACCTCTAGAGTAGATTCTGAGTATTATGATGGGTCCAACTAAAGGAAACTAGTTCCCTTAAACTCAGTGATTGATAATGACCTTTGATTCCGTTCACTTTAATTATACCCTCCATTATTTTTGTAAATTCACTCAAGAATATCTTTTACTGGGAATACATAGACAATTTTTAGAGGAAATTCACATCAAGAATCAGTAGCTACCAACATTTAGGGCTCAGAGCAATCATTATATCCTCTAGAACACCTCTTCCCAATTGAGTATCTTTCTACTATAATGGAATCCATAGAAATGTGGGTGCTCTATTTTGACCCAAATAGGAACCCATATAGTAATTTCATATAAACCACTCTACCTCTTACCAAAATCAAGAATCACATATTATTACCCTTCAATGGAGTATGATAAATTCTGAAGTAAATTCACAATTCATTTACTAGTGTGACCCAATGATTGACCCACTCGATCAGCATGTGGTATAATGGTAATATAAATTGTGAAAAATATAATTGTAGTATCATTTTTTTAATGTATTAGTTTCCTAGATATATTAATCTCGGGCTGGGAAAACCTTTTTCTCATTTACTTTATCAAAATCACTTTTTTCTATAGAATTTTGTGGTCATTATCCTTGTGAATTAGTTAATGTATGAATATTAGAGGGTCTATAACATCATATATATATATATATTAAAAGTTATAAAATACTCTTAATATATATATATTAGATTGGAGAAATTACTAGATCATTTTTTAGATAATTTTAATGATGAGTTTTGGAGGCTTTTAGGCCCATTAAGGTACCAAAGTGGATTACACTAGTTCATATACATGAAACGGTCTCTCAAGGATAATTTTTGATGAACTATTAAAATTCTAAACATGTACCAAAATCGTAGGGAGAAATAAAGGGAAAAGTGGAAACCACTAATTTAATGACCCAAGCTTGACATACAAAGACATTACATTACTTTTGTGGAATGATTAATACATGAAACAAATAGACACCCAAATATTGTTTTAGTTTAGTGAATTTGTAAACTAGAAAACATAAACAAATGGTTCATAAAACACCTACATTTTCTCCTACTTTATCCTTCATAACTAGAACCCCTTTTCAACACATATAACTTAATACCCTTATTCAAATCCGGGGGGGAAGAAACCTGAAAAGGGGTGAGCTAAAATGATTAGTAAGGATAACAAATGAAAAATATCTTACAAAACATAAATATAATAATGTAAAAACATGAACATATCTTTTGAGAAAATACATTCCACGTTTTACCTTTACTAAAATCTTTTATCAGGAAATAAATCTCAGTAGTTTATAAGGCATAAATCTTAATTGAATTATGAACCATGAGTACATATCATTGGTATATAACATCGAATTGTGGAAAAAAATAAGAATATAATATTATTTACATATTATCCAATGAATTTCTTCCAAGACCATCATATTGGACAAAGTCCATTACTGAACCGGGTTTATATGTCATTCCATCCTTATATTACTGAACCAGATTCACTTGTCATTCTAGCCCTGTATTACTAAACTAGAATTTACCTGTTATTATAGTAATTTCTATATCATGAGATATTAATCATTACCTAATTCATTGGAGGGAAATATAGGTCTCACCCATCTCATAATTAAATCATTCATACATGTGGCACAAAAAAATAAATCATTCATCATAGAATAACCCAAGAAATAAAAAGGGTTTCTTAAACACCATTCTATCATAATATAGTCCATATAAAATATCATTACATAATTAACACAATAAAATAATAGTAATAATAGGGATAGAAACATAACCATATTTCATCTTAGATGGTAAATATTTCTAATAAAACACTTAAACATAAATACTAAGGAAAATATCCTTTATTTTTGCAAAAACATTTTCATTTCTAAAAATTCCTTGAAATTTTAAAATAAAAGAATTTAATTGAAAATAAACTTGAAATATAGTAAATTAATCATCATTAAAATAAGGACATATGAAATCATAAAAATCATTTCATTCCATATAAGTAAAAACACTCTCCTCGTGTTTTTTTCAGATAAGTCCAAAGGTATATCGTATGGTAAACGAAAGAAATATTCATTCCAAACCATGTAGTAAATATAAAAAAGGGGAAAAATGACTTTAAATATAAATATAATAATATAAAAGAAATTATGTATTTTTTTTAGAAAACATGGACATGGATGATAAATATACACACAATAAATAGTTACATATAAACAATCTCGGATAAAAATGATATTGCAAAATTATCCCTTACCTTAGGTATGATATGTTTTGTATGTATCAAAAAAACATGTATAGTGTATTTAAACATATTATTAACTTGTAACGAAAACAATAATAATATTTATGATATCATATATGATTCAATTAAGACATTATACTACCCATTCATTTATTGATTTCGTGTTAAGGCAACATTTTTGGTAAGAATGTTTTTTATTCATTGTATATGTTTTGACTTTTTATACTTGATATTATTAATTATATAATTATTTAATTACATACATAATGTAAACCATTAATTATATTTCATAAATATTCATTATAGAAATATATATAATAGATAGATAATTGAAATGGAATACAACGTTCATAAAGATTATAGGTCATACGTAGCATGAATGTCGTTTCCATTTAATTATTGAATTGAATAGAATATATTTATCTTGTAGAATTATTATTTCATATATTTAATTATTATCTATTATATATACTTTATAATCATTCTTGAATGGTTAACTTCGAGATTTAATCCCATCACATCGTGGAGATGGTAATTCGTACATATGCACAAGGGATAATATCATTCCCTTGATGGTTAAATGGTATGCAATGGGATGGTATATTAATTATAAAAAATAATTATCATCGTATATTCATTATTTAAATCCATTTTAATTATCATTATACCCATTCAAATTATGTATTTTTGAATAAAAAATTATACCACGGTGTGGAGACGGTAAGTCATACGTATGCACACATGGTGATATTATTTTTCGTAGGATAGATAAAAATAGATATATGGTTGTACCATAATTTTAATAACATCTAATAATGTATAAGATACTGGATTTACTAATTTTTTATGGATTCAACATATGAAGAGGAAGTATAATAAGAAAAGAATTTTGAAAGTGGTGATAAAACAAATACCTATTTTCGAGTATCTTCTTTTTATTTACACAAAAGGTCTCCCTAAGATGGATTTATTACCAAAGTGTGGCCTCCATGACTAATTTAGTGAATAAGGGAGGATATTTGGTAATGTTTTTAACCAGTAAAAGGGCTTTGTAGGTGTAAATAAAATATAAGGGGAAGTTCCCTTATATAAGAGAGGTGATGGTCACTTTAGGAAGGTCTTGAAATATTAATTTATTATAATTTTAGTTTTAGTTTATAATAGTACCAAATTCATTTAATTTTAGGATAAGATGTGTATGGGTCTAAATAATTTCAAAAAATAGGTTTTAGACAATTTTAGGTCACAAAATTAATGTTATCTTTTAGCATTAACGCTTTGTTAAAAACATTAACTCTTACCATATCTTCTTGTATTTTCATAATATATGGTTACTATAGTTACGATAAAATACAAATAGAACTCCAAGTGGATCATTAATGAAATTATTGACATTATATAAGTCATTTTTCTGAATATTATATTTTTAGGACTATTATATCATTAAATAAAATATTATTTGTTTTAAAACTCATTTATTTCGTTTTTGATGATATTTAGTACTGGATTTTTGTTAAAGTGATAAAAACATGATTACAGCAATACAAAGGCATTAACTCATCATTCACATGTCAATTTCATCCATAAAATTCTTGTATTGCATAAAAATGTTCAAATTAAATTTATTTTATTATTTATAATATCATTTATTTTAATATTTCGTTAATAAGGTAATTACTGCATCATCATTGTGTCATAAACAAATTTATTCATTTAATGTCTAAAATTTATAAATAAAATATCATGATATAGGAAAAATTTTAATATTTATAATTACTATTTATAGTCAAATATATCAATTATATAACATATATAAAAATTGTTTTAGTAAGAAGATACATGTTTATGATATTTTTCTCTTTACTTTAAATTACTTATTATAACACATCATTTTCACTACCATGTGGATCCATGAGGTCCTAAAATCGACCCAAGGATTCCCATGGTTATAAATATATCATAAAATATTATTAAGACTTCTATTGGGGTAGTTTTATATTATTATAATATTATTTTTTACCCTTATTTACTAGATTTCCCTTTTAACCATAGTAGATAAAAATATATTAATGAAGATACAATTCATAATTTTGAAAAAAAGAAGGTATATATTTAAATAGTTAGGACCTTATTATTCAAAAATTTTATCCATTTTTTCTTAATTTAAAACATAGAATTTGCATAAAATAATTTAAAATTAATTCTCATTTTCGAAACCCAAAATGCGGGTTTTAAAGAAGTAAAAAACTATCAAAAGACTGGCATATGTTTATGTCCAATTTAAAACTAAAATTAATTCCAATTAAAAAAAATATATTAAATGACAAAACCATATTCCAATTATACATTAAAATCAATTAAAGATATTATCTATCTGTTTAAATAAATTATATAAAAATTTAGTTTTGAATTAAAATGCAATATTTTTCACTTTTCATAAAAATATGAATTTTATTATAAAAATACCAAAAATTTAACCAAAGTAAATTTTGATGTTATGATTCAAAAATAGAAGTTTATATTTTCAAATAAAATATATAGAAGTGTTAATATTATATTAAAAATTGTTGCGGAATCAGATGGAAGTAAAACTTTATTCTTTTGAGAAATTTACTTCTTTTATCTGAAAAATTGAATTTATTCTTATATATTATCTAGAAAAAATATAATTTGAGTTTAAAAAATTAAATTGAATATTATATATATATATATATATTTTCCACTAATAAAATCCATTGGGTGATTTTATTATTTCATAGACTCACTTATTTTCATTTAAATAGTTTTTTAGAAAAATATTAACACTATTCATACCCATCATTATAATGACTAGGTTATAATATTTAGTTATAACTTATAATCAGTATTGAGTGAAATAAATTCTATCAAAATAACTTAAAATTTTGTATAACACAATCCAAGAATATTGTTGCATATACTTCAAGCTAATACGGAGTTGCATATAGCGCAAGAAAATTTTCGGATAGTGTACAACGCAAAACATCAATAAAATTAAAATAAATATATCTCATATAATCTTCGGTTGTGACAACTATCATGATTAAACCAATATTATTGTTTATTTTTCCACCTCATAAATCCACAAAAAATATGAAAACTTATACACAGAGAAAAAAATACAAAAAGGATCTCGTTCATATGAAATAGAATACTATGGTTTCCTGTGATATAAATATCAAAAAAATATACTCTTCTTCAAAAAAACAAAATTTTCAATATTTAATCAGAGATATGTAAAATAATATTGTCAAGAATATAAGGCCATGAAACCGAATGAATCATGCCTTAATGATTGTATCTTCTATTTATATTTCCAATATATGTTGGTTCACATGATCAAAGACCATATTATCATTATGGTCATTTTCAAGAAAATTGTTAACTATGGGATACTGATTATGGGTAAATTTGGGGATCATGTGCCCGATATTTAAACATTCCTAAAATTTGAATAAGGATACTATAATAAATTCTTAACTAAACATGAAATAATATTTGATTACTAGTAATTGTAATGTTATTATGTATTATGTATGCCATCCTCTGTGCATTACTAAATCAATAGGTTTTATCCCCGGTTCGGGATTATCCACACAATGTGATTCCCTTGAATGAAAAATATTTTTTTAGATGTAATAAATGAATGTAGGAAAAGTAATTTAAAGTGCATATTTGGCCAAATCAAAAGATAGACAAAACTCTAATGGAGTTCTTTCCCCCATTGCTTAGTTGACAAGATCTTCCACATGAACAAGAACCCTTATAAGTTTAAAATTCATTTTTTGAACTATTAAAACAATTATATTAGTAAATAACATTCAATAAAAAATAATATTTCGAAGAAAATCTGTTTTTTTAATATAAATGGGGACCTGGATTCCAACACTATATCTAACACCCCAAGGCATTACCGTATTTTTCTTTTAGTATAAATTTACTTC
Source organism: Viscum album (assembly GCA_963277665.1). Taxonomy (NCBI): domain Eukaryota; kingdom Viridiplantae; phylum Streptophyta; class Magnoliopsida; order Santalales; family Viscaceae; genus Viscum; species Viscum album. The sequence continues at coordinate 197,016,259 of OY728152.1, read as the reverse complement.
TTCACCAATATTTCTTCATATAAAACACAAAGTAAAGATTATTTTAGAAGAAACATAATTTATAGCTTTATCTACATGTAACACATAGGCTAAATTTCATTACACACAATAATTAATCTCTTTTATAATTTACATTACATGAAAGACCGAGTTTAACTAAACAAGAATATACTATTAAAATACTATTATTTAATATAATAATATAAAACCATGGTAATAAATTCGTGGTTATTAATAAATTAAACAAATTATACATATATTTTTTAAACAAATATAATATGAATTCATTTTTTACTAATTAATAAGGAATGAAATTATAAATAAATTTAATATAAAAGAAATATTTTTATTTTTTATACTTAGAAAAGTGTTTTTTCATAAAAAATAACTTACTTAATATTAATAAATATTATTATTGAAATATATATATTATATATTCCAAAAAATATTATATATATTAATACAAGATATTTGATAAGAATAATATCAGAACAAACCCAATATTACGAATAAAAAGATATTTTTTTATAAAGGTAGTTTTATAACATTTTAATGGATCGCCTTATTTAAATCTAAATTTTGATACTTTTAAAAGATCAATATTAAAAAATTAGCCAAATTTTTTGTGTAATAACTTCATAATTAATTTATGGTGAATTTTTTATATTTTTTTCAGAATGTTTATTTATTGATGAATAGTTAAAAATACTAAATCTTAATTGAAACCTACTTTTTCATCTAATTTATATACACAGTTAATTATAATTTAAATTTATTTTAAAATAAAATTAGTTCAATTTTAAATCATTTAATATAATTTTGATAATTTTGATTAATTTTATGTTAAATTTCATTATAAAAATATCTCAAACATTTGACCATTTTTTCACAAAAACCCACTTTCACATCCTATAAACAATAATAAATTTAAATTAATTTCTTCCAATTATCTTATCAAAATTGGGAAAAATGCACTCAATATTTTGAATAAAAATAATATAAATTTATATTATTGTAAAAATAGTTTTGGACCAAAAATATTAGTGAATGCAGTTAAAATTATTTATAGTAACGAAGGTTAAAATAAGCTTAATATGAGAATAAACATCATTCTTATGAGCCAAGTGACCAATAAACTTTCCAAAATTCCATTTTATGGCCTTTTTTTAGAAAAAAAATACTCAATTTTATATAATTATTTTCATTATTAGAAGCATATTATGGTAGGCATATATCTCAATGTTCTTTTCCTTTTTTCTATTTAGAGGATTTCCACTCATCATCCACTATAAAAAGGCACCCACCCCTCCCATTTTTTCACAAATATAAAGATTGTTGGAACATATAAAAAGAGAGGAAAAATACGTTCTTAACATCTATTACATCCTTTAATAATCCTCGTATGATAAATAATTATAACTAATGAAGTCATTTGGTATAAAAAAATGAGATTCCTAAATAAGAGGTAATGTTCTTCAATGATCACTTTTGATACATTTACTTCTCCACCCATTAAATTATTTTTATATAATTAATATATATTAACATAATTATGTTACATATATAGAGATATTTTTAATCAGTGTTTTTTCCTATACTTTTACACACAACCGTCATATGGGATACACAGTCATTGTTCATGTGTTTTCCAAACTACCCCCTCGCTAACAGATATCGTTTGTTACTCCGTTAAAAAATTTCAAGGTTTGAATAGTGAAGAATTTGTAGTTTATATATGATATATATGATTTATATAATGTATTTATTATTTATTAATTTTTATATAACATATAACATTATGATTTCAATTTTGTGGGAATGCAATAACTTCATTTTTGGACATGTAGACTACTGCCTCCTCAAAGTGATGTGATTCATTCATGATATACAAGGAATGTATAAAGGATTATTTTAAGAAAAATATGTGATATATATGAATGAAATACTATAATATAATTATAATATACATATATATCATTTATATTTCATTATTTTAATATGAAAAACAAATGGAAGTAGCATTCATGTGTACGTACGACCTACCATCTCCATGAACGACATGTTTTGTTTCTAATCTAAAAAGGTTATTGATTTTAATAAATACATATTTAATGAATATTTATGATATTTAAATCATTATTTACATTATTTATGTGATTAAATAATTATCTAATTAATGGGAACAAAAATAACAACCCAAACCATACTCAAAAAACAAGGTAATTAACACCCGAAGTGATGAAAATGATAGATGATTATTAACGAATATGTTATAATATATTCTAAAATGAATATATAAGATATTATAGATATTAATATTGTTTTATTAAATGTTAATAACATCATTAAAACAATTATATAGGAGGTTCGAGAGCATTAAATGAAAAGGAAGTTTAAGGTAATGGATTTTCATCTGACTTTCTGCATTTGTGAGATAAATGTCGTATTCTTCGCATAATTCTTTTCAGTGGCCTATATACTTCCCATTTGGATATATTTTATCATGAATAATTTTATATTCATGGTATCTATGGTTTTACTTTTAATTATCCCATCCTATGGGTATTGACATATAAATTACAAAGTAGTAGAATTTATCTAATCAATATCACTTTTTTGTGATTCTTAACATTATCTTAAAAAATCACTTCCCTTTGACCATTTTACAATTTCAAACACCTTTATTTTAGATATCCATAATAATATATGATTGGTATAATTATTTTTTAAATAGAATACCATTTTACATATGGTATGTACTTGATTGTTATTTGTTTAATTTATTAAATATTAGTAAATCTATATTTTTTACATTATATATATATATTTGATAAGGCATATTTTCCATGATTTTAACTTAATTATAATATATATATATATATATGGACTACTATGACATGAGTTATGTACTGTTCAATGTAATTTCCCCCAATCATCAGTAGTCTCATTAGAAAAATTAGTTGGCTAAATTATATGTGTTTTTACCTAATATGAAGAACTATATTATAAATGGTTTTGATGGTAAAGGTACCATGTATATAAGAAACATGTTTTAAAATAATTAACAATTTCCATTATTAAGAATTAATTTATTAATATTACATATTGTATTTTTTTCATTAAAGTTATCTATAGGGGCATTTTATTCAACGTTTATTGATTTAATGTCATGTATTTCAGTAATTTACCATACCATATTGACTGTTCCTTATCTAGTTATTTTAGTGGCATGTGTTCTCATTAATTTACCATGCCATATTGACTATGATTATTTATTCTTCATTAATTATACTCTATTGTTACCCTTACTATGAATTTGATATCACCCTTATATTTTTTCCGTTCCCCAGGATATGAAGATGAGTTTTTAATGAGTTTTAAGGGTGAAATTTATTTGTTTTTTGTTATGTATTATTTTTTATGTTTCTTTCCCCAATTTAAAATGGTTTTCATTCATGTATTTTGGTTTTCTGAAACATCTAAACTAATGAGACCTTCAGTATTTTATTTATTGTAATCATGTAAATGTAATAATGTAGTGAATCGGCTCTGTGGTTTTGGGATTAGGCACAACTGTTTGTACTAAAGGTTGTTTATTATAAAACATATAAACTAGATTTAGAAAAAATATATAAGGGAGAATGTCCGTAATAAATAAATTGATGATAATTAAATAATAAAATCTTATTATTGTGGTAAGGTAGAAATTGGGTGGGTCTTCTTATCAATAAATTCCTATAAAGATACTACAAGTTGACGTAGTTCTAAAACAGATGTACCTAGGGGTAACAAATCTAAAAAGTTCTGTTAAGACAAACTCAAGCTTGACCCGGTACATGACAATAGGATTTACCAAGTACTTGGTTTGAAAATCTCTGTGGATACCCTTATGATAATTCACATTTCATTACAAACCATTATTTGGGTTTTGATTGTAAATATGTCCCCAAAGAACCATGTTTATGACTCAAATATTAGATACACAGAAATATTTCACTTTTTGTAATTTATTTCACTAGTTTTGGGATTAAATATTATGATACATACTTTTATGTTCTAATATAGTGTATTAAATTATATTTAAATGACACTTGTAAGGAATTATGGGGTCAATACTGATGGAAAAGGTAGTGTTTTCAATATTGAGAAATAAGATATAGCTTGTATTGTAACTATGAAGTTTATGGATATAATAGTCAATATTAAACAAGTTATGAAAAATAACCATTAATAGATAGATAAACCAGATCCACAATGATGTTTTACAATATTGGATAGCATTATGTGATAGAGGCCCCCATCATTTAGTGAGACTACTGATCTAATGGAAGATGAGAAATTGATTGAGTATATGGAGAAGAAATTTATGGCTTTGGGATGTGGTAAAATGGATACGGTTACATTTGTAGTGTATTTTCATAATCATGATGCAAATCAATGGCTTTTGATAATATAAAATTATAGGGGAAGAAATATAACTCATATAAGGGATAAATTTTAAGTAGAGACTTTTCTATATATATTTCCCTCATAGCAACCAACTGAGATAAAGATAATGTTCCTTAATTTAATGAAAAAAGAAGGATGAAAATGATACAGAGTATGAAAATAAATTTACATGTATATAATGGAATGTTATATATTTATTACACAATATGAAGTGTTTGTTTTCAAACATATTTGAAGGTATTATAAAAAATATTTGAAGGGAGCTAGTTTCTCAGACATTTTCTTCTTATGATTAAACAGTTTTATGTGAATCAAGATAGGGAAATAATCCCCAAATTCTTATGGATTAAAAGGGAAAAAGAGAATAATAAAAAGTAAGATATAATAAAGGATAAAGGGAATAAGGGAAATAAGTATTTTCCCACATCTGATAAATATTAAACGAATCACCATAATAAATTTTTAAAATGTTTGGGATTTTGTTTTAAGTGATGATAAAATGGTTACCATGCAAAAGAATGCAATGGAAAGAAGTAAAAAAGATGATATTTACTATTAAAACTTCAAGGTTATGGAGAAATATGTAAAAATATAACATATTCGTCATGTTAATTTACTTATATTGTTATATAAATAAATAATACATGAAATCTAGGGAAAATAGTCATGAAATAAAAAATTTTACCTATTAGAATCATTTTTAATGATTTGAATGTACATTATTCACAAATATAGTTTATGATTTTTGGATAAAAATAATTATCATGAACATGTACTCTATCACTCTATCATAATATTATAGTTTGATATTTTTTCTATCCTCATGTTTTTATTAATGTTATCTTATTCAAAAGAAAGTTTTGTGGTGACAATCACATTTCAATTTCCTTATTATTTGGAATATGTGTTTTGAAACCTAATAATTATAAGGAATTTTCAACAATATTTTATTTTAAAATATCAATCTCTTGATTACCTAGATCAAGATTCAACTACGAGGATGCAACTTATTTAAGGTGGGGAGAATATAACACCCTAATACTTTACAATATTTACATTTTATAATAAATTTAAATTTGTTCATGCATTTCTTTATAAGAAACACCATGTTATGAATTTTTACATGAAACATGATTTTTATCATTCTATACATGTAACACTAAGTATATGTTGCATTATATGATAAAATTTGTCTCTTCAATGTATTATGTTACACTCAAGACTGAGTTTTGTCGAACAACAATATTTTATTATAATTTTATTACTTGATATAATTAGATATTACCTCTATATTAAATATGAGGTCACAAATAAAATAAAATTACTCATAAATATATATTTTACTAAAATATAATATTAATTCATTAGTTAGAAATTAAATAGAAAAAAAATATAAATTAATTGAACATAATGTAAATATTAATATTTTTATGCTTACAAAGGTGACTTATCGTTATAAATTAAAATTAATTAATATTAGTGAATTATATTAATGAAATATATATATTATATACTAAATCAAATATTTTTAATATTAATACGAAATATTTTATATGAATTTTATATGAAAAACACCAATATTACGCATAAAAACAATAGTTTTATAACGGCAGTTTTACCACCTTTTATTGAGACACCTATTTTAAATCTAAATTTTAACACTTATAGAAATTTAAAATGAAAAAAAATATGATTTTTAAATTCATAATGTTAAAATTATAGGGGTTTTAATTTTTTGTATTTTTCTGAAAAGATTCATTTTTTGACGAATACTAAAAAATATTGTGTAGTTAAAAATAATAACAATATAATAATTATAGTGAAAAAGATTTATACTTAATTGAAAATATCTTTTTATCTAATTTATATATTTTTTTAAAATTATATTTTACATTTTTTTATGTTATATTAGATAAATTTTACATCAATTAATCCAATTTAGGTCCTTGGGATAATTTTTTTGTTTAAAAATTATATAAAAACATCACAATATTTTGACCATTTTTTACTTTGAAAACATGCTTCCTCATCCCATCTGTGGGATTAAATTCAAATTAATTTCTCCAAATTATTTGATTCGAATTTTGAAATATGTATTACATTTTTCTAATAATAATAACTAATAATTTCAAGTATGGTCAACATTGTTTTTTACAAAAAATATTAGTGAATTTATATAATATTTATTACAATGATGAAGATAAAATTATCTTTAATAACCGACTGAATCATTAATTTAAGGGCCAAAATGAAAAATAAACATTTAAAAATTACAATAAAAGGAAATATTCATACTATAAAGTCCATTTTAAATAATATTTTTCATTATTGTAGGCACATGATGTAAGTTATACCGTTCAATAGAGTTTACCTTTTTATATTTACAAAAATTCTAGTCCTCAAACACTATAAAAGGTACACACCCATCCCATTTACTCACATATATAAATATGTTAGTCTTATCTAAAAGCATTAAAAATAATCTCCAAACATATCTATCCACCTTTTATAAGCCTCACATTAGGAATAATTCCATCTATGGAAGTCTTTTCATTTAAAAAAATGGCGGTTACTAGAATTAGAGGTAACAGTCACAAATGATAACTTCTGTTTCATTTACATCTCCACCAATTAGTTTATTTTTAAATAATGATTATATAATAACCTTAAAATCATAAATATATTATTATTATATTATTATAATATTTTGACCTACAATTTCATATAAACCCATCAAATTTCATACATAATCATCGCTTGTGTGTACGGTGGAATACCACCTCACGAACCGATGTCGTTTGTTCTTACATTACATCCTTTTATAGTAAGAATAATAATTGATTTATATTTTATATATGATAAATATGAATTTTTTTGTTGATTTACTCTTATATAATTTTCATATATCACATAAAATTATGCTTTTAATTTTATGAGAATATAATAACTTTATTTGTTGATATGGGGACTACCGCCTCCTCAAAGTGATTTGATTCATTCACACTATACGTGGAATTTGTTAAGTATTATATTAATAATTTTTTTTGATATATATGAAATAGATATTATAATTTAATTATAATAAACAGATATATAATTTAATTTTCATTCATTTATGATACCTTATAAATTGAAGTAGCATTTAGGAATACATATGACCTACTGTATCCATGAACTTTGAATTTAATTTCATATCTTAATATTTAATGGATTGTTTAAATATCATATTTATTGATTATATTTTATATTGTAATCATGGTTTATATTTTGGATATTACCTAATCATATTATAATTAATATGAACAAAAATCACATGCCAAAACATACTCAAAAAGCAAGAAAATTATCAACTGAAAAGATGAAAATGATCAAATATTGTTATTGAATAGGTTATAATATGTCATAAAAATAATATATTTCATATCATAGATATTAATATGGTTAAATATGGATTTAATAAAATTATCTAAAAATTACAAATTATGTTAAATAGAGTTCATCCATCAAGATGTGTAAGGTATGGGATTTCCATCTCACATTTTAAATCTGTTAGAAAAATTCCATATTCACAACTTACATATTTTTTATGTTGTATCTACTAAAAAATTTGATATATTATATCAAAAATAATTTTAAATTCATGTTATATATGGTTTTACATCTAATAATCTCATCCAAGGTGTTTTTACTTGAAAATTACAATGTGATAAATGTTTTCTTTGAAATGTACCTATTTTGGTGCTTGTTAACTTTCTCTTGAAACAATCACTTCCCTATACCATATTACTTTATAAAACACATTTATTTATTATATACATACTTTTTGATTGGTATAATTATTTATTAAACAATATATAATTTTTATAAATGGCGTGTAATTGATTTTAATTTGATTAACTATAGAAATATTGGTAAATCAATATCTTTTACTCAATACAGATATTTGATAAGGAACTTTGTTCATGAATTTAAATTGATTATTAATTATATATAAAGAATTATGTGGTCTATTATAACATAGTTTTGGGGCCATTTAATGTAATCCCCATGATGCATTATTAGTCTCATCGGATGGATTAGTTGGACAAATCAGATGGCTTTCTACCAAATATGCTAAATCATATTGTGCAGGGTATTTATGGTAAAGGTACCATATACCTATGGTACATGGAATCCAATAATAAAGAATTTAATTTATTAATAATTATGTTATTATTATTATCCATGTTATATTTTATATAACATTCCATATGGATTCATTTCACTCTCATTTTATGGATTAAATGACATGTATTATAGTTATTTACCTTTCCATATTGATTTTGATTTATCATGTTATTTCAGTGGAATGTGTTATTATTTATTTACCATTACATTGTGATTATGATGATTGATTATTGATTAATTATAATTTAGGCTTGCCCTTACTTAGAATATTATCTCATAATTATTATTTTTTTGACTTTTTAGAAGGATATCCCCCTGAATTCTTGGAATGAGTTTCATGGATGAATTTTCATTGTCTTTGTTATGAATTGTGTTTTATTTTTCTTTTACCAATGTAAAATATCATTCATTGAATAGATTGTATCCATAAGTGATCCTTATAAATTGAGGTGAGGTATCTTTCAGATCTATTTATAATTATTTTGGTCTAAATAATTTGTATTTAGATGTGTTAGGAATTTTTAGGTTTGAGTGACTTTTTATAGGCAAGGATGAGTGGCATTATTGAAATTTGTTTAAAATGTAATTTCACCAACATTTTTCATATGAAATGTGGATAAAATAATATACCAAGATAAAAATGATGTATAGGTAGAAATATTTCCATCAAATTTCTTTTGGAAATGTTTCTAGGATATTGTGGGCCTTATGTATACGATTTAGTCCTTTGTTAATCTAATTTTCCTCTTAATCATTCTAATTAATTTTAATAAAATTCACTAATGCATTTGGTCTGAAACTCTATTTCCCTTATTATAATTAATAAATTATTATAATTAAAAATATTGATTCATTTTTCCCAAATTAAAATCACATAAGTGACATAGATTATTTTAAATTTGATCCTGTAAATGGGATGACAATGCGTTTTTTAAACATAAAATGTTCAAAATTTTGCTAAGTATTTATATTTAATTTCAAATTTAAATTCTCCCAAAGAACCTAAACCATATTAATTAATGTTTAATTAATATAAATACTATTTTAAACCAAATATAAGTATAATTTATCCAAATAAATAAATAAAATGAAAACGTATTTTTGATTTAAAATTCTATATTTTCTAGTATTCTTCAAAAATTGAAACTTTAGGGAATGAAACCAAAAACTAACCATAAACTAATATTTATATATATATTTCAAAAATTATGTATATTTTAAAATATAAAATTTATAAAATTTCCAACTTTTATATTTACAATAGGCTCTCCATTAAAATGAATTAAAATTTACTTTTACAAAAATATAGATTTTTATGAAAAATATTTGGTTTATTTCTATATTATTCATATAAAATATATATGATGAATGAAAAAATTATTGTGTTTAATATAATAAATATATATTTCATTAATTACATTCGAAAATTTTAATTAATTTAATTTATTAATAAAAAAATTTAGTTATCATAAAATACATTTATATAAAAACATTCCCTCTATATTCAATTGGTTAGTATAATCAGTTGAAATTAGTATATAGCTAATGAATTAAAGCATTTATTTTCATAATTCAGTTAATCCTATTCATAACTTCAATCTTAATAGCTAGGTAATATCTTATTTTATTAAATAATAATTTTTTAAATAATATATTATTTTTTGGTAAAACATTTTCCTGCATATTAGTCACTCCATAGAGGAATTTCAGTCAATCCATCGAGGAATGTTAGTCTTGCATGTAGCATAATCTAACCATGGTTTTTTGTATAGGGAAATATAATCTAAATACTATATTTGTTTCATGATTCTCTTTATGTTTCATATAACTCAAGAAAAATGTAGTTCTTTAATGAAAATAAACTATTTTCAGTGTTACGTGATATGAAAAATATCAAAGGTTTAAATTAATTTCAAAAAATAGTTTCACAAAATATGAGGGTGTTACAGGGATAATAATTCTACCCCATCCATTATAAAACTAAGAAATTTATTAAACTATGAGAACTCAAATTCTTTTAATAACCAGGATAACTTGGAAAACCTTCTTAATGAACAAGCTACATGTTATACCTCTAAAAGAATGTCCCAATGCGTAATTCTTGAATTCCTATCCAATGATACTGACAAAATGATATTCCTTGTTTCAGATAGTGAACATGGTTTATGTCAGCATAGGGAGTTGAAATTTTCATATAATTCATATCATGAATCTCCACCAACTATAGAGCCTTAGTGGTTATGCCCTCATGAGTTGTGTGATTCAATTTATGAAATATAAATAAATCTACCATGGACATTGTCCTAATGGAGTGATCGAAATACGATAAAACTAATTCATTCCATAACCAAGATACATTGGATTTATCATCATGAAAAAATATCAAATATCTGGTGCTTATTTTCTAACACATATATCCTTTTTTCATGACGCTAATCTTCACAAGTTCAAATAACTACATTGGATTTGATTCCTTCTATAAAGAGGATAAATATGACACCTCATATAGGATCAATCCCATTATTGAAATATTTAATTCAACCCTATATGAAATAAAATTATGAAACACGTGGATATATCACTCCAACAAATATTTATCCTCCCATAAGGGTAAATTGATGGAGAACCTCATATAGATATAGTTGGATTCACTATATTTTCCCCCTTCATTTTTAAAAAGAGATTTAACCTGTGGTCATTTTTTGGGAGAAACTGATTCTGTATCATGAATAAAAAGTGGTATTTACTATTAAAATTTGAATAAGGTAACCAGTTCCATATCTATATTAGAAAGAGAAATATGAAAATAATATAAATATATAAGTGATTCTCAGAGAAGGAATAAATTCCCCCTCTAAAGGGTGTGATGAGACCGATCTCCCATCCTCTCAACCTATGTGAGTCCATATGTATTATTAAGTCTGAAACCCTTATTAGATTCCTACCTTTGTGATGATGGTCTATACCCAATTTTGGTTGTGGGAACTATATGGAGTTTATGTTAAGAAGAATAATTTATACACCCCTATTTCTAAAAAAATATGGAAAACTTGGTACCAACTCATTTAACCATGGGATCTCTTTCACTTAACAAAAGATATACTTCTTAGTTATCATTAGACCATATTTTACTTATCATTTGGGTTACATTAAAATTTCATTGTATTATTTTTCCTTGAACAAAATTTTTTAACTCAGCATGAATCTCTCAAATAATAGATTGCTTGGTTGACCATGTGTCAGCCTAGTTTTTTTACATAATCTACCGAAACAAAAATGGAAATCCTCATGTCAATATTTCAAATTATATAATGATAGGTTGAACGTGCGTCTAGATGTTTTTTTTATATTCTATTCAAAAAATAGATAACCTGATGTGAATCTGTAAAATAGAATAATGATTGGTTGATAATGTGCCAGGGAATTTTTTCTATAATCTATGCAAACAGACATGGTGAACCCAATGTGAATCTCTCAAATAATAGAATGGTCAACTGAACTTGCATTAGGCCACGCAAACATGGTATGCAAGATTTGAATCTTATTATTGGCCTTCCATATCTGGGGTTCACATGAAATTATTCTGTCCTCACTTTGATAATTCCACACAAGTAGAATGTCTGCATTAGAAAAAAGAGAGAATTGTGTTACCAATGCATATCTTATTGATCACATATCATGCTTATGATGATTCACCTATTGGAAGAATTTTTCCTTGTTTTCGTCATGATTATTGATAATTCTCTATAAAACAATCCCATAATCCATCAAATCCTCATCCAGTGGGAGTTATGGAAGATTAGCTATAACTAGAACCCCTAAAGGCCTTAAAATGACCTCACCCACCAAGCATCTTAATTATAGTGTCAAAAATAAAATGGTCTGGGAAGATAATTGAAATCATATGATACTAACCCTTGAGTCTTCCCATGAGGGTCTTCAAGTACTAAAATTGATAATTCTGCATCATCCAAAGAAATATGCAGTAAAGCCAGTGGTCCTCATTTCAACAACCAACCACTTCAGGAGCTTATCCCAATATCTCAACAATCAACATCTTCAGTGTCTAATGAATTTGGATAATTGAGTCAACTAATAATCCCTTATTATTCATGAGCTACTGAGGAGGGATCCTTCCATCCTCCTTCACTCATATTATCCCACAGGTACCATTCATTCTCTTATAAAGTGTACCACCCGAAACACTGCAACCAACTATACCCATGCATGGGGAAAAGCGAAGAAGCATCAGGTGTGGTAGAATATGGATAATCATGAGAGGGCCTATATCCCCACTCTCACTAACGATGTCTATCATTATATTATAGTAGTAATTAGTGATCATTCCCATATCCCTACTTACTCAGAACAAGTATATGTTCATATTCCTATAACAACCATGGGGGAGGAACATATCATTATTCCCTTGTAGAAAGCCATCAATATACTTGGGTGGAACAAGGAGGACCTAAGTGGGATTATATTATTTCTTAAATTGAAGATATATTCCATTATATAGTGGAGATGGAAATGTTCAGGATTACAATCTAGCCCGTCCTTTTCTAAAGTGTAATGAAATCTTATAAACTACTAAAGAACTCCACCAGCATATCCCAAAATTGTTACTAAAACATGAACAGGCACATATTTAGACTTTTTACAACCTGGTTAGCACAACACACTTATCATTATGAACAATTAGTTGATTTGGATAAAGTACACACATTTTGTCCCATTAAGTAAAATTATCATCTTATTATAGTAAACAGTGAGGCATTAGACCTATATCATATTCTCATTCCATCTTGTGCCACCCAAGAGAGAATGAAACATGCATTAGGATAGGGAAAAATTACAGTCGAAGTAAATTAGTGGAATATTCTAAAGGTCCAGGACCAGGCTCATATACCCATGTTGGTCTGGGCTCACCATGTGAGTGTGGCACATGCCTCAGGATAGGCTCATATTCTAGTCGAAGAAGACCAGAGAAAAACTCAAAAGGCCCAAGATCAGGCTCATATCCCCATTATGGTTGAGGATCACCAAGTGTGAGCGGGACAAACCTCTGGATAGGCTCATATTCCTATAATTTAATTTATCAGGAATATTTTAGTAGATCACAGTAGTTAGGATCATATCCCTACTTTCCCCAATGAATGACTCCATCAGTATCCTTATATGGCTATATAAAAAGAGCTTCATATTTCTTCTCAAATTTTTGGGGTTTGTCTCCATATTTTGATGGAAAATTAATATTCAAAATAGGCTCATATTTCATATACAATCATGTCCCATCAAGTGAGAGAGAATTATCCCTCTTTAAAGTTTCATATTCCTAACATAAAAGACTAGTGGAATATTCTAAAGGCTCGACATTTGGATCACATCCCCATTCTGACCAATCCATACCGATTGAGAATGGAACATTCTTAAAGGAAGTAAAATATCCCTACCAATAATGATTAAGATCATTGGAATACTATAACAGCTTCTTAGTGGAGGGCTTATATTCCCTCCTCACTATATGGTCAATAAGAACATCCGGAAACCATCATACAATAGTCTAATAACCCTATTCAGACCCAAAAGGTATGTGGTAATATTCCACTATCACATAGAACGATAATCATATTCTCAATCCTCCTATTAATGTTTCCATGAAGATTATAAAGACAAATTATCAAAACCCAAAGGGTCTCTGGAATATTTAACCTAAGTATAAGGTGATCATTACTCTGATAGTCCTCCTCATGGTAGTGTGGAGACAGATCATAGGGACTCAACTACTGATATCTACAATGGTCAACATCCTTATGGTGATACTCCCATGGACATGGAAATCCTCCCATTTCCCAGTAACCACCATATAGATAAGTTCTTAAAACCTAAACACATTCATATAGATAGGTTCTTGAGATATCAAAGTCAATAACAAATGGTTACAAATAAAAAATTGGAAGCACTCCAATCCAGTCAGCAAGCGACCCCAAGAACTAAATTATATGTTTTGACTAGACTGAGGCATGTAATTATAATGAAGAAAATACAGAAACTAATATATAGAGAGAGTTATCTATAAACAACCTTAGTTTAATGTTCTAGTCCCTTTTGAAATTCTTACTAGGGGATCCCAAATGAGATAGAGAAGGAGTGCATTCCTTATCTATTTAAATTATGATGGATACTCATCTGATACTAGGGGATAGAAATATATCATTTTCTGGATATGTGTATCACCATAATATCATTAATATACTCTTTTTCTATGAAGATATTTATACCTTTTCTGTATCCTATGACTCAGTAATGGAGGAGCAAAGAAAACACATATCTAGTGTTTTTCATTGCATCACAATAGCTCACATACAATTAATTTTAAGAGAATATTAAGGCATATGAATCATATTATGCATAAAATATAAATAATTTATCATCACTACATCCCTATAAAAATATAACCCTTTACTAATGACATCATTTAATTTCATATCCTTTAGAGAAACTAGAGGATAGTGTGACACATGATCTAGTGGGTCACTACAATAGAATTTCCTCACATCATTGATGTTATGACATCATGAATGGTGTAATTGGATAGCCCATGGATATTTAAACTAGGCCCTTCAAAACAACATAAATGAATTTTAGACACATAGAACAAATTTTTTTCCACCCACTTTATGATACAAAATGCCCCTTTCCATTTTCTGAAATGCCTCTGTGCCATGTGAATATCCTTTTCCACTCCTAGTTTCTCCCATCGATCATTTAAAACATGTGTTTAGAAATTTTTGTAAGGTATTCCTTGCTCGAAAAAAGGCATATCAGTTAACAATAGAATTATCATTATCCTAAATGAAATACCTTAAATAGAACATTTTTTCCTCACTACAAGACGTTAAATTACATGGAAGTTGTCCCTTGCATGACCTGAAAATGAACATTTTTGTGAACATCGTATGATAGTAACATTTTTATGGTGTTGTATTTCCACCTCAAATCCATTATGGAAATACTTATGACTCTATTCCTCCCATCATAGGTTATGTTGTAACACCCAGACATACACTCTCTCTCCTTGTAACAACACTTCCTTTTCAATTAGGGACGCTCACACCCTTTTTGAATGATGAAAAAATTAATAGTTTCTTAATAACTATGTGTGTCTTTATTCATAAAATTGTAGGATAAATAGTGATGCTCAAACCATTGATCCTCAAACCAGATAAAATAATAAATGAGAAAAATTCCCCCCTTTGAATATGGGTCAGACCTGGGTATAGTGTTTCCCATTCAAGAACTACATATGGATTAATTAATATACTCACAAGATACATTTTGACACCTATATCCATAATACATGGGTATAGACATGATATGTCCAAACTTTATGACATTAATATACATAGAAACATATACATCCTCACACCATGACATTAAACTACATGGAAAATTTCCTATTACCATTACATTAAAATTATGAAACAAGTATGTACCTAATACAAGACATTAAATTGTAAAGAACATAACCAATTTTGATGAATTATAAATAGACCATGATATCCTATCCCTATTCAACCAAAGTATATGGTGGTTCCTTAATCATTTATTCCCCCCATACCATAAATCACACTTCATGTCTTGAGTACATTGGGGTTCCAAAAAATCTTTCATGGGCCCTAGAAAAGCATACATGTCTTTGAACAACTACTTATTGGATTATTCATGTATGATTTTTGATCTTGTATATGACCCTATGGTCATCAACTAGATGTGTCACTCTATAAAAGGTACTTTCAATCATTTTGTACTCTAACATGACTACTAAATAGCTCATTGTGTTCTTGTCCATTCCCAGTATGATGTTATCATATCATTACTCATGAAACAGGAATCATAAGTCTTGATTTACAATATTCTCATCCCCTTATCAGTAGGATTATAGAATACTCTTGACCTTTTCTATCTCAAATAAGTTATTTTGTAACATTCCACTCATATTAGGTTCATGTGTGACATGATAGTAAACTTCCTACACGTAGGAAAATGTTTTATGATCTAAAACTCTAGCCCTTGATGGTCTGAATCCCAATACCTTAAACTACTAGAAAAAGAAACACAAAATTGTTCATATTGAAAACCCTTAATGGGAGGACAAATAAATATTATTGTTTTCTCTCCCTAAAGACTTCTTCTGTAGAGTTTAGGAAATAATTAGTGAAAAATAAATATTTCATAAATCTCATATAGGTATACACTATAGAAATAGGTAAAGTCGAGTCATTCTCTCTATGTGCCCTAGTCCAGAAAAATGATAGATTAATGGGTTTTCTTGTCTAATTTATCTAGTAACATGCTCACTAGGTGGTGAAAAAACTTTTAGGGGACTCAAACCCTTTATGGATATTACATTCTACATTAAAAAAACATAATGAATTGAGAACCTTGATTCTCGATACATATTAAAATTCCCTTGGAAAATGATAATGTACTTTAATGGACCCTATGTTTGAATATTAATTTATGAATATGGATCATTTATATGAGCCTATGATCATCAAAAAAATGTGTCACTATACAAAAATGGGTTTCCTAACCTTATGATCCCTAAAATAATTACAGAATAACACATCACCTTAGTTTGTTCTAGGCCACACCCAACATGATCGACTCATATCATCCTTATATCCAAGGAACATTGGATTATTATTTAAAATCTCATAACTGGACAATTAAAGTGGATTCGACAACCTTAGAGTAATGCCACTATTTTTTACCCCATTATCAAAGTATAAATGAGAAATTCCATTCCTAAACCTTTTTATGTCCCACAACACATGATTTTAAACCACTTGGCATCGGGCTCAAGCTCCAAAAAGAGATAAACTACCCTGGAGTACTATATCACGTCCTGGATAGTCTTTCCTCTATACCCAAATTCATCTTTTATATTTTTTATTCTTCACCAATATCACATGGCCCATGGAAAGGATTGGTGATAAATCTTTTCTTGACCATTCTATGAACACATAAATGTTTTGAATTTCCTACTATGGGAACATCCTACTTGTATGAAAGGAGCTCTAGTACTCATTAGCCCTTGAAAAAACATGAAATAATTATTCCCTTTTAGGTGTTTTCTGTCATCCCTATATTTTCTACCCCATTCTATATCTCTCAACTCGTACTCTTGGGTTATGAATAAAATCATCCAAATACGAACTATCTATGTAGATATAACATCCCTAGTATTTCTCCGTCAAACAATATTACACCCATAAATATTACATGGCCCTTAGAAAATTATAAGGAACCTTATATTTTACCATAACATTGATGAATAATTTATTTGACCAAACAACCAAAGGTATCCCCTAAATACAAAAATGGATGTCTAATCCAAATATTTCTTTGGAGCACAGTTGAGGAAATCAGAATCCTAGGGTGTTTTGGGTCATCCCTGGCATGTCTTCCCCATATTCCATAATTATATAAAATGTCCATGAAGCAGGAAAATAAAATACATTGTATCTCAATCTGTGAGATAATATACCCTTAACTACAATAATAGTTGGCCTGACATTAATTTCTATAAACTACAAAAATAAAATTTATGATCTAAAATACCATAAACTAAAGTGATATATGGTTTTATCTAAAATAACCTAAACAATAACATGAAAGATATTTAGTCTAGAATAATTAAAAGAGGCATACAAGGTGTAATGTATTTCCTTATAAATAATAAATCTATGCTCACCAAGTCCATTGAAATTGGAATAAGATAGATCACTCCCCATCTAGGGCATACATTCGATCTAATTTTCCTTCTTAAAATCTGGTAATATCATGAAATATAGAGCATATATATCAGTGATGAATCTCATGTTAATGGGAATGTAATAGAATTTCTTAATGAAAAATATTTATTATCCATAAATTTAGGTTTACATGATATTATTCAATGGATTGGTATCATTGATGATTCATCTACATTAGATCAATGGATTTTCAATAATATTGTGAATGTAAGAGAAATAGAAAATGAAAAATAAAGTCAAGTAGATTTACTCGTTAATATCATATAGTAGATGTATTATCCACATTATATTACCTCTCTATGGTCATAGTCAAAAAAATATACATCAATGATTGAACTAAAAAAATAGATCATTTAATCTAGAAAAGTCTAAAATAGCATAATGGGACGCATTGATGTAGTGTCAATGTGTTGATCATCCCATCTCTTCTTCTTCCATCTCAGGACAATGGGTATCAATCAATGTTTAAATCTCATAAACTCTCTTATCTGTGGTTTCCAAGGAGGAGGATGATGATAAAAGATCAAATCCTGAATGAGATTTGATATCATAATACATCCATATCTATATGGTCAAAAAAACCATTTGGGTATTCATATCAGATATAAATTGATGACTCTTTGCTGATGCATCCAATGTATACATCAATTTTTTCAACAAGGTCCCATTATCAAGACCATTCAATTTTCTCTCACAAATACATAATTCTTCCCATGTTATGATGATTTGGTGTATAATACAAAACAATAGATTATGGTCAATGACACCTTCCCCCAAATCATGAATGATTTGATGAAGGCATTCTTCTTGGTCACAGGAAAATTCTAATAGAAGTCTTAGTAATTAGGGTTTGAATATACTTCTAGATATACATATAACGTGTCTAATAATCTATGGATATTGGGGTAGGCACATCATTAAAAGGAATATATTGTTGATCTAATAAAGGGATTATTGGAAACAAGGATGTTCTTTCCTGTAAATGGTGCATGGTTTGTGTTTTTTGTCAATCCTCATTTGAATATTAGGAATTTTTTAAGCAAAGGTATCATATAGTTCAACCATAAAAAAGTACTGAAGGTGGCATCATTTCATTATATTTTCCAAATTTTAGGGTCTAAAAATTGTAAAATGGATAAAAGTGGTTTTGGAAAAGGGAGTTACGTGAAAGATCAAAGGATTTTCAGAAAAATTCTCATAAGGATTATTTTGGGATCATTTCACAAAATTATGGAAAAGGAAAATAGTTTGTAAAATATTTAAATGTGAGAAAAAGACAATGTTTCATGGAAGAGACTTGGGTACCCAATGAGACATCAAAAGGGGTTTTTTGTGATCGGAATGTAACTTACATGCATCTATGAAGATGAATTGGAAACATCTATGTAGGGTCATCAAGCCCTATAAATAAGTGGCTACACCCATTTTAGATTTAATAATTTTACAATGATGATCTTGTTGCTCTGTAATGTGAAATATTTTTGGGTGAATTATTTAAGGGAAGTTAATCTTGCGTTCAAAGTTTTCCTTTCGTATAAAAAGACCAAGGGAACCTAGTGGTGTGGATGCACGAAATATAAGTGTTGCATGAAAAATAAGGGTTTCACGAAATACATCTCATGTGACAATAAAAAATCATGCATGCAAGGGAAGGTGTGGCATGTAACTGTATGCGTGCGCTTCTAGTTACCATTAAACATACGTCTCATTTGATCAGTGCTTTCAAGTTCATCAATAAAGTACTCCGATGTAAGAAATTTCACAAGCTGGATAGTTTTCAATACTTCAATGTCAATCTATATAATATATCATAATGTAGATAAACCGAGTAAGACTTCCCCCATGGTAGTGAACTAGGGGGAGTCGAAAAAAGTTTTCTGAGAGATGTAGTGATCTATCCCTAAAATCTTATAAAGGAGATGTTCTTGACATAGAGTGACTGTGGAAAAAAATTTGTATTCCACATCTAGTGAAGAATAGTGGATTTAGTTATGAAAAAAACATTGTTGACGTATGATCCCTATACTATCACTTAGTGGTGAACCAAGTAAAATTGATGTGTTTTCTCTCTGCATATGAATGTTTGACTGATAATAAAATCCATCATATAGGATTAATGAGTTATTAATAATGTGGGAACATTATCCGTAATATTAAAAGAAAATATTGACATCCTGATTCACTCCTTCCCTCTCAGTGTGTGCTAGGGTCCTACAGAGGCAGCATAGGAAGCCCAATGTATTGTACCCCTCAATGGGGAAATCATCCATTTCTTGAACCAAAGGGAAAACATCCACAAAATATTCATCACCACTGATTTCATTAAAAAGATGAGGATTCCTCCTCAAGGATTCTATAATGTTATGAATAAATTCCAACTTTCCTATGGATTGTGGGGCGATGAATATAATGGATTTTTCACATAACAGAACAATTTTTTAAGTTCTCATCATAGATTGGTCTCCACCATATCCTATGAAATGTCATATGATGAGAATATGGGGGTGTCAGTAGGTGTAAGGATGATATAAACATTAGTGTCTTCCCATGCCAATATCATCCAAAACTGGTGGGTGAGCCTGGGGTGTCTCTCCCCCTACACGCTGACTAAAATGTGAGGCGGAACCTATAATGGTATATAAACTAGAGAGAAACCGGATACGGTGTATAAAACAAAAAAATGATCAGTTCATCCATCATGGATGAAAGAACCCCATCTTGAAGGAAACTCTTGTATGAAATTTCATGAAAAGTGTCACCACCATTATCAATGATTTCAACAATCATTGTAGTATAAGGCATCAAATCAAAGTGATTGGGTTTTTTCCAACACTTAGGAAACCTCATCAGGTCCTAATGACATAACCCCAACCCCAGATTTGTTCAGAATACTAGGCTGATATAAGAGGCCAGTGATTATAGTTGTATTTTAGTATTCACTGTAGTGAAAATACTCCCCTATCTATCTAAATATAACTGGAAAAGAACATTAATCCTATAGGAGTTGTTTCCCACTTGGATGTTGTACTGGATCCAGTAGAGGCATGAAAGGGTCACAACAACTATATTGAGAGTCTTACCCACTACTAACAGATCTTCTATGACTAGTTTACTTACCTAGAATCCTAAATTTGCATACCTAGATGTGAAAAACCACCCATTGAAGAAAATTTCCATAAGAACTGAAAACATGAGTCTTGGGGATACTATGGAATCACCCAAGAAAACCCATTTAGTATGATCTTATGCTTCATATAAGGTCCATTTTGAACTAGAAATATCTTGAACCTATCAAGAAGGGAACTGGTGAGGGAAATAACAGTCAACCTAACATCACTGTGATAGAGGAAAATGTTGATCCATTATTTAACAGAGATGGGCGAGTGTATAGTCATCTCCTTCTGTAGATTCTTCTTCTTGATGTTGAGCATGTCCCACACTAATACTAATGTTTTTAAAGGTTTATCCCATACATATGGAAAAAGAACGAACTCATTGTAAATCTATCTGATTGGGGTATCCAACCCAGTTGTAAGATATCCAAGAGGATGATTACAACTTTTCCATGGTATAGATGAATTTATTTCGTTCCTGGACACCAATGGATATATAGTTCTTAAAAATGATCATATTAATGATAAATGATAAACTGTTATATTCATATATCTTCATATATTTGAACATCACATAGTTATTTGGAAAACTCCATGAAAATCTATCTGACCTAGAATGGACACATCCATTCATCATAAATGTTTTTGGAAGGACAATGATCCAATTTTGATCTCCATCTTCTACCCAGGTTATTAGAAGAATAGAAACAAATGTTATAATAGCTCTGAGTGATGGGCTGGTGATAGAAATCATAGCTATTATGACCTATGGGAGAATTTTCAAGCATACAAGACAACCCTTAGGACCATTTTATGACTAATCAAACATCCTCATTAATCATAGAAAGAATACAATCAAGTGAAGTTAATACCCAATGATTTTATAGGATGTAGTTCAGATAAGGGATGGTTATTTCATCTAGAAGCCTCAATCAATATAAAAAAAGTCAATGTGATAAAGGATAGTTCTATATTTCGAAATATATAAAACCTTTTAGAGCCTCTTTATCAAAATTCGTATGGTACTAGGGGTCATCATTGTGATTACTAGAAATCATATGCCTTTGGTTAGCATCGTCTGAGTAAATATGATAATATCTATAGGCCATCTCAATAAAAGTAGGTGGAATATTTCAGACGGATGAAAATAAAAACATGAAAAAGTAAATTCATATGATTTTTAACACCATGCACATCTCTTGAATTATCAGTGGGATTCACAATTTCATAAATGATTCGAGAATTTTTGACCTCCTAGAAATATCATGAACTACGTAAACCAATTGAAAATTGTGCAACCACATTCCCCCTATAGGGCTCATGGTCATATAACCTTGAAAATGTTATAAAATATGCAAAATTATAAATGTATTCATGTGACTATGTAAAAAAATACCATGAACCATTAAGTGAAAATTTTGAATCCCTATAGATGATGTTCAAGATATTACCAAAATTAAATTTATGGTTTATTTGAACAATAACCTAGGGAAATTAAGTCTCATTTCTATTGAACCGTTCTGGAGAACGGATCTCATGGACAGTTCTTATGGTATGGTTGTTTGAAAGGGTTGCATGGAAAATATGGAGAACAAGAGATTTAACTATTAGGTAGGTAGTGATAGAGACTTTCACTAGTCCTATTTTAATAAGTAAATTAAAAAAATACTCATACTAGATCAAGACTCACCCAAGAAACTGATTGGGGACATCTCCAAATCATTAGGCCTACACTTACTATCCAAAGGACAGATCCATTGTCCCAATAGACATCATTCTCTATGGGGGTAATTTGTTAAAACCCATAAATTGATCATCATCAAATACCGAAGGGATCAAATACCAGAATATGGTTATTATTTTATTTAAAATAGAAAATAAATAAGAAAGTGGCGATGATCAAATAGATCACATGATCCTCCTGAAGACGCGAGATCTCATGACCTTCAATTGGTCATGAGAATGGTGTTGGAGAGTGCATAACCTACATAATATCTTATTGATCCCCTTTGTTGAGTCCATCTACTATCATAAAAGCATCTATGACACTCTTTGATCATATTATGGTTGTCATATGTGTCCCACTAAATCACCAAACTTGTCAATCATTTAATTCCTGGAAACCATCCCAAAATACTTGTAAAATATAGGGGAAAATATCCAAAATGGGGGATCCTTTTGTGCTCATAAATTTCATTTGACATGACCAAGAGTCTCAAAAACCAATGTGGGAGCCATGGTAACATTCCTTTTTTTCACACAAGAGCTCACAGATGTGACAACATCATCACGTGATGGGATTCACACATGTATGGTTAGTTCTGCAGTCCCCATTTGTCCCTGTATACCAGCATGGAGAATTGAATATGATAATGACCATGCATCACCATAGTATCCTTTTTTCATGTGACACATCACTGATCTAGAGAGTTTTTTTCTTCAACCACACTCAAGAAAACTCACAAGACCCCATAATAATGAAAAATAAACAAGGAGAAGAAGGAAAAGTTGAGAGACTCTTATAGTTGTAATCTTCTTGTTACATGCTCATGACCTCCACAAGACCTCAAATAATCCTATATATATGATGAAATAATCTTGAAAATTCCCTTGGTAATCCATATTTGTCTCATAGAAGATCAATTACATGTCTCTTTAGGCCACACAATTGCCTTTTACTAGTCACACAAATCTCACAAAGGCCCTTAAACATATCACCCTAATAATGTGAAGTCCAATTTTCATGCACGTATGATTAGGAAAAACCCCATTAATTTGATATAATTTGATATATTGGGTGTTTAAGGGATGGTCTTGTGGACACTGAAAATCATTTGATGCCTACGGAGTGGCCTACAAAAAGATCTCGTGAAATGATTGATATAAACTCAATCCATTAACTCCTATATAAAATTCCACAAGATGCAATATGAAATGAATTCAATAATTGGGGTGGAGAGGCTTATAAATCCCCCACACTAGCAAGAAAAAATTCATGCTTGAATCCTCACACAGGGGCACCCGAGCAGTAGACTAGATTTCTCAGAGTGGTTAATCTCACAATTAAAACCATTTTCCATTAAATGTTGTCTGAGGAACAACCTATGCTATCATGACACATGCAAAGTCACGTCGCATGATCACTCGTAGATAAAATTAAGGACGGCTCATGGGATATCTAAAGTACATACAACATGTCTTCTTAATCACATGAGAGTTAAATAAGAAAAAACTGAACAAATCTAAGGAATATGAAATAAAAGTATGAAACAAAGACTAAAAAGATGGAAGATTTATGTGATTAACATATTTGATGATCTTCATGATCTTTTAACGAACCTCCCAATCCATGCGATATCACTAGGAAATGTCACCTTGATCATGTTATGTTGCTTTAGTAAACTATTTGGATCATTTAAATTCCCCCAAACATGTTAGATATAGTCACATGCCCCCCCCCCAGGTATGCCACCAGAGTCACATAAAACCCTCCAGACTAAATATCCAAAGCATGGCATGTCATCCAGACATGTCACCCATATTATATGGTTGAACCAGTAAATGTCAGCTGAGTCTCATTCTGGAACCAAGGCATTTCAACAGGCTCTCGCGATGTCCTCTGGACAAGACAACAAGATATCGCGACACCCAACGGGTATGACAACGAGCTCTTAATAAATTATTTTGAAATATCATCAATATTTCACGATGACACCAAGATAGGTCATCATAGACATGAAAAAACCTTCATTCATGTCATACATACTCTCACAAAACCATCCAAGCATGTCAACCAAATTTTGTAATGATACTTGGGAAATTCACCTAGATCTTGCAACAACCCCCAATAATGTTAGTAGATATCATGTAAGGGACTCTAGGATTAGATAATCAGTTCTTATGATGTCCTATAGACAAGTAATCCTTTGTTATGTGATGTCCTGAAGACATTACATCAAGATTATGCATCGTACCTAAGACAATCCAACTGGATTGAGTGATTTTCTTTGAATTTGTTAGGTAGACATCCTCCTACATGTAAATTATAAAATTAAGGCATATCAGGAAGATAATTAATGCTTGTCAGGTAGAAAATTAGGCTAGGATAGGAATTCAAATAAGGAAGTGATAAACTCATCTAGACTTCTTACTTAGGAAACTATTTTTCTAGGCCCGGATAAATAGAACTATGATGACTTTGATTCCTACAAAACTAGGATATGTAGGAAACCTTCCTAATGATAAATATCTATATTAAACCCCAAAAGGGAAGTACCGACACATAAGTTCCACATCCATAAGTGACATTTTTGGTTACCTTATATCCATTTATTCTACCAACAAGCATATTTCGTGTGGTATTAGGGGGTTGGAATGATTGTATAACACGTGAAGTTAAACCTCATCATGTAAGCCCCAACCAACAACATGATATAAAATCTTTCATCTTAGGGAAACATTAGTTTGTAATCCCCAATCAGTGAAAAAACATAATGATGCCTCATATATTAGGGAATCCTCATTGTGTAATCCCTGATCAGCTAAATTATATGAAATCATATTCATGGAATGACCAAGATATATAGGATGCTTTCCTAACTCCCAATCAAAAATGGTCATCTTAGAAAGAATTGTACCTTACAAAAACTCAATATAAATCATGCCACATAAAGTATATCATATTTTAAACTTCTATGGTAACCATTAGATTGAATCCCCAAACCACAAGGCATGGTGGATCTTTATCCCCACGACTATCCCTATGATTTTCATACCCTTAATTGGTTTATGATGTACTCTGGGGGGTCTTTTTCAGCCATATCCCTACGGGATGAGGCACTCTTACCGACTCCTTTGAGTAATTTACTCTTTCTCTAGTTTGGGTGGTGACCACAAAAAGCAGGTTCACCACTATTTTTTATATTCAATAGAACTCTATCATTAAAGGTATACTCAATAACTATTATCATTGAATATCCCTGTATTACTATTAAGATATAATTTTCAAGGGAATATCTAGAAAGGACTGTTAAACCCCATTATGGATGAAATATGAACTGACACACTGTGAAATGAAACCTAAATAAGTGTGTGAATATTCTATTTTATGGGAATACAACAAATAAATTTCAACCCTGTTATTCAGATAATAAAACAATGACTATCTCCACTATGTACTTGGGGGTGAATGTCATCAGTGTTGATTTGATAAAGGATGTTAACTAAGATAATGACACCAAAGTACCCAATGAATCTAAATTCTCCAAGTAAATGTTAAACACCAAATCTGAAGAAAAAATGTGTGTATAGTTGAAATAATAGGCCTGACTAGAGCTTAAATACTATGACTAATCAGCATCCATTTTTTTAAATATATTGTTAATTTTTTGGTCATATTGAAGCATCCACCTAGTCTTCTATAATATATCTCTATTTAATAAATTATAGTACAACATTAGGATAAGAATAAATACTAGTAAAAGATCAATCTCAGGGGAATAATTCTCATACAGTAAATACATTAAATAGAATTAAAAAAAGTATCCAACCCATTATGATAAATTATCATACACCTCTAGATTAGATTCTGAGTATTATGATGGTTCCAACAAAAGGACACTAGTTCCCTTGAACTCAGTGATTGATAATGACCTTTGATTCCGTTAACTTTAATTATACCCTCTATTTTTGTAAATTCACTCAAGAATATCTTTTACTTGGAATACATAGAAAATTTTTAGAGGAAATTCACATCAAGAATCAGTAGCTACCAACATTTAGGGCTCAGAGCAATCATTATATCCTCTAGAACACCTCTTCCCAATTGAGTATCTTTCTACTATAATGGAATCCATAGAAATGTGGGTGCTCTATTCTGACCCAAATAGGATCCCATATAGTAATTTCATATAAACCACTCTACCTCTTACCAAAATCAAGAATCACATATTATTACCCTCCAATGGAGTATGAGAAATTCTGAAGTAAATTCACAATTCATTTACTAGTGTGACCCAATGATTGACCCACTCAATCAGCATGTGGTATAATGGTAATATAAATTGTGAAAAATATAATTGTAGTATCATTTTTTTATTATATTAGTTTCCTAGATATATTAATCTCAGGCTGGGAAAACCTTTTTCTCATTTATTTTATCAAAATCACTTTTTTCTATAGAATGTTGTGGTCATTATCCTTGTGAATTAATTAATGTATGAAAAATAGAGGGTCTATAACATCATATATATATATATATATATTAAAATTTATAAAATACTCTTAATATATATATATTAGATTGGAGAAATTACTAGATCATTTTTTAGATAATTTTAATGATGAGTTTTGGAGACATTTAGGCCCATTAAGGTACCAAAGTGGATTACACTAGTTCATATACATGAAACGGTCTCTCAAGGATAATTTTTGATGAACTATTATAATTCTAAACATGTACCAAAATCATAGGGAAAAATAAAGGGAAAAGTGGAAACCACTAATTTAATGACCCAAGCTTGACATACAAAGACATTACATTACTTTTGTGGAATACTTAATACATGAAACAAATAGACACCCAAATATTGTTTTAGTTTAGTGAATTTGTAAACTGGAAAACATAAACAAATGGTTCATAAAACACCTACATTTTCTCCTACTTTATCCTTCATAACTAGAACCCCTTTTCAACACATATAACTTAATACCCTTATTCAAATCCGGGGGGGAAGAAACCTGAAAAGGGGTGAGATAAAATGATTAGTAAGGATAAGAAATGAAAAATATCTTACAAAACATAAACATAATAATGTAAAAACATGAACATATCTTTTGAGAAAAAACATTCCACGTTTTACCTATACTAAAATCTTTTATCAAGAAATAAATCTCAGTAGTTTATAAGGCATAAATCTTAATTGAATTATGAACCATGAGAACAGATCATTGGTATATAACATCGAATTGTGGAAAAAAATAAGAATATAATATGATTTCCATATTATCCAATGAATTTCTTCCAAGACCATCATATTGGACAAAGTCCATTACTGAACTGGGTTTACATGTCATTCTATCCATGTATTACTGAACCAGATTCACATGTCATTCTAGCCCTATATTACTAAACTAGAATTTACCTGTTATTATAGTAATTTCTATATCATGAGATATTAATCATTACCTAATTCATTGGGGGGAAATATAGGTCTCACCCATCTCATAATTAAATCATTCATACATGTGGCACAAAAAAATAAATCATTCATCATAGAATAACCCAAGAAATAAAAAGGGTTTCTTAAACACCATTCTATCATAATATAGTCTATATAAAATATCATTACATAATTAACAAAATAAAATAATAGTAATAATAGGGATAGAAACATAACCATATGTCATCTTAGATGGTAAATATTTCTAATAAAACACTTAAACATAAATACTAAGGAAAATATCCTTTATTTTTGCAACAACATTTTCATTTCTAAAAATGCCTTGAAATTTTAAAATAAAAGAATTTAATTGAAAATAAACTTGAAATATCGTAAATTAATCATCATTAAAATAAGGACATATGAAATCGTAAAAATCATTTCATGCCATATAAGTAAAAAAACTCTCCTCGTGTTTTTTTTCAGATAAGTTTAAAGGTATATCGTATGGTAAACGAAAGAAATATTCATTCCAAACCATGTAGTAAATATAAAAAAAGGGTAAAATGACTTTAAATATAAATATAATAATATAAAAGAAATTATGTATTTTTTTTAGAAAACATGGACATGGATGATAAATATACCCACAATAAATAGTTACGTATAAACAATCACGGATAAAATTGATATTGCAAAATTATCCCTTACTTTAGGTATGATATGTTTTGTATGTATCAAAAAAACATGTATAGTGTATTTAAACATATTATTAACTTGTAACCAAAACAATAATAATATTTATGATATCATATATGATTCACTTAAGTCGTTATATTACCCATTCATTTATTGATTTCGTGTTAAAGCAACATTTTTGGTAAGAATGTTTTTTATTCATTGTATATGTTTTGACTTTTTATACTTGATATTATTAATTATATAATTATTTAATTACATACATAATGTAAACCATTAATTATATGTCTTAAATGTTCATTATAGAAATATATATAATAGATAGATAATTGAAATGGAATACAACGTTCATAAAGATTGTAGGTCATACGTAGCATGAATGTCGTTTCCATTTAATTATTGAATTGAATAGAATATATTTATCTTGTAGCATTATTATTTCATATATTTAATTATTATCTATTATATATACTTTATAATCATTCTTGAATGGTTAACTTCGAGATTGAATCCCATCGCATCGTGGAGATGGTAATTCGTACATATGCACAAGGGATAATATCATTCCCTTGATGGTTAAATGGTATGGAATTGGATGGTATATTAATTATAAAAAATAATTATCATCGTATATTCATTATTTAAATACATTTTAATTATCATTATTCCCATTCAAATTATGTATTTTTGAATAAAAAATTATACCACGGTGTGGAGACGGTAAGTCATACGTATGCACACATGGTGATAGTATTTTTCGTAGGATAGATAAAAATAGATATATGGTTGTACCATAATTTTAATAACATCTAATAATGTAAAATATACTGGATTTACTAATTTTTTATGGATTCAACATATGAAGAGGAAGTATAATAAGAAAAGAATTTTGAAAGTGGTGATAAAACAAATACCTATTTTCGAGTATCTTCTTTTTATTTACACAAAAGGTCTCCCTAAGATGGATTTATTACCAAAGTGTGGCATCCATGACTAATTTAGTGAATAAGGGAGGATATTTGGTCATGTTTTTAACCAGTAAAAGGGCTTTGTAGGTGTAAATAAAATATAAGGGGAAGTTCCCTTATATAAGAGAGGTGATGGTCACTTTAGGAAGGTCTTGAAATATTAATTTATTATAATTTTAGTTTTAGTTTATAATAGAACCAAATTCATTTAATTTTCGGATAAGATGTGTATGGGTCTAAATAATTTCAAAAAATAGGTTTTTGACAATTTTAGGTCACAAAATTAATGTTATCTTTTAGCATTAATGCTTTGTTAAAAACATTAACTCTTACCATATCTTCTTGTATTTTCATAATATATGGTTACTATAGTTACGATAAAATAAAAATAGAACTCCAAGTGGATCATTAATGACATTATTGACATTATATAAGTCATTTTTCTGAATATTTTATTTGTAGGAATATTATATCATTAAATAAAATATTATTTGTTTTAAAAATCATTTATTTCGTTTTTGATGATATTTAGTACTGGATTTTTGTTAAAGTGATAAAAACATGATTACAGCAATACAAAGTCATTAACTCGTCCTTCACATGTCAATTTCATCCATAAAATTCTTGTATTGCATAAAAATGTTCAAATTAAATTTATTTTATTATTTATAATATCATTTATTTTAATATTTTGTTAATAAGGTAATTACTGCATCATCATTGTGTCATAAACAAATTTATTTATTTAATGTCTAAAATTTATAAATAAAATATCATGATATAGGAAAAATTTTAATATTTATAATTACTATTTATAGTCAAATATATCAAATATATAATATATATAAAAATTGTTTTAGTAAGAAGATACATGTTTATGATATTTTTCTCTTTACTTTAAATTACTTATTATAACAAATCATTTTCACTACCATGTGGATCCATGAGGTCCTAAAATCGACCCAAGGATTCCCATGGTTATAAATATATCATAAAATATTATTAAGACTTGTATTGGGGTAGTTTTATATTATTATAATATTATTTTTTACCCTTATTTACTTGATTTACCTTTTAACCATAGTAGATAAAAATATATTAATGAAGATACAATTCATAATTTTAAAAAATGGAAGGTATCTATTTAAATAGTTATGACCTTATTATTCAAAAATGTTATCCATTTTTTCTTAATTTAAATCATAGAATTTGCATAAAATAATTTAAAATTAATTCTCATTTTCGAAACCCAAAATGCGGGTTTTAATTAAGTAAAAAACTATCAAAAGACTGGCATATGTTTATGTCCAATTTAAAAGTAAAATTAATTCCAATTAAAAAAATATATTAAATGAAAAAACCATATTCCAATTATACTTTAATATTAATTAAAGATGTTATCTATCTGTATAAATAAATTAGATAAAAATTTAGTTTTGAATTAAAATGAAATATTTTTCACTTTTCATAAAAATATGAATTTTATTATAAAAATACCAAAAATTTAACCAAAGTAAATTTTGATGTTCTGATTCAAAAATAGAAGTTTATTTTTTCAAATAAAATATATAAAAGTGTTAATATTATATTAAAAATTGTTCCGCAATCAGATGGCAGTAAAACTGTATTCTTTTGAGAAATTTACTTCTTTTGTCTGAAAAATTGAATTTATTCTTATATCTTATCTAGAAAAAATATAATTTGAGTTTAAAAAATTAAATTGAATATTATATATATATATATATATATATTTTCCACTAATAAAATCCATTGGGTGATTTTATTATTTCATAGACTCACTTATTTTCATTTAAATAGTTTTTTAGAAAAATATTAACACTATTCATACCCATCATTATAATGACTAGGTTATAATATTTAGTTATAACTTATAATCAGTATTGAGTGAAATAAATACTATCAAAATAACTTAAAATTTTGTATAACACAATCCATGAATATTGTTGCATATACTTCTAGCTAATACAGTGTTGCATATAGCGCAAGAAAATCTTTGGATAGTGTACAACGCAAAACGTCAATGAAATTAAAATAAATATATCTCATATAATCTTCGGTTGTGACAACTATCATGATTAAACCAATATTATTGTTTATTATGCCACCTCATAAATCCACAAAAAATATGAAAACTTATACACAGAGACAAAAAATACAAAAAGGATCTCGTTCATATGAAATAGAATACTATGGTTTTCTGTGATATAAATATCAAAAAAATATACTCTTCTTCAAAAAAAATAATTTTCAATATTTAATCAGAGATATGTAAATAATATCGTCAAGAATATAAGGCCATGAAACCAAATGAATCATGCCTTAATGATTGTATCTTCTATTTATATTTCCAATATATGTTGGTCCACATGATCAAAGACCACACTATAATTATGGTCATTTTCAAGATAATTGTTAACTATGGGATACTGATTATGGGTAAATTTGGGGATCATGTGCCCGATATTTAAACATTCCTAAAAGTTGAATAAGGATAATATAATAAATTCTTAACTAAACATGAAATAATATATGATTACTAGTAATTGTAATGTTATTATATATTATGTATGCCATCCTCGGTGCAATACTAAATCAATAGGTTTTATCCCCGATTCGGGATTATCCACCCAATGTGATTCCCTTGAATGAAAAATATTTTTTTAGATGTAATAAATGAATGTAGGAAAAGTAATTTAAAGTGCATATTTGGCCAAATCAAAAGATAGACAAAACTCTAATGGAGTTCTTTCCCCCATTTCTTAGTTGACAAGATCTTCCACATGAACAAGAACACTTATTAGTTTAAAATTCATTTTTTGAACTATTAAAACATTTATATTAGTAAATAACATTCAATAAAAAATAATATTTCGAAGAAAATATGTTTTTTAATATAAATGGGGACCTGGATTCCAACAATATATCTAACACCCCAAGGCATTACCGTATTTTTCTTTTAGTATAAATTTACTTCATCACCAATATTTCTTCATATAAAACACAAATTAAATATTATTTTAGAAGAAACATAATTTATAGCTTTATCTACATGTAACATATAGGCTAAATTTCATTACACACAATAATTAATCCCTTTTATAATTTACATTACATGAAAGACCGAGTTTAACTGAACAAGAATATATTATTAAAATACTATTATTTAATATAATAATATAAAACCATGGTAACAAATTGGTGGTTATTAATAAATTAAACAAATTATACATATATTTTTTAAACAAATATAATATGAATTCATTTTTTACTAATTAATAAGGAAAGAAAATATAAATAAATTTAATATAAAAGAAGTATTTTTTTTTATACTTAGAAAGGTGTTTTTTCATAAAAAATAACTTAATTAATATTAACAAATATTTTTATTGAAATATATATATTTTATATTCCAAAAAATATTATATATATTAATACAAGATATTTTATAAGAATAATATCAGAACAAACCCAATATTACGCATAAAAAGATATTTTTTTATAAAGGTAGTTTTGTAACATTTTAATCGATCGCCTTATTTAATTCTAAATTTTGATACTTTTATAAGATCAATATTAAAAAATAAGCAAAATTTTTTGTGTAATAACTTCATAATTAATTTACGGTGAATTTTTTATATTTTTTTCAGAATTTTTATTTATTGATGAATAGTTAAAAATACTAAATCTTAATTGAAACCTACTTTTTCATCTAATTTATATACACAGTTAATTATAATTTAAATTTATTTTAAAATAAAATTAGTTCAATTTTAAATCATTTAATATAATTTTGATAATTTTGATAAATTTTTTGTTAAATTTCAATATAAAAATATCTCAAACATTTGACCATTTTTTCACAAAAACCCACTTTCACATCCTATCAACAATAATAAATTTAAATTAATTTCTTCCAATTCTCTTATCAAAATTGGGAAAAATGCACTCAATATTTTGAATAAAAATAATATAAATTTATATTATTGTAAAAATAGTTTTGGACCAAAAATATTAGTGAATGCAGTTAAAATTATTTATAGTAACGAAGGTTAAAATAAGCTTAATATGAGAATAAACATCATTCTTATGAGCCAAGTGACCAATAAACTTTCCAAAATTCCATTTTATGGACTTTTTTTAGAAAACAAAATACTCAATTTTATATAATTATTTTCATTATTAGAAGCATATTATGGTAGGCATATATCTCAATGTTCTTTTCCTTTTTTCTATTTAGAGGATTTCCACTCATCATCCACTATAAAAAGGCACTCACCCCTCCCATTTTTTCACAAATATAAAGACTGTTGGAACATATAAAAAGAGAGGAAAAATACGTTCTTAACATCTATTACATCCTTTAATAATCCTCACATGATAAATAATTATAACTAATGAAGTCATTTGGTATAAAAAAATGAGTTTCCTAAATAAGAGGTAATGTTCTTCAATGATCACTTTTGATACATTTACATCTCCACCCATTAAATTATTTTTATATAATGAATATATAGTAACTTAATTATGTTACATATACAGAGATATTTTTAATCGGTGTTTTTTCCTATACTTTTACACACAACCGTCATATGGGATACACAGTCATTGTTCATGTGTTTTCCAAACCACCCCCTCGCTAACAGATATCGTTTGTTACTCCGTTAAAAAATTTCAAGGTTTTAATAATGAAGAATTTGTAGTTTATATATGATATATATGATTTATATAATGTATTTATTATTCATTAATTTTTATATAACATATAACATTATGATTTCAATTTTGTGGGAATGCAATAACTTCATTTTTGGACATGTAGACTACTGCCTCCTCAAAGTGATGTGATTCATTCATGATATACAAGGAATGTATAAAGGATTATTTTAAGAAAAATATGTGATATATATGAATGAAATATTATAATAGAATTATAATATACATATATATCATTTATATTTCATTATTTTAATATGAAAAACAAATGGAAGTAGCATTCATGTGTACGTACGACCTACCATCTCCATGAACGACATGTTTTGTTTCTAATCTAAAAAGGTTATTGATTTTTATAAATACATATTTAATGAATATTTATGATATTTAAATCATTATTTACATTATTTATGTGATTAAATAATTATCTAATTAATGGGAACAAAAATAACAAGCCAAACCATACTCAAAAAACAAGGTAATTAACACCCGAAGTGATGAAAATGATAGATGATTATTAACGAATATGTTATAATATATTCTAAAATGAATATATAAGATATTATAGATATTAATATTGTTTTATTAAATGTTAATAACATCATTAAAAAAATTATATAGGAGGTTCGAGAGAATTAAATGAAAAGGAAGTGTAAGGTAATGCATTTTCATCTGACTTTCTGCATTTGTGAAATAAATGTCGTATTCTTCGCATAATTCTTTTCAGTGTCATATATTCTTCCCATTTGGATATATTTTGTCATGAATATTTTTATATTCATGGTATCTATGGTTTTACTTTTAATTATCCCATCCTATGGGTATTGACAAATAAATTACAATGTAGTAGAATTTATCTAATCAATATCACTTTTTTGTGATTCTTAACTTTCTCTTAAAAAATCACTTACCTTTGACCATTTTACAATTTCAAACACCTTTATTTTAGATATCCATAATAATATATGATTGGTATAGTTATTTTTTAAATAGAATACCATTTTTACATATGGTATGTACTTGATTGTTATTTTTTTAATTTAGTAAATATTAGTAAATCTATATTTTTTACTTTATATATATATATTTGATAAGGCATATTTTCCATGATTTTAACTTAATTATAAAATATATATATATATATATGGACTACTATGACATGAGTTATGGACTGTTCAATGTAATTTCCCCCAATCATTAGTAGTCTCATTAGAAAAATTTGTTGGCTATATTATATGTGTTTTTACCTGATATGAAGAACTATATTATAAAAGGTTTTGATGGTAAAGGTACCATGTATATAAGAAACATGTTTTAAAATAATTAACAATTTCCATTATTAAGAATTAATTTATTAATATTACATATTGTATTTTTTTCATTAAAGTTATCTATCGGGGCATTTTATTCAATGATTATTGATTTAATGTCATGTATTTCAGTAATTTAGCATACCATATTGACTGTTCCTTATCTAGTTATTTGAGTGGATGTGTTCTCAATAATTTACCATGCCATATTGACTGTGATTATTTATTCTTCATTAATTATACTCTATTGTTACCCTTACTATGAATTTGATATCACGCTTATATTTTTTCCTTTCCCCAGGATATGAAGATGAGTTTTTTAATGAGTTTTAAGGGTGAAGTTTATTTGTTTTTTGTTATGTATTATTTTTTATGTTTCTTTCCCCAATTTAAAATGGTTTTAATTCATGTATTTTGGTTTTCTGAAACATCTAAACTAATGATACCTTCAGTATTTTATTTATTGTAATCATGTAAATGTAATAATGTAGTGAATCGGCTCTGTGGTTTTGGGATTAGGCACAACTGTTTCTACCAAAGGTTGTTTATTATAAAACATATAAACTAGATTTAGAAAAAATATATAAGGGAGAATGTCCGTAATAAATAAATTGATGATAATTATATAATAAAATCTTATTATTGTGGTAAGGTAGAAATTGGGTGGGTCTTCTTATCAATAAATTCCTATCAAGATACTACAAGTTGACGTAGTTCTAAAACAGATGTACCTAGGGGTAACAAATCTAAAAAGTTCTGTTAAGACAAACTCAAGCTTGACCCGGTACATGACAATAGGATTTACCAAGTACTTGGTTTGAAACTCTCTGTGGATACCCTTATGATAATTCACATTTCATTACAAACCATTATTTGGGTTTTGATTGTAAATATGTCCCCAAAGAACCATGTTTATGATTCTAATATTAGATACACATAAATATTTCACTTTGTGTAATTTATTTCACTAGTTTTGGGATTAAATATTATGATACATACTTTTATGTTCTAATATAGTGTATTAAATTATATTTAAATGACACCTGTAAGGAATAATGGGGTCAATACTGATGGAAAATGTAGTGTTTTCAATATTGAGAAATAAGATAAAGCTTTTATTGTAACTATGAAGTTTATGGATATAATAGTCAATATTAAACAAGTTATGAAACATAACCATTAATAGATAGATAAACTTGATCCACAATGATGTTTTACAATATTGGATAGCATTAAGTGATAGAGGCCCCCATCATTTAGTGAGACTACTGATCTAATGGAAGATGAGAAATTGATTGAGTATACGGAGAAGAAATTTATGGCTTTGGGATGTGGTGAAATGGATACGGTTACATTTGTAGTGTATTTTCATAATCATGATGCAAATCAATGGCTTTTGATAATATAAAATTATAGGGGAAGAAATATAACTCATGTAATGGATAAATTTTGAGTAGATACTTTTCTATAAATATTTCCCTCATAGCAACCAACTGAGAAAAAGATAATGTTCCTTAATTTAATGAAAAAAGAAGGATGAAAATGATACAGAGTATGAAAATAAATTTACATGTATATAATGGAATGTTATATATTTATTACACAATATGAAGTGTTTGTTTTCAAACATATTTGAAGGTATTATAAAAAATATTTGAAGGGAGCTAGTTTCTCATACATTTTCTTCATATGATTAAACAGTTTTATGTGAATCAAGATAGGGAAATAATCCCCAAATTCTTATGGATTAAAAGGGAAAAAGAGAATAATATAAAGTAAGATATAATAAAGGATAAAGGGAATAAGGGAAATAAGTATTTTCCCACATCAGATAAATATTAAATGAATCACCATAATAAATTTTTAAAATGTTTGGGATTTTGTTTTAAGTGATGATAAAATGGTTACCATGCAAAAGAATGCAATGGAAAGAAGTAAAAAAGATGATATTTACTATTAAAACTTCAAGGTTATGGAGAAATATGTAAAAATATAACATATTCGTCATGTTAATTTACTTATATTGTTATATAAATAAATAATACATGAAATCAAGGGAAAATAGTCATGAAATAAAAAAATTTACCTATTAGCATCATTTTTAATGATTTGAATGTACATTATTCACAAATATAGTTTATGATTTTTGGATAAAAAGAATTATCATGAACATGTACTCTATCACTCTATCATAATATTATAGTTTGATATTTTTTCCATCCTCATGTTTTTATTAATGTTATCTTATTCAAAAGAATGTTTTGTGGTGACAATCACATTTCAATTTCAATATTATTTGGAATATGTGTTTTGAAACCTAATAATTATATGGAATTTTCAACATTATTTTATTTTAAAATATCAATCTCTTGATTACCTAGATCAAGATTCAACTATAAGGATGCAACTTATTTAAGGTGGGGAGAATATAACACCCTAATACTTTATAATATTTACATTTTATAATAAATTTAAATTTGTTCATGCATTTCTTTATAAGAAACACCATGTTATGAATATTTACATGAAACATGATTTTTATCATTCTATACATGTAACACTAAGTATATGTTTCATTATATGATAAAATTTGTCTCTTCAATGTATTATGTTACATGCAAGACTGAGTTTTATCGAACAACAATATTTTATTATAATTTTATTACTTGATATAATTAGATATTACCTCTATATTAAATATGAGGTCACAAATAAAATAAAATTACTCATAAATATATATTTTACCAAAATATAATATTAATTCATTAGTTAGAAATTAAATAGAAAAGAAAATATAAATTAATTGAACTTAATGTAAATATTAATATTTTTATGCTTAAAAAGGTGACTTATCGTTATAAATTAAAATTAATTGATATTAGTGAATTATATTAATGAAATATATATATTATATACCGAATCAAATATTTTTAATATTAATACGAAATATTTTATATGAATTTTATATGAAAAACCCCAATATTACGCATAAAAACTATAGTTTTATAACGACAGTTTTACCACCTTTTATTGAGACACCTATTTTAAATCTAAATTTTAACACTTATAGAAATTTAAAATGAAAAAAAAAACATGATTTTTAAATTCATAATGTTAAAATTATAGGGGTTTTAATTTTTTGTATTTTTCTGATAAGATTCATTTTTTGACGAATATTGAAAAATATTGTGTAGTTAAAAATAATAACAATATAATAATAATAGTGAAAAATATTTATACTTAATTGAAAATATCTTTTTATCTAATTTATATATTTTTTTTTTAAATTATATTTTACATTTTTTTAAGTTATATTAGATTAATTTACATCAATTAATCCAATTTAGGTCCTTGGGATAATTTTTTGGTTAAATTTTATATAAAAACATCACAATATTTTGACCATTTTTTACTTTGAAAACATGCTTCCTCATCCCATCTGTGGGATTAAATTCAAATTAATTTCTCCATATTATTTGATTCGAATTTTGAATTATGTGTTACATGTTTCTAATAATAATAACTAATAATTTCAAGTATGGTCAACATTGTTTTTTACAAAAAATATTAGTGAATTTATATAAAATTTATTACAATGATGAAGATAAAATTATCTTTAATAACTGACTGAATCATTAATTTAAGGGCCAAGATGAAAAATAAACATTTAAAAATTACATTAAAAGGAAATATTCATACTATAAAGTCCATTTTAAATAATATTTTTGATTATTGTAGGCACATGATGTAAGTTATACCTTTCAATAGAGTTTACCTTTTTATATTTACAAGATTTCTAGTCCTCAAACACTATAAAAGGTACACACCCATCCCATTTACTCACATATATAAATACGTTAGTCTTATCTAAAAGCATTCAAAATAATCTCCAAACATATCTATCCACCTTTTATAAGCCTCACATTAGGAATAATTCCATCTATGGAAGTCTTTTCATTTAAATAAATGGCGGTTACTAGAATAAGAGGTAACAGTCACAAATGATAACTTCTGTTTCATTTACATCTCCACCAATTAATTTTTTTTAAATAATGACTATATAATAACCTTAATATCATAAATATATTATTATTATATTATTATAATATTTTGACCTATAATTTCATATAAACCCATCAAATTTCATACATAATCATCGCTTCTGTGTACGGTGGAATACCACCCCACGAACCGATGTCGTTTGTTCTTACATTACATCCTTTTATAGTAAGAATAATAATTGATTTATATTTTATATATGATAAATAAGAAATTTTTTGTTTATTTACACTTATATAATTTTCATATATCACATAAATTTATGCTTTTCATTTTATGAGAATATGATAACTTTATTTGTTGATATGGGGACTACCGCCTCCTCAAAGTGATTTGATTCATTCACACTATACATGGAATTTGTTAAGTATTATATTAATAATTTTTTTTTGATATATATGAAATAGATATTATAATTTAATTATAATAAACAGATATATAATTTAATTTTCATTCATTTATGATACCTTATAAATTGAAGTAGCATTTATGAAAGCATATGACCTACGGTATCCATGAACTTTGAATTTAATTTCATATCTTAATATTTAATGGATTGTTTAAATTTCATATTTATTTATTATATTTGATATTTTAATCATGGTTTATATTTTGGATATTACCTAATCATATTATAATTAATATGAACAAAAATCACATTCCAAAACATACTCAAAAAGCAAGAAAATTATCAACTGAAATGATGAAAATGATCAAATATTGTTATTGAATTGGTTATAATATGTCATAAAAATAATATATTTGATATCATAGATATTAATATGGTTAAATTTGGATTTAATAAAATTATCTAAAATATTACAAATGATGTTAAATAGAGTTCATCCATCAAGATGTGTAAGGTAAGGGATTTCCATCTCACATTATAAATCTGTGAGAAAAATTACATATTCACAAATTACATATTTTTTATGTTGTATCTACTACAAAATTTGATATATTATATCAAAAATAATTTTAAATTCATGTTATATATGGTTTTACATCTAGTAATCTCA
Organism: Viscum album; assembly: GCA_963277665.1. Taxonomy (NCBI): domain Eukaryota; kingdom Viridiplantae; phylum Streptophyta; class Magnoliopsida; order Santalales; family Viscaceae; genus Viscum; species Viscum album. The sequence goes on along the minus strand of OY728152.1, from coordinate 196,974,760 downwards.
TCCAAGGTGTTTTTACTTGAAAATTACGATGTGATAAATGTTTTCTTTGAAATGTACCTATTTTGGTGCCTGTTAACTTTCTCTTGAAACAATCACTTCCCTATACCATATTACTTTATAAAACTCATTTATTTATTATATACATACTTTTTGATTGGTATAATTATTTATTAAACAATATATAATTTTTATAAATGGTGTGTACTTGATTTTAATTTGATTAACAATAGAAATATTGGTAAATCAATGTCTTTTACTCAATATAGATATTTGATAAGGAACTTTGTTCATGAATTTAAATTGATTATTAATTATATATAAAGAATTATGTGGTCTATTATAACATAGCTTTGGGTACATTTAAGGTAATCCCCTTGATACATTATTAGTCTCATCCGATGGATTAGTTGGACAAATCAGATGGCTTTCTACCAAATATGCTAAATCATATTGTGAAGGGTATTTATGGTAAAGGTACCATAAACCTATGGAACATGGAATCCAATAATAATGAATTTAATTTATTAATAATTATGTTATTATTATTATCCATGTTATATTTTATATAACATTACATATGGATTCATTTCACTCTCATTTTATGGATTAAATGACATGTATTACAGTTATTTACCTTTTCATATTGATTTTGATTTATCATGTTATTTCAGTGGAATGTGTTATTATTAATTTACCATTTCATTATGATTATGATGATTGATTATTGATTAATTATAATTTAGGCTATCCCTTCCTTATCATATTATCTCATAATTATTTTTTTTTGACTTTTAGAAGGATATCCCCCTGAATTCTTGGAATGAGTTTCATGGATGAATTTTCATTGTCTTTGTTATGAATTGTGTCTTATTTTTCTTTTACCAATGTAAAATATCTTTCATTGAATAGATTTTATCCATAAGTGATCCTTATAAATTGAGGCGAGGTATCTTTCAGAGCTATTTATAATTATTTTGGTCTAAATAATTTGTATTTATATGTGTTAGGAAGTTTTAGGTTTTAGTGACTTTTTACAGGCGAGGAGTGGCATTATTGAAATTTTTTTAAAATGTAATTTTACCAACATTTTTCATATGAAATGTGGATAAAATAATATACCAAGATAAAAAGAATGTATAGGTAGAAATATTTCCATCAAATTTCTTTTGGAAACGTTTCTAGGATATTTTGGGCCTTAAGTATACGATTTAGTCCTTTGTTAATCTAATTTTCCTCTTAATCATTCTAATTAATTTTAATAACATTCACTAATGCATTTGGTCTGAAACTCTATTTCCCTTATTAGAATTAATAAATTATTATAATTAAAAATATTGATTCATTTTTTCCAAATTAAAATCACATAAGTGACATAGATTATTTTAAATTTGATCCTGTAAATGGGATGACAATGCGTTTTTTTAAAGATAAAATGTTCAAAATTTTTCTAATTATGTATATTTAATTTCAAATTTAAATTTTCCCAAATCACCTAAACCATATTAATTAATTTTTAATTCATATAAATACTATTTTAAACCAAATATAAATATAATTTATCCAAATAAATAAATAAAATGACAATGTATTTTTGATTGAAAATTCTATATTTTCTAGTATACTTCAAAAATTGAAACTTTAGGGAATAAAACCAAAAACTAACCATAACCTAATATTTATATTTAGATTTCAAAAATTATTTATATTTTAAAATATAAAATTTATAAAATTTCCAACTTTTATATTTACAATAGGCTCTCCATTAAAATGAATTAAAAATTACTTTTATAAAAATATAGATTTTTATGCAAAATATTTGGTTTATTTCTATATTATTCATATAAAATATATATGATGAATGAAAAAATTATTGTATATAATATAATAAATATATATTTCATTAATTACATTCGATAATTTTAATTAATTTAATTTATTATGAAATAAAATTTAGTTATCATAAAATACATTTATATAAAAACATTTTCTCTATATTCAATTGGTTAGTATATTCAGTTGAAATTAGTATATAGCTAATTAATTAAACCATTTATTTTCATAATTCAGTTAATCCTATTCATAACTTCAAACTTATTAGCTAGGTAATATCTTATTTTATTAAATAATAATGTTTTAAATAATATATTATTTTTTGGTAAAACATTTTCCTGCATATTAGTCACTCCATAGAGGAATTTCAGTCAATCCATCGAGGAATGTTAGTATTGCATGTAGCATAATCTAACCATGGTTTTTGGTATGGGGAAATATAATCTAAATACTGCATTTGTTTCATGATTCTCTTTATGTTTCATATAACTCAAGAAAAATGTAGTTCTTTAATGAAAATAAACTATTTTCAGCGTTACGTGATATGAAAAATATCAAAGGGTTAAATTAATTTCAAAAAATAGTTTCACAAAATATGAGGGTGTTAAAGGGATAACAATTCTACCCCATCCATTAGAAAACTAAGAAATTTATTAAACTATGAGAACTCAAATTCTTTTAATAACAAGGATAACTTGGAAACCATATTAATGAACAAGATACATGTTATACCTCTCAAAGAATGTCCCAATGCGTCATTCTTGAATTCCTATCCAATGATACTGACAACATGATATTCCTTGTTTCAGACAGTGAACATGGTTTATGTAAGCATAAGGAGTTGAAATTTTCATATCATTCATATCATGAATCTCCACCAACTATAGAGCCTCAGTGGTTATGCCCTCATGAGTTGTGTGATTCAATTTCTAAAATATAAGTAAATGTACCATGGAGATTGTCCTAATGGAGTGATCAAAATACGATAAAACTAATTCATTCCATAACCAAGATACATTGGATCTATCATCATGAAAAAATATCAAATATCTGGTGCTTATTTTCTAACACATATATCCTTTTTTCATGACGTTAATCTTCAGAAGTTCAAATAACTACATTGGATTTGATTCCTTCTATAAACAGGATAAATTTGACACCTCATATAGGATCAATCCCATTCTTGAAATATTTAATTCAACCCTATATGAAAGAAAATTATGAAACACCTGGATATATCACTCCAACAAATATGTATCCACCCATAAGGGTAAATTGATGGAGAACCTCATATACATATAGTTGGATTCACTATATTTTCCCCCTTCATTTTTAAAAAGAGATTTAACCTGTGGTCATTTTTTGGGAGAAACTGATTCTGTTTCATGAATAAAAAGATGTATTTACTATTGAAATTTAAATAGGGTAACCAGTTCCATATCGATATTAGAAAGAGAAATATGAAAATAATATAAATATATAAGTGATTCTCAGAGAAGGAATAAATTCCCCCTCTTAAGGGTGTGATGAGACCGACCTCCCATCCTCTCAACCTATGTGAGTCCATATGTATTATTATGTCTGAAACCCTAATTAGATTCCCACCTTTGTGATGATGGTCTATACCCAATTTTGGATGTGGGAACTATATGGAGTTTATGTTAAGAAGAATAATTTATAAACCCCTATTTCTAAAAAAATATGGAAAACTTGGCACCAACTCATTTAACCATGGGATCTCTTTCACTTAACAAAAGATATACTTCTTAGTTATCATTATACCATATTTTACTTATCATTTGGGTTACATAAAAATTTCATTGTATTATTTTTCCTTGAAACAAAATTTTTTAACTCAGCATGAATCTCTCAAATAATAGATTGCTTGGTTGACCAAGTGTCAGCCTAGTTTTTTTACATAATCTACCAAAACAAAAAATCGAGATCCTAATGTAAATATTTCAAATTCTATAATGATAGGTTGAACATGCGTCGAGATGTTTTGTTTTATATTCTATTCAATAAATGTAGAACCTGATGTGAATCTGTAAAATAGTATAATGATTGGTTGATAATGTGTCAGGGAATTTTTTTTATAATATATGCAAACATACATGGTGAACCCAATGTGAATCTCTCAAATAATATAATGGTCAATTGAACTTGCATTAGGCCACGCAAACATGGTATGCAAGATTTGAATCTTATGATTGTCCTTCCATATCTGGGGTTCACATGAAATTATTTTGTCCTCATTTTGATAATTCCACACAAGTAGAATGTCTGCATTAGAAAAAAAAGAGAATTGTGTTACCCATGCATATCTTATTGATCACATATCATGCTTATGATGATTCACCTATTGGAATAATTTTTCCTTGTTTTCATCATGATTATTGATAATTCTCTAAAAAACAATCCCATAATCCATCATATCATCATCCAGTGGGAGTTATGGAAGATATGCTATAACTAGAACCCCTAAAGGCCTTAAAATGACCTCACCCACCAAACATCTTAATTATAGTGTCAAAAATAAAATGGTCTGGGAAGATAATTGACATCATATGATACTAACCCTTGAGTCTTCCCATGAGGGTCTTCAAGTACTAAAATTGATAATTCTGCATCATCCAAGGAAAGATACAGTAAAGCCAGTGGTCCTCATTTCAACAACCAACCACTTCAGGAGCTTATCCCTATATCTCAACAATCAACATCTTCAGTGTCTAATGAATTTGGATAATTGAGTCAACTAATAATCCCTTATTATTCATGAGCTACTGAGGAGGGATCCTTCCAAGCTCCTTCACTCATGTTATCCCACAGGTACCATTCATTCTCTTATAAAGTGTACCACCCGAAACACTACAACCTATTATACCCATGCATGGGGAAAAGCGAATAAGCATCAGGTGTGGTAGAATATGGATAATCATGAGAGGGCCTATATCCCAACTCTCACTAACGATGTCTATCATTATATTATAGTATTAATTAGTGATCATTCCCATATCCCTACTTACTCGGAACAAGTATATGGTCATATTCCTATTACAACCATGGGGGAGGAACATATCATTATTCCCTTGTAGAAAGCCATCAATATACTTGGGTGGAACAAGGAGGACCTAAGTTGGCTTATATTATTTATTAAATTGAAGATATATTCCATTATATAGTGGAGATAGAAATGTTCAAGATTACAATCTAGCCCGTCCTTTTCTAAAGTTTAATGAAAGATTATAAACTACTAAAGAACTCCACCAGCATATCCAAAAACTGTTACTAAAACATGAACATGCACATATTTATTTTTTTACAACCTGGTTAGTACAACACACATATCATTATGAACAAGTAGTTGATTTAAAGAAAGTGCACACATTTTGTCCCATTAGTAAAATTATCATCTTATTCTAGTAAACGGTGAGGCATCAGACCTATATCATATTCTCATTCCATCTCGTGCCACCCAAGAGAGAATGAAACATGCATTAGGATAGGGAAAAATTACAGTCGAAGTAAATTAGTGGAATATTCTAAAGGTCCAGGACCAGGCTCATATACCCATGTTGGTCTGGGCTCACCAAGTGAGTGTGGCACATGCCTCAGGATAGGCTCATATTCTAGTCGAAGAAGACCAGAGACAAACTCAAAAGGCCCAAGATCAGGCTCATATCCCCATTATGGCTGAGGATCAGCAAGTGTGAGTGGGAAACACCTCAGGATAGGCTCATATTCCTATAATTTAATTTATAAGGAATATTTTAGTAGATCACCGTAGTTAGGATCATATCCTGACTTTCCCCAATGAATGACTCCATCAGTATCCTTATAAGGCTATATAAAAGGAGTTTCATATTTCTTCTCCAATTTTTGGGGTTTGCCTCCATATTTTGACGGAAAATTAATATTCAAAATATGCTCATATTTCGTATACAATCTGGTCCCATAAGGTGAGAGAGAATCATCCCTCTGCAATGTTTCATATTCCTACCATAAAAGGCTAGTGGAATATTCTAAAGGCTAGACATTTGAATCACATCCCCATTCTGACCAATCCATACCAATTGAGAATGGAACATTCTTAGAGGAAGTAAAATATCCCTACCAATAATGATTAAGATCATTGGAATACTATAACAGCTTCTTAGTGGAGGGATTATATTCCCTCCGCACTATATGGTCAATAAGAACATCTGGAAACCAGCATACAATAGTCTAATAACCCTATTCAGACCTAAAAGGTATGTGGTAATATTCCACTATCACATAGAACGATAATCATATTCTTAATCCTCCTATTAAAGTGTCCATGAATATTATAAATACAAATTCTCAGCACCCAAAGGGTCTCTGGAATATTTAGCATACGTATAAGGTGATCATTACTGTGATAGTCCTCCTCATGGTAGTGTGGAGACAGATCATAGGGACTCAACTACTGATATCTAACATGGTCAACATCCTTATTGTGATACTCCCATGGACATGGAAATCCTCCCATTTCCCAGTAACCACCATATAGAGAAGTTCTTGAAATGGGTCACAGAATAGGAATTTGGCCAAAAAATTGGGCCTACGGGCTATGTAATGGGCTTCAAGCCCACTGGGCCTTCGGGCTATGTAATGGGTCTCCCTCTACCCAGTTAAAAGAGGTCTTTGCTTTGCTTTATTAATAAAAATGAGGCTTCGGCCCCAACCTTTTAAAAAAGTTCTTGAAACCTAAACACATTCATATAGATAGGTTCTTGAGATATCAAAGTCAACAAAAAATAGTTACAAATAAAAAACTGGAAGCACTCCAATCCAGTCAGTAGGCGACCCCAAGAACTAAATTATATGCTTTGACTAGATTGAGGCATGTAATTATAATGAAGAAGATACGGAAACTAATATATAGAGAGAGTTATCTAGAAACAACCTCAGTTTAATGTTCTGGTCCCTTTGAAATTCTTACTAGGGGATCCCAAATGAGATAGAGAAGGATTGCATTCCTTATCCATTTAAATTATGACGGATACTCATCTGATACTAGGGGATAGAAATATATCTTATTCTGGATATGTGTATCACCATAATATCATCAATATACTCTTTTTCTAGGAAGATATTTATACCTTTTATGTATCCTATGACTCAATAATGGAGGAGCACAGAAAACACATATCTAGTGTTTTTCATTGCATCACAATAGCTCACTTACAATTAATTTTAAGAGAATATTAAGACATATGAATCATATTATGCATAAAATATAGAGAATTTATCATCACTACATCCCTATAAAAATATAACCCTTTACTAATGACATCATTTAATTTCATATCCTTTAGAGAAACTAGAGGATAGTGTGACACATGATCTAGTGGGTCACTACAATAGAATTTCCTCACATCATTGATGTTATGACATCATGAATGGTGTAATTGGATAGACCATGGATATTTAAACTAGGCCCTTCCAAACAACATAAATGAATTTTAGACACATAGAACAATTTTTTTTTCCAAATCAACAACATCTGATAGAATGCGGATCCCATTATGGGATACAATTTCACCCATCTCCTACATGAGAATAATCACATCATATCATACAGGTTGTTGTAGCAGCTAAAGTAGTATCGATCTAGGATAAACCTAGCCCTCCGGGCTAGGGGAATATCTACCAACACCACCACCTATCGAAACATCAATTACCAAGAAGATTTTTGACATATCATCACTAGATGAAAACATGACACAACACACTATGATGGGGGCATCAAAGTGTTAATTTCCTTCACCAGGTTCCTTATCCCCTCAGGGGGTCATGTGAAAATTAGTGGCAATTCCAGATCTACCTCATCTTGGTGGGTTGGGGGAATTTATATCTAAATATTTTTCATAGGATTTTTGAAATCCCCATCTGGAATCATTTGATCCTCAGCTACAGAACCAATCAATTCCAATTATGTCATCAAATAATCCTCATCCCATAGAATTAAGGTAATTTTCATCACCATCATCATAGTATTGTGAATTTTTCTTCTCCATGTTTGGAGGTAAGTATGGATTGTCTTCTCCCCTTTCATCCCTCCCACCATAGAACAACCCTTGGCTATTTAGGGCTCATTCAGTTATTGTGACCGGAAACCCGATCAAGGCCACTACTCATAGTATGTGAATGGATGAACATACGGTGAATGAAATCAAACCCCACCAGGGTAACATGCAAAAAATCCCCAGTATTGAAAAGGTTTTGAAGAATGTCCATAATGTTTCTAGTGAAAAATAATCCTATTAACTTGAAATTAATATTATGACTACCATTTCCCAATAAACATATGTGAATTTTGTCACTATAAATACTATATTATGGATCATGATGAAAATTTAGAGATCCCAAACCTAGAAAATCTACCCCCAGAGGAGGATATAGATGCGCCCGCTGAGGCTACATGCACCCTAATCCAAAGCAGGATACAAAACCCCAACAACTCCAAATATCAAGTTTTCAAATCTATGATGGAACACTTCCACAGATAAAGGGAAAGGTGTGGAGACACCTCAATCACCTCCTGACATAAATGATATTCCCTCCATGGAGGAATAGTTGTCACTATATGATAAGGAAATACAAACTCTCAAAAAATCAACCAGGTGGTATTCATGGGTAATATTCTCCCAGGGCATCGTCTTCAAGAAGATATGAATATTCTTCCTCCCATGTATGATCTTCCTGGATTAATATAATCTGAGCGTTAGAATGACTCCAGATCTAGGTAGTTGGTCTACATAAATGTTGAAGTCAAAATTGGTCAAGACTTCCCTCTATTGATGTGAAATACTCTCCCTCTCTAGGGTGATCACATAGTCTTCAAATGAGTTTATAACCACTAGGAGATAAAAAAAAGTCCACCACACCAATCCTATCCTATTGCCTATAAGTGAGAGGCTTCTAAAATAGAATTACCTTCATAACTAACCAATTTCATTGAGTCCCTAGATATTCAAATAGAAGCCGAGGAAGCGAAACGTACACATCTACAACCTGAGAGAAATACATATCCTAAATTTGGGAATAGATATTTTCTTCCATAAAATTTCATAAATCTCATATTATACACCATGGAAGGAATTAAGGAACCTGAGAAACATCTTACTCAGTTCATATCCTGATGTTTCCAGATGATGGGTCATCAACATCATAAGATGGTGAAAAAGATGAGATGTTTTTTTATAGAATCTAGTAAGGCTAGCCTATTTTTTGTACAATAGCCTTCCAATAGACTCTGTTTCAGGATGGGAAAACCTTCGTCATAAATGCCATTACCATTTCATGTCCACATTGAAAAAAACAAAATTTTGACCTGAAAAACTATAGGAAATTTCAAAATGAGAGGGTGTTTAACTTCACAGATAGATAGAAAGGTCTAATTTATTCACTCATCATCTCACTCTCATACGAAATACTTTTGTAAATATGTACTGAAAATCACTGGTAAAATTTACATATTCCTCTGATTCTAATGAAATATCCAATATGATTTCATGAATTCACATAAATGGGATAACTTTTGGAAAACACCCTTCAGTAAACCTGAGCTAAATCTCATAGAATTACTTCATAACATGGGAAAGTCTTTGTAAGAGATATATTATAGCTCTGACCCCTACACTAGTAGTTGTTCTCATTCAAGAACCTAGAAAGGCCCCAAAATGTCCAGAACCACCTGTTTAGGGTAAATGACACAAATTATCCATCTCCTAGAATCTAGAATAGATCATGGTTGATCTGGATTTGATGGATGGATGAATAAATTGTATTCCTTCCAAAAATAACAAGTCACACATTCTTTTTTACATCCATGGAAAACAACCATCTCAATCTACCACAACCCAAGAAGGTTGATTAGGTCAACCTCACTGACCATACCAACTATTGTATTTTACATAGGAGGAAAGTTAATATATTCTTGTTTTTCTTCATCATCATATAATTCCTTAAAAGAAAGAGTTATTCTATATAGTTATTTTTAGATTACTCCTCAGAGCATGTGACCTACATAACATTGGCCCCAACATAAGAAGAAGTAGATCGGTAAAATGTTCTTTCCATATATGGGAAGAACTTCAAAAAATAGATTACCCAAAATATAGTTGGTTAAGCTCCTTCCAGCATGAGATAACAACTTTTTAGATCCATCAATATTATTTCATGTATGTGGGTGACATAGAATATATCCCCAAAATGTGAATGTGACCATTATATTCAGAAATAAACATAAGAGGAAGAGTCGTTTTCTTCTCTAAATAATGCTCTTAATCTCACATATTTCTTCTCTACAACATATGAAACGTGTTCAGTGCCCCATTAAAGGAACCCTATTTGGATGAAGAGCGCATTATTTGATCTTTTACAATGATAAACATAGAAAAATCCTTCTCTAAGATGAATATGACTCTAAATTTTAATACCCTTCACCCAACCAAGTTGAAAGTGGTAGTATGCATAGGATATAAGGCTATAGAGGACAATATGGATGTGTTCAGACCCTACATTTTTTTCATCCACACAGAGGTTATATATGAAGCTAAGATCCACGGGAAAGTTCCATAGAAATACCAATAAAGATGTAGAGGTTTCCTAGAACCCTCCAACACTCACTCTTACCCAGTTTTTGTATATGAATACCTAGTGAGGTCATAATTATATGATAATCCTAGACAATAGGGAAGGTCGGTATAACCTGCATCACTAGAAAAATAATCTCCCATGGAATATTCCAAAGAACAAAGCCCGTATACCTCAAAATTATTTTCTAATAAGACACATAATTGGGAAAAACCCTACATTGAGAATTGTAGAACTCTAGAAGAAATTTAAGATATTTTCAAATGGATGGTGTTTTTCCATGAAATTCTCTCAATCATGGATGAAAAATATCTTTCAAAGGAGATAATATAGGCACTTTTTTAAGGCCTCTAGGTCACACAGGATTTTGAGATAGTATTTTGTACAATTGAGTTCTTTCGGATGGTGATAATTCCATCAGAAAGGAATTTCACCATCTCATTCACAGAACATGATTGGGAATAGGTTTTATAGGTAATCCTCAAATCACTATATATTTCAGTTAAGCTCATAAATTTCAACCACCAAATGGATCTGATTGAATGTTTTCTGGGGGTCTACCTCATCCTGATTTGAACACTCCAATGTTTATAGAATAGATAAGGGGATTTTTTGCCCACAAATATAACTATTCAAGGGTATGGTAAGAATTAGAAATGAAAACTCTATAAGATAATGCTCAAAACCCAATTTGGGGTTCTCACATATAACATCGGGATAATGGTTATCCATTAATACACTATATACAATATCCATTTAAGAAGTACTTGGCTCCATAAAAATGTGGTTATACCCTCAACATTCCATCAATTTTTGAAATAACCAATCAATGGAATGGTCAACATAAAACAAGGTGACAGTCCCCCCATTGATGATTATAAAGCCACATATATTGTGGTATAATTATATAAAAGGGAATCAAAACAACCAAAAGTGGATGATGATATATATGTTTTTGTCCCCAAAGACTTGGGGAACACCCCTTGGAATCACTGAAGTATGATTGACTGTGACTATGCTCTCCCTATAAATATAGTTGAATAAATACACCCAATCACATATTTCCAAGCCCCTTCTGTCCCCACTAATAGAGTAAAATAAAATCATCTTCAAAATATTTCTACAAAATATATAGTAGTAGGGGATGCTAATTTCATTTTCCATGGCCTCTATTATCTCGAAAGGGATAGAGATTCCTCCCAATTTATGTCTTCTTCTAACAATTACTCCACAATATTAGAGGTGGAATAAAGAATAGGGTGACCTCATGAATTCCCCTCCTGCATTCGAGGAAGGGGTCTCCACCACCATTGAAGTGCTCAGTAAGTTAAATCTAGTAATAAAATAATTCTTGTAACCTATATTGATTATTTATAACATGAACCTCGAAGGGAAAGATATGTACATCACATTTCTAAAAATATATATATTTGTTCCCATGCAATTATATATAAATTATCAGAATTAATCTTTATATAGGTACACCCCATCAAAGATTACGTGATGACCATCGAGACTTCAAGAAGAAAGGAGGGTGGATAAACCTCTCTCATGCTTACAATCATGAGGTGTATGTTGACATTTTGATAAAAGAATAATTTTTATAAGATGTGTGATACTGATTATGCATTTTCAACGTCATCCATGTTAATTAATAATAATGGGAATATTCATGTCTCCATTTATTTTAGAGACCTTAATCATCACTTCCTGAAGGATAATTTCACATTTCCTATCACAGAACTACAGATTGAAGAAAATAATGGCTTCTAGGACCTTTTATTTCTTGATTAGTACACATGGTAAAATAAAATAATGATAGATGTTGAATATGAGGAAGGCACTGAGTTTAGAGCACTTCATGATATCTTTTTCTATAAGTTCATGTGCTTCATCTTAAAAAATGCTCACACTACTTATCCAAATTCAATACATCATATATTTAAGACTTTCGTGGGATAAGTATCCAAATATTATGTTGATGAAATAGTAGGAAAATATTGACAATGATGTGATTACTTTATAGATATTGAAACTATCTTTAACAAACTACAGAAGAATAGTTTTATGATGAACCTGATGAAATGTTCTTTTGGGGTTACAAAATCGATGTTCCCTATTTTTGTGGAATTCCACCATGACATCAAAGATGACCCTCAAAATACTTGTTCTATTCAATAAATTCCACTACAAAATATTCTAAAAAAATATGCGGATTAAAGGTAACACCATATACATTTGGATTTTAATATCCAACATGTATTGAAAATATCTCCTCTTTACCAAGATAATGAATAAGGGATGTTCCGATTAATGGGTCAGGGACTGCCAAGAATCCTTTAAGGGTCTCAGGAATTACCAACTACATCCACCAAGACTGATTCTATAGGTGGAAGTAAATACAATCATCCTATATGTGGCCACTAGGGAATGATCAATAGGCCCCTTCCCCATAGAGAATAATGATGTAGAAAATGAGAATAGTCTTTACATATTTAGCTGAATGATTCTAGGTTCTGAGACCGCATACTATGAGGTAAATAATAACATATGCGCACCCATATTTTATGGGAAAGGGATAAGGAATTACTTTCATTACAACAATGTACACCTAGACTCTTGTATTGATCACCTAAACTGAATCCTGGTCTATCCCATGTTGATTTTGTGTTTGGCCCGATGGGCGGTCATTATACAATATTACGACATTTAGTTTGGGTCTTGTAATTCATTGAAATTATAGGACCTATTATATTTCTTTGTGGGTCATCCTACTCCAAAAAGCACACTAGTATACAATGATCATCAAGATGAAGAGTTTCTTGTTCTCATGACACTCCCATGACATGGGAGAATTATTTTGATTGTGTGTCCAAAATTCTTATTAGAAAGAAACTTGATAATGTCAGAATAGAGATTGTGTTTTTTTCTTCAAGAAAAGAAATTTTTCCCAACCCTTTCTCACTATTTCAAGGCTAAAAGAATAATGATGAAGAATACCAAGCCCTCATCATCAGATTATAATTATCCCTACATTTGAAGATATCCTACCAAGATATGATTGTGCATTCTGAGTTAGTGATAAGGAAAATCGATGGATAATATTCCATTAAAAATGATCAAATGGACCCTCTCAATAGCTACATAAAGGGACTAATGGCAGAGTTCCCTCATGATCCCATAATTCAATATTTCCCCCAAGAATAGAATTATCAAGACGATGTATTTTCAAAGGTTTCCAATTTATTATCTGACCCTCATCAGTAGGAGGTAATCTTCCATATCATGGATGGAAGGATGGTCTCATCAATAATAATCTATGATATAGATGAAATAAATTAGCTAAACACATCTCTAATGCATGATGATCTTGTATCTACTTTCAGATGGATGAAACCCATAATCGAGTATCTCCAAAATGATACTCATTAGATAGATTGATCCAAAAGGAAACAAACTCGACACTACTTATTGAGAATTACCCTTCGATATGGTCCAAATGAGTAGAATTCCATATACAATATTTCCATTAATGGAATCCTATTAATACGCATAGCATAAGGAGGTATTTTTTCAACATAGAATAAATATGTGTGTGATCCTATGGTTCACATCAATCTGGGACTTGTATCTCCAAAAACAATTAAGAGGCTAGATTACTACTAGAAACCCATGATTTAGGTCTATGTGGAATTCATTAGAAAATTATATACATGAAAGATCCATTGAAATATCATCCATTAACCCCCATAATTAGTACAGAGATTAAAATTTCCCATTTCATTCATAGTGTGGAGAATAGATGTTGTGGGGCCATAACCCCTAAAAAAGTATATGTTCTTAAAGTACACCCTTACTGTTATTAAATTATTCTAAATATTGGTTTCAGAAATACCCTTGAAGTAAATTGAGACAAATAACTTTATCATCTTTGTAAATTCCCATATAGTCACTAGATTGGGAGTCCCTCACATTATACTGACGGAAAATGGAACCACTTATTATTATATAGATTTGTATAAATTTTTTATGGAATATGACATCGAGTCAAATCACTTACCCAGATATCTTGTAGTAGAAAATGGATAGATAGAGGCCTTCAATAAGACTCTATAACATATACTCTAGAAGATGGTTTATAAAGACAAGAAATCCTAGCTGGATATGCTTCTCTGTGATTTATTGATCTACCACACCCCGATGAATATTTATACACAAGAAAACACCATATTCATTAGGGTACATGAACAAGGAAGTATTTCCCATATATTTCTAGATACCTTCACTCTGAATAGAAATTTGATGAAAACTCACAGAAGATGATCAATTATAAAATTGGTTGGATGAATAGGTATGGGTTTATGAGAACATGATCGGTATATTCTAGAACATTTAATTCCATCAAAATTAGATCATATAGGCCTTCAATAAAAAGTATTCCAATATTTATTTCTTTATGGTGAACTAGTATTAGATATCCAAACCCCAATTATACAAGACAAGAATCCCCTGAAGCTTGAACCCAAATAGAAAGGTCCTTACATCATACATAAGGTCTATCACAACAAAGTTTACTCATTGTCCACAATGTATGGGTAGATTGTGCCACCACCCACTAATGAAATATTTCTCAATAAATTCTTTTTATATCTCACATTAATCATACCTTATTCAAATTACATGATATTAAGTTTTATGAAAGAAGTCTATGATAAAATAATTCCAACTACACAACATCTCTCATAATAATCACATGACATTAAAGTGTATGAAAAAAAACATAATATAGAACTTTAATCTACAAAACATTACACATCAAAATCACATAACATTATATTGTATGAAAGATGTCCATGCTACAAGAATTCAAAATACACAACATGCATTTTACTAATCACATGTTGTTAAACTGTATGAAATAATTTAATGATACAAGACTTTAAACTTCATGTCATCCCTATTCATAAACATGTGATGTTAAAATTATACCATTCTTATCCTAGAATCATGATGTCAAACAACACAATCATTTTATAGCAGTAAGATATTAGACTGCACACATCTCTCATCCTGACCACATGACATTAATCTATATGGATATCCTTTTAATCACAAGATGATAAACTTTATGGAACTCATCCTAGTTTCATGATGATAAATTTCACAATTATGCCCTTACAAAATGACATCAAAATTAACAGTTAAAGTCCACACCATATGATTTTTAACAACATTGGATTCATCAAATCGGAAAACAATCACCACACCTTATCCAAATATATGAGATAAAAAGGTGAAATTCTCCTATCCATGTGTGAGATTCAGATCCAAATAGTGGATATCTCTATTACATAACTATGTTGAAAATGATTCATATCATCACAGGATATGAAATGACTCCCAAATCTCTAATCCCATGCCTAGTTACAATAAATAAACATGAAAATTCTCCCTTCGCAAATACGGGTCAGACCTGCATAGCGATATCCAATTCAATAACTTTATGTAGCTTTATTCCTACCATAAAAATATGCATAGTGATCCCCATACCACCATTCAAAATCCCATACTCATCATTCATTTTAAGTCACATCAATTGACCCACATACTTACTGCATTATGTTAAACTACATGGCTGATGTCCTAACCACATAATGAAATGTTGCAAGAGTTTATAGAACTATGTAAAAGATGATTCTCATTTCAAATAGATACTTAGGGATGCCTCAATATTATATCTTAGTCCATACACCATCTGATATAATAATACAAATATCATGTTCTTGAAATAACGTTGTTTGGTTAGAAAAACCTTCTCCATTCCTGGATTCTCACACTATACAAGGATCACATGCTCTTAAGAACATCGGTAAAGGATTAACTCCATGACAAATATATATCAATTCATGAAGGGGATATCATGGTCTTGAAAAAAAGGCCTTAAATGTTATACCACTCATCCTCATTGTGTGATGTAAAACTATACAGATCCCCAATAATATTTCACATTGATACACCCATGTCCTTACAACAATATGTTAAACAAAATTCCTGACATCCATACCATATGAAAAAAAACATCATTGGTTTATAGAACTATTTACACCTTGATTCTCATTCAAATGATATATGTAGATATTCCTTGATCCTATATCTTTTTCCACCCACTTTATGATACAAAATGCCACTGTCCATTTTCTGAAATGCCTCCATGCCATGTGAATAACCTTTTCCAATCCTTGTTTCTCCCATCGATCATTTAAAACATGTGTTTAGAAATTTTTGTAAGGTCTTCCTTTCTCGAAAAAAGTCATATCAATTAACAATAGAATTATAATTATCCTAAATGAAATACCTTAAATAAAACATTGTTTCCTCACTACAAGACATTAAATTACATGGATGTTGTCCCTGGAATGACCTAAAAATGAATATTTTTGTGAACATTGTATGATAGTAATATTTTTATGGTGTTGTCTTTCCACCACAAATCCATAATGGAAATACTTATGACTATATTCCTCCCATCATAGGTTATGTTGTAACACCCAGACATACACTCTCTCTCCTTGTAACAACACTTCCTTTTCAATTAGGGATGCTCACACCCTTTTTGAATGATGAAAAAATTAATAGTTTCTTAATAACTATGTGTGTCTTTATTCATAAAATTGTAGGATAAATAGTGATGATCAGACCATTGATCCTCAAACCAGATAAAATAATAAATGAGAAAAATTCCACCCTTTGAATATGAGTCAGACCTGGGTATAGTGTTTCCCATTCAAGAACTACATATGGATTAATTAATATACTCACAAGATACATATTGACACCTATATCCATAATACATGGGTATAGACATGATATGTCCAAACTTTATGACATTAATATACATAGAAACATATACATCCTCACACCATGACATTAAACTACAAGGAAAATTTCCTATTACCATTAAATTAAAATTATGAAACAAGTATGTACCTAATACAAGACATTAAATAATAAAGAACATAACCAATTTTGATGAATTATAAATAGACCACGATTGACTATCCCTATTCAACCAAAGTATATGGTGGTTCCTTAATCATTTATTCCCCTCATACCATAAATCACACTTCATGTCTTGAGTACATTGGGTTTCCAAAAAATCTTGCATGGGCCCTAGAAAAGCATACATGTCTTTGAACAACTACTTATTGGATTATTCATGTATGATTTTGGATCTTGTATATGACCCTATGGTCATCAACTAGATGTGTCACTCTATAAAAGGTACTTTCAATCATTTTGTACTCTCACATGACTACTAAATAGCTCATTGTGTTCTTGGTCATTCCCAGTATGATGTTATCATATCATTACTCATGAAACAGGAACCATAACTCTTGATTTACAATATTCCCATCCCCTTATCAGTAGGATTATAGAATACTCTTGACATTTTCTATCTCAAATGGGTTATTTTGTAACATTCCACTCATATTAGGTTCATGTGTGACATGATAGTAAACTTCCTACACGTAAGAAAATGTTTTATGATCTAAAACTCTATCCCTTGATGGTCTGAATCCGAATAATTTAAACTACTAGAAAAAGAAACACAAAATTGTTCATATGGAAAACCCTTAATGGGAGGACAGATAAATATTATTGCTTTCTCTCACTAAAGACTTCTTCTCTAGTGTTTAGGAAATAATTTGTGAAAAATAAATATTTCATAAATCTCATATAGGTATACACTATAGACATAGGTAAAGTCGAGTCTTTCTCTCTATGCGCCCTAGTCCAGAAAAATGATAGATTAATGGGTTTTCTTGTCTAATTTATCTAGTAACATGCTCACTAGGTGGTGAAAAAACTTTTAGATGAATCAAACCCTTTATGGATATTACATTCTACATTAACAAAACATAATGAATTGAGAACCTTTATTCTCGATACATATTAAAATTCCCTTGGAAAATGATAATGTACTTTAAGGGACCTTATGTTTGAATATTAATTTATGAATAGGGATCATTTATATGAGCCTATGATCATCAAAAAATGTGTCACTATACAAAAATGGGTTTCTTAACCTTATGATCCCTAAAATAATTACCGAATAACTCATCACCTTAGTGTGTTATAGGCCACACCCAACATGATCGAGTCATATCATCCTTATATCCAAGGAACACTGTATTATTATTTAAAATCTCATAACTGGAAAATTAAAGTGGATTCGACAACCTTAGTGTAACGCCACAATTTTTTACCCCATTATCAAAGTATAAATGAGAAATTCCATTCTTAAACCTTTTTATGTCCCACAACCCATGCTTTCAAACCACTTGGCATTGGGATCAAGCTCCAAATAAGAGATAAACTACCCTGGAGTACTATAACACATCCTGGATAGTCTTTCCTCCATACCCAAATTCATCTTTTATATTTTTGATTCTTCACCAATCTCACATGGCCCATGGAAAGGATTAGTGATAAATCTTTTCTTGACCATGCTATGAACACATAAATGTTTTGAATTTCCTACTATGGGAACATCCTACTTGTTTGAAAGGAGCTCTAGTACTCATTAGCCCTTGAAAAAACATGAAATAATTATTCCCTTTTAGGTGTTTTCTGTCATCCCTATATTTTCTACCCCATTCTATATCTCTCAACTTGTACTCTTGGTTTATGAATAAAATCATCCAAATACGAACTATCTAGGTAGATATAACATCCCTAGTATTTCTCCCTCAACCAATATTACACCCATAAATATTACATGGCCCTTAGAAAATTATAGGGAACCTTATATTTTACCATAACATTGATGAAGAATTTATTTGACCAACCAACAAAAGGTGTCCCCTAAATACAAAAATGGATGTCTAATCCAAATATTTCTTAGGAGCACAGTTGAGGAAATCAGAATCCTAGGGTGTTTTGGGTCATCCCTGGCATGTCTACCACATATTCCATAATTATATAAAATGTCCATGAAGCAAGAAAATAAACTACATTGTATCTCAATATGTGAGATAATATACCCTTAACTACAATAATAGTAGGACTGACATTAAAGTCTATAGACTACAATAATAAAATTTCTGATCTAAACTACCATTAACTAAAGTGATATATGGTTTTATCTAAAATAACCTAAACAACAACATGAAAGATATTTAGTCTAGAACAATTAAAAGAGGCTTGTAAGGTGTAATTTATTTCCTTATAAATAATAAATCTATGCTCACCAAGTCCATTGAAATTGGAATAAGATAGATCACTCTCCCTCTAGGGCATACATTCGATCTAATTGTCCTTCTTAAAATCTGGTAATATCATGAAATATAGAGCATATATATCAGTGATGAATCTCATGTTAATGGGAGTGTAATAGAATTTCTTAATGAAAAATATTTTTTATCCATAAATTTAGGTTTACTTGATATTATTCAAAGGATTGGTATCATTGATGATTCATCTACATTAGATCAATGGATTTCCATGAATATTGTGAATGTAAGAGAAAAAGAAAATGAAAAATAAAGTCAAGTAGATTTACTCATTAATATCATATAGTAGATGGATTATCCACATTATATTACATCTCTATGGTCATAGTAAAAAAAATATACATCAATTATTGAACTAAAAAAATAGATCATTTAATCCAGAAAAGTCTAAAATAGCATAATGGGACGCATTGATGTAGTGTCAATGTGTTGATCATCCCATCTCTTCTTCTTCTATATCAGGACAAAAGGTATCAATCAATGCTTAAATCTCCTAAACTCGGTTATCTGTTGTTTCCAAGGAGGAGTATGATGATAAAAGATCAAATCCTGAATGAGATTTGATATCATAATACATCCATATCTATATGGTTAAAAAATCCATTTGGGTATTCATATCAGATATAAATTGATGACTCTTTTCTGATGCATCCAATGTATACTTCTTCAATTTTTTCAACAAGCTCCCATTATCAAGACCATTCAATTTTCTCTCACAAATACATAATTATTCCCATGTTATGATGATTTGGTGTATAATACAAAACAATAGATCATGGTCAATGAAACCTTCCCCCAAATCATGAAAGATTTGATGAAGACATTCTTCTTGGTCACAGGAAAATTCTAATAGAAGTCTTAGTAATTAGGGTTTGAATATACTTTTAGATATACATATAACATGTCTAATAATCTATGGATATTGGGGTAGGCACATCATTAAAACGAATATATTGTTGATCCAATAAAGGGATTATTGGAAACAAGGATGTTCTTTCCTATAAATGGTGCATGGTTTGTGTTTTTTGTCAATCCTCATTTGAATATTATGAATCTTTTAAGCAAATGTATCATATAGTTAAACCATAAAAAAGTACTGAATGTGGCATCATTTTATAATATTTTCCAAATTTTAGGGTCTAAAAATTGTAAAATGGAGAAAAGTGGTTTTGGAAAAGGGAGTTACGTGAAAGATTGAAGGATTTTCAGAAAAATTATCATAAGGATTATTTTGGGATCATTTCACCAAATTATGGAAAAGGAAAATAGTTTGTAAAATATTTTAATGTGAGAAAAAGACAATGTTGCATGGAAGAGACTTGGGTACCCAATGAGACCTCAAAATGGGTTTTGTGTGCTCGGAATGTAACTTACATGAATCTATGAAAATGAATTGGAAACATCCATGTAGGGTCATCAAGCCCTTTAAATAATTGGATACCCCCATTTTAGATTTAATAATTTTATAATGATGATCTTGATACTTTGTAATGTGAAATATTTTTGGGTGAATTATTTAAGGGAAGTTAATCTTGCGTTCAAAGTGTTCCTTTCGTATAAAAATACCAAGGGAACCTAGTGTTGTGGATGCACGAAATATAAGTGGTGCATGAAAAATAAGGGTTTCACGAAATACATCTCATGTGACAATAAAAAATCTTGCATGCAAGGGAAGGTGTGGCATGCAACTGTATGTGTGCGCTTCTAGTTACCATTAAACATACGTCTCATTTGATCAGTGCTTTCAAGTTCATTAATATAGGACTCCGATGTAAGAAATGTCACAAGCTGGATAGTTTTCAAGACTTCAATGCCAATCTATATAATATATCTTAATGTAGATAAACTGAGTAAGACTTCCCCCATGGTAGTGAACTAGGGGGGAGTCGACAAAAGTTTTCTAAGGGATGTAGTGATCTATCCCTAAAATATTGTAAAGGAGATGTTCTTGATATAGAGTGACTGTGGAAAAACATTTGTATTCCACATCTATTGAAGAATAGTGGATTTAGTTATGAACAAAACATTGTTGACGTATGATCCCTATACTAGCCCTTAGTGGTGAACCAAGTAAAATTGATGTGTTCTCTCTCTGCATATGAATGTTTGACTGATAATAAAATCCATCATTTAGGATTAATGAGTTATTAATAATGTGGGAACATTATCCGTAATATTAAAAGAAAATATTGACATCCTGATTCACTCCTTCCCTCTCAGTGTGTGCTAGGGTCCTACAGAGGCAGCATAGGAAGCCCAATGTATTCTACCCCTCAATGGGGAAATCATCCATTTCTTGAACCAAAGGGAAAACATCCACAAAAGATTCATCCCCACTGATGTCATTAAAAAGATGAGGATGCCTCCTCAAGGATTCTATAATTTTATGAATAAATTCCAACTTTCCTATGGATTGTGGGGCGATGAATATAATGGATTTTTCACATAACAGACCAATTTTTTAAGTTCTCATCATAGATCGGTCTCCACTATATCCTATGAAATGTCATATGATGTGAATATGGGGGTGTCAGTAGGTGTAAGGATGATATAAAATTTAGTGTCTTCCCATGCCAACATCATCCAAAACTGGTGGATGATCCTGGGGTGTCTCTCCCCCTACACGCTGACTAAAATGTGAGGGGGAACCTATAAAAGTATATAAACTAGAGAGAAACCTGATACGGTGTATAAAACAAAAAAATGATATGTTCATCCATCATGGATGAAAGAACCCCATCTTGAAGGAAAATCTTGTATGAAATTTCATCAAAATTGTCACCACCATTATCAATGATTTCAACAATCATTGTAGTATAAGGAATCAAATCAAAGTGATTGGGTTTTTCTAACACTTAGGAAACCTCATCAGGTCCTAATGACATAACCCCAACCCGAGATTTGTTTAGAATACTAGGCTGACATAAGAGTCCAGTGATTATAGTTGTATTTTAGTATTCACTGTAGTGAAAATACTCCCCTATCTGTCTAAATATAACTGGAAAAGAACATTAATTCTATAGGAGGTTTTTCCCCCTTGGATGTTGTACTAGAGCCAGTAGAGGCATGAAAGGGTCACAACAACTATATTGAGAGTCTTACCCACTACTAACAGATCTTCTATCACTAGTGTACTTACCTAGAATCCTAAATTTGCATACCTAGATGTGAAAAACCACCCATTCAAGAAAATTTCCATAAGAACTGAAAATGTGAGCCTTGGGGATACTATGGAATCACCCAAGAAAACCCTTGTAGTATGATCTTATGCTTCTTATAAGGTCCATTTTGAACTAGAATTATCTTGAACCTGTCTAGAAGGGAACTGGTGGGGGGAATAACAGTCAACCTAACATCACTGTGATAGAGGAAAATGTTGATCCATTATTTAAAAGAGGTGGGCGAGTGTATAGTCATCTCCTTCTGTAGATTTTTCTTCTTGATGTTGATCATGTCCCACACTAATACTAATGTTTTTAAAGGTTCATCCCATACATATGAAAACAGAACGAACTCATTGTAAATCTATCTGATTGGGGTATCCAACCCAGTTGATAGATATCCAAGAGGATGATTACAAATTTTCCATGGTATAGATGAATTTATTCAGCCCCTAGACACCAATGGCTATATAGTTCTTAAAAATGATCATATTAATGATAAATAATAAACTGTGATATTCATACAGATTCATATATTTGAACATCACATAGTTATTTGGAAAACTCCAAGAAAATCTATCTGACCTAGATTGGACACATCCATTCATCATAAATTGTTTTTGAAGGACAATGATCCAATTTTGATCTCCATCTTCTACCCAGGTTATTCGAAGAATAGAAACAAATGTTAGAAGAGCTCTGAGTGATGGGCTGGTGAGACAAATCACAGCTATTATGACCTATGGGAGAATTTTCAAGCATACAAGACAACCCTTAAGACCATTTTATGACTACTCAGACATCCTCATTAATCATAGAAAGAATACAATCAAGTGAAGTTGATACCCAATGATTTTAGAGGATGTAGTCAGATAAGGGATGGTTATGTCATCTAGAAGCCTCAATCAATATAAAAAAAGTCAATGTGATAAAGGATAGTTCTATGTTTCGAAATAGATAAAACCTTTTACAGCCTCGTTATCAAAATTCGTATGATACTAGGGGGTCATCATTGTGATTACTAGAAATCATATTCCTTTGGTTAGCATCGGCTGAGTAAATATGATAATATCTATAGGCCATCTCAATAAAAGTAGGTGGAATATTTCAGACGGATGAAAATAAAAACATGAAAAAGTAAATTCATATGATTTTTAACACCATGCACATCTCTTGAATTATTAGTGGGATTCACAATTTCATAAAGGATTCGATAATTTCCTACCTCATAGAAATATCATGAACTACGTAAACCGATTGAAAATTGTGCAACCACATTCCCCCTATTGGACTCATGATCATATAACCTTGAAAATGTTATAAAATATGCAAAATAATAAATGTATTCATATGACTATGTAAAAAAATACCATGAACCATTAAGTGAAAATTTTGAATCCCTATAGATGATTTTCAAGATATTACCAAAATTAAATTTAGGGTTTATTTGAACAAGAACCTTGGGAAATTAAGTCTCATTTCTATTGAACCGTTCTGGAGAATGGATCTCATGGACAGTTCTTATGGTATTGTTATTTAAAAGGGTTGCATGGAAAATATGGAGAACAAGAGATTTAACTATTAGGTAGGTAGTGATAGAGACTTTCACTGGTCCTATTTTAATAAGTAATTTAAAAAAAATACTCATACTAGATCAAGACTCACCCAGGAAACTGATTGGTGACATCTCCAAATCATTAGGCCTACATTTACTATCCAAAGGACTGATCCATTTTCCCAATAGACATCGTTCTCTATGGGGGTAATTTGTTAAAACCCATAAATTGATCATCATCAAATACAAAAGGGATCAAATACCAGAATATGGTTATTATTTTATTTATAATAGAAAATAAATATGAAAGCGGTGATGATCACATATATCACATGATCCTCCCAATGACGCGAGATCTCATGACCTTCAAATGGTCATGAGAATGGTGTTGGAGAGTGCATAACCTACATAAGATCTTACTGATCCCCTTTGTTGAGTCCTTCTACTATCATAAAATCATCTACGACACTCTTTGATCATATTATGGTTGTCATATGTGTCCCACTAAATCACCAAACTTGTCAATCATTTAATTCCTGGAAACCATCCCAAAATACTTGTAAAATATAGAGGAAAATATCCAAAATGGGGGATCCTTTTGTGCTCATATATTTCATTTGACCTGACAAATAGTCTCAAAAACCAATGTGGGAGACATGGTAACATTCCTTTTTATCACACAAGAGCTCACATATGTGTCAACATCATCACGTGATGGGATTCACACATGTATGGTTAGTTCTGCAGTCCCCATTTGTCCCTAGATACCAGCATGGAGAATTGAATATGATAATGACCATGCATCACCATAGTATCCTTTTTTTCATGTGACACATCACTGATCTAGAGAGTTTTTTTCTTCAACCACACTCAAGAAAACTCACAAGACCCCAGAATAATGAAAAATAAACAAGGAGAAGAAGGAAAAGGTGAGAGACTCTTATAGTTGTAATCTTCTTGTTACACGCTCATGACCTCCACAAGACCTCAAATAATCCCATATATATGATGAAATAATCTTGAAAATGCCCTTGTAAATCCATATTTGTCTCATAGAAGATCACTTACATGTCTCTTTAGGCCACACAATGGCCTTTTAGTAGTCACACAAATCACACAAAGGCCCTTAAACATATCACCCTAATAATGCGAAGTCCAATTTTCATGCACGTATGATTAGGAAAAACCCCATTAATTTGATATAATTTGATATATTTGGTGTTTAAGGGATGGTCTTGTGGACACTGAAAATCATGTGATGCCTACAGAGTGGCCAACAAAAATATCTCGTGAAATGATTGATATAAACTCAATCCACTAACTCCTATATAAAATTCCACAACATGCAATATAAAATAAATTCAATAATTGGGGTGGAGAGGCTTATAAATCCCCTACACTAGCAAGAAAAAATTCATACTTGAATCCTCACACAGGGGCACCCAAGCAGTAGACTAGATTTCTCAAAGTGGTTAATCTCACAATTAGAACCATTTTCCTTTAAATGTTGTCTGAGGCACAACCTATGCTATCATGACACATGAAAAGCCACATCGCATGATCACTCGTAGATAAAATTAAGGACATCTCATGGGATATCTAATGTAAATACAACATGTCTTCTTAATCACATGAGAGTTAAATAAGAAAAAACTGAACTAATCTAAGGAATATGAAATGAAAGTATGAAACAAAGACTAAAAAGAGGGTTGATTTATGTGATTAACATATTTGATGATCTTCATGATCTTTTAAGGAACCTACCAATCCATGCGATATCACTAGGAAATGTCACCTTGATCATGTTATGTTGCTTTACTAAACTATTTGGATCATTTGAATTCCCCCAAACATGTTAGATATAGTCACAAGCCCCCCAGGTATGCCACCAAAGTCACATAAAACCCTCCAGACTAAATATCCAGAACATGGCATGTCATCCAGACATGCCACCCATATTATATGGTTGAACCAGTACATGTCAGCTGAGTCTCATTCTGGAACCAAGGTATTTCAACAGGCTCTCGCGATGTCCTCTGGACAAGACAACAAGATATCGCGACACCCAACGGGTATGACAGCTAGCTCTTAATTAATTATTTGGAAATGTCATCAATATTTCACGATGACACCAAGATAGGTCATCATAGACATGAAAAAAACTTCATTCATGTCACACATACTCTCACAAAATCATCCAAGCATGTCAACCAAATTTTGTAATGATACTTGGGAAATTCACCTAGATCTTGCAACAACCCCCAATAATGTTAGTAGATATCATGTAATGGACTCTAGGATTAGATAATCAGTTCTTATGATGTCCTCTAGACAAGTAATCCTTTGTTATGTGATGGCCGGAAGACATTACATCAAGATTATGCATCGTCCCTAAGACAATCCAACTGGGTTGGGTGATTTTCTTTGAATTTGTTAGGTAGACATCCTCCTACAAGTAAATTATAAAATTAAGGCATATCAGGAAGATAATTAATGCTTGTCAGGTAGACAATTTGGCTAGGATAGGAAGTCAAATAAGGAAGTGATAAACTCATCTAGACTTCATACTTAGGAAACTGTTTTTCTAGGCCCGGATAAATAGAACTATGATGAATTTGATTCCTACAAAACTAGGATATGTAGGAAACCTTCCTAATGATAAATATCTATATTAAACCCCAAAAGGGAAGTACCAACACATAAGTTCCACATCCATAAGTGACAATGTTTGTAACACCCGAGATTTTTATGAGTAATATTTTGTTTTTTATATATCATCAAAAGAATCTTTCACTACATACTAGCTTGGCTTACTTTACACGCAATCGCGACCTTCCTCGATAGCTTGCGTCGTACGCAATACCGAGTTTCACCAAACAACGATATGCTATTAAAATATTATTAAAACTAGCCGTTATGAATAGTAATAACAACTATTTGAAATTTTATATATTTTATTTTTCAAAATGGACTTCATTTTTGGACTCAGAATATCGAAATTAGCCTAGGGTGAAATTTTGGTATTTTTCTGAAAACTTTCAATTTTTGATGAATAGTGAAACCACTAAGTGGTAGGTTAAAAACTGAATTTTGCATAAAACTTAATTTTACCGCTTCTGTGAATGGAATTTCGAAAATCCGACAGACACGGTTGATATCAGTAAGTAAAATGTGGTTCAATGAGATAAAAATAATTTTTTTGGTGAATAGTAACTTTTTACTTTTTTTACCGCGGTTATTAGTAAATAGGGTAACTAAGGGTAAATATGATATTAATATTACCCTAACACATGTCCTAATTCTATTGGACAAGTGTAATGCGACCAAAAACAAACTTAGGAATAAAATATGACCATTTAGGCCCACTTGGATGAGATTAGGACATTTATTATTAATTTACTTAAAGAAGAGTTAAAATAGTTAAAATCAAAGTTTATAAGTAAATAATTTTTAATATGGGGTTATACATAAGATAAATTCGACTATAAATATTCATTAGAAATCTAAAAAGATTTCCTACATAATGGTATTTTATTTTTAATTTTTAGACATTAAATAATTTAATTTATTTATGACACAATGATGATGCAGTAATTATCTTATTAATGAAATGTTGACATAATTGATGTTATAAACACCAAAATAAATGTAATTTGAGAATTTTTATGAATTAAACTAATTTTCTAGGTTACTATGATATATTAGTGTTGATTTAATCAACTTGTTTCGAACATATAATTCTGTTATGACTTTCACAAAAATCATATATCAAATAGTGTCAAAATTGACACAAAATAGTTTTTAAATAGAATATTATATTATTAATTGTTATTTTATTCCTAAAAATCTAAGGTTCGGCCAAATGACTTAGATAAGGATATATATATTAATAATAAACAATTTGGGGTTCGTTTGGCATGATATAGTAAGTGTATTAACCATATACTGAAAGAAAAAAAAGTCATGGTAAAAGTTAAATTATTTAACGTAGAGTTAAATCTAATTGATAAAGTTAAAATAATACCATAAACTTGTCTAAATCCTATTATTTGATTGGATTTCGACCCATCCCCACTTTAGCTTCGAAATAAGACCCTTTGGAACCATTATAAACCGATTTTGACTTTAATATAAAATAATATTTTGAGATATTCCTAAGGTGCCCCTCTCCTCCCTTATAAAAGGGCACCTCCTCCCCCTCCTCCTCACACCAATTTGAGCACTCAAGCTCGGCCAAACCCTGCCATTTTCTCCTCTCCACTTCCCTAGAATAATCCTAGAGGTCCTGGTCTTCTTCAAAGACCAATCATAGTTCCCTAAGTGGAGGATTCAAAGAGGCGTTCCAAAGAAGAGGTAATATCCATTACCGATCTTATCAATTTCTTTCTTCTTCAAATTCTTCTTCTTTAGTTGTTTCATGATAAAGTAATAACATCAGTATTACTTACATAATGATATGTTATTATAAATATGAAACAACCCTAATTCACCTTCTATCCATCCTATGGAAAAATGAAATCACCGCGCGTGCGTACGTACGGAATACCGTCTCCACGCCGTGGTGTAATCTATTTTCCACCATCACTTTACAAGGATGGGTATAATGGTGTAATGAGTAACTATTTATGATTATTATAAATTAATATTGATACTGAAATAATATATATATACTCCAATACAGTTCCCCGATCATAGGAACGATATCATCACTCGTGCGTACGTACGGAATACCGTCTCCACGATGTGATGTGACTCGTTCTACATGATCATCATTACATAGTAATTATATAAATGAATTTAATGAATAATTATGATATATGTTACACTAATACCATTCTGGATATAAGGTATATATAACCTTAAAATAAGAATAAGAATGTATTCGGCAAAACACGCATAAGAAAAAAAGGCAATAAAGACCCGAGTAACAAGTAACAATGAAATATTACTATCAAGAAGCTAAGAATATGACCATATATGATATCATATCAATATGTATGATTCTGTAATAAGTCAATAACATTATTTAAACCATTATACAGGAGCTTCGGACACGTACAATGCAAATTGGACCTAAGGTAAGGGAAATATCACAATCTCATTTTTATCCGAGATTGTTTATTCGTAAGTATTTACTGGGGTGTATTTTATCATCCACATACATGTTTCATCAATATGTTATATTATTTCCATCCATCTACAATTTTTTAAATCCATTTTTACCCTTCGGTGTGTTTTTAGTAATATGTATGAAAGTAATCTTTTGTCGTTTTTCGTACGAGGTACATTTTGACTTTTCTGACAAAAGTGCGAAGAATGTTTTTTTAACTTATACGGAATGAATGGATTTCTAAAAAATTATTTCCAAGAAGCTTCCTTTACAAGTATTAAAGTTTATTTTTAATCAACTTCTTTTATTTTAAAATTGTATGACATGTTAAGAAAGGAAAAATGTTTTTGAAGAAGAAAGGATATTTTCCTCATGAATGGAGTTCAAGTGTTTTATCAAAATTATTTTCCATCTAAGATAATAAAGGGTTATATTTTTTATCCCTATTATTATATTGATTTGATTATGTTGTCATGATTTGTTTTATGATGTCATGATGTTTCAAGAATCCCATTTTTGTTACATGTGTTATGCGATGATGTATGATTTATGATTATGTGGCACACATAAGAAAGGATTCATTATAAGATGGGTGGGACCTATATCTCCCTCCAATGCATTGGGTAAAGATTTTATATCTCATGAGATAGACATGGCTGGAATGGTAGGTTATACTGGTTCAATGAAACAGGACTGGAACGAGGGTGACTCGGTTCAGAAAGGGACTTTGTCCACTAAGATAGTCTTGGAAATGAGTCATGACTAACAAGAAATGATTTTCCATGATTATGTGTGCATGCCACAAAGTTTCAAGTTTTATGTTATGATTATGGGGATCTCATTTTCACTTCTATGATTTATTCCATGTTAAGATATTATGATCTCTTTTGCAGGTTTTGATTTTCAAAAAGATATGATATGATTTTTATTTCCTTTATTTGCCCTTGCTGAGCATTTGAGCTCACCCTTTTATGTTTTCTTTTCCCCAGGTCAGGAAGATGGATATTAAGTAGAATATGCTAAAAGGGACCCTAGATATGATGAAATAAATGGGAGACACTGTAGAAGATTTATGAACCAGTTGTTTATGTTTCCTAGTTTCTAAAGACACTATACCTATACGGTCCTTTGTGGTTTTGTCATATGTTGTAATAAGTGTGCTTCAACTTTGAAGTATTAACAATGTATGTAAAGTATGGGTCGTTGTAGTTGGTATCAGAGGAAAGGTATAGTCAACCTTTGGAAACTAGGATGTGAAAGCCTTAGTAAGAACCCTAAGGATAAGTCTAAGCATAGAACACAATCTTAGTGTTTTAGAAATGGCCATGAATACCCTAGGATAAAACCTTAAGTGTGAAATTTTATCCTTGATTATGTGGTTTTCCTATTATAATTAGTGTTGCTCACACTATTCTTCTTGGTTTTAGTCAATGGCTGGAACCCGAAGGAACCGTGTTAATGCAGAATGTGATGGGCAATGCAATGATTGTACCCCTGACCAACCAAATGATATGGGAGCTGGAATGAAAAATCTTGTACCCATGCTCACACAACTTTCTCAAGCTATAAATCGTACAGGACTTCCAAACGAGCAAAGGAAGGAGCAACATTCTGTTGAATCCTTCATGAGGCAGCGTCCACCTTCTTTCAGTGGGTCTACTGATCCATTAGTTGCTGAACAATGGATTAGTACTACTGAAAAGATATTTTCAGTTCTTCAATGTTCTGAACATGATAAAGTCATCCTAGCAGTGTATCGTTTGGAAGGAGATGCTGATCAATGGTGGAATCTTATTAAGAATACAAGGAAAAGGGATGAAATTGAGTCTATGGAATGGGACGAGTTCAAGAACTTATTTTTCAATAACTACTTCCCTCGTATTCTCCGAAAAAAGATGGAGAAAGAGTTTCTTGAACTGAAGCAAAGGGATGATGAATCTGTTGGTACCTATGAAGAAAATTTTACAAGACATGCAAGGTCCACTTATGGTATTGTTATCCAACCTGAGAGTAAGATCGATCGATTCTTTAGTGGCTTAAAACCAAGTCTTCGAAGGGCATTAGCCATAAGGGACTTCAATAGCTACGAGGAAATCGTTCGATGTGCTCTCAAAGTCGAGATGGAGATTGGAATAAACCATCAGTCACATGGGTTTGATAAGAAGAGGAAGATGGAATTCAAAGAAAAATCTAAAGAGCACACGGAAAAGAAGATGAGCTTTCCATTATGCTCAAAGTGTAGAAAGAAACATGGGGGGAGTTGTCTTAAAGGGACAAGTAAATGTTTCAAATGTGGAAAGGAAGGTCATCGGGCATTTGAATGCCGCAACAATGGGAAGAAGATGTCTAATGATGCAAATAAAGGAAGGGATACACAGAATGAACCTACTACACTTCAATGTTTCAAGTGCAAGGAGATGGGGCGTTATGCCAATCAATGCCCAAATCCAAGGGTTGATTATGATGGTCGACGTCAACAAAATGTTAAGGCTAAAGACAAAGGAAAGTCACATGCATTTTATATCAGCGATGTGGAGTACGATAACGAAGTGGTGAAAGGTACACTTACCATCCAATCTAAAGTAGCAAATGTTTTATTTGATTCTGGATCCACCCACTCTTTTATTTCTGAAAAATTTTCTAAGGGTATCACCGTACTACCTCAACAATTAGATGTTGAGTTAGCTGTGACAACACCTAATGGCACAACAGTCGCATCAAAAGTTTATAATTCTTCTCTGATCGAAGTTTTTGGGAAAGTGCTTCCTACAAATATTGTGATCCTTCCTTTAGTGGAATTTGATGTGATTCTTGTCATGGATTGGCTTTCTCTACATGGAGCTCATATCAGTTTCCAAATAAGGGAAGTCACATTTCATATTCCAGATCAATCTACGATCGTCTATCAATGCAGGGATGAACATAACCTTTCTAGTGGAAATTTCTTCCATCTTATGGGTATTGATTCCACTAAATGAAGGTTATTTATATCAAATGGTGGGTGAGAAAATCACGATTAAGAATATGCCCATTGTACGGGATTTTGATGATGTCTTTCCGGAGGAATTACCGGGTCTTCCACCAAATCGTGAAGTAGAGTTTTCAATAGAACTCGTACTGGGCGCTTTTCCAATTTCAAAGACACCTTATAGAATGCCCCAATTGAGTTGCAGGAATTGAAGAAGCAACTCCAAGAGAATCTTGATAAGGGATTCATACACCCTAGTGCGTCACCTTGGAGAGCACCTGTTCTATTTGTTAAGAAGAAAGATGGATCAATGAGACTCTGCATTGATTATCGAGAACTTAACAAGATCACTATCAAGAACAAATATCCTCTCCCACGCATTGATGACTTATTTGACCAACTACGCGGAGCTCAATACTTTTCCAAGATTGATCTTCGTTCAGGGTATCATCAATTAAGGGTCAAAAGGGAGGATATACCAAAGACGGCTTTCCGTACAAGGTATGGACACTATGAATTTATAGTGATGCCATTTGGTCTTACTAATGCCCCTGCTATCTTCATGGATCTAATGAATAGAGTCTTTAGAGACTATCTTGATCAATTTGTGGTAGTCTTTATAGACGATATTCTTGTCTATTCAAAGAGAAAGGAAGAGCATGAAGATCACTTGAGAATTATATTGAAGACCCTGAGAAAGGAGAATCTTTATGCCAAATTTACCAAGTGTAATTTTGGCTTCAAAAAGTTTCATTTTTGGGTCACATAATCTCAAAAGAGGGGATATCTGTGGATCCAGCAAAAACAGAGGTTATCGAAAGATGGTCGAGACCAACAACAGTAACTGAGATTCGAAGTTTTCTTGGTTTGGCTGGATATTATCGACGTTTTGTAAAAGATTTTTCACGATTATCTAATCCACTCACCAAGTTGACTCGGAAAGGAGTTATGTTTTTCTGGACAGAGGAATGTGAAGAGAATTTCAAGGAGTTGAAAAGAAGGTTATCCAGTGCACCTGTGCTCACACTTCCTTGTAGTGGAGAAAGGTTTGTGATCTACAGTGATGCATCCAAGAAGGGATTGGGGTGTGTTCTTATGCAAAATGATATGGTGATAGCTTATGCCTCACGACAGTTGAAAATCCATGAGAAAAATTACCCAACACATGATTTGGAGTTGGCTGCGGTAATCTTTGCATTAAAGATTTGGAGGCATTACCTTTATGGTGAAAGGTGTGATATTTATACTGATCATAAAAGTTTAAAGTATATTTTCACACAAAAGGAGCTGAATATGAGCCAAAGAAGATGGTTGGAGCTGATTATGGATTATGACTGCTCAATCCATTACCACCCTGGGACAGCAAACAAGGTGGAAGATGCATTAAGTCGACAAGACCATGCTAGTTTATCCATGATGAGGATCACAAAAGATCCAATATTTATGGATTTACAAAGGATGGATCTTGGAATTATAATGGAAGGGGAAAAATCTTATCTTTCACAAATGAATGTTCAACCATCTATACATGTGAAGATTAAAGAGGCACAGAAAGAAGATGTCGAGTTACAAAAGAAGGTGAGAAATGTTCCTAAATTCAACCTTGATTATGATGGGATAATAAAGTTCAGGAATCGGGTTTGTGTTCCTTCCATCCCTGAATTAAAGAAGGATCTGCTGGATGAGGCTCATAGTTCTTAATTCTCTATTCATCCTGGATGCACGAAGATGTATAGGGACCTGAAAGAGTACTTCTAGTGGGATGGCATGAAAAGAGATGTTGCTGAATATGTCTCTCGATGCTTGGTTTGTCAACAAGTTAAAGCTGAGAGACACAAGTCTAAGGGGATGTTACAACCATTACCCATACCCGAATGGAAATGGGAAAACATCACTATGGACTTTGTCACAGGACTTCCTAAAACATCCAAAGGCAATAATGTTATTTGGGTCATAGTTGATCGTCTTACAAAGTCTGCACACTTCATTGCTATTAGAGAGGATTTCTCTCTAGATCATCTTGCCAGGATATATGTAAAGGAAGTGGTAAGATTGAATGGATTACCACTTTCTATTATATCTGATCGGGATCCGAGATTTACCTCGAAGTTCTGGAGAAGTCTTCAGCATACTCTGGATACAGAGTTGAGTTTCAGCACTGCTTATCATCCCCAGACAGACGGTCAGTCTGAGAGAACAATTCAAACCCTAGAAGATATGTTGAGATCTTGCTCTATGGATTTCAAAGGAGGTTGGGATCAACACCTACCTTTGGTGGAATTTTCTTATAATAATAGCTTTCACTCCAGTATTCAGATGGCTCCTTATGAAGCTCTCTATGGAAATAAATGCAGGACTCCAACTTACTGGGATGAAATTGGGGAAAGAAAGCTATTAGGACCGGATCTCATTGATGAAATGGCAGAAAAGGTCAGATCTATTCAACAACACATAAGAGTAGCTCAGAGTCGATAGAAAAGTTATGCCGACAACCGAAGAAAAGACCTAGAGTTTGAAGTGGGTGATAAAGTGTTCTTACGAATATCCTCCTGGAAGAGGGTTATGAGATTTGGAAAGAAGGGGAAGTTGAGCCCTAGATATATCGGTCCTTTCGAAATACTGGATCGTGTTGGGAATGTAGCTTACCGATTGGTGCTTCCACCGAATCTCTCTCAAGTTCAAGATGTGTTCCATGTATCTCTCCTGAGAAAGTACATACCTGATCCTTCACATGTACTCAGCTCAGAATTTGTACCACTGGAGCAAGATCTTTCTTATGAAGAACAGCCGATAGAGATTCTGGATCGTAGCGAAAAATTCCTACGAAACAAGACCACTCGATTAGTGAAAGTTTTATGGAGGAACCACCAACTTGAAGAAGCTATATGAGAGCTTGAGGATATGATGATGGAGAAGTATCCTCATCTGTTTGTTACAAAGTGACGAATTTCGAGGGCGAAATTCTTTTTAAGGGGGGTAGAATGTAACACCCGAGATTTTTATGAGTAATATTTTGTTTTTTATATATCATCAAAAGAATATTTCACTATATACTAGCTTGCCTTACTTTACACGCAATCGCGACCTTCCTCGATAGCTTGCGTCGTACGCAATACCGAGTTTCACCAAACAACGATATGCTATTAAAATATTATTAAAACTAGCTGTTATGAATAGTAATAACCACTTTTTGAAATTTTATAAATTTCATTTTTTAAAATGGACTTCATTTTTGGACTCCGAATATCGAAAATAGCCTAGGGTGAAATTTTGGTATTTTTCTGTAAACTTTCAATTTTTGATGAATAGTGAAACCACTAAGTGGTAGGTTAAAAACTGAATTTTGCATAAAACTTAATTTTACCGCTTCTGTGAATGGAATTTCGAAAATCCGACAAACACGGTTGATATCAGTAAGTAAAATGTTGTTCAATGAGATAAAAATAATTTTTTGGTGAATAGTAACTTTTTACTTTTTTTACCGCTATTAATAGTAAATAGGGTAACTAAGGGTAAATATGATATTAATATTACCCTAACACATGTCCTAATTCTATTGGACAAGTGTAATTCGACCAAAAACAAACTTAGGAATAAAATATGACCATTTAGGCCCACTTGGATTAGATTAGGACATTTATTATTAATTTATTTAAAGAAGAGTTAAAATAGTGAAAATCAATGTTTAATAAGTAAATAATTTTTAATATGGGGTTATACATAATATAAATTCGACTATAAATATTCATTATAAATATAAAAATATTTACTACATAATGGTATTTTATTTGTAATTTTTAGACATTAAATATTTTAATTTATTTATGACACAATGATGATGCAGTAATTATCTTATTAATGAAATATTGACATAATTGATGTTATAAAAACCAAAATAAATGTAATTTGAGACTTTTTATGAATTACACTAATTTTATTGGTTACTAAGATATATTAGTGTTGATTTAATAAACTTGGTTCGAACATATAATTCTGTTATGACTTTCAAAAAAATCATATATCAAATAGTGTCAAAATTGACACAAAATATTTTTTAAATAAAATATTATATTATTAATTGTTATTTTATTCCTAAAAATCTAAGGATCGGCCAAATGACTTTGATATGGATATATATATTAATAATAAACAATTTGGGGTTCGTTTGACTTGTTATAGTATGTGTATTAACCATATAGTGAAAGAAAACAAAAAGACATGGTAAAAGATAAATTATTTAACTTAGAGTTAAATCTAATTGATAAAGTTAAAATAATACCATGAACTTGTCTAAATCCTATTGGTTGATAGGATTTCGACCTATCCCCACTTTAGCTTCGAAATAAGACACTTTGGAACCATTATAAACCGATTTTGACTTTAATATAAAATAATATTTTGAGATATTCCTAAGGTGCCCCTCTCCTCCCTTATAAAAGGGAACCTCGTCCCCCTCCTCCTCACACCAATTTGAGCACTCAAGCTCGGCCAAAACCTTCCATTTATCCTCTCCACTTCCCTAGAATAATCCTAGAGGTCCTGGTCTTCTTCAAAGACCAATCTTAGTTCCCTAAGTGGAGGATTCAAAGAGGCGTTCCAAAGAAGAGGTAATATCCATTACCGATCTTTTCAATTTCTTTCTTCTTCAACTTCTTCTTCTTTAGTTGTTTCATGATAAAGTAATAACATCAGTATTACTTACATAATGATATGTTATTATAAATATGAAAAAACCCTAATTCACCTTCTATCCATCCTACGGAAAAATGAAATCACCGCGCGTGCGTATGTACGGAAAACCGTCTCCACGCCGTGGTGTAATCTATTTTCCACCATCACTTTACAAGGATGGGTATAATGGTGTAATGAGAAACTATTTATGATTATTATAAAGTAATATTGATACTGAAATAATATATATATACTCCAATACAGTTCCACGATCATAGGAACGATATCATCACTCGTGCGTACGTACGGAATACCGTCTCCACGATGTGATGCGACTCGTTCTACATGATCATCATTACATAGTAATTATATAAATGAATTGAATGAATAAATATGATATATGTTACACTAATACCATTCTGGATATAAGGTATCTATAACCTTAAAAGATGAATAAGAATGTATTCGGAAAAACACGCATAAGAACAAAAGGAAATAAAGACCCGAGTAACAAGTAACAATGAAATATTACTATCAAGAAGCTAAGAATATGACCATATATGATATCATATCAATATGTATGATTCTGGAATAAGTCAATAACATTATTTAAACCATTATACATGAGCTTCGGACACGTACAAAGCAAATTGGACCTAACGTAAGGGAAATATCACAATCTCATTTTTATCCGAGATTGTTTATTCGTAAGTATTTACTAGGGTGTATTTTATCATCCACATCCATGTTTCATCAATATGTTATATTATTTCCATCCATCTACAATTGTTTAAATCCATTTTTACCCTTCTGTGAGTTTTTAGTAATATGTATTAAAGTAATCTTTTGTCGTTTTTCGTACGAGGTACTTTTTGACTTTTCCGACAAAAGTGCGAAGAATGTTTTTTTAACTTGTACGGCATGAATGGATTTCTAAAAAATTATTTCCAAGAAGCTTCCTTTACAAGTATTCAAGTTTATTTTTAATCAACTTATTTTATTTTAAAATTGTATGACATGTTAAGAAAGGAAAAATATTTTTGAAGAAGAAAGGATATTTTCCTCAAGAATGGAGTTCAAGTGTATTATCAAAATTATTTTCCATCTAAGATAATAAAGGGTTATGTTTTTTATCCCTATTATTATATTGATTTGATTATGTTGTCATGATTTGTTTTATGATGTCATGATGTTTTAAGAATCCCATTTTTGTTACATGTGTTATGCGATGATGTATGATTTATGATTATGTGGCACACATAAGAAATGATTCATTATAAGATGGGTGGGACCTATATCTCCCTCCAATGCATTGGGTAAAGATTTTATATCTCATGAGATAGACATGGCTGGAATGGTAGGTTATACCGGTTCAGTGAAACAGGACTGGAATGAGGGTGACTCGGTTCAGAAAGGGACTTTGCCACTAAGATAGTCTTGGCAATGAGTCATGACTAACAAGAAATGATTTTCCATGATTATGTGTGCATGCCACAAAGTTTCAAGTTTTATGTTATGATTATGGGGATCTCATTTTCACTTCTATGATTTATTCAATGTTAAGATATTATGATCTCTTTTGCAGGTTTTGATTTTCAAAAAGATATGATATGATTTTTATTTCCTTTATTTGCCCTTGCTGAGCATTTGAGCTCACCCTTTTATGTTTTCTTTTCCCCAGGTCAGGAAGATGGATATTAAGTAGAATATGCTAAAAGGGACCCTAGATATGATGAAATAAATGGGAGACACTGTAGAAGATTTATGAACCAGTTGTTTATGTTTCCTAGTTTCTAAAGACACTATACCTATACGGTCCTTTGTGGTTTTGTCATATGTTGTAATAAGTGTGCTTCAATTTTGAAGTATTAACAATGTATGTAAAGTATGGGTCGTTATAATGTTGGTTACCTTATATCCCTTTATTCTACCAACAAGCATCTTTTGTGTGGTATTAGGGGGTTGGAATGATTGTATAACTCATGAAGTTAACCCTCAGCATGTAAGCCCCAACCAACAACATGATATAAAATCTTTCATCTTAGGGAAACATTAGTTTGTAATCCCCAATCAGTGAAAAAACATAATGATGCCTCATATATTAGGGAAACCTCATTGTGTAATCCCTGATCAGCTAAATTATATGAAATCATATTCCTAGAATGACCAAGATATATAGGATGCTTTCCTAACTCCCAATCGAAAATGGTCATCTGATTTAGTATAAGTCCTTCCATATCTACAATATTTCAACCATAAAGACCCAATCATTCCTAGGAAATTATCATTTTACCTCATCCATCAGTAGAATGAGAAATGTATTAAACAATGAGAACCTTGATTCCTTCAATAACCAGGATATGTAAGATTCCATCATATTGTCAGAGATCCATATAAAGAATCCAAAGGGATGTCCCAGTACAAGACACAAATCCATATATTGTATGACTAACTAGTTTCTAATCCTCATTTATCACATTGAGCATGTATTATGATGGATTATAGAGTGGATATGGTCATATGATTTTCATCTTGAATCTCCACCAACTAGGAAAACCTCGATGTGTAAGCCTCGATGAGTGGTATGACATCAATCCCTCTAAATAAGGACATATAACTTGGGTAATGTCTTAAGAGAATGATTTATTTAGGATGAATAGGATTATTTTCTATAATAGGGATAAGTTTTATTTATCCTATAGAATCGTTCTTAAATAAAACCTACCTATGTGAACACACATATGTACTTTTATCATAACGTTAAATATGACATGTTCAATCATCTAGGGGCCATTAGCTTCTTATATAAAAATGATATTTAGGATTTCTGATAGAGGATCAATCACATCCTCAATATATTAAATTCCTCCCTATGTGGTAGAAAATTATGAATTACCCATATATAGGTTTCCAACATAAAAGAAGATACCCATTAGGGTATGTGGATGGATAATCACTAATACATACATATGGGTTCACTAAAATATTCCCCTTAATGTATAAAATAGATTTAACCTATGTTCATTTTATTGGAGAAACCATTTTCATTCCCAGAATGAAAATAGGTTTAATATATGGTAAATTTGTTATGGAAACTAGTTCCATATCAAGATTAATAAGATATTCATGAACATATATAAAATCAATAAGATTGTCTCATATTAGTAGACAATCCCCCCCAAAGGGTGTGATGAGCCTGACCTCCCATCCTCTAGACCAATGTAATTCCCCATGTTTTATTGGTTTGGAAAACCAAAATTAATACCAACCATTAGAAATCTAGTATGTAACCAGTTATGGATGTGGGAACCATTTGGAGTTTCCATTAAGAACTATGGTGAGTGAACCCATCTTTTAGACATAAAAAAAGATAGTGAACCTGGTTTCACCTCATTTAACAATGACATCTCCTTCACATAAAAAAAGGATATAATTCCCATTTATTGTAAGAAAATAGTTTCCTTTACATGAGGGTTCCCAAAGAAATTCATTGTTATCTTTTCTTCTAAAACATACATACTAATTTACATAGTTCTCTTAAAGCTATGTGATTCATTTAAATAATGTTATTCACAATTTTGTTCATTTAATCCCAATTTTATGGATTCTATATTCCAAATCCCATAGATAATTTGTGTCCCATAAATTTTTCATATCCATATTATTAGGAATATGTGTTTTGAAACATAATAATTATATGGATTTTTCAACAATATTTTATTTTAAAATATCAATCTCTTGATTACCTAGATCAAGATTCAACTATGAGGATGCAACTTATTTAAGGTGGGGAGAATATAACACCCTAATACTTTACAATATTTACATTTTATAATAAATTTAAATTTGTTCATGAATTTATTTATAAGAAACACCATGTTATGAATATTTACATGAATCATGGTTTTTATCATTATATACATGGAACACTAAGTATATGTTGCATTATATGATAAAATTTGTCTCTTCAATGTATTATGTTACACGCAAGACTGAGTTTTATCGAACAACAATTTTTTATTATAATTTTATTACTTGATATAATTAGATATTACCTCTATATTATATATGAGGTCACAAATAGGATTAAATTACTCATAAATATATATTTTACCAAAATATAATATTAATTCATTAGTTAGAAATTAAATAGAAAAGAAAATATAAATTAATTGAACATAATGTAAATATTTATATTTTTATGCTTACAATGGTGATTTATCGTTATAAAATAAAATTAATTAATATTAGTGAATTATATTAATGAAATATATATATTATATACTGAATCAAATATTTTTCATATTAATACGAAATATTTTATATGAATTTTATATGAAAAACACCAATATTACGCATAAAAACTATAGTTTTATAACGGCATTTTTACCACCTTTTATTAAGACACCTATTTTAAATCTAAATTTTAACACTTATAGAAATTTAAAATGAAAAAAAAACATGATTTTTAAATTCATAATGTTAAAATTAGAGGGGTTTTAATTTTTTTTATTTTTCTGATAAGATTCATTTTTTGACTAATACTGAAAAATACTGTGTAGTTAAAAATAATAACAATATAATAATAATAGTGAAAAATATTGATAATTAATTAAAAATATCATTTTATCTAGTTTATATATTTTTTTAAAATTATATTTTACATTTTTTAAGTTATATTAGATTAATTTTACATCAATTATTCCAATTTAGGTCCTTGGGATAATTTTTTTGTTTAAATTTT
This sequence comes from Viscum album, assembly GCA_963277665.1. Classification (NCBI taxonomy): domain Eukaryota; kingdom Viridiplantae; phylum Streptophyta; class Magnoliopsida; order Santalales; family Viscaceae; genus Viscum; species Viscum album. Next base: position 196,932,806 of record OY728152.1, on the reverse strand, counting down.
ATATAGAAACATTACAATATTTTTACCATCTTTGACTTTGAAAACATGCTTCCTCATCCCATCTCTGGGATTAAATTCAAATTAATTTCTCCAAATTATTTGATTCGAATTTTGAAATATGTATTACATGTTTCTAATAATAATAACTAATAATTTCAAGTATTGTCAACATTTTTTTTTACAAAAAATATTAGTGAATTTATATAAAATTTATTACAATGATGAAGATAAAATTATCTTTAATAACTGACTGAACCATTAATTTAAGGGCCAAAATGACAAATAAACATTTAAAAATTACATTAAAAGGAAGTATTATTACAATAAAGTCCATTTTAAATAATATTTTTCATTATTGTAGGCACATGATGTAAGTTATACCTTTCAATAGAGTTTACCATTTTATATTTTCAAGAATTCTAGACCTCAAACACTATAAAAGGTACACACCCATCCCATTTACTCACACATATAAATACGTTAGTCATATCTTAAAGCATTCCAAATAATCTCCAAACATATCTATCCACCTTTTATAAGCCTCACATTAGGCATAATTCCATCTATGGAAGTCTTTTCGTTTAAATAAATGGCGGTTACTAGAATAAGAGGTAACAGTCTTCAATGATAACTTTTGTTTCATTTACATCTCCACCAATTAATTTATTTTCAAATAATGATTATATAATAACCTTAATATCATAAATATATTATTATATTATTATTATAATATTTTGACCTACAATTTCATATAAACCCTTCAAATTTCATACACAATCATCGCTCGTGTGTATGGTGGAATACCACCTCACAAACCGATGTCATTTGTTCTTACATTACATCCTTTTATAGTAAGAATAATAATTGATTTATATTTTATATATGATAAATATGAATTTTTTTGTTTATTTACACTTATATAATTTTCATATATCACATAAAATTATGCTTTTCATTTTATGAGAATATGATAACTTTATTTGTTGATATGGGGACTACCGCCTCCTCAAAGTGATTTATTCATTCACACTATACATATAATTTGTTAAGTATTATATTAATAATTTTTTTTGATATATATGAAATAGATATTATAATTTAATTATAATAAACAGATATATAATTTAATTTTCATTCATTTATGATACCTTATAAATTGAAGTAGCATTTAGGAATACATATGACCTACTGTATCCATGAACTTTGAATTTAATTTCATATCTTAATATTTAATGGATTGTTTAAATATCATATTTATTGATTATATTTTATATTTTAATCATGGTTTATATTTTGGATATTACCTAATCATATTATAATTAATATGAACAAAAATCACATGCCAAAACATACTCAAAAAGCAAGAAAATTATCAACTGAAATGATGAAAATGATCAAATATTGTTATTGAATAGGTTATAATATGTCATAAAAATAATATATTTGATATCATAGATATTAATATGGTTAAATTTGGATTTAATAAAATTATCTAAAATATTACAAATTATGTTAAATAGAGTTCATCCATCAAGATGTGTAAGGTAAGGGATTTCCATCTCACATTTTAAATCTGTTAGAAAAATTCCATATTCACAACTTACATATTTTTTATGTTGTATCTACTAAAAAATTTGATATATTATATCAACAATAATTTTAAATTCATGTTATATATGGTTTTACATCTAATAATCTCATCCAAGGTGTTTTTACTTGAAAATTACAATGTGATAAATGTTTTCTTTGAAATGTACCTATTTTGGTGCTTGTTAACTTTCTCTTGAAACAATCACTTCCCTATACCATATTACTTTATAAAACACATTTATTTATTATATACATACTTTTTGATTGGTATAATTATTTATTAAACAATATATAATTTTTATAAATGGTGTGTACTTGATTTTAAATTGATTAACTATAGAAATATTGGTAAATCAATATCTTTTACTCAATACAGATATTTGATAAGGAACTTTGTTCATGAATTTAAATTGATTATTAATTATATATAAAGAATTATGTGTTATATTATAACATAGTTTTGGGGCCATTTAATGTAATCCCCTTGATGCATTATTAGTCTCATCGGATGGATTAGTTGGACAAATCAGATGGCTTTCTACCAAATATGCTAAATCATATTGTGCAGGGTATTTATGGTAAAGGTACCATATACCTATGGTACATGGAATCCAATAATAAAGAATTTTATTTATTAATAATTATGTTATTATTATTATCCATGTTATATTTTATATAACATTCCATATGGATTCATTTCACTCTCATTTTATGGATTAAATGACATGTATTATAGTTATTTACCTTTCCATATTGATTTTGATTTATCATGTTATTTCAGTGGAATGTGTTATTATTTATTTACCATTACATTGTTATTATGATGATTGATTATTGATTAATTATAATTTAGGCTTTCCCTTACTTAGAATATTATCTCATAATTATTATTTTTTGACTTTTTAGAAGGATATCCCCCTGAATTCTTGGAATGAGGTTCATGGATGAATTTTCATTGTCTTTGTTATCAATTGTGTTTTATTTTTCTTTTACCAATGTAGAATATCATTCATTGAATAGATTGTATCCATAAGTGATCCTTATAAATTGAGGTGAGGAATCTTTCATATCTATTTATAATTATTTTGGTCTAAATAATTTGTATTTAGATGTGTTAGTAAGTTTTAGGTTTGAGTGACTTTTTATAGGCGAGGATGAGTGGCATTATTGAAATTTTTTTAAAATCTAATTTCACCGACATTTTTCATATGAAATGTGGATAAAATAATATACCAAGATAAAAAGGATGTATAGGTAGAAATATTTCCATCAAATTTCTTTTGGAAATGTTTCTAGGATATTGTGGGCCTTAAGTATACGATTTAGTCCTTTGTTAATCTAATTTTCCTCTTAATCATTCTAATTAATTTTAATAACATTCACTAATGAATTTGGTCTGAAACTCTATTTCCCTTATTAGAATTAATAAATTATTATAATTAAAAATATTGATTCATTTTTCCCAAATTAAAATCACATAAGTGACATAGATTATTTTAAATTTGATCCTGTAAATGGGATGACACTGCGTTTTTTAAACATAAAATGTTCAAAATTTTGCTAAGTATTTATATTTAATTTCAAATTTGAATTATCCGAAATCACCTAAACCATATTAATTAATGTTTAATTAATATAAGTACTATTTTAAACCAAATATAAATATAATTTATCCAAATAAATAAATAAAATGAAAACGTATTTTTGATTTAAAATTCTATATTTTCTAGTATTCTTCAAAAATTGAAACTTTAGGGAATGAAACCAAAAAATAACCATAAACTAATATTTATATATAGATTTCAAAAATTATGTATATTTTAAAATATAAAATTTATAAAATTTCACACTTTTATATTTACAATAGGCTCTCCATTAAAATGAATTAAAAATTACTTTTATAAAAATATAGATTTTTATGCAAAATATTTGGTTTATTTCTATATTATTTATATAAAATATATATGATGAATGAAAAAATTATTGTGTTTAATATAATAAATATATATTTCATTAATTACATTCGAAAATTTTAACTAATTTAATTTATTAAGAAAAACAATTTAGTTTTCATAAAATACATTTATATAAAAACATTCCCTCTATATTCAATTGGTTAGTATATTCAGTTGAAATTAGTATATAGCTAATGAATTAAACCATTTATTTTCATAATTCAGTTAATCCTATTCATAACTTCAAACTTAATAGCTAGGTAATATTTTATTTTATTAAATAATAATTTTTTAAATAATATATTATTTTTTGGTAAAACATTTTCCTGCATATTAGTCACTCCATAGAGGAATTTCAGTCAATCCATCGAGGAATGTTAGTCTTGCATGTGGCATAATCTAACCATGGTTTTTCGTATAGGGAAATATAATCTAAATACTGTATTTGTTTCATGATTCTCTTTATGTTTCATATAACTCAATAAAAATGTAGTTCTTTAATGAAGATTAACTATTTTCAGTGTTACGTGATATGAAAAATATCAAAGGGTTAAATTAATTTCAAAAAATAATTTCAAAAAATAGTTTCACAAAATAGTTTCACAAAATAAACTATTTTCAGTGTTACCTTAAATGTTTATGCTTATTTGTGAATGTTTTTTCTATATTGTTATCCTTAATGAGCATTTGATCTCACCCATTTATTTTGTTTTATTTTCCTAGGATTTGAAGTAGTGTTTTATGATTGATAAGAAGTGTTAAGCTAGGGGACTAATGTTGTTCTCAAAGGATCATTTATGTTGTGTTTTATTTCTAATGTGTAATGTAACATTCATGTGTGTAATCTATTTTCCAAGACTGCTAAACTGATTGGTCTTTTGGGACTTGATTCCTTGTAATAATTAAAATGTATTAAAATAATACACTGACTCTAGGCTTTAGTGGTTGGGCGTTACAAGGGAAAGAAGGTGGTGTGAGAAAAGATGGTTCCACATAATCATGTCTTGTTGAAACATGGATGGATCCAACAAGATATAAGGTAGAGGTAATATAATGTGATTTACTAATGGTGTAAATTTTTATAGTATGAATCCAAGAGAATCTTTAGGATAATGTTAGGTCTTTTGAGGGGGACATTTGTTACACCCATAATTTTTATTATATAACCCTAGGTTGGTTTTTGTTCCTAATTAGGGAGAAATACCTGATTTTCATGTTACAAATGGATTTAATGGTGCCTTCAATATTTTATTTCATAGAAGTTATGATTATTGTTTTCTTTTTGACTTGTGGCATAGTGAAACATTTTTACGATTTTTAATAATTTTATATAGCTATGGTTTTTTGGATAAATGGTTGTGGTTTGGTGTTTCTTCCATATTCCCAAGAACTAGTCCCTGGAGATGTGTTTGTGTATAAGAGGTCATGTGAATGGTAGGGTCTATATTGTGGTGATTTCTATTACACCATATTTATTTTCCCATGGTTCAAATGATCACTCCATTCTCTAAAAAAATGATTATTAACTTGCTTTTCACTAGGTACCACTACTAGTATGGGAACATATGTTGTGTATTTTTCATTCCATTATTGGATTTAATATAGTGTATCCCCATGTAATAATCCATGATTACATTTTTTTTGAAACTCTATATAAATTATTGAGTCCCATTAAACCAATATTTCTCTTAGACATTCATCTTTAACCATGAGTGAATCTAGTACTTCTTTAAGAGATTTTCCAGTCACATGCCCTTGGAACCATTCTCGAAATTAGAGTATCTGATCTTGAACATTAAAGGGGAGTTTCCCTCTCTTTTTTCTTATTTTTCCTCCATTCTCATTGGGTGAATCATTTTACTGGGAAAATTTCACTATATTTTTATGAGATACTAACCAATAATCAATTTTATAATGAATAAACATTATTTATATGGTTCTTGGTGTGTGAGATTTATCATATTACTACAAGGGTTTGATTTGGTTAATTACTATTAGAAAACCTTGACATTGATGTTTATATGGATGTTGTAAGAAGTTCCTTACCATTTAGGGACCTTGTATACTTTTTTTATATTATTTGATTATTTTTTTGTAAATTTTTTGTTTAAACATTATTGATAATGTGATAATTTGTCTATTTCCACTAATACCCATAGGTGATGAATGATTCTATATGTATGTGTAACATCTTACACCTACTCATTAGCTTGAGATTAATATTACTAGGGAAGTGAAAACAAACTCTAATATCCAAAACAACCAAATGGAATAATCCCATGCGACACTCAACCATGATAAAAAATAATACTCCACAAGTATTGATGATAGTATCCTGAAGCATCGCTGAAGAACAAAAGAAACCTTTCCCTTATCTATGTATCGATAGATGAAATATCGAATCTCATAGTTGTGGCCATGAAAGGGGTGAGCTAAAATTTAGTAATATTTTACAAAACACATCTCAAATACATCCCATACGATATGAAAAAATTATAAGATTTTATAAAATATATTTTAATGTAGTATATAAAATTTATATCAAAACCAAAATTAGTTCCCTTGAAAACAAAAATTATTTTCTCAAAACCATTTCTCTGGATTTTGAATTCCCATAACCATGTCTCTAAACACACAGATACACATAAACACACTATTACATACTGAGGTGATAATTATTTACTAATGAGTGGTCTCTTGTTAATCCAGGAAGTCATCATAGGTTCACAATACTAGGTTCCTCGTTTTCACATGATCCTTAAACTATGTCACATCTATTAATGAACTAAGACCATACATGTATTCCAAATACCCTGAAAAAAAAATTACAAATAATATTTTTTCCTTCAAATTTTAACATACATTTTCCATGCGTAAATACACAATATTTTTAAATTAACTATTTTAAATCATCACTAATGATAAAAATCAAAGTAAACAAAAAATTTAACCAATTTTTAATATAAAATGAAAATTTGTTTTACATAAATAACTAAAAATTAATTTCATAACAATTTAAACAAAAAATTTTAATTTAAACTTATTCGTAATGTTATAAGTCATATGGATATGAGAGAGAATACACCTCTATCTCAATGTTTAGAGAAAATGACGAACAACCCAATTATACTCCACATACATATGTGTATCACCTTTTCTATAATGGATTCAAGCACTCGCCACAATGATTCCCATCAATAAACATGTATCTATCAACCATAAATAATATCTATGATTTTGGGAGATAGAATAAGACTATATCTAAGAATAATTCTAAATAGTGATGAATTACCAATGAATGTATACCTTTAAAATTATTTTTTTCCTAATAACCTTTTTCAAATTAAAAAAAAATTATTTGAAGCCTAGGGAGAAAATTGGAGTTGGGGGAATTAAAGAATAGTGGTTTAATGGGGTTACTGTGAATGAATTCTGATTAGGTCCACAATATTAGGGATTCCAACTATACTCTACATAGTTAGGACACACTATTGGAAAAACCATGCACTAACTATGCTAGTAAACTATCTCTATCCAACCCCTCACATATTTATCTATCATGGATAGAAAAACCATGAACCCCACTTTATTTTCCCTCTATTTCAAGTTTCTTGGTTTCCCCTATGAACATTCCTTGTTTATAAAAACCATGTTCCAACCCTGTGCCTACTCAATGACTCCAAAAAAATGTCTCATGGACTCTTAAATGTGGTTCATGGTTTATAATAACTATTCACCACCAGGAATTCCCTCAAATGGTGTTTAAATCCCACATAACCTATTGAAACATAACCCAAGAATTATATAGAATTAATGTACAACTAAAAATTTAAATTTACAAGAAAAATGAATTTGTTACATTATCCTAACCATTAGACTTATAGTCTTAAAAAAGAACGAAACTGGGGTTTTCCATAAAGAGTTCGGTTAATTACTCCAACATTTCCAATTCTAGTTCAAATGATTCTTCCAAAATTTGACCATACTTCCATAAAGCCTTGGTAGTGAAGAGACGATCTCTAACAATGGGTACAACATGAATCAATGATTAATATTTCAAATTAGTACAAGAATAAACATCCCATTATAGTCTCAGTCAACAAGATCACATTGATTCACATGGACAAGGATAGGTTGACACTTCTTAAAATGGGATACATGATATACATTTTGCAATGAAATGAAACATTGAAGAAAATAAAATAAATATTCAACATCGCCAACTAATTAAAGTATCTAAAAAGTCCCTATTAACCATGTGGAAAACATTCCATACTTTACAAAAGGATGATTACCAAGTCTCTTATGGATTATCAAAAAGAGAATATCACTAACATTAAATAAGAAAGGTCATGTATAATGATCAGCATATTGTTTCTAATTACTCAAATTCATATCTATCCACATCCTAATTAACATAGTCTTTTAAATTTTCTCTTTTACTATGATGGGTATATTCACTAAAGTATGACATCTTTTCCACCAATAGTGCAGGTAACAAGAATGACTCTTTTAGAATGCTTCAAAATGATAAATATGTATCATGACCTGATAGGCGTTATTGCATGATAATTGCACTATCGTTATATGATCCTCCCTTGAGAATTTGTAATCAATTACCCAAGATCTGTTCATTTTTTCCAACGTTTGGATCACCCATTGGTAATTTCTATCTACTTGAGGATGATGTGCCCTGATCATAGTCAAATGGGTTCCAATAGATTAGTGAAAGGACATAAGAATACATGGTATAAAACTATGAAATCATTTCTTCCACAATATTGGTTTCACAAATATAGATTTAGTGAGCTGAATTTTTGAGCTAATACATAGTCACCCTTAGAGAATTTAGTTACATAACTAATTTTGGTAGACCTAGTAAAATATACATGGCCATGTGCTCCCATTTCCACATGAGATTCATAAAATATAGCAATATACCCACTGATCATTGATACTCTTCCTTGACTTATGAATAGGAGATGAATCTCACAATGGACACTTTCACATTTCTCTTCTTGAAATCCCACTAAAACTATTCTCTCAATGATTAATAGAAATTTTAGAGTTTAGGATGTAAAACTCATGTCAAATTTTTAGGAAATAATAAATTGTTACTGATAAGAAAAATGTATATCCAAATGATCTATAAACACCAACACTGACCTCTTATCATTCTTCCTTACATAAATTTTCTCCCCACCATTGGGAACCAACCTCATCATTGGACATTCCGGATTATAGGTTTGAGAAAATATGGATTTACAAACCAAATCACACTCTAATAAAAATGGAATAAAAAATGTTTTATTCCCTTGTTATTCACAATCTTGATAAATATCAGGTATGAATAACATAATCATCCATTAATTAAAAAGCTATCTATCTATACTATCACGCAAACTCATTTTTTATACTACTTCAATAGAATTTCTATTCTGTGGTTTATACAATGGTCGAAGTCAAAAGATTTTTGATATTCCATCCTTCTTCATTATCTATGATTCAAATCAGTTTTTAGAAAAATGTGTCTCGTGATCATATGTTCCAAAAACACCATAAATCTAGATCAAGAAGTTAATTATATAATGACCTGAAATCTTGGACCACTATAACTAACTCCAAATCATGAATTGGGTAATTGTTTTCTTTCCCCTTTTAAAAATGTGATCTATAAAAATAATAATATATATTCCTTAGAACACATCCCATACAAGATATTAATTTTTCCCAATACTCCACACAAATCATTCCATTATTTAGAAATGTGAAGATAGGTGATGATGTATGTCTAAAATTATGATCTTAAAAGGATTTTTGGTAGTCATTATTTTGCTGGGATGGAATGACATTCATCATCAAATATTTCCTCAGTGGGGAAAATCATGAAAAATCATGAACAAATCACTAGTAGTACCCCTCCAATCGATGTAAACTGTGTTTTCCAAATATATTGTTCAATGGTATCCATGATATAACATCTTTTATATTTTACCATATATAGGGACTCTTTTTTTCATAAATGACATGGCCAACGAAACAAACCTCTTCTTTATAGAAAAACACACTTTGATAACATTGAATAATGGTGATGCTCATAAAAGATACCCACCACTATATCTGAGTGTTTCCCATGATCTATTTTTTAATTAGAATACACGACTATATCATCAAAACAATTGCATGAAAAACTGTCCAAATACATATGAAAGATATGATGAATCAATTACATGAATATGATTGGTGTATTATTATGTATGATATACATAAGGATATATTCATAATGACCATATATAGTTTTGAAAGTGGTCATCATAATATTCTCCTTTTTAATTTTTATTGGTTGACATCCCAATTGCATGTTATTTTCAAGGAATTATTAGGATCCTTTCAAATGATTGAAAAAATAACCAATTCATTGAGGGGGATACTAATTAATAATTATAACACTATTAAGATTATGATGACACAAAAAAATTCTATGATTTATATATAACTTAATTCAAAAGTAGAATCAGTGTTTCCCATCGAGACTTTCTCGATCAAATGAACCATTTTAATTATAACTCTTCCAACTAAACCTTTAATACACTCTGTTATTTTATCTCAATCATATAATATAAAATTTAGATATGAGTGGTCCTTAGTAGAATATGAATCCTAAAAACTAATTCTCTTTTTGGTGGATGTCATAATGTTATTTATAGAAAACATCAGGGAATTGTCTTATGATTGTTGGAAGATATCTATTTCCAATATCTTCCGATTATTCTGATGTTATATCTACCAAATGTTTAGAGATTTTTCTAACAACTGATTCCAAAATTAACACTCTTTCATCATTTCAATCCCAATCTCCCAAAAAGATAATTTCATTTATATATATTGATTTGAAACTGACTATTCTGTAATAATAGTTGACGTGGGAATAGAACATTTTCAAACAAACCATACCCAAAATCAAATAATATACAACCATATCTAGAATAGATAAATCCCAAAAAAATGTAGGCTTGTCATTTGTTATAGAGAATTATTTATAAATAATGGATTGAAATTATAATTGTCCTGGAGTTCTTTGATGTCTGAAAATTGGATTCATAACCTCAACACAAAGAGGGAAAATATCAATATCATGATAAACAATAAACATATGGGGTACCCCTATTTCAATAAGATATTTTATAAGTGTATAATTCATTGAAATCATACCTCTCATCCTTGAATTACCCAATTGATCATTTATGATCACTTTATTAACATTATATTATTGTATCATAAATATGTATTACACATTATTGCACTAATGAGATTACATATGTTGAATATTCATGGTGTTCTGAGAATTACCTTTGATTTCTCGATTATAATGGTGAGAATTAATTTAATACTCTTGTTTCATAAAAGAACAAGATATTTTGGAAGCATGAAATGTGTCGCTAGAACCCAACCTTTGAAAACTAAAAACAATATTTCTATTTTTGTCACATCTAATTAGAATTGTGGAATATTGTTAGGGGTGCTATAAAAACACCCTTTAAGTGGTCAGAAAAACCTCATTGGAAACATCCCAGAATAAATCTCATTCCATGGGGAATGTTTACTAATCCCATAGTCTATTTATTTGATATCCCACCACTCTTAAAGTTTGTGTACCTCTTTTAATTATTCCTAATTTCAATATTACCACTTGTCCCCATAATAATAATAATGATCCGTATAAAAATATTTCAAATGATATAATTTTCTACCCAAATATATATATTGTTCATTTTAGTAAATTTAGTAATACATAGAATGTAAATAATTATGTGAATATTAAATAAATAACCCGACTTAAAAAAGTGTCCCATAAAAGATTCACATGAACATATTTCAGGGAATAGTGGAATAAATTAAAAAATTTAGCCTTAGTCTCTAATGATGAGAGAATTATTTTATTCCCTACTAAAAAATAAATTGATCTTGAAATCTATGAATTTCCTGGTTAGAATTAGTTATTAAAAAATACTTCAAATTAATCCCAAGTAATGACATAGAATACCATAGAATGAACTAAAAACTTCACCCATTTGTGTGCAATATATAAAACCATATACATCCCCAACACATCCTTTAACTATGATGGTGTCCCAAAAAATTGAAGATTCATTTAAAACTAATTGACCATAATTTTTCTTTTTCCAGTTCATAATCCTTAAATAATGTGGGTGGTTTATTTTATTAGAATAAAACATAATTTTACAATATTATAGGAACATAATTCTTATTAACCCTACCCATGGCCCAAAATGTCAAACTATATTCTACATTAACTCAGGCTTCTTATATGTCTCAGTTTCAACCACATTCTATATAGCCTCTTCCAGTTGATTTCTACTATGTCTACCTAGTTCCAGTCACTTTAACTAGAAAAAACTCTCGATAATGTCACAAATATATAATTTTAGTGTTATAAATTCATTATTTTCATATCAATAGATATCAATACATTATATTCAAAAATACAACTATTTTCATCATTTTAATCATTTTTAAATATATTATAACCATGCTTTTCAAAATCAATCCATATTAACTATTTTCATAAGTCAACACTTTTTGACCAATTCATAAACCATTATGCTCAAAATGAAAAAGGTAATTCTAGTCCGAATTATTTGCTATTGATGCATGAAATTCAACTCTCATCGGCTAAACTCAAGAATATACAGTGAAAATACACCTAGAAGTATCTCTGAAAACAGTTTTACCCATAATGACACTATAACTAATCATTCAATATAAAATGTTTTGGTATTTATTTTTATGCAATATATTTCATGTTCTAACAATCATATCTCCTTTGATCTATCCCTATAAAATACCAATCATTATGATACCATTTGAATCAAACATCATGTCATCTTTGGAATGAGAATTTATGGTGGTGTTACATGCCTTACGTAACAATCCCAAGACAAAAAATGATGGAAATAAATTTAATAGGCCTCAATAAAAATTTGGGGAATATTTATCCATTATAGATAAAAGAACCAAACAAATTAATCAATAATCATCTAATGATTTATATGTTGTAGGAGTACAAAATAAATTCCAAAACATAAGAAAAACATTTAAAAATATCAAAGTAAAATGGAGAATAAAATAAATTTAATAGAAAATTGATAAGTAAAACCAATATCAATGTCAACTATAAGAATTAATAAAAAAACTCAAACAATATTAAAGATCAAAATCCACAAGATAATCCTATAGTAATAGGAATCGTCACAAATAACTGAGATATCATTCTTTTTCGTGTGTCTCAATAGATGACTTCTGAAAAAACATAATATTTCCCATGTAGGGGATGTTTTTATTCATAATAGGATTTCTAAAATGTCTTACCAACTCATTACACCAAGATAAGAACCAGTTATCGCATTTTATAAAAACAATTCAACGTCGTTAATTTTTTTATCAATATAAAATGAATTTCAATGGAAAATAATAAAAATATCCTAAAACCAGTCTTCATGATCACGATTTCCCACAACCATGTCTCTGTTGACCCAAAAATCCAGTGATGGCCTATGTGAAAGTTAAATTATCATGAGAGGTCTCTCATTAATCCACCAAGTCTTCACAGGATTACCAATACTGGGTTCCTCAATGGAACATGCTTCTTTCTCATTGTCATATCTATGAATTCACTCACACCAACCATTTATGAAAAACCCCATACATAATTAAATTTCACATTAATAATAACACAATGATACACTAGATCAAAAAATGGATCTCCGTTCCTAAAATTGATTAAACAACAAATCACTAGGATTCCCTTCATAGAATTTGGATTTATCTACAATGAATAAGATCTATGATTCAGAGATAGAGAGAAAGAAGATGACTATATATAAGAGGAATGATAATGAATTATCACTTAACTATGAATTTAGACATCCAAAACAAATTTTTTTCTCATAATATTTTCTTCCTTATCGAAAAGAAATATATATAAATTCTGTGAATAAAAAGGTATTTGGGATATTAGGAGAACAAGTTTATTGGGGGTATTGGTACTTAATTTGGATTACATTCAAAAAATATAGGGGGTTTAACTATATGCCACATAGTTAATATAAAATATTTGAGAAACCATGCATGAGCATTGGGTTTCCACCATCTCAGGAAAATCCATCCAGTGTTTGTCTATCACAGTTACACAAACTAGTAATTAACTATAATTTTCCCTCTATTTCAAGTCCAATGATTTACCCTGGGAACCCATATTATTATTTACATATTGTATTCCAACTGTTTGCCTACAAAGGTACTCTTAAACAACATTGTATGGTTCTATTTTTTTGGTCAGTGATTTTTACAAACCATGAAAAAAATTTAACCTCCAAAAATATCTCCAAAACATGAAAAAATCATTCAAAACCTCTTAAAACTCAACCCAGTCATTATAAAATCTCTAATTACATCAATAAATGGTCTGGTACATGAATTTTGATGAGGAATAGTATGTTTTTGACGCTTTTAAGACCACATTTTATATCAATAATATGTTTTTGTATGTTGCTAATAATTCTCAGGAAGACATGCTACGTTTTTCATTTATTTGAACTACTCAATTATGTGTAATTAGAAATAATTTTGAGGTATTTCATGATACTCAAAACTAATGAACCATCATTATATTAGTATCCCTTATAGGGGTAGTATGGATGACATGTGGTGATAACGATGATGGAACCTAACATAAGGTATGAGCATGGATGACTTGATTCTAGACTCAAGGTAGTGGTTGAAGGGGTGCAATGGACATGAGTCGAAACCCACAACATTGATAAGAAACAATAACCATTTGTATAACCAGTATTATTATGGGGTTTGATGGTTTTGAGTAATAACCCATGATGGAGGAGGGATGTGAAGGCCTTTTGAAACAATCTTACTCAATTCCTTTTGACTACAAAGAGACATGTTCACTATCAGTTTGGACAACATCTGAGAAAAAATTTCATCACAATTGTGGATATATCTTTGAAATTTTTGACATCCTATCTATTATTCCTTTGGTATAATGATTATGTAGTTAAAATCAGGTATTTTACTGCCTTGTTTAGATAAAGAATGCATGATATGTGGTTCTTAATAAATTTTTTATTTATATTAGTCATGGAATACTAGTATTCAATTTCTGAACTCCAGTTAAGTCTGAATTAGTGTTTCCCAACACGGTTTTCTTACGTACAGCATGAATATGAATCATGTTATAAATACAATACTCATGACCAAGGATCTATGTTAGGGCGAGGGATCTAAGGTGTGTTGATGAGTTGAAGAGTACAATGATGTTAATGGTACTAGAAATTACTCCATAGTATTCAATGAAATTTTAATATTTCTCTAAATACACATATTATTATATGGGTTGGATTACCACATCGGGATCCCGGTTTACATATATGTATGAAATTTCTGAAATTGGTTATTACATTAAGTTTACTTATTGTTGCAATTTTATTATCTAGATGAATATATTTTTTTAATCTTATGGTGTATGAATATGATTATTGAGGTTATATTCTATAAATTATACATTTAGACCCTCATCATTAGTCTGTAGAATCCTTTTTATAGGGAGGAATGCACATGGTCTTTTGGTTTATCTAATTAGGTGATGTTTAAAGATATCCTAGTTTGTGTACTAAAATGATGATATTAGAATGAAAAATGATGTGGTGGTGAGCACCCCAAGAGATGGAATTTATAAATTGTGAGTGTGACAACCCAAAATTTTAACAACAAAATTTTTCCCTTCTTACTATGATTTCATATAGTATAAATCACATTAAAATCACTTATAGACCATTATAAAAAAACTGTATGAATAAATAATTATTCAAAAAATAAGTATTTTTAGATGTTAATGATCCAATACCAATTAAATAGTAACATGACAATAGGATTAGTAATATGAACCTTATGAATAATAAACCAGAAAAATGAATAGTAACCCCACCCATGAATATATAATAAAAAAAATTCATCTTATAAATGAATATATGGTGTAATTATATCATAGTTTGTGTGAATAATTGTTTTTAAAATTATTATTTATGTGTTGGAATTTTTGTAAGTCTAAAATATTTACTGACAATTATTAATTAATTTAATAAATTTAAAAAAAATATCTAAATAAAATTTATTCAAAAATTAATATTTATATGTCCTATTATTTTAAAAAAATTATGTGAAACCATATGTACTTTTTCAAAGTGTTATAAAACCCGTGATAATTTTAAAATATGTATTTTCCATGTAGATGAGTATTTTAATTAGAAATTAAATTCATTATATTTAGAAAATTAATTTCATAAAATGGAGTTCATTTTTTAATTATACACATCAAAACATTTATAGGGTTAAATTTTTGTAGTTTTATAAAATACTTGTATTTTTATGAATAGTAAATTTTGGCAATTTACAATAAATGCTGAAAACATGAATTATAGAGTCATGGATGAAGTAAGGATGATGGAATCCAAAAATATAGATGTCTTATTCATTATTTTAATATATTTAGAGATAATTATCAAGATATTCTTATTCTTTATCCAAAATAATAAACTAATGAATATGATAATGACAAAACACCCCTCTTCCTCCTCTATAAATACCACCCTTCACCAACTTCCCCTCACACCACTCAAGATTTATGCCATACCCAAATTCATCCAACTACATTTCCCTAGCCAATCTCCCATGTACATGACATATTGGTCTCATCAAAAGTCCAAAACCATTTCTATTAGGAGGTTCTCTAGGAGGTTAAATCCCCGAGGTATAATCATCTTCCTTTTTCTTTTGATTTATTTTCAATTTAATCCCTTATATTCCATTATCCTTTCCATATCTAATCCAAATAGCCTTGTAACTCTATTATATTTTATATACTTTAATGATACCAGGTTAATGAAATATCCATCATTAAAATCCTTCCAATCCCTCATTTATTTGGAAAATGAAATCATCACTCATGATGTGTCAATTTACTGACATCTTGGGATACACATTTTTATTTTCCTTTTACACCTTAACATATGTTACTAAACCATTATAATGAAATAAATATATTTTAAAATTTATTATATAATCTACATTATTTTCTATAACTAATATATACATAAAACTAAATGATAAAAAAAACTAGTTCGTTGTGATTGAAAAAACCATCAAAATTAATATACAATTATCATTATTAACATTTACCAAATGATTCATCTTCATACCGCATAAAAAAGTTTTTTATAAGATAATTTAAGATTCTTTAAGCTAATTAATAATATATAATAAAATTTTTGGGTCTTTTTCAACATTTTACATGAACTTCCATTCATCTATACAAAGAAACCAATCATGAAATCCTAGAAAACGAATTCTCCCAAACGATGAAAATAAACTATATAACTCATAAACAAGACTGTATATGAACTCAATAAAACAATAAATAATCAATATTATTTCTAATTTTTTTTGGATTTTTAATTAATTCGTCAAATGGGATTATATAAGATATTAAATTTATGGAAGCATTCATACATAAGGTAGGGGGAATTCTTGATCCCAACTATCTTTCTTTGGGATTTACCTCTTTCACCCCATATTCAGTATGGATATTCCTTAAATATAATTTCTTCATCATTATCATACCTCTTCTAGGATATACATATTTTCTACTTTAGATTATTATAAACCCAATTTTTCCAAAAGAAATCTTTCTTAAACAAAACACACCATTTACTTCTCAAGATTGTTATTTCTTCACTCAAGATTAATGATTCTTATATCAAGTATGTGATTCCCTCTCACATTTCTAAACCCAATGTTTATGAATATATTCATTATGAAATTAAATCCATTCCTTTCCATGGTTTAATTTTTATTCAATATTGATTTCCATTCTAAGTGTCATACATGATAATGTACATGTTATGATGTCATGGGTGCACCCGAAGTTATATAGAAAAATGTAAATGTTATGATGTGATAGGTGTATATATAATTATATATAAATCTAATACATTGGGTAATGTAATTTATCTCATCATAAATGTGAATTTTGTGTCAGCATGATGCTATATTTTTTCAAAACTATGTGTGGTAGCTAACCACTAAGACATAATGATTCATTTTTATGAATTTCCAAATTTCAAGGAATTACATAATTCTTCATCTCATGATTATGATCCTATGCATATGTTATAATTATAATGATTAGTCTCACCCCATGTTATATTTTTTATTTTTCTTATCTATCCCATTAATGGATTTTTAGCTCACCCCTATTTGATGTATATCCTCTGGTGATTACTTGTACTAAGGATAATGTGAAATCCTCTTATAATCTAGAGAATAAAGAATTGAATAAATTATTATGTTGTATTTTTTAAAAGGATTGTATGGTACAAATTTTCCCAAAACACTAAACCTTTGGATAATTGTTGTGTAACTCTTTTATGTTGTCCATCTTTAATATAAATTTATAATAATGTAAGAAAAGAAAGGTCTCTATAGTTGGTATTAGATCATGGTTTAGTTAATTTGGGAATCAGTATTGGAGAACCTTTGTGAAAACCCTCAGTATTATAGTAAGTATATTAAAGAAACAAATAATATTTTTTGAAAATTGTAAACATAGATATCAAACAATACATTTCCTTATACATTATTGAAAAAATTAATAATTTCTTTTTTTCTAGACATAATGACTTTTTTTTTCTTCTAACATTTTCTATTTTATAATATAGTGGGAACTAAGAGAAACTGGACCAAAAAACCAAGCGAGTGACAACGTAGCGATTTCCCAAATGACATCTGCAATGCCTTAGGAGGAAGAGTTAAAAATTTCATGGTCATATTTTACCAACTATCTCGGGTTATAAACAATATCCTGAATAATATTGAACTTTCATCTTCATCTAATAGGTAGATAATTTCTATCAAGTATTTTATACCGTAATGACCACCGATATTTAGTGGATCTTTTGATCCACTAGTTGCAGAATAGTGGGTCAACTCCATGGAGAATATCATTTTTATTCATCACTGTTCTGGGATGGATAAGGTGAACATCACTATTTATCATCTAGATGGAGAGGTCGATAAATTGTGGTATTTTATTAATAACACCAAGATGAAGGGAGAAATTTAATATATCGTGTGGTAAGACTTTAAGATAATGTTTATTAACAATTATTTCCCTCAAAATCATCATAAGAATACAGAGAGAGAATTAATATAGGTGAAGAAAAGGAAGGAGAATCATTCTGGGCTTATGAATAAAATATCATAAGGCTTCAAGGTATGCTTCATGTTTTGATATCAATAATGATAGAAAAATTGAAATATTCATCAGTGGTTTTAAACCACACCTTCAAAAGGATCTAGAAAATTGATACATTGGGAGTTATGAAGAACTTGTTCAATGTCCTATAAAAGTTTAGATAGATTTTGGAGATGGTCCCATGGCTATGGTGATAAGAAATGAAATATGGAGCTTCAAGATAGAGTATCTCCTGAGAAATGTATAAATAAAACTCAACCACCCACATCTCAAAAATGTGGGAAGACACATCATGAAAACTACCTCAATGGGATGGAGAAACACTTCAAATGTGGATGATATGGCCACCAATCACATTAATTTTAGAAATACAAGATAATGTAGAACATTGTGGTGGAGGAAAGGAGAGAACCACCCATGGTCCATTGCTACTACTACAGGATGCAGGGGAACTATTTAAGCTTGTGTACTGAACCTCATGTCCTCGAGGGAAATCAACATCAGCAGCTATAATGGCCTAACTTCGACCAAGGTAAGGATCACTGATTTTTATTATCTAATATTTCGTTTTTTCATGGTAAAGGAATGATACATCCTAGAGAAGACTTGAGGAGCATCTGAGGCTGGTTAGGATCACGGTGGTCTAGAGAAATGGGATGTAGGTCGGGCCACATGGTGGTTTGTAAAATGTGTGACCCACGACATAGAATTTGGGTAAATAATGAAGCTATAAATAGGGGAGCCTATAATTTCACATGGGATTTCTTCACCCTTATGGTCTATGGACATGGACTTGGGGACTTTTAGAGAATGGGGACATAGCCTTAATGCATGATTTTCACAAATTTGTAAACCATGGGAATAAACAATGTGCAGTGGGTCTTGAGAAGAAATTATCATATTCCCATACTAAAAATCAACCAATCTAACCGATTGTCTCCACCCTCCAATAGATAGAAGCAGGGGAATCCTCTTTTTTTGATCTCAAACTATCCTCCTCCTTGTATTTCTTATAACTCGTTAATCTGACCCCCATTTCTGAAACTGTCGGAAGAAACTGATATCCTATGTTAAGGAAAAATTCATGTGCCCTTCTGTCTTGGGTGAATCATTCCATCTATTTTTCTATTTGGATGCATGATCCTTCATCCTATTTTTAGGGTGTTGGATTGAAATTCAGATCTCTTCCAACCTACTTCAAATATGATTTTGATATAAAATGAGGGACAATCTGCATCCCTAAATTAGGTGGTCACATAGTTTTCAACTTGATATTTGGCCATTTTGTATTTAATCTATTGTGTTGTGAGTTAATGTTTTCTGAGATCCCTTCACTGTTTGGTTCCTATATGCCTAAATGACAATAGTGCCTTGATATAAGGTAATTGGATCATTTTTAGGGGTTTAGATCTCACCCTTAATCTATATGGACACCCATAGGTGTGACACCTTGAAAATGGAATTTTGGGCCAAATGGTTTAAAATATATGGAACCCAATTTATATCTCAACTTCAAATTTAATTAAAATAGAAATTGTATCATTTATAATTGATGAATACCAAGGTTTCCCAATGTTACTTAATCTATTTTGAATTTGAATTGTCTGAATGGCCTTTTGAGTTGTTGACCATGACACTTGTCCTTGAAACATGGCCTTGATTTGAATTTTCTATGTAAGGAAAATTGGATGGTTGGCCAGTATAGTTTGTCCATGATGAGATTGTTTAAAACATAAATCTTGATGGGATTTAATGGAATGGTTTCAATCAATAGCATGAACTTTTCCTTATTATGTTTTATTATAAAGGCATTACATGAAATTATTTGGTTTTTAAATTGAAATGATGTAATTTGGATTTTCCTTCTGTTATATGATATGAATGGATATGAAATTTCTATTCCAATGACTTATGATATGTATATGGCTAGAGGCATTCTTACCCCATGCCACATATGACCTCTATATGTGTATGGGGGGGAGGAATGCTTAACCCATGCTAGTTACACTCTGTATATACAAATATAGATGGAATGAATTATTACCCCATTCTAGTTATATATATATATATATGGTGACTTGAAAGGAAATACTAGCTTTGAGATAAAGCAGGTAGACCCACCAGGTATCCTTATGGAACCTGAGGAAAATTTTATCTATTTATTCTGCATTATTTTATATTCATTCTGTCTTCTTCACACTATTTTCTAAAAAGTCCTTACTCGGATAACATGTAAACATCGTTGGTAGTGGCCTATTGAGATGTTTACCTAACACCCAACCTTGGATTCCTTTGGCATAGGAGAAGACTATTTTTCGGTATGTATGGATAGGGGAAAACACAACTGTTGAGGTTGCTGATTAATATTATTTATATGAATCTTAAGAGCATATGATCAGGCTAAGGATCGAAATTCTATTGAGTATCTTTTGGATTTTGTTTACTTTTAAACTTTTTTAGCATGCATGTTGCATATTTTCTATTTACCTTCAGTTCTAGCATACCATGAATGCATTATTGTAGCAGGAACTGCCTACAAGGTGTTTTCTATATTATTCTATTATCCGGACTTCCTCTTTATTTGGAAATGCTTCAAATATATACCGTATGTGTCTAGGGGATTATGACTCCTATACATTTCAATTTTGTATTATCTTCTATGTTACTCTAACATGGGGATATAGACTCCCCACTATACTATAACACACCCCTACTACTAGTTGACATCCCCTGGGTTGTGGCGAGACATTCCAGGGGTCATTTTCACCAACCAATCTTGGGGAAAGGGTTATGTGGTAACTAGGTCTAGGATTTCACAAAGTTGTATCAATGTATTCCTATCATTCATATCTATTTGGCGGAAATTGAATGAATATTAGGACAACTAAGGGACTTATTCATAAGTAGTGCTTGCATGTCACAAACCCATGTATGGGGTAAAAACCATGCTTCCTTATTTATAATGTTATTTATTCAACTATTACTATTGATATCATTTCATTATTGGTTCATTTACATTATTATAATGTTATTGATATTCCTAAAATTGGGACGATGATTTCGTTGGTCAACCTAATCAAATGAGAGTTATGTAGTAGAACATGCATCATCATAGGCACAATATGAATATGCCATGAATTTTTCCATGTCATGTTTAAATTTTCATCTAGCATTTATTGTTTCATATTAGTTGTTCCTTGTCAAAAATATAAAATTGTGCTGACAAAAGTTGTAGTATCTAGATCATTCCATGTTTTGGGTTTAGTGGGTGTCAATCTCTAACCCATAATATTTATGTGCCCTTATGGATCATAAGATGGCATTACAACTATCTCAACCATTAGAGAAATTATATAATCATATGGATAAGCACAATTTAAATGAAAATTAAATAAATGTGTGTTTAATATTTTTTCAAAATGTGTATGGGCCCTTATGGGTTGGAAAATGACATATCATTGGATTAAGCTTAGTTAAATGATTTAAATCTTCAAATGATCAGGTTTTCAAATGGGAAATGGTTCATAACCTGAGAATTTACACCATTCACATTAATAACCTAGAGACTTTACCCGAACCTATCCTTAGTTGATGGTAGTTGGTGTTTCTCGGTCCTTATTACCTATTATGGTATGTTCCAATGTCTACTCCAAACTTTTGGAGCCAGAAGAGAGGCATGTCTATTTTTATAAGAAGGATTTAGTACCTCCCATAGCTTCTTGAATGTGATCATATATACTTCTTGAATCTCTTATGAGACATTCATTTGAGATTATATCATTACGCTACCATTAACTCCTCATGTTGTGTTCCTTGAAGGAGGTGATGATCATGTTCCATTGGTGGAGGGCCTTGATCCGAAAGTTGTCCCTCACATAGACTCACCCATGGATCCTTCTCTTTTTCTGTATATGTGCACTAATTCCATGTTTTGAGAAGGATTTTTGTGTATAATGAAAAGTATTAAGGGAGGAGTGTGACTTGACCTAATTATGGTAAAGACGACTCATGATTTTCAACATCATCATCCATCTACATTCTTGGGTAATGACGAACCACTTGACATGGGGTCTTAGATCATGGAGGTCTAGTCTATCTTCGAGAACCTAGACATAACTCACAATTTTTGGGTCAAGATAGAAACTTATATTTTATTTGATTCCTCCAATTGGTGGTGGGATTTCATCACCCTTGTTGGACAATATAGAAATATGGTTTAGGACAACATCAAGAATATCTTCTATGATAACTTTATCCCCTTTAAATGTAGGTAAACAGAGCTAGTGATTTTATGAATCTATAGTAGGGGACCATTTCTATTATAGATTACTCATCCTATTTCACTGATCTGTATTGTTTTTCTTCTTCTATAGAAGTTGATAATATAATGGAATTTAGGTGATTTGATGATGGGTTGTGTTACATCATCTATTCTCAAATAAATGTGTTTAAGATGATGACTATTTCGGAAATTGTCAACCATTCACTAATTACCTAGTGAAATTTGAGGGATGATAATAGTGTGATACTGGGTGATTTTACACCAATGGCTACCAGTAGGTCTTATTTTAGATGAATGTGATGCTTTGAATAACCTTGTGTAGGTAGAAGTTGTTAGGATCCTTTCTCTTATAGTTATCCTATCTATCACCAGTGTGGGGGTGCCATGAGATTTTAGGATATAGTCTACGTAGAACCCAATTGATTGTAGAGGAAGGGGAAGGTTGGGTAATTTCCACTATTTCGAATAGACATTCCCTACAATTCCTAGTGAGTAGGGATCTTTACATACTCCTCTATTAGGAGATGGTTCATTAGTGTCACAATAGTCAGAAAGCTGGAATACCGTCATTCATTCAGGTCAAGGTTGTAGTCAAGGCATAGGAAATCAAGCGTATGATTCTCAGTGCCAGGAGAGTAGGAATGATCAAGGTAGTATGGTGATGAATTAGGGCCAGAGTATATGCCAATTACATGTAGTCCATCCTACGTCATAGGAGAAGATCACCTGACCATTTACTATACAAGGTACTATTCTAGATACCTCCACATTAGTGTCTGCTTTGTTTGAAATAAGAACATCACACTATTTCATAACATAGGTGATAACTAAGAGTTTGTACCTAAAAAGAGGGTATTATATTTGGAATATGAAGCTGGATACATCCTTTGGTATCCATTTATATGGTGTTAACCACTTCTAGAATTGCCTCATTGAGAATGGAGGATACATTTTCGAATGGAACAAGTGCGTTCTCAACAAGAAAAGTTTCAATGTAATCATTTGGGTGGACTAGATTGTTCCCTACCAAAATTGTATTGACTTATATAATCGAAGGGTAAAATTTACATCATGATAGGTTATTATTAATGTGTAAAAGGGAGAATGGGATGTCAGTGAAACATGATCTGGACCTTAGAAGTAGATGTTGAGTAGTGTTACAACCTAGGTCTCCAGTCATTACCTTGACGACCAGGGGTTATAACCCACTATCATTCCTTCTGTAGTGTGTTATTTCAGAGACATTTTTTCCAGAAGTAAAATCTAGAATACCTCTAGTGAGGGAGGTAGAGTTTAATTTTGAGCTTCTGTTTGGATCAGCTCTTGTGACCATTCCTCTGTATAGGATAGGACCTAAAGAGAATATAGAGCTCAAGGAGAAATTAGATGATTTTGAGGTGAGGGGATTTATACACTCCAACGCAACTCCACAGGGAACACCTGGTTTCATTGACAATAAAGTGGATGGTACCCTCAGGCATTGTGTGGATTACTATCGTTGAATCTTTTGACTATCAAGAATATATATTGACTTCCTAGAATAAACATACCCTTTGACGAGCTCTAAGAAGAAAAAGAGTTTTCAAAAAATAGAGGTGAGTTCAGGCTATCGTCAGGTGTTTTTTGGGACATCAGAAATACCTTACAAAAATTTTGGGAGTAGGTATGTTCTTTATGAGTATCTGGTTATGTTTTTCGGTCTCACAAATGAAATAGCTATCTTCATAGAACTTACGAATCGGGGTTTCCAACCATATTTGGATTAATTTTTTATTTTCTTAATTGAATATATCTTAGTTTATTATCACTCCATACAGGACCATGGATCCCATCTTGAGATCATGATGAATACATTGAGAGAGAATCATCTCTATTATATGCTTAGTAAATTCCACTTCTTGGATCGGTAAGGTCCACTTACTGAGTCATATAATCTAAGAGTCTAGAGATTATATTTAGACACATAAAGTGAGATCTAAAGTTCCTTGGGATAATCTTATAAATGTATTTTATATTTAGAGTTTCCTAGGGATTGCAGGATATTACAGATGCTTCATTCAGGATTTCTCATGCCTTGTAGCACTACTTACAAGATTTCCAAAAAAGGGTATGATTTTAAAATGTTCTAAATCTTATGAATAATCCTTCTAGGAGTTGATGGCTAGTATGACTTCATCACTGATAGTGATTCTTCCAGATTCATGAAGAGACAACATAATCCACAAAATCAAATCTTGTGTCGGTCATAGAACTTTTATGATATAGGAAGAGATAGGTGTTGCATATGGTTCTCATCAGTGGAAGCCTCGAGAGTGGAACTACCCAACGCATGACCTCTAGATCAATGTTTTTTTCATCCCTTGTGATTTTAGAGACACTATTTATTGGGAGAGAATCTTGTGGTGATCAAAGACCACAAAGAGATCAAATAAATCATCACTCAGTGGGATCTAAATCTCAAGTAGCATATGTATGGTGAGTACCTAAAATATATTGATTTTGTTCTTACCTACACTCCATGGAATTGAAATTCAGTATCCAAAGCTCAGATCCAAAAGACACAGTCATAGGCGGTTTAGGAGTCCAGCAATGAATGGAATCATATGGCCTTATTCTCAGATATGCACATTGAGGTTCAAAAGTATTAGGGGTAGAATATACTCTCCTTCATAGTGGTGACATATAGTATTCTAGAAGGAGCATGTATGAGGAAGCTATCTGATCCCGAAGGCCTTGTCCTGTAGTAAAGTTTCATAGATGATGATAAAAATTCTAGTTGGATGGTCAATGGGAATGATACCCTAATGTTCTATGGGCGTGTATGGGTCCATGAAGACATCAGAGAAGAGATAATTAAGAATTTACATGCCTCTACAAGGGATGTTCACCATGATGACACCAAAATGTATCAAGATATAGGGAGTCAAAATTGGTGGCTGTTTCCTTTGGAAATGGGGATGACCTTATTTGTTTAAGTTTCAAACATTCTAAGTAGTCTCTAATGGGTTTGTTCGCAGAACCGGAAACATCCAATGATTTTATATCCATTTGGACCTACATTCCAAAGGTAGGTTCTCATTAGTTCTGAACCGATGAGACATAATAATTTGAATTAGTCGAGAGGATGGGAGGTCAAACTCATCACACCTTTTTGAGGGGAATTATTGTCTACTCTAAGACTCTTTTTATAGATTTATGTTCTATTTGTGAATCCTTATTAAATTAAAAAGTATAAAATGAGCTTTCCTTTAGATCTGACAATAAACGATTGATATGTAGGAAATTTTTTGAATCTTATATATGTATTCAAGGTTCTTCATTGATAGAGAATAATCTGTATTTGTTAGATATTCTTAGTCAATGGTATCCTTTAATACATTATATAAAAGTCTCTTGGTCATTATGATGACCATACTGTTTTTAAAGACACTTAGTTGGGAACTTGAAGTTTATTGTCATTTAGAAGGACATGGATTATTTCATATATGGGATCATACCTGCAGATGGGCTACCTACGTATCCTTGTTTAGAAAGGGAATCAGAACCCACGTAGTTCGAGTAAGGGAGTATGATGTTTATGCATTATTGATGTCTCAAAGAAACATGTCATAATTACTTTTACACTCTAATCTCACGTGATCCATGCTCGGTGTGAGAAACAAGAGGTATTGGAAAAACCAGACAATTGTGCCATGAATGATGCAATCATAAGAAATGATGTGTGTAACACCCCGAGATTTTATGAAAAATATTCTTTTTAATTTCATTAATGTCTTGCGTTGTACGCTACACCAAAAGGAGCTTGCACAAAACGTATCCTTGACTTTCCTTTCATTGCACGCAATCACGACCTTCCTTGATAGCGTGTGTAGTACGCAATACCGATTTTCACTAAACAACGATATGCTATTAAAATATTATTAAAACTAACCGTTATGAATAGTAATAACCACTTTTTGAAATTTTGAAAATTTTATTTTTCAAAATGGACCTCATTTTTGGATTCGGAATATCGAAATTAGCTTAGGGTGAAATTTTGGTAATTTTCGGATAACTTTCATATTTTGATGAATAGTGGAAATTACTAAATTTTAATTAAAAACAACTTTTTCAATCGAGATAATTAATAGTGATAAATTATTAATTTTAGTGGTTTTAAATTATATTTATAATATATATTTACAATTTAATACAATGTTGGTCATTGGATGTAATTTCACATTTAAACCACTTATAAACAAGTGTCAATCTTTTGATAGTTATTATCTCTTAAAAACATGCCTTTTGGTTTGACGACGGGAATTAATTTTTAAATTAGTCAATGCAACTGATATGTTTTTAATTTGGTAAAATAGACATCATTTTTGAGTTCATAATATCAAATATAGCTTACGCCTAATTTTTGGTATTTTTCTAAAAACTTTCAATTTTTGATGAATAGTGAAACCACTAAGTGGTAGTTAAAAAAACTGAATTTTTCATAAAACATAATTTTACCGCTTCTGTGAGTGGAATTTCAAAAATCCGAGAGACACAGTTGATATCAGTAAGTAAAATGTGGTTCAATGAGATGAAAATAATTTTTTGGTGAATAGTAACTTTTTTCTTTTTTTTCCCACGGTTAAAATTAAATAGGGTTATTAAGGGTAGAAATGATATTATTATTACCCTAACACATGTCCTAATTCTATTGGACAAGTGTAATTCGACCAAAAACAAACTTAGGAATAAAATATGACCATTTAGGCCCACTTGGATTAGATTATGACATTTATTATTAATGTATTTAAAGAAGGGTTAAAAGAGTTAAAATCAAAGTTTATTTACTAAAACATTTTTAATATGGGGTTATACATAAGATAAATTCGACCATAAATATTCATTAGAAATCTAATAGGATTTCCTACATAATTTTATTTTATTTGTAATTTTTAGAAATCAAATAATTTATGTTATTTATGACACAAAGATGATGCAGTAATTATCTTATTAATGAAATATTGACATAATTGATGTTATAAATACCAAAATAAATGTAATTTAAGACTTTTAATGAATTAAACTAATTTTATTGGTTAATATGACAAGTTAGTATTGATTTAATTAACTTTTTTAGAACTTATCATTCTGTTGTGATTTTCACAAAAATCAATTACTAAATAGTGTCAAAATTGTCATAAAATAGTTTTTAAAACAAATATTATATTATTAATTGTTATTTTATTCCTAAAAATCTAAGGTTCGGCCAAATGACTTAGATAAGGTTATATATATTAATAATAAACAATTTGGGGTTTGTTTGGCTTCTTATAGTAAGATTATTAACCTTATAGTGTAAGAACACAAGAAGACACGGTAAAAGTAAATTTATTTAACTTAATGTTAAATCTAAATGATAAGGTATAAATAGGAACCTAAACTTGTCTAAATTCTATTGGATGAGATTATTTCGACCCATCCCCACCTTATCCTCGAAATAAATCAATTTGGAGCTATTTAAAACCGAAATTGACTTTATAATAAAATAATATTTTTAGTTATTCCAAAGGTTCCCCTCTCCTCCCTTATAAAAGGGCACCTCATCTCTCTCTTCCTCACACAACTTTGATCCTTCAAGCTCTGAAAAACCCTTCCAAATTATCTTCTCCACTTCCCTAGAAACATCCTAGAGGTCCTGGTCTTCCTCCAAGACCAATTTTAGTGCCCTAAGAGGAGGTCTCAAAGAGGAGCTTCAAAGAAGAGGTAATTTTAGTTACCGATCCATTCACCTTTATTTCTTCTTCCACTTCTTCTTATTAGGTTGTTTCATTATGATGTAATAAAATCAGTATCACTAATATACTGATATGTTATTATAAGTATGAAACAATCCTATTTCACCATCTATCCATCCTACGGAAAACGAAATCACCGCGCGTGCGTACGTACGGAATACCGTCTCCACGCCGTGGTGTAATCTATTTTCCGCCACCACCTTAATTGGATGTGTATAATGGTGTAATGAGTAACTATATATGATTATTATAAATTGATATTGATACTGGAATAGTATACATACACTTCAACACAAGTTCACGATCATGAGAACGATATCATCGCTCGTGCGTACGTACGGACTACCGTCTCCACGACGTGATTAAATTCATTCTCCACTTTAACCATTCATGAATGATTATAAAGTATATATAATAAGTAATAATAAAATATATGACATAATAATGATACTGGATTTATGTGTATATATATGAATGTCATCTACTTAATTCCGTTCAACTAAATAAGGAAACGAAAACAATGTTCATGCGTACGTACGGCCTACCGTCCCCATGAACGGAGTATTTCATTCCATTTACTGATTTATTATATATATGTATATTATGAATATATATATATATAAATAATGTTATATATTCTGGAATTAAGTAATCATGATCTAAGTAATCATATGAATAATTACAAGTCAAAACACGGACGACAAATAAAACAATTTTACCCAGAACGCTCTTTAACATGGAATTTACAAAAGAATGGGTAATATAAAGTCAAAAGTGAACCATATATGATATCATAAAAATGAATATGATTCTGTAATAAGTAAATGACATTATTTAAATCATTATACTAGAGGTTCGGACACTTACGAAGCAAAGCGGACCTAAGGTAAGGGAAATATCACAATCTCATTTTTATCAGAGATTGTTTATACGTTGGTATTTAATAGGGTGTATTTTATCATCCACAATATGTAATGTTATTTCCATCCACCTAAAATTGTTTAAATCCAATTTTACCCTTTGGTGAGTTTTTAGTAAAAGATATGAAAGGAATCTTTTGTCGTTTATCGTACGAGGTACTTTTTGACTTTTTCGACAAAAGTACGAAGAATGTTTTTTTAAATTATACGGCATGAACGGATTTCTACGGTTTTATAAAGCCTTATTTACATGAATCTTCCTCCAAAAGATTTCATGACTATTTTCAATAAAATATCTTTCTTTTAAAATTGCATGACGTTTTGTGAAAAGAAATTTATTTTGAAGAAGAAAGGATATTTTCCTCAAGAATTCATTTCAAGTGTTTTATCAAAATTATTTTCCATATAAGATAACATAGGGTTCTGTTTATATCCCTATTATTACATTTATTTGGTTATGTTGTGATGGAATTATTTTTATGAATTCCTTTATCATATATGAATTCTTTTATGATGTCACGATGTTTACGAATCCCATTTTTACTACATGGGTTATGAAATGATGTATGATTTATGATTTTGTGGCACACATAAGAATGGTATCATTATGAGATGGGTGGGACCTATATATCCCTCCAATACATTGGGTAAAGATTTTATATCTCATGAGATAGACATGGCTGGAATGGTAGGTTATAACGGTTTAGTGAAACAGGACTGAAACGAGGGTGACTCGGTTCTGAAAGGGACTTTGTCCACTAAGATAGTCTTGGAAATGAGTCTTGACTAACAAGAAATGATTCTCTATGATTATGTGTGTATGCCAAAAAGTTTAATGTTTTATGTTATGATTATTGTGATTACATTGCACTGCCATGAGTTATTCCAGGTTATGAAATTATGATCTCTTTTACAGGTTAAGATTTCCAAAAGTTATGTGCTTATATATATGATGTGATTGATATTTCTTTTGTTTACCCTTACTGAGAATTTGAGCTCACCCTTTCATGTTTTCTTTTCCCTAGGATATAAGGAAAGGTTTTAGGTATACAAAAAGGAAGATCTTTATGGGAGATGTTGAAGATCTTTCACCAGGATTAGAAGATTATATTCTGAGTTTCCAAAGACACTAAACTATTACGATCCTTGTGTGTGTGTTTTTGTTATGTACTAAGTATTCCACAAATGTAATGTAATGTCAATGTACGTCAAGCTTCGAGTCTCTACAATGTGGGGCTTATGTATGTATGAATGACCAATATAAATGATGTTTAGTTTTTACTTCAGGGAAGAAACCCAGGAACAAGGTCCATAAATGTATATGTACTTTATGGAGATTTGGATACTCTAACTTGGGGCTTACTTCTGAGGAAGATGCCCAAATTAAGAGGGGACTTATGATTGTGTTTTACTCCGGAGAAGGAAGTCCAAATCAAAAGTAAATTATGACTGGTCAAGAGAAATTATGACTGAGGCTTATTCCTGAGAAGGAGGCCCATATTAAAGGTATTTGAAAACCCGGGCTTACTCCTAAGGAGGAGGCCCAAGTTAAGGGACTTGGGGCTTACTCCGAAGGAGGATGCCCATATTTGTAGACTTTGAGACTGGGTCTTACTCTTGAAAAGGAATTCCATGTTAAGGGAATTGTGGTTGGGGCTTACTCATGAAGAGGATGCCAATATTTTTGAAATTTGAAGACTAGAGATTATTCCTGAGGAGGATGCCCAGATTTGAGAAATTATGACTGGGGCTTACTACTAAGGAGGATTCCCAGGCCATGGGACTTGGGGGTTATTCCTAAGGAGGATGCCCATATTAATAAAACTTGGACTGGGGCTTACTCTTGAAAAGGAGGCCCAGGTTAAGGATTATATCATCTTAAAGGATGAGGTTGAATGAATGAAATCTCTAACTTTAGTGACATAAAGATATGTAAATCACTAGGTTTTACGAAATGTTCCACAAAATTCCTTTTAGATAAGGAAGCCAACAAGGGAGCCATGCCAAAATAAATGAATTTGAAGAGGGTTTTGACGGCTGAATCATGAATAGGAGAGGTGGATATGAATGAGAGATGTGAAATAGGCAGGAGGGACACCCAAAAAGAACTGGGCGTGCAAGTCCTGCGTGGGCGCACAAGTTCTGGTCACGAAGGTGTACCTACGCGACACATGGGTACTTGCGCGATGGTCAACCCATAGGGTAATACTTGGGCGAGACAAGGCTCAAATCAGAGTTTCTGTAATTTTTCTCTCATTCAGATGGGGGGTCCACTGTGGGTATTTATAGGCTGCTAAAGACCCCGGGCGGAAATCAAATAGGGCACGCAAGTCACCTGCGTGACCAAAATGTGGCGCACAGGTATACTTGGGCGACCCTGATGGAACTTGAGCGACCCAAGTGCAAATGAATCTTTGTTCATGCCTTTTCAAATTTATTGTTGTTTCTTCAAAGGATGAATTACTTTGGGTTCAAGGTATTTCCTTTTTCATTCGTTAGACTCTGTGACGGAACAGAGCGTCAAACCCCCCACCCCCCCCCCCCTCAGAGTTGGATCTGAAAGAAAGAGGATGTGACTCTGAGGTGAAGAGGAAAACCAGGGAATTGTGGCGCGCATGTGCTGAGTGCACATATGGCGGTGCGCAAGGGTTGAACATGTTGGCTTTAGGTGCGCAGGGTTGCACGCGCTAGCTTTAGGCGCGCAGGGTTGTGGCCTGGCCTATATATATGCGACCATTCTCGCTCAAAGCATCCAGATTTCAATCTTTCGAGCTCTCACTGCGCAAGTTGCCTTCATCACGCAGGTTACTTGTTTTGATGCTTCTTATTTTTGTATCACGCTGCTATATTGGTATTTGGACTTGTGCGGTGATACCTCCACGCCAAAACATGTGCAACACACTAATACTTGTGTGCGAACATTGCGACTTGAGCCCCTTACTGCCTTAGCCATTTTTTCACTTTTCTTCACAAATTTTATGAAAATTCAACTTACTTAAGAGTTAATTCTTCAACTTTTGTGCAGATTAAATGGATCCCAGGAGAATCGAAACTGCTGATGAACTGGAGAGTAAGAGAATTGATGATATGATGAACATAATTGGCCATGATTATTATACTGTCCGCGACAGCAGTCTCCCATATTTGGATATGTATTTGTAGAAGTATCATCATAACTTTCCAGAAAGAACATACTTACCTCTATGGATATTGTCATCTGGAAGACGTTAACATTTTAGAGGCAATGAATTATCTCTCAAATTCATGGTTTTAGAATTAAACCTATTTTGCCTCAGTAAATATCTCAAGTGGAGGAGTTTTTGTAAATACTGGAACAGTGGAGAAGGCCTATATAATGAATCATAGTCCTTGTGTTCCAGATCTGAAACCTCACAAGCCCGAGCTACAGCCACATTGTTATCCTTCAATCTTCCAAAATTCTCAGATGGATCAATCCAAAGGCTAGAAGAAGAGTTAGGACTTCCGTCCTGGAGGAGGTGTGAAGCCAACATGGATGTGGGCATACTGGGTGCGACAAACCTATGCAGATTTTGTCAAGGATTTGAAAGGAGCTTCGATATATGACGTTGTCTGGGCTGGGCAGACATATGTCAATAGACATGATGATTTTGTGCCGGAGATAATCAGCCGCTGGTGCCCAAAAACAAATTTTTTCCATCTGAATCATGGAGAAGTAGGAATCACTCTGTGGTATGTTCACAATATCTCGGGGTCTCTAATTGTAGGTGACATGTATGATGAATTCATCCCCCCCAAGGTGACTTGGAATGATTCGGAGAAGACCCCACCTTTGGCTCGGGAATTATTGAAAATATTTCACAAGCTCAAGAGTTCAGAGACCTCCATAACTCAATCATGAAAGGATATTCATCCAAGGGAGTGGATGGATATTTTTCTTAATAAGAAGTAGGAGAATGAGCTGAAGGAGAAGGTACCGAAAGAAAAGGGGCTGAAGGAAAAGGGGCCGAAGGAGAATTGGCCCACCGGTACTCGTCCTACTACCTTCCCTAGAACAGAGAAGAGGGGTGCTCTTGGCACATTTTGGCCGACCATGGAAGCAAGAGAATTTTAGAAGTGAGGATATTTAGTAAATCATAGAATCCCAAAAAATACCCTTCTGGTTGGATTCTTGGCCTTGTGGCTCAGTGTTTATCTTTTTCTAGTCAGGGATTCGAAGGGAGGTGTCAGGCCGGGGACTTTCGTTGTGGCAGCCAAGTTGGCTGAGAAGAAAATGGTTGGGTTGGCCACCCCCATTTTGGGAAAGATTCACATGATCTTATTCCATGTTTTTATGGGTATGTATCCTTTGATAATAGTGGGACCATTCCGGGTTTTTTGGGGATGGATCACCACTCACTTCAGAATATATAATGTACAGAATGGAGTACAGGTTCTTGAAAGTTCCATCAGACAATCAGTGTAGGAATTTTATTTAATTGATCCAATATCCCTTAACCCTTATTATATAAAGGTGAGACTGATCATGTATAAGGAATTCAATTTCTTTCCTTATGGAAATCCAGAAACTGGGCAGTTTGTTGATGATCGAACATCCAGCCTAGAATTGAGGCCATAGATGATGGCATGAAGAGATAGTGTACTGACCACCAGGATTGACGGAGAGATTATATGCGAGGCCTATGATCCATATAGATTTGCACATCATTTCAAGTGTTTTCTGCAGATAGTTGTATATCCCCATGTGCATGTCAGGTTAGAGAAGCATCTGATGGGTTCCCGACAACTATGGTTGTAGACATCCATCGAGAAGACCAGGGCCGTGTTTGATCTACCAGTTGATAAAGCGGAAAGTAACTTGACTACATGGTATTCCAAGAACTGGATAGAATCATACCCTAGAGGGGTGTTGAATCATCCAGGTAATCAGGTAGGGAAAAGGAATATAACTGTAGTGAAAGGAACCCTTCCTCAAGAAGGTGATGCTTCCCCACCTGGAGCTGATTCACCAGGTTCCTCTCCTAGGGATGACTTATCAGATTCCCAAGAAGGGGATGATGAGGCACAACATGCGGCAAAGAGGAATCATGCCTGATATAATCCTCCTATCAGAATCAAAAGACCCACTCCATCAACTCCTATTGAGTTACTTCATTGTGTCAATTTACTCAACATTACTTTATAGAGCAACAAGTCTAATTTTCTTATTCTCTATTTGTAGTTGCAGGAGCTTAGAAGAAGCTGATGTCTATGCTTGTAGAACCCTCCCCGCAGCTTTCTGGTACACATACTGAATATCTACGACCAGAGGCTATCCAGACATGGAGGAGTTTATACTGAGGTGCTGAAAATGCATGGCTGGATTTGTGAGAGGGGCTACACCTCCCTGGAATAGAGAATCTTCTGGCTTCTACTGATATCCATTACAAGGATACCCCAGATGAAGTGCGGGCCTATATCAGAGAGCTGGAAATGCTCATATATGCCATCGATGATTCCATTCCTATCACCAAGCGGGTGAAGGAAATGATTGATCGTGGCGCCACTGAGGGGACTGGTGGTTCTGGAGATGAGGAGTTGCTCGATTACGTGTCTCCTGAAGATGTATGTTTCTTTTTTTATTTGCTTTGAAACTTGATTTCAGTCAACGCTTTGTTACTCAAGGAAATTATTTTCTTCATCCTACAGCTTTCAAATAAAGGAACTGAGGAGGTTCCCTCACCATAGTATAGCCCTGGTGGTACTTCCATTGGGGATAATGAATCTCCTTATGAGTTGGGTGAGATATCTCCAGGATAGAAAGCCATGGATGAGGAGTTGGACATGGCTTTCCATTCTCCAATTCATGTTCCAGTAAAGGAAAATATCGACACTCCCAAAAAACCAAAGAGACAAAGGAATCGAAGGAAGAAGTCCACAACTAAATGCTTCATCATTAGTGGTAAGTCCTTCGAATAATCATGATTCTTAACCCATGAAAAGGTTTCTCATACATCTTGATATTGCAGGGACTTCTTCAATTTCCCCTCTGAGGGAAAGGAATGACCCTCCTTTGAGGACCACAGAGGGTACTGTTGAACAATCACAAGTTCAGGCTGACTTGGCTGCTCCTGGAGAAGAGCCAACATCTGTTCCCAGTATCCCTCCTGCTGCTGTTGCAAGGAGAGAAGAGACTATTTCTGGTAAGTTAACGATGCTCCATAAAATGTTAAATGAAACATCAACTAAATTCCTTTTTGTGATACTTTAGGTTCAACCCCTACACTAGAGTTTTTGTCGGCCATTACAACTGATGCTTCTACCTTATCTGAAGAAACTGTCCAGGGTCAGAGACTGCTGGATGATGGTCACCAAGAAGACATATCGAATTCTCCCACCGGTGAGATTATCCAGGATTCTGAGATTTAATTGGATGAAATGATGGAACTTGGAACTTCTTTTGAAGAATTTTTAGATCATGTTAAATTACCATGTAATTTAGAAGATTATGGACATGAGTGTTATCCTTCGTCCTATTAAAAATAACTTCTTATTACATGTCTGATCATGATCGGTTGAAATATTCAGTTCTATCTGAGCAAGCTATTGAACTACCAATGCCTAAAGGGGGAACAAAAAACCATACTATTGTAGATACATTAGCTCAAGTGGAGCTGAACCTCATAGAGCTTCCTCAAAATCAACTTGAAAATCCTGTTAATGCTAGGAACGATGGGGAGGATCCTTCTCAAGTTACTGATCTACCGTTTGGTAAGGGATAACAATATTTTCAACTGTACTTAATTTTCAACACAATCAATCAACTTTTTTTATCCTTTGAAATGAACCAAAGCTTTCAATTGACTATGAAAGGACATAAATTTCAGTGTCTAGATCTGGAGGTGAAGCCTCACCCTCCACCCCAACAGGAATAGAAAGTGAAGAAATGTGGGTTAGGGGGGAAGGATCAGAACAGGGTACTTCCCTATGTGAATTAATCCCAGATTATATCCCCCCCTGTGATAGTGATGCCGAATCAGACCCAGAGATACAAAAGGCACTCAAATTTTTATGACGCAAGGCATGGAGGAACATATGGAAGATCATATTTGATGTGCCTCTAGAAGAGCTATCCTCAAAGATTCCCTAACTCTCATCCATGTATATCATGTTGGGACTTGGCGGTTTTGGATATCAAAATATTCATGCCGCGGTAAAACAAGTCATCTTAAGAAGGGAGCAGGAGCAGAAGTACCATCAAGATTTTACCAGAGTAAGGATGTCAGCCAATATTAGCGAATTTGAGGCTGCAGTATCCCGAGCTGAGGATGATTATGCTTCCATGTTGAAGGAGCTGAAGCATAAGATCAAAGATAAAGTCGTCCATCATATACACCTTCAACAACAGTTACATGCTGTTACTGGGGAACTTGAACAACTGAACAATTCACTGGAAGGAGATCAAATGAATGGTATGAAAGCCATTGAAGATGCCAATAAAGCACTCCATCAAGCTGAAAAGAGTGAAGTTGGTTGAGTGCATGAGCTTCAAGTGCCTGCTGTTGATGCTCGGGATGCTGTATATCAAATTAAGATTTATGTTGAAAGCCTTTTGTAATTCTTGGAAAAGAGAAGAGACTCCAGTATATGGATGCCCTTATAATTATTGTGCATCAAATGGAAAAAACGCCTTCATCTTCAATCATTTGTGCACGCATTTTCCTGCTACCTGCTTTAAATTTTTACCTAAGACAATTGGACTAGTAAGAATAGTTTAATTTTTTCAAGGATTATTATAAATAACCCTACAAACATTGAATCTTTTAATTTCTCAATATTACCTAAATCATAAGAAAATGTATGTTTGGTGATCTGGGACTTGACTTTTTTTCAGAGTTCCCTTGTCTATTGTGGGTAGTTTAAAGTCATGCACGTCAGACATAAAAATGCTAATGTTTAAGGTCAAAATAGCTTTGATTGAATGAATTAAAAATGATTCAATTCCTTGAAAATTTGTTTGAAAACATATTACCACACTCAAGTATGGGGGAAAATATGTAAACGAGGACTTAATAAATTTTAAATCTGAGGAACAACATAAAAAAGGACTACAATCCATTAGAATAATTAGTTCACATTAATGAAGTTACCACTATTTAACAAACCCGTTAGGGGGTTGAATTATGCAGGGCCTCTTAAGGGAATTGGCTGCATAGTCAAATAATAGCATCTTTTTGCTGACAGGTCTGTTATGTAGAATACTTATGCAAGGCCACCTAAGGGCATGTGCTGCATATTCAGGAAAAAGAACTCTCAGAAATTTTCTTTTCTACTGCTAAAAAGCTAGTAGAACTTTATGGAGATTCAAAATTTCCAAATGATAGAGTTTTCTCTATGGAAAAAGTTACATGAATATGGAGAAGATATTTCCAATAAAGATTGTCTACGAACTGGATGAATGTCACTCCTACGAAGATCTGACCCAAGCGTAGAGAAGAGAAATATAATCCATAGACTTGAATACTTTCAGATCATGAAAAATAGTATGAGACAAATATATTACGGATGGCTATTTTTGCGGATCCCTACATATTGTCATTAAGGAAACTAAAGAAAAAAAGGTTTTCTTCCCACGAATGAAGTTACCATTATTTAAAAAACCCATTAGGGTGTTAAATTATGTAGGGACACCTAAGGACATTGGCTGAATAGTAAAATAATAGTATCTTTTGGCTGACAGGTCTGTTATGAGGACTACTTATGCAAGGCCGCCTAAGGGCACGTACTGCATAGTCAAGCAAAAGAACTCTCAGGTTTCAGACATTTTGTGACCAGAAGTTGAGAAAAGGGTAAAGAAGATTTGAAAATATTTAAGGTTAGGATTATGACACCTAAAAATGGGAATTGTCCAATGTATGTAGATATATACAGATCAATGCTAACCATAATCATGTTGTGTCTGGGTCCTAAATTAAAATATTGGACTTCAGTACGTATCCCATAAGGATGGGAATCAATCCATATGTAGTTCTTGAAATACAGTTTAACATTATGTCAGACAAAAGTATGGGAGATCTTAGTTTAGTGTTATAGAGCTCAGACCATAATAACGAATACACAATGTCTGTTTTCACATGGAATATTCAGCCAGGGGACTGAAAGTGGAATTTGGGGTTAGGCCCAAAAGACTTGGGGCTGGATTTGAGGGACACTCGAACGTTCCTATGTATCCCAGAAGGATGGGAATCAAGCCCACGCAATTCTAGAAATACCCTCTGTACAGATTTGATTTGTACAAGTGAAGGGTGAAAGGGGACTTCAGTGAAATGATGGTTTGACCCAAGATAAAATATTATTCCATTTCCATGTATGCACGTAGTCTTGAAATATAACATGATTTGAAATCAATGTAAATAATGATTCCCTATCATGTGAGGGTATCAAATAATGTTGTTGTTTATTGTCATACATGACAAAAGTTCTATACAGTTTAATGTCATATAGCAAGGAAAAAGGTGAACCAATGTAATGATATTGATTCCGGTGGCGGTTTCACGAATCAAAATCATATTATTCGAAGGTGAAATGATGTGAAGAGATTGGTTTTGGGCTTGAACCTTGGGAGGTAGCCTATGTACCCAGCCTAGAAGGAAAGGATCAAAGTCCGCGTAGTTCAATTAAAAAATGAATTACTGATCAAGCTGTTCATAGGGACAACGACCTAAAAAATGTTGTTGGGACTTATGCATGGTTAGCAGCCCATAGAGGGTGTTATGGTTGATTTTTACTCTAAGTTCATGTGAGTCATACTCGGTGTGAGAAACAATAGGAAGCAACAACCTTAACGATGCACAGTTTAATGTCATGTAGGACATATGAAGGGACTATGCAGTTTAAAGTCTTCCAGTGATGACTATTGGTGCTGCATAGTTTAGTGTCATGTAACAGGGACAAAATACAGTTTAGCATCATATAGGACGTATTAAGATATTTCTGTATAGTTTCACGTCATGTAGTTAGGACGATGGGGAAAATATAGTTTAACATCTAGTTGGACAAAAGAGAGATTGTGCAGTTTAATTTCATGAAGTATGGACAAAAGATGTCACAATTTAATGTAATGTTGGACGAATTAAATACATTTCTATAGTTTATTGTCATGTTGGATGAATGGTGTGAACAGTTTAAGGTCATATGCATGGAACGGTGATGGTGTAGTTTAATGTCTTGCTGGACATAAGGGATGAAAATAGTTTAAGGTCATATGCATGGACCATGGATGATGTATTTTGTGTTTATACAAAATACATCTTCAGAAATTTGGCATTGGTTGGAGTATTGATGAGTTCTCCATCCATTGAGATTAAATAATATGCTCCATTGGAGTAGAATTTATGTATTCAATAAGGTCCTTCCCATTTTGGCTCAAGTTTGGGAGGTTTTTTTCCTGGTATCATTGGAGTTCTGAGAACCAATACCAATTCTCCCTGAATGAATGAACAAAGATGAAATTTTTTGTTGAAATCTCATGCTATTCGATTCTGATAGACTTCTATGTGATGTAGGGTGCACAATCTTTTCTCATCTAACCGTTCCAATTCAGCCAATCACTTTTGAGATTGTTCCTATGAAGATGAATGATCACAAATGGATACTCTGAGCGAAGGTATTTGAACTTCAATGGGAAAGACTGTTTCCGTTCCATATACTAGTGAATATGGAGTTGACCATGTTGCAGTGCGGGTGGGGGTCCGATAAGCCCATAAAGCATGAAAGTGTTTTTCAGGCCATGATTTCTAATCTTTATCCACCATCTTTTGCAGTATGTTTGAAAGACTCTTGTTGAAGGCTTCTATCTGGCCATTGGCCGCTGCATGATACCGAGATGAATGATTAGATTTGATGTTGTATTCTTGATACAACTTATTCACCTCGGATGAACATAAGTTGGTTCCATTTTCCATCAATATGGTATGAGGGACACCAAATCTGGTAATGAAATTAGACCTGAAGAAGCTAACAATGCTTTTATAACTAACATCTTTAAGAGTTATTACCTCTGCCCATTTGGAAAAGAAGTCAGTAGCTGAAAATATACTTAAACTGATTGGCTGTAGCTGAAGGGTAAAGTTCAACCACATCCATTCCCATGTGGAAAATGGCCATGAGTATTTAGCTGTATGAAGCAACTCTGGGGGCTGATGAAAGAATTTTTCATGTAGTTGGAAAGAATTAAACTTCTTTTTAAAATCAACACAATCTTATATCATTGAAGGCCAAAAGTATCCAAGCCTTCAAATTTCATCACATAGTCTATGTCCAGACTGATGGGCACCACAGACTCCTACATGCACTTCTTTCATGACAGCCATTGTCTCTTCACCATCAATGCATCTGATGATAAATCCATCAAAACCATGCTTGTATAGAATTTTCTCTAAGTGATATAGGCTACCATAAAGAGTAAAATTGACCACACGTCTCTGGACTTGTTCTTTCCTGGCTCTATCAGGTGGAAGTGTTCCATTTTGAAGGTATTCCCTGATAGGTGTCATCCATCCTGTAGCATAACCATATGTTTCAGGAATGGGACAAATTTCATTGATTTCCTCTATTCTAGTTTGAACATAAGGTGAGATTGTATGACTGTGGGCAATACTGATGGTTTATTTGGACCGATTTGGATCTTCCAGAGCTGTGGATATATTAGCTAGTGCATCAGCTTGGGCATTTTGTGATCGCGGGACATAAGAAAAAGATAGTTCTGTAGGAAATTCCACCATTAACTCTCTGATGTAATCATACAAAGGGATTAGTTCTTCTTTTCTGATGGAATAATCTCCATTGACTTGTTTGATTACTAGGTCTAAATCACCTTTCAACATTAAGTGATTCACTTGTTCTTGAAGGGACAACTCTAAGTCCGCGATGAGAGCTTGGTATTCCGCTTCATTATTTGTCCCGCCTCCCATTAATGAGAAGGAATAGGGTAGCACTACCTTTTCTTGGGAAATAAGTACAATTCCTAACCCAACATTGTTGAATTTAGGATCCTCCATTTTCTTCCCTGTTGGACTTCTGGAAGCACCATCAAAGTACATTTCTCATGCATGAGGACTATCTTGAATAGAGAAGACTTCCTCATCAGGGAGTTCAATATCTGAAGATGTATCTTCTACTGAAGGGTGTTCAGCAAGTAAATCAGCCATATCATGGCCCTTTATTACCTTTTGAGATGCATACTGAATATCAAATTGCTACAAAATAACTGCACACCTTTCCAGACGTCCTGTGAGAATTGGATGACTAAGGATGAATTTGAGCGGATTATTGAGAGATACCAAGTAGACCTCGTGATGTTGCAGGTAGTGTCACAACTTCTGAACTGGAATGATTAATACTAGGAAACACTTCTCAATACTTGAATATCGGGTTTCTGCTTCATGTATAGTCCGACTGAGATAGTAGAGGCTGTTTTCATGCCCAACATCATTCTTCTAAGCAAGAAAAGAACCCAATGATCACTCTAAAGATGTCACATAGAGGATAATAAGTTTTACATCAACATGTGGCATAAGTACCAGTGGACTCAAGAGATATTTCTTGAGAATATCGAACGATTCTTGACATTCTTCAGTCCACTGGTAAGTGACTCCCTTCTTCATCAATTTGGTGAAGGGTAAACTTTTTCTAGCTAAATTGGCGATGAAACTCTGAATATAGGCCAAGTGTCCTTGAATCCCTCTCAATTATTTCAAATTTCGAGGAGGTGAAATACCTAGGATTGACTATGTCTTCTTAGGATTGACTTTGATACCATGATGGCGTACAACAATGCCGAGAAATTTTCCTGATGTTACCCCAAAAGCACATTTTAAGGGGTTCATCTTCAAATTGTGTTGTTGAAGTTTGTGGAATATGACTTTCAAATAAGCCAAGTGATTAGAAAGTTGCATGTATTTAACCACCAAATCATTCACATAACATTCAACAAATTTCCCTAAAAAAGGATTGATGATACGATGCATAGAACGCTGATATGTTGTGCCTGCATTCTTTAGGCCAAAGGGAATTACCCGATAGTAGAACACACCCTGAGGGGCTCTGAAGGCTATAGTTTCTTAATCTTCTGGATCCATTCAGATTTGATTATACCCGGAATATCCATCCATGATGGAAATTGCTTCATCGCCAGCTCTTGCATCAATTAAGATTTCTATTATCAGAACTGGAAAATAATCCTCAAGACAATGCCGATTATGATCTCTGAAATCAATGCAAACTCTAATTTTCCAATTATTATTTTTCACAAGGATAATATTATCCAACCTCTTGGTATATTGAACATCTATGAAGAAGTTAGCTTTGATAAGATTATCCACTTCAGCTTCAAATTTGGATGCATAAGTTGGGTGTGTTCTTCTTGCAGCTTTCTTGAATCCTCGATGTTCTTTTGGCAAACCCAAATGATGAGTAGAAACATCAGGATCAAGGATTGGCATCTATGTATAGTTCCAAGAAAATATATATCTATTTTGATTCAAAAATGAAATATACATTTCCTTCTCTTCAAGAGTCATGGCCGCACTAATTAATGTGGGGCGTGGATGTTCTTTTGTACCCAGATTTATTTCTCTGAGTTCATCCACAGTGGTAGAGATACCCTCTTCAAATGTTGGAGGAGCATCCCTGAGATCTTCCTCTTGTTCTTCAACATGTGTTATTTCTTTTGTTTCTACATGCATAGTAGATGATGAAGCAGAATTTCCATGATCATGAGAGATATTAAAATTTGAACATCTTGAAGAAGAAGCTTCCATTTCTATCCCGATTGATGATGAAGGGTCTTTCATGGGTATTAAAGAGGAGATGATGGATTGAGAATCGACATCATCGTTCACCTCTGGAATTTCTATAACTTCTTATGGCATGTTTGGAGAATTATAGACATGCTGGATTTCAGCGGAGGAAATGAAGACATCCCCATTTGAGCTTTCATCATTTCTTGGTGAATCACAAATTTCTCCCATTTTGTCTGACATGATTTCCGTAATTGACATTATGGAAATTTCTATAAGAGTATTTTGATTTTGGTCTATCTTGTTAATTTGACTGATATGAAACACATAATCTGTACTCACATATGCAAATGGATTTACTAGAATCTTTTCCAAACCAAATGGCGCATTAACCTTGGTAACATCACTTGCTGTGGATTTATTTTTTCCCATCATGTGATAAATTTCCGCCTTAATGTATTGAGATTCACATGTCTTGAATGGTGATTTATCACCATACAATGTCCCAATTTGACCATCGAAACAATATTTGAGACATTGATGGTATGATGACGGGATAACCACATGTTGATGTAGCCAAGGTCTTCCAAGCAAGATGTTGA
Source organism: Viscum album (assembly GCA_963277665.1). Taxonomy (NCBI): domain Eukaryota; kingdom Viridiplantae; phylum Streptophyta; class Magnoliopsida; order Santalales; family Viscaceae; genus Viscum; species Viscum album. Next base: position 196,888,583 of record OY728152.1, on the reverse strand, counting down.
AGGATGTATCATGATCAACAGCCATGAAATCCGAATTGGATACAAGATCTCCAAACTGAGTTCTGAGTGTAATATCTCCCAATGGTTCTTGTTAATTTTTATCATACCTTTGAAACATCAAAGTAGAAGGAGATAAATCAGTTTACGTGAGGCCCAATCGATGAAGTGTACAAATGGGGATGAGGTTGACTCATGGACCATTATCAATGAAAAATATTCAGATGTCTACACCATTGGCCTTTCTAGATAAGTACAAAGGTCTAATATGTCCATGCATGACATCATCTTAATCTTCATCTGTGAAAGATATCATTGCATGGAATTCTGCAGGATTAGTCTCTACATGGTAGACTTCAGCTACAACAATTTCAGTTTTAAACTCTCGAGGACTTGACAAAGCCTCAATGAAGGCCTCCCGAAGATCCTTTGATAAATTCAAGGAATCTAGAATTGATAACATGGATGGTACTTGGGCCATGTGTTTCAATACATCATACTTTTTATCCAAAGGTTTGTGTTTCCTAACTTGAATATGAGGACTCACAAGTACCATAGAAGTTGATTCATTGGAAGTTGATGCATCTTTTATCGGGGTAGGATTTGGAAATACTCCTGGCTTTGGAAGATAAGACGTAATGGGTCTATTTACTTGCTGAGAGGAAGAAGGATAAACTCCAACCGATATTCCAAAATAATTGTGCCAGGACTGAATCTGCTATTGGTGGAATAATTTGCTTGTTCTTGTTGAGTCCGCTGAAGGGCTCTGCCACGAGTTTCAGCTGCATACATAGTTATGGCAGTGGTAGAATTGGAAAAGTGTCTTCTGGGATATCCTCATCTTCCTCTGTATCCTAGACCTCTAGAACTCCCTCTGATTCCTCTGTTTGATATAGGGAACTCATGATCATCAAAATTGAATCTGTGACTGGCATAAGGATATGTTTAGTGAATCATGTTAATAGAACCAAAGATAAATTCTTCCTCTGATGAAGACTCTGTCTGATTAGCCAATTTAGGTTGTGCTGTTTGGTGGGGAGGTTCTCGTGGCTTCGATGAATATGGCATAAAATCTTCCAGAGTCAATTAAAAATTGGGCTTTGACATGATCTCATATTCTTCTGATTGTTCCTATTTCTTTTAATTATGCAGTTTCTTGGAGGATTTTCCCTCTTATGAAGGGGGATTTGTTGTGGAATTCATAGAAGAAGACACAATTGGTTTCTTAAATTAGGTTTGAAAAATGGAATGAGTTCGTTTGATCATTTTTATGACCATCCAATCATCATATTTCTGTGAATTTTTGTTTTTGACTTCCTGCCACTAACCTTCTTCCTCTGGATTTGTAGCAGTAACACATGCTACCTGAGCTAAAGAACCTTTCAATTTGACTTGTCCCGATTCGAACATTTTTTGCAGGAGGTACTTAAATAGAAAACACTCCTGAATGGGATTCCCTAATATTTGATGAAAGGGGAAATAGTTGGGAAGGTCTTCATCTCCTTCCTTGTTTGGACTTTTGGGCCCTGGTAATTGAACCCAATTATTTTCCAGAGCCGAAATTAAGTATCCAGGAACACGTTCATTTCGAAAAGAGTAATCTTTTCGCTTCAGATCTTCAAATTATTTCCATCTTTGATCTCTTTGATCATACTGACGAAACAGACTCTGTTGTTGACGCTCAGGAGATGGAGCCCATTGGGAAGATGAAGGTTTTGAAGTAGAAGCTGGTACATATGGTTGTTTAAGCATAACTGTAGTAGTCTCTGCTCTACACATTCTCCTTCATAGAGCTTATGTAATTACATGAGTTTTATCCTTATTCATAATAAGAGAACATTTAATCTGTTGAGAAATTGAAGTAAGGTCTTGAAACCCTCCTGTGTATTTCATAGGGATCAATGGTGTTCATAAGTCATCGTGCAGATTTGACACACAGATTGGCAACAATTACTATTGAGGGAGTGCTAAGCTTAGGAAATATGTTAATCCCTTCCAACGAGAAATGAAATCTGAAACCCTTTAATTCTCCCTTTGCTTACAATTTGTAAGATCAAATAATATTGTCTTTGGCAATGTTGAGCTGAATTAAATAAGTAATTGTTGACGGAGATCCTCCTACCCAGTAATTGACCAGGATTTCAAGCATGTGTACCAGACAAAAGCAGGCCCTTGTATTGACTATACAAAACACCTGAGCTTAACTTCTTCTTGTTGTATAGGGGTTCCCATCATAGGATCGCAACGAGAAACAAAATGTTTTAAGTGTTGCACTGGATCTACCGAACTATTAATGATTGGGAATGTGGTACTTGAAAAATTTGATGGGGGTGGAATTGCATCAACCCATTCAGGGTAAGCTTTCTTTTTTGGTTGAATTTGAGCTCGTTTTCCTCCATAGCTTCCAACTGAGCTGTTAATGACTCAATAGTAGTTATTAACTTCTGGAAAGCATCCTGTTGAGCTTGGACCTGAACAGGTGCAATGACTGGAGCTTGGATAGGTGTGGTGGTTGGTACTACAACTGATGGTAGATCCACCGATTGTTGTTGCACCTTACCTGTAGGATTAGACCTATGAGGGTGTACTGGTATAGGAGGATATTCTTGACCTATCTTTGTAGCTATAACAAATTCGCTTGGCTGACTTACTCCAGAACGCTTAGGAGGAAGACTACCCTGATGTAGTTCTACATTCAACCTCCTCAATTTCTTCATTTTTTCCTCCTATTGTGAAAATATTTTCTCTAATGAGAGCGATTTTCCTTCTCCAGAGGAAGGTTATGTAACCTGATTCCTTCATTTCCCCTTGTTATATCCCTTTCGGAGAGGGGGAAGTGGGTTATTTGAAGGAACACCCTGATTCTGGGTAGGCCTTTGATTTCGTGTACGAACACCTTGTTCATTTGTGTCTGTTTGTACAACTTATTGAGCATGAATCTGTTCATTTGATCCCTCTATGTGAGCCTCATCTGGTGGACCAGTAACAACATCATTGATTACATTAATTGATACATAATGCATTTCATCCCTTCTATCAGCATTTCTGCAATATTGCCTTATTCCATATCTCTGATGAGACATTGCCTTTTGTCGATTTGACCCCTCAGGAACTTCTTGATGAACCATAATTGGGAGGTAGTATCCTGATAATTTGGCTCTTCGTTCCGCTTGGGGCTTCCCTAATCGAGAGAAGATTGAATTTCTCTGAGGAAGAGATTGAGGATTTGAAAAAGTCCCTAGTCTGGTAGACTGGGGCTATTCCAACTGTTCCTGCTCAACTCCTTGAATCCTTTTTGTTGATTCTGAGGGGTGTTTTAAAAGAGTCCCCAGTCTGGTAAGATAGGGTTGTTCTTGACATACTATATTTGGGACTTTTTTGAAAGCTCTCTTGAGCTTGCGGACTTTAGTCTGGAAATTGGCTGGATGCATCAACCTGCATCCATGTTTATCACCAGGCTCAAAATACCGTTGGATGATTTCTGACACTTCTGTCACTTGATGATGTGCTTTCTCCAAATGAGAGACATTTTCAATATTCTTGTTTTCTTGATGTAGGAGTAATTCAACAACTTGTTCTATGTATGCTTGATTTTGAGAAGAACTAGTTGAGGCATGTTCTTGGGAAAGCCTTTTATTGCAAAAAGAGCCAATTGACTATGGCCGGCCATGGGCAATAACATTACATAAGACCATTTTCGGTAGGCTTTGCTTACTAGAGAGTATAGTGATGTGTAGTGCTCCATGAACACCCCATACTCTGATATGAATACCAGATGGGGAATTGGAAATTAACTGGCACAATCTTCTTAGTGTGCCATGACATGAACACTAAAGGGATCTTTGCTGCTTTTTAGCCTTCAGATATCAAGAAAGTGAGAGAGAGGCCAATTCAATTTGGTGTTATAACCCTTATAATATCTTAAAATTATTTTCATATTCATCATAAGATAATATGTTCTTTTTCAACTGAAAAGAGGTTTCCATATGTTGAGACGAATATCATGAATTCCATCTTCCATCAATATCTCTGAAATGTCACACTGAGAGTCAAATAATGGCCAAAACATGACTGGCACTTCAACTTTTTTCAGCTGTTTTCTCATATTCGGTACATCCTCTTTAACATTTTATAAAGATTCTTCTACCTGATTAGACCAGATTTGGTGCTTCTTTGTTTCTTCATCGGATTCAACAAGATCGGTGGAGAATTCACTGATAAAACTAGAAGATGAATGACCCACGGGTGGTTTGGAGAATGACCTACACCCCATGCTATCTTCTGATTGATAAAGTATTTCACCTAGTAATGACAAAGCATCATACATAAATGGATTCACATTTTCAAGTGCCTTAAGATTAGAGGGATTTCTCATCACTACATTGTCCATTGGAGCATTTTCTAGGCAATGTGAATTACTATTGTGAAGAGGAATTTTGCATCTAAATTCATCATCATGGGGGGGACCACCATGGTGGGTTACATCAAAAGATGAAACATTTTACTCCTTGGTCATCTGACCAGACATAGGGTTCCTGTGGCTCTAATCCGAAGACGAAACTTCGAGATCAACCAAACTATCATGAAGAAAGCCTTAATGAGAAAGTGTCTTATAAAGAACATCAGAAATATTGTTCCCTCTATTAGGAAATGAGGGAGTTGTATCTTGAATTCCAACAGATAATTGTCTAAGGGCTTCAAGAACTCCAGTATCAAGCAAGGCCTTATTATAGATTTGCTCTTGATTTCTTGACTGTTCTCGGTGGGTCTTCTTTTTAGATTCCTTCTTACTCACTTTAGGAACCCCTTGTCAACGAAAGTGGTCATTATGGGCCACTGTGCAATCCTTCTCATGAGAAATGATCAGTTTAGGCTGATTATCTCTACTCAAATCAGGTGTATGTGCCTTACGTGGTTGTCCGTATGATATGGGGGAGTACACCACACAACCCTCTTGGACTGGAAAAGAGGTGTGTGTCTATTCTGGAGTGAACTGATAATGTGTCACTCCACTGGTAGGGATAGATTTGTGTGTATTTCCCTATTATGCTACTGAAGCTGTTATAATATCCTAGCAGGAATCCAGAATATGAGCAGGGATTTTCTTCTACTCTTTCACCATTTACAGAATGTTCTTGGTGACTTCAGCTGCCGAAATGGGGATATACGTCCATTACTTGCTTGGAGTAGGTGTGTGTTCCTGTTCCTGTAATCCTTTTCCTGTCAGTGAATTCTAACAGTACTCATGTGTGGGGGCAGAGAGTTGAGTTTGCCTCCTATTCATTATCGGAGCTTTCTGACTAACTTCTCCAAATGCTACCAAACGAGACTGTTGGTAGGATTGATCAATATTAGAAGGTGTATGTGCCTGCTGATTTCACTCCTCCAAACGTGGTTGACGAGATTAATTCAATACTGACAGACGAGGAAGCTGGCAGGATTGATGAGTGTAAGCAGGTGTATGTGCCTATTTACCAGTTTTCAACACATTGGGTTGGCGGGATTCATCATATGTAGTCAGATGAGCCTACTGACTAGCTGATGATTTATAAATAGGATTATCATCTTGTCTATTGTATTCCAATGGAATTGCCTGGCGGGATTGGCGTGCTGCTGCCAGACGAGTCTGCTGGACAACAGAATTAAAACGGACGGGTGTGTGTGCTCTCTCGTTGCTTGCCACCAAGTTAGGTTGGTGGACTTCTCTGGAGATGGTAGCGATGATAATCTGGTCGCTTTTGACCGAATTTCGCCTCTGGTGGTTCGTATTGCATGCTCGGGTTCGAGGAACCTAAGCCGAACGCCTAGAGATGATACCCTCATCATGTTGAGGGTGCACTGCCACATGAGTCTGGCGGTGATTACTGATGGGAGCCCTCTGGAAGGACTCTTGTCTCCTTTAATTAAGTCCCTAAGGGACCTTCTCATTCACCTCCCGAGAATATGGAAGGGAATGGTGATTGCGTTCCAGGGATAACACCCAAAATGGTCAGAGACGGTGGTTGTCACCACCTGCTTCTTAATCGCTGGTCATCGCTGTCCGGACAACCAGGGTGAATTATTGATTTGGAGGGCTTGTCTAGTAGCCTCCAGAGTCGAAATAGTACCGTTTTGACAGTACTCCTTGACCGCCACATTTGATACCCAACTTTGAAGATGCTGAGTAGGTGATATCATCCTCAGAGCAGGCGATGATCTAGTAGGAGTAGCAGCAGAGGCATTCCAATAGAAGTTTTCACAATAGAGGTATTCACAGGCGTGAACATAAGAGAAGCCATTTCTATAACGCAGAAGTTCTTGGAAAAGGGTGCCTTTTTGATATAACAGACACAATCATGATAAGTCCGACCACTACATCTTTTGGATAAGCACACTTTTTATTGATTGTTTTTTTGGCCCTCTCATTGAGTTTAAATAGGGGCCTAACAAATAGGTAAAACATCATTTCAACTTGGTTAAGGATTCACGTTAGGTTCCCCATTTTTTGTTTCCAATGGAAATGGGGACGACCTCATTTGTTTATGGTTCAAACATTCCAAGCGGTTTCTAAAGGGTTTGTGTGTAGAACCGGAAGCATCCAATTATTCTATATCCATTTGGAACTACTTTTCAAATGTAGGTCCTCATTAGTTATGGACTAATGAGACTTAAGAATTTCCATTGGTCGAGAGGATGGGAGGTCGGACTCATCACACCATTTTTAGGGGAATTATTGTCTACTATGGGACTCTCTTTATAGATTTATGTTATGTTCATGAATCCTTATTAAATTACCAAGTATAAAATGAGCTTTCCATTAGATCTGAAAATCAAATATTGAAATTTAGGAAATTTATAAAATCTTTTATATGTATTCATGTTTCTTCATTCATAGAGGATCATCTGTATTTGTTATAGATTCATAGTCATTTATATCCTTTAATACATTATATAAAAGTCTCTTGGTCATTATGATGACCATAATAGTTTTAAAGCCACTTAGTAGGACACTTGAAGTTTATTGTCATTCAGAAGGACATGGATTTTTTCAGAGTTGGGATCATACCCGCAGATGGGCTACCTACGTATCTATGTTTAGAAAAGGAATCAGAACCCATGTAGTTCGAGTAAGGGAGTATGATGTTTATTCATGATTTATGGCTCAAATAAAGATGTCATAATTACTTTTAAACTCTAAGCTCACGTGAGTCATGCACAGTGTGAGAAACAAGAGGTATTAGTAAAACCAGACAATTGTGCCACAAAAAATGCAATCATAAGAAATGATGTGGGTCTTATGTATGTATGACTGCCCAAAATAAATGAAGATTAGGTTTCACTTCAGGGTTGAAACCTAGGAACAAGGTCCATAATGGTATATGTACTTTATGGAGATTTGGATACTCTAACTTGGGGCTTACATCCGAGGAAGATGCCCAAATTTGGAGGGGAATTATGATTGGGGTTTACTCTTGAGAAGGAATCCCAAACCAAAAGTAAATTAATACTTGTTAGGATAAATTATGACTAAGGCTTATTCCTGAGAAGGAGGACCATATTAAAGGGATTTCAAAACTGGGGCTTACTCCTAAGTCGGAGGCCCATGTTAAGGGACTTGGGGCTTACTCCTAAGGAGGATGCCCATATTTTTAGACTTTGAGACTGGGGCTTACTCATGAAAAGGAAGCCCATGTTAAGGGAATTATGGTTGGGGCTTACTCCTGAGGAGGATGCCCATATTTGTGAACATTGAAGATTGGGGCTTATTCCTAAGGAGGATGCCCATATTTGGGAAATTATGACTGGGGCATACTCCTAATGAGGATGCCCAAGTTAGGGGACATGGGGATTATTTCTAAGGAGGATGCCCATATTAAGAGAACATGGACTGGGGCTTACTCCTGAAAAGGAGGCCTAGGTTAAGGATTCTCTCATCTTAAATGATGAGGTTGAATGAATGAAATCTCTAACCTTAGCGACATAAAGATATGTAAATCACTAGGTTTTAAGAAATTTTCCATAGAATTCCATTCAGATAAGGAAGCCAACAAGGGAGACATTCCAAAAGAAATGGATTTGAATATGGTTTTGAAGGATGGATCTTGAATACGAGATGTGGATAAGCATAAGAGAGGTGAAATAGGCAGGAGGGGAACCCAAAAAGAACTGGGCGCGCTGGTCCTGCGTGGGCACGCATGTTCTGGTCGCGCAGGTGTACCTGCGCGACAGATGGGTACTTGCATGATGGTTAACCCATAGGGTAATACTTGGGCGTGACTTGGCTCAAGCCCTTAGTACTATCTCTAGTAACTTCATAGTGGAGTGGCGCGCATGTTCTGTTGAAGGGGTAAGGCGGCGCGCAAGTGTGGCCATTTCCCTTAAGGGCTGGCCACTTAGGCGCGCAAGTGTTTATGAGTTTCAACACTTAAGACTTACTCCCCCTCTTTAGATCTTCCTTTCTAGGTAATAAATTACCTTAGATGTGTTCGTAAGCTTCGAGAAGAGACTAGGGCACTGGGATCTCAAATCTGAGTTTCTGGAATTTTTCTCTCCTTCAAATGGGGGGTCCACCGGGGGTATTTATAGGCTGCTGAAGACCCCGGGTGAAAATCAAATAGGGTGTGCATGTCACCTGCGTGCCCAAAACGTGGCGTGCAGGTATACATGCGGAACCTTTGTGGAACTTGTGCGACCCAAGTGCAAATGAATCTTTGTTCATGCCTTTGTCAATTTATTTATGTTTCTTCAAAGGATGAATCACTTTGGGTTCATGGTATTTCCTTTTTAATTCGTTAAACTCTGTGATGGAAAGGAACATCAACATTGTCATTGTATGAAACATCAGATAGCCAACCATATGACTCGATGTTCAATATATCAACTAGTGAAGGTAGAACATCCAAATTTGGTTGGTCTTCTTTAGCTTTTTGCCATTCTATAGTGGAAATGTGATAATGTTCCAATGGACATCGTGACTGGTCTATAAAAATCACATCATGGAAATGAAACATTTTTAGTTTTCATATTTTTTATAATGAATGTCTCACACCTCTAAACTATGAGAGAGTCCTCCTCATTAGATGATCTAGGATGATTGTACACCAAAGAGGTGGTACAACTTCATAAAGAACCACGTGCTATCATTTCTGATAGAGATTATTGTTTCAAATCATGGTTATGGAAAGGTTTTCATAAGACATCAGTTATACAGGTTATTTTGTGCAAGACCTATCACCCATAGACCAATGGATAGACAGATCATATAATAAATGTGCTAGAGGAAATGATTCGTGCATGCGTTCTCGACATTGAAGGTTCATGGGGGAAACATATTCCCTATGTATAGTTTTCTTATAACAACTTATTTTAGACTATCATTTAGATGGATCCATCTGGATCCTTATATGGTAGGCCTTTTCGCTCACCTCTATGCTAGAGAGAGGTATGGGAGGAAGCTATGCTTGTTCCCTGTCTTGTATAAGAGATATCTGAGATGGTCTAGGTAATCATGAAGGACATGTTGAGAGCCTAGTATAGACATGAATCATTTTTCAATAGACACCATTGACCTCTCATGTTCAAGGTTAGAGACAAGATTTTATTAAAACTCTCACCAAGGTTTGGTCATAGATGTATTCGGAAGTATGTAAATCTATCATCAAAATTCACTATACCAATCATAGTTGTGAAGCTGATCGGACTAGTGGATTACTAGATGACACATCCTCAAAGATACCAGTTTATGCATGATGTCTTTAATATGTGTTAGCTTCACGAAAATGTTTCATACCCATCTAACTTCTTTCACCCTGAGGAGGTTGATATGGATATGGTTGTTTCATTAGAGGAGTATTTGAGTGTGTATTATTGATCTTTGCGTAAAGACACTCCCAAGATGGTATTTTATGGGTGCTATGGTAGAATGTTTGAATACAGGATGATAAATGGGAGTGGTAATCTATTATATGATCATAGTGACTAGAACTCTTCACTGATAGTACCACTTTACCCTTAGGAAAACAACGTAGGGAAGAGTTTGTGTAGGGAGGGGAGGTTGTAATGACCCTAATTCTGTCCAAGGTTCAGATAATTGGTTTTTATTTCCGAATCATTCCAGAGATCATAATAATGGTATTCTATAGCCTATGATGGCTTGAGGAGCGTCTGGGGATAGTTCAGATCCTAGAGGACAAGATAAATGGGCTGTAGGCTAAGCTGCAAGAAGAGTGTAAACCTAGTTCCCCATGACATGTGGTATTTATAAACCATATGAGCCAGACTACATGTTTTTTGTAAAATCTGTGGCTGAAAATCTGGGCACCCAAAATTCCCCATGATTTCTCTGTAACCATGTGTATTAGGTTCATGGCCATTTGGACCAGGCGCACTTCCATGTGGCCTACTACATAAAGGGGAAATATCCTGAATGCACAGTTTATGCTCAATTTGTAAACCATGAACATAAGCCGTGCCCAATGGGCCATATGAAAAAAATTAACATTTTTACCTAAAAAACTACCCTATCTATCATATTTCTTCCTCCCTTCTGAAAATAGAACCAGGGGTCACATTTTCCATTGAGTTGAGACTCTCCTCCTTCATTGATTTCTTATAAATCCTTCTTTCGACACCAGTTTCTCAAACTATCTAAAGCATCAGATATCCTAATGTATGTATAACCACACATTCACTTCCTTCTATTGTGAATATCCCTATATATTACACTATTTATATGAAAAATCATTCAACCTATTTTCAGGTAATTGGGATGAATCTTATATCTCTTACATCTTTCTTCAAATTTGAGGTTTTTATCATGGAATGATACATCTTTGTCCCTAGGGTAGGTGGTCACATTATTTTCCATTTATTTTTTGGATGTCACATTTTTAATCCATTGTGACATGAGTTGGCCTTAAATGAGATACCTTGATGTATTGGTTTCTTCATGTCTAAATTAACCTATCTCCTTTATATAACTAAATTAGATATTTTTTATTAGTTTATATACCACTATAACTCGATATGGATGCACATAGGCGTGCCACCTAGAAAATGGTCTTTTAGTCCATATTGTTTAAAATACATGAAACCCAAATTAGATTATGTCTGGAAATTTAATTGAAATGGTAATTCTATCACATGTAATTGATATATAATGAGGTGGAACAATGTCCCATAGTCACTTTTGAATTTGAACTATCTAAATGGGAATGTGAGTTGTTGACTTTGACACTTTGGTCATGACACATTCCCTTTAAATGAATTTTCATGTTATGAATATTGCATGGTTAGATTGTATGTGATGGATAGGATGAGAAGACTTAATATTTAAGGATAAATTGGATTTAATAGTATAGTTTCAAGGGATTACATGGAATTTCCCTTTTTATGATTTATTAAGAAGGAATTATATGAAATGGTTTGTTTGTTTCAATTGGAATGATGTAAGATGGATTTTCCTTATGTTATCTGATATGAATGGATATTCCATTACTAAGCTTAAAATCATATGATATGTACATTGGTGGAAGGAATTCATAACCCATGTGAGATATGATATAAATTTATTGGTGGGAGGCATTCTTACCCCATTCCAGGTATGAAATCTATATGTGTGTGACTGGGAGGCTTGCTTACCCCACGCTAATTAAAATCTATATATACAAATATGTATGGGAAGAATTATTACCTAATTCTATATATATGTATATATATATGGTGAGTTGAATGGGAATACTAGCATTGAGCTAAAGTATGTAGACCGTCTAGTTATTATTAGGAACCTGAGTGGGAGGTTAATTATTATTCTGAATTGTATTACTTCCCTATTGTTAACTTCACACTATTTACTTATGAAAACCTACTCGGATTACACATTGATACCAATGGTGGGGGCCTACTATGATTTTTATCTCACACCCTACTTAGGCTACCTTTGGCACATGAGAAGACTATTTTCATACAGGTATGGGTAGGGGAATATAAAACTCTACATGATGTAGATTTATATTACTAATACAGATATTTGGAGAAAAGGATTCGTCTTAGGATCAAGATGTTATGGATAAGATAATGAATTCTTTTTACTTTTTTACTTTTTTTAGCATGAATGTTTTTTATTTCCTATTTACCTTTTATACTATCAAACCATGCATGAATGTTTGAATCAGAAACTTCATATGATAAATTTTCTATTTTTTTGTTATTATATCTTCCTCAGTATATTATTATGCTTTCAATGTACACAATATATATATATATTTTAATTATGGTTCCCTACTGTTCACTTTTTCTATATATCTGATGCGCTACTCAGATATGGGGGGATAGTCTCCCCACCGTATGGCCAACACACTCCCATTACTAGTTGATGGCCCCTGGATTTTTGGGAGATGTGTCATGGGTCATGTTGAAAATTGGGATCGGGGCATGGGTTTGATGGAATCTTTGTCCTGGACATCACAATAGCTAGAAAAATCCAAAGGAGAAGTTCAAGTCTTGTGCCAACACTACTACTAATGTGGAGAAAGAAAATGATGTCATAAATGGAAAACAAAATATTACTCAAGAGTGGAAAGCATATTATATGATTCTAGTTCTACGAATTATTTTATATCTTTCAAGTTTTCTAGAACTATTGAATCAAATCCCTAAAATATTGAAGTAGATATATCACGAAAACTACTACTAGTTATATCATTGCAACCCAAGTGTTGGAATCGTCTCCTATAAAAATATGTGGGAATATTCTTCCATAAAATCCGATATTAATTCCCTTGGTGGAGTTTTAATCTATTCCGAGGATTGATTGGCACTCGTTAAATAGAGAATATATAAACTATTGTGAAATAGAAATATATTTTCCTATTACAAACCATCCCATTTTCTTCTACAAATTCATGGATGATTGTGAATCTCATTTGAAAAAACTGAAATGCTCTTGGTGTTGATTCCCTATATAAGAAACATATAAGAAACTAATGGTTGAGTAAAAGGAAGTTATCAACCTAATGTAAAGGCATATCATGAGGTAATACAATGATGTCTTTCATGAAGAGTTACATATAATCCCCTCCGGTTCGTGAGGTAGAGTTTTCAATAGAAATCATACCTGGAGATAATCCTATCTCAATGTTTCCCTATTGGATGGATCTGATAAAACTAGAATACTGAATGAAGCAGCTGCAAGAGAATTTGGAAAATGGGCCAATACTCCCTATTGCATCACCTTGGGGAATGCCCGTTCTCTTTATCATGAAGAAGGATGGATGAATTAATTTTTATATAGATTATGAGGAACTCAACAAGATTACCATAAATAAAAAGTATTATCTTCTAAGAATTTATTTGATGTTAAATTAGTTGTGATGATCTCAGTACTTCTCAATGGTGGATCTTCATTCTGGATATCATAAGATAAAGGTGATGAAGGGAAAGTCTCATAATATATCCTTACATACATGGTATAGTCACTACAAATTTATTATAATTCCCTTTAGATATACTAATTCTTCTAAAATATCAATTTATTTGATTAATAGACTCTTTAGTCATTACATTAGTTTTTTTATCAATGATAATCTCATATACACCATGTGAAAGAGGAACATAAAGAACATCTAAGGATTTTTTGGTGGAATTAATTATATGTTGTACACCATATTTATAAAGTGTGACTTTTGGATGTAGAATGTCACATTCTTGGAATATGTGATCACAAGTGAGGGAATTTCTATAGACCCATAAAAAAAGACAATTAAGGAATGTCCCAGACCCTCTTGTGTCATAGATATGCATATTTTTCTAGGATTAGCAGGGTACTATCAACATTCTGTGATAAATTTATCCCGATTGACAAGCCCCATAACTAAGGTAACAAGGAAAGGGGTAAAGTATGTCTGGATGGAAGAATGAAAAGATGGATTCATGAAAATAGAAGGATGACCACTACCCATGGCATAATGTAAATGAAAATAAGAGAATGTTTGGTGATATAATTTTATGCTTCAAAGAAATGATTGGGTTGTGTACTCAGGGAAAAATGATAATATAAGAGCACATTCCTCATGGCAGTTGAATATCCATGAGAAGAAATCCCCAACACACGATCTGAAGCTAGCATCCATGATTGTTCCTTGAATACATGGAGGCACTACATCTATGGTGAGAATTGTGACAGATATATCAATCAGAAGATTCCAATGTATATATTCACAAAAAAGGATCCGAACATGCGTTAATGGATATGGTAAGAGCTAATCAAAGATTATGATTTAACTATTAACTATAATCTTGGAAAGAAGACCAAGGTAGATGATGATATTTGCCGAAAGGAACCTTCTACGCTCTCTATGTTGCATATTGGGAAAGACCTTGTCTTTATGGATTTGAAAATGATGTATTTGGAAATCATAACAGAGAGGAATAAATCCTAACTTTCACAAATTATTCCCTACCATCTTACCAAAAGAATACTATGGAGGATCAAAGGGATGATACAAAGTTACAAAAGAAGATGAATGCAATAAAAGAATGGAATATTGAATAGTTCCATATCGATGGTGATGTTGTGATTCTGTTTTGAATAAGGACTTCTGAGACATCAACACCTGGGATAATGAAGGAGAAATTAAATAATACACATATCTAAACTTTCTTTATCCATTACAAGAGTACCAATATGTATCATGATATCTAAGAACACATTTAGTGGGATAACAGGAATAGGGATATTGATGATTATATCTCATTGTGCATAATATGATAGAAATTTATAGTCATGTGATAGAAGTCCAAAGGGATGATACAAACATTGCCTATACCGATGTGGAAATTGAATAATATCACAAAGGAATTTCTCAAGGGTCTCTCGAATACATTAAATGGAAATAATGTGATATGGGTTATGGTGGACTGATGTTTCGAGAGTTCTCACTCTATCACTATTCGGGAAGATCTCTCGATTGAACAACATTAAAAGATATATGTGAAGGAAGTGGTGAGACTACATGGGCTTCCCCTCTTGATTGTCTTTAATCATGATCCCAGGTGGACATCTAAATTTTGGTGGAGTCATCAAAATGATTTGAGTATTGAATTAAATTTCAGTGTAGACTATAACTACCTAACTGATTTCCAATTTTAAATTACTATTTATATTATTAAATATATTCTTTGATCCTGTTATTTATAATTCAAAGGTGGAAGGGGATAGAATATCCCGTTGGTTGAGTTCTCATATAGCAACAACTGCCACTCGATTATTCATAGGGATCCATATGAAGCTTTGTGTGGAAATTTATACTGAACTCTAACATGTTTTGATGAAGTTAGAGAGGGAATGATTATTGGACTTGATCTGGTGTATGAGATGATAGAGAAGGGTCAACACATATAGAAACATATAAAAGTTTCTCAATGTCAGCAAAAGAGCTTTGATGACAACCTTCGAATGGACAAAGAGTTTGATGTTGGATATAAATTCATCCTTCAAATATAACCATGGAATAGAGTCTTGTAGGTTGTAAATAAAGGGAATCTAAGACCAAGGTACATTGGCACCTTTTTTTATCCTTGATTGAATAAGACCCATGGCCTATAGACGTGAACTTCCACTGAATGTGGATCAATTTCATGATGTGTTCCATGTATCACTATTGTGTAAATACATACCATATCCCTTGCATTTACTGAACTCAAAGGTGGTGTAGTTAAAAGATGATCTCTCTTATGAGGACCAGTTAGGAAGTATTCTAGACTTGTGAGATACGGTTATTGACAACAAGCCAACTATCTTTATCAAAGCGTTTTAGAGGAACCATAAGTATAAAGAAGCAACTTCAGAACCAGAGGATGCAATAAAAGAGAAATACCCTCACCTCTTTATGTAAAATGAAAACTTGGGGGAGAAATTTCAAAAGGGAGTTAGAATGTAACGCCCCATAATACTATCAATGGAATTTATCCCTTATTACTGTAATTTCATATAATATAAATCACATATAATACCTTTTTTACTTTATAAACTAATAATTAATGAAATAATAAGTATTTATAGAAGTTAAGGATCCATTACTGATGAAATAGTAACTTGATCTTAAGAATATTAATATGAACCTTATGAATAATAAACCAACCAAATGAATAGTAACCTCACCCATGAATGTATAAAGGAAATTTAGGCATCTTAAAAATGAATGTATGGTATAATTATATCATAGTTTAATTAAATACATGTTTTAAATCTTATTAATTATGTGTTTGAATTATTGTAAGTAATAAATATTTAATTAAAATTTTATTGTTTATTTAATTATTTAAAAGCATAATTGTTTTTTCTAAAATGTATTAAAGAATTAATATCTTGATTACTTATGATTTTAATATAATTTTATGAGACCATAAATATTTTTTTTCATGTGTTATAAAATCAGATATAATTTTAAAATATCTATTTTACAAATAAATGATGATCAACTAAATGTTAAATAACTCATATATATAAAATTATATTCATAAAACTGAGTAACTTTTTAAATTATACATATCGAAATATGGTTTTCCTGAAATTTTTGGATTTTTATAAAATACATGAGTTTTTTTACAAATAGTCAAATATGATAATTTACAATAAAAGATAAATACATGAATTATGGAGTAAAAGATGATTTGATGATAACCGAATACCAAAAATTTCGAACTATATACCATTATTTTAAATTATTTAGATATAATTCTCATAATATTAATAGTTTGGTTCCCAAATAATAAACCAATGGATGTAATAATGAGAAAACACCCCCCACTCCTCTATAAATACCACCCTCACCCCCTCTTATCCTCACACCTCCCACGCATTGAGCCATAAAAAATTCATCTAAATACTCTTCCTTATCACCTCTATCAAGTCCTTTACCTCTTGTACTTATAAAAATAAGAAAAAAATTTCCACAAGGAGGTTCTAATAGAGGATAAATCCATGATGTAAAGCCCACTTCCATTTTCTTTTAATTTCATTTCTATTTCATTCCATTTATTCTATTATCCTATACTTATCTTATCCAAATGAAATGATAACTCTATTATGTTTGATATACTAGTATTGTATCATGTTAATGTAATATTCAACATTAAACTTTTCCCTCTCCATCTTTTATTTTAAAAATTAAATCATCACATGTGCTGTGTTAATTAACCAACATTATTTGTAATGCACTTTTATATTACATTAACACAAAAAAGGATTTTAATAAAACAATTAAAATGGTTGATAAAGATTTTAAAATGTATTATATAACCCTATTTATGTTCTGGAATAAATATATACATAATACCGAATGATAAAATGAAACAAGTTTGTTGTGATAGAAACACTGCGAAAATTTACCTAAAATGACCATCCTTAACTTTGATCTAATGAGTCATCCTCATGACATATAACTAAAATCTTTATAATATGATTTAAAATTATGTAAGATAATTAATTACATATAATAACTAGTGTATATATTTATCCACATTTAACATGAACATCCATTCATGTGTACAATCAAACCAATCAAGAAATCAGTAAAAACGAATGCTCCCAAACAATGAAAATAATATATGTAACTCTTCAAAAAGCATATAAATGAACTGAATAAAACCATAATGAATAAAATTCATATATAAACCATTATTTATATGTTAATTTTTTAATATAATGTGTTTTTACGAGATATTAAATTGAACGAACCTTTCAGACATAAGGAAAATGGTATTCTCAACCCCAACTCTATTTCTTTCGGATTTCCATCTTTCACCCCATTTTCAGAATGGATATTCCATAAATATAATTTATTCATAATTATATTACCTCATATGGGTATACATATTTTTTACTTGAGTTTAGAATGAACACAATTGTTTTTGAAACAACTATTCATTAAAAACACACATTTTACGTCTTAAGATTGTTTCTTCTTCACTCAAGATTGATGATTCTTAATCATGTATGTCATTATCTAAATCATTTAGGACCAAAAGTTTAATAATGTTTTATTTATTAAATGAAATCCATTCCATTCCATGGGTTATTTTTTGTCCACAATTGATATATGTTCTATGTGGAATGCATGATAGTGTAAATGTAATGGTGTGACAGGTGCACCCAGAATTATATAGTGCAATTTAGATGTGATGATGTGATAGATTTGGCCATAATTATATAACACTCAAATTAATTTGTTAAGTTCATGTATCTCATTAGAAATTTTAATTATGCATTGACATGATTCTATATTTTTTCACTACTATGTGTTGTAGCTGACCACAAGTACACGATGTTTCTTTTTTTTGAATTTCCACATTTCAAGCCTTCCCTTAATGATTCCTCTCTTGATTATGATCATACGACTTCATTATGATGATAATGATTATTATCACCCCATATTATATTGTTTCATCTTCTTATCTATCCACTTATTGAGATTTTAGCTCACCCCTATTTGATGTATATTATCAAGTTACTACTTATACTTTGAAGAATGTGAAGACATATGAGAAGCTAGAGAAGAAGGAATTAAATAATTTTTTATGTTATATTTTGTAAAATTTGTGTATAGCCCTAATTTTCCCAATGAAATAAACCTTTGGATCTAGTTTCTGTGACTATTTTATGGTTTTTTATTAGAATGATGTATTAATAATTTACACAATTCAGGGTCACTATAGTGAAACTCTTTTCTCGTGAGTAGTTTTCAAAGAATTATTATACTATTTAGATTCCATGGTTTTATTTTTGGTTTAGATGTTATAAGTATAAAATGGTTGATATACTGAAATATATTGGGTACGCATTGGTTGAAAACAACTATACCATTATAGTAAAGTGATCATTTGATGGAGATTATGATGTTATTGAAAATAATATGTGATATATTAAAGATATGTATTAAGGTTGGGAGAGTTAACATGGGTCAAAATCCTAAAATTGAATGAGTCTATATTGAAGGATTGATTATGAAGAACTATATAGTATTATAATGTCCATGTGGGTGGAATGATACATTAGTGAAGACCTTTGTAACGTCCTTAACTAGGTACCACACAACAGTTCCCCGATGGAGTTCACCATATAACCTCATGTGTGCCTCCCCGTATGCTAGAGGTTGCCGATTAGTAGTTAGGGTCTAATATGAGTCATGGGGATACTATAGCCACATTTTTAAAGTAAAAAAAGAATTAAGAATAAACTAACAATAACCAAATATATAACCTTGACCATAAGGACACCAATATAACATGATAACACAAATTTGAAATACAATATAAAAAAAATAATAGATAATCCATGTTAAAGTACGTGTCAAGTGTCAAAATTAAAAATCAAAAGTAAAGACACTCAAAACATCCAAGGGGGTCCCAAACCGCGTCGAGATCCTTTATCATTAGTATACCCAATCATATCCATCAAACACATGGACATTTCCTTTATCCTATCTAGAAACCATGAAATATATTCTATTACCGATTAGGCTGTAGGAGTAGCATGTGAGTAAAACTCAAAAGGCCAACACCCATGACATCTAAAACAATATCAAGGAAAATAATATTGTATAAAATGGTATAAATAAATAATTACAATAAATAAATAAATATTTAGCACAATATTAGTTGTTATTTATTTAACCACATAAACCCCTGGGTTTTCGTGAACACCAGCACTCTATGTATCTACTTCAACCTATTCTAGAGTGTGAACTATTGACAAAAAATATCATATCTAGTAATTCCATTATTAATATCCATTAATTATAATTAACTTATGAATGACCATGTTACCATTCATTAATTCATACAATTTAATGACCATGTTATAATTCCTTAATTCATACTTGAGTGACTATGTTACCATTCATACCTCACACAATTGAATGACCATGTTCCCATTCATTAATTTACAAAAGTAAATGAACATGTTACTATTCATTCATTCATAATTTAATTCCCATGTTACCATTCATAACCAACATATCAAAATTTTCATGTTCCTTAACAAATAATTAATTCATCAATTCATTATCCACCTCAATTACATTAATAATCCAATAATTAGTTAACCATACCCATCCCATTTATAAATTCACCAATTTATTAACCATTTAAATCACATTAAAAATTAAACAATTAGCTATAACATAATACCCATTAATTAATTCACCAAATAATTAAGCATAACAATCACTTTAATTAAATCACCAATTAATTAATCTCTAACTAATAATTAATTATACAATTAATTATCTCTATTAACCATCTCAATATCTCAAAATTAATTCATCAATTAATTATTCCTAGTCAACTTTATAAATATCTCATTATTAATTCAAAAATTAATTATCTCAAATCAACTATCTCAATATATCATAATTAATTCAATAATTAACTATTGCGGGTCAACTATCTCAATATTTCATAAATAATTCAATAGATAGTAATATAAAATCAACTATCTAAATATCTCCAAAATAATTCAGAAATTAATTATTCAATTCACAATTCTCAATATATCATAATTAATTCCACAATTAATTCTATCAACATCATATTCTAAAATATCCCCAATATCACATCTCCTTAAATTTACTCACCAAATTTTTCAATTCAATGAAGAACTCAATTTCTAAACATCAAGTATCAATTATAAAATAAGATACACATAATTGTAATCAATACTATGAGATTTTAATTATAGACCACCAACCTCAATTCATTGACGAATGATCTCTTAAGGAAAATCCCCATTTTCACTGGAGTAACGATGTAGAAAAAGATTCGGATCTAAAACATAAATCAAGATCAAACAATCAATATCTATTATTTCATGATCTAGAACATCAAGAATAGAACTATTTTTATAAAATATGGATGTAGATCAACAAATAGAGAAAAATAACCAACCAAAATGGGATAAGAATGGGAGATCAATTGTGAATAAAACACATACCCGAAGAGATACCAATCTGCATCTGGGCTTCAAAGCACCAATATTGGAGGTCGTATGGATTTGGAATACCAACTAGAGGTTATATAATTGTGATAAATATATTATGGGCTGATCTAAGTGTTCATGTGTATAAGATGAGGGTTCATTAGTTTTTTAAAATAATTGTTCATGGAATAATATATTTTATGAACAGTTTTTTTCCTAGGGCCCATAGTTTCCCCAAAATGTGTGCCAAACCATGAGACTCTTCTAAGTGGTGAAAGGATTAACATAAAAGGGTGAATGGTATGGAAAACCATCCAAAAAAATTGAAATACCCCACTCTCCAGGTTCTCATAGTTATCTGGTTGAGGGAGTATGATTAGCAAAAACTTTGCGCCAACCGTGCACTTCCATCTTTCTTCCAGTTTTTTCTCAATTTTCACCCGAACACAGCCAAATGTAAAAAAACAAAAATTACTTAAAATTATATAAAATAGTACCTATTAATTATCCCAATACATATCCCTAACCTATAAAATCTCATCCCAAAGTTGTACTCCAATTCATCTCTATGATTTTATGTCGAAAAGATTGGTCCACTGAGCCCACTTATCTACTTCTTTATCAGTATGGTCTTTCCCATTAACATGTTCTCACTAAATTCCTACACAAGTATGGTATGCTTCACAGTGTAAGAATTTATTTTAAGCTCAACATCATCCATATCAGTCACATGATAAAGTTTGTTGTGAGACTATCATTGTTTTGAAACACGAAAGACATCATGAATAACACAATATATCTATGGAAGATCCAATAGGTATACCACTAGACCAACTATTTCCACAAACAAAAATAGTCCATCTAACCTAGACACCAATATTACTTACCTCCAAATCTGGTTGTGACCCAATCTAGGTGACACATGAAGGAATACATGATCACCCTCTGTAAACTGTAGGGTTCATTATCATCTATCGTTATATGACTTATGTATACTATGTGTCATATCCATGTGATTTAAAATAATTTGTACCTTCTACAATGTCTCCTACATGAGACTTGTTCCTAACAACTCAAACCCACCTACCTCCCTCCAAAATATCAGTGATATTCATGGCCTACCATAAAAAGACACATATGGTTCCATATGTATCATAGCCTAACAACTATTGTTTTAGATTAACTCCAATGAATCTAAGTTCTAATCCAAATACCCATTGATGTCAACAACACATGATCCTGGAATATCCTCAAACACCAGTATAGTATGATCAAATTTCACATATTTATTTGGGATTAATGTCGTACTCATAAAAATATACGTATTAGGAGACTTCTTCAAGACCTTCCAGAAGCTAGAAATAATATATGAATCATGTATTAAAACAACAAAATAGTGGCACCCCATGAAGATAGACCATCTCCCAGACATATCGTTCACCAAAATTCTCCATTGGGTAGGTTTCCTTTATATGCAAGAAATTCACTACCATCATCAATCTGTCCAAAAGTACCCAAATAGTTTCATTCATCTGAGGAATTCCGAGGAGAACCACTAGAAATTCCATAGTAATATCATACCACATTCATTCATGAATGAGTAAAGTCTGTAGAAAACCTATAAGTCATTGATGCTTCTCATTCACCTACTGACAGGTGATGTGTCATGTAACGAACCTTTCTATCTACCTTTTCATGATCTGCCCCCAAAACTGTTGATGTTGGTCATGATACATTTTGGTCACACATGGATGTACATCCAGAATCTTGGAATGAAACTCTTTCATAATCTTCTGATGAATACTCATAGTAAAAAAACCCTATTCTTAATGTAGATGACATCATCCTCATCTAATATCTAATGTAAATTTGAATCACCACCTTCATGGATTTCCAACAAGGTCAACCATTATGGATACATGTTCTTCCTATCTCAGATCCTTCCAGAAATTATTGAATAACCTAAAATAGATCTAAGATCCATCTTCTCCAAACTCTCTTAAAACATAAAGTGCATCTGATGGAGTGATTTCATCATCTTCCACTCAGTACTAGACTCCTAAACTGCCTGAATCTTAGTATTCCTACTCAAATCATCGTCCACACTATTTTCTTTCTTGAGAATATATTATATCTCAATATTGACATATTTCATATACTCAACCCATACATGCTACCATAGATTAAAATATTTCATCAAAAATATATAATTCATGATCTAGTGATCTGTATACATAATAAACTATTCTACCTATAGGTAAATCTTCTAACACATCAAAGCATAAACCAACACTGACAGTTATTTGATTCTTTTAGGGTAATTTCACTCATGTGGCCACAACTATTGAGACACATATGCCACAACACGATATCCCTACATTTACACTACTCCATGACCTATAAAAACATTGTTGCGATACACCATATACTTGAACCTGACTTAGATGGATCAAGATCAATGTTAATCTCAAGAGATTCTTCATCTCCTGGGAAGCATTATCATATACTCCAAACTAATTAAATAGTGTCCCCTAATTTGTTAAGACTGAAAGTGGAACTTAAAAATGGGAAATTTCTGGAATGAATCTCTAATAGTATTATGAAAACACCAGATAGATATCGATAGAGAATAAATTCTTGGGATACTGCTAAGAAACCACTACCTGAAATTCTATGGGTCTACTGAAACAACTTTCTCTAAGATGATGTGACAGAAAATGTGTACCTAAGAAATCCAAAAAATATTATATAGATTGTGTCTATCTGATTCTCTCTTAGTGTACTCAAGAAGATGTAAATATATAGGTAATCTTCATCGTGATTATGGAATTACACAAAGAGGTCACCCACAAACAATACCAAAAACTAATCTCGGTATTTTTGATTGAATATTTTCACCACATCCATAAACATTGTCATTGTATTCATCAACCCAAACGACATTATGATGATTTCCTATAGGCCATAGATGCTTCTAAATGTTTTCCTTGGTATAATACAAATCAAAATTGTAACTAATGATCCCCTAATATCAATTCAATATTTCAGAAGATAAAATACCCTCTCAACTAATAGAATATATCATAGAATAATTTTACGAGGATTCCATTTCTTTATAGTCATATGGTTAAAATTTTGTTAATTAACACACACGAGCACACTCTCATTAGCCTTCATGGAAAATATAATTGGTGAACCCCAATTTAACATACTCAGATGGATAAAAACCATATCCTTTAACTCCTCATGTTGTGTGTTTATCTCTTGAATCTCTAATAGTAACATTATTTATGGTTGAAAATAAATAGTTTCAACTCCTAGCATGAGCTAAATAGTGAATTAAACAATTATCTCAGGTGGAATACCATAGAAATTTTCAAGAAAATCATCCTAAAACCATTCCATTACATGTGTAAAAAAATTCATTCTTTATACCTCCATCATCCAGAAATATACAAGATTACAAGACTATGAGATCTCCTAGTTGCTAAGTAATTGTATCTGGTCGTCCTTCCGGGATATCCTACTCTCTACGGTGGATATATTTTTCACCCTTAGGAGATGTAATGGTAACTCTATTGTTGTAATAATCAATGTGGTATTTTATGAAAGTATCCAATCCATATTTATAATTAGATCAATTCCTGACATGTTAGAATATAGATATACCACAAAAAACAATACTATATTTCCTCGAGAGAACATCCATTGCATATGAAAATTACTCTCAATAGTACTCCCTATGGTGTGTCTATCATCAACACCCCACTCACTTACTCCACCACCAAGATCAATGCATTCACATGTTTTAAAAAATAATGGAATGAGAGGAAATAGTTTCAAATAAGGAACTAGCTAATGTATCTGATAAAAGAATAGTATCCCTTATTATTGCTGGTCCAACCTCACTATAGACAAGATTAGGTTTCCCCACATGGGACTGCCCTAGCCATCTTCTGAATGATGCAGTCTGACTCCCCTAAGCTACACCACTCTACTAATACAGTTTCTACTTACAAGAATCACCATGTCTACTACATCTACCTCATTAACTAGTAAAACATCTACTACTTGGGGGAATTATATCTAGAAGTGTCTGGACATACAACAGTGGTGAAATATCACTTGGGTAAGATCCTGAGATACTGATACCTCTATCTACGCACCACACATCCTACTACCCCAAATGTAGATACCCAAAGCTTGATGTACATGGAAAATACATTACTTTTGTGTAATACTTAATACATATCAAAAACCAAAACTCAAGGACCGTAATAGTTTAGTGTCTTTGGAAACTCGGAACGTAATCTTCTAATCTTGGTGAAAGATCTTCCCCTCTTGTTTTCTTAACATAAAACATTCTTTAAATCCTGGGGAAAATAAAACATATAAAGGGTGAGCTCAAATTCTCGGTAAGGGTAAGCATAGAGAACATAAAATAATCCATAAACATTTGAATTCGAAAACATGAACATAAAATCTAAACTTCAAAATATCGAGAAAGACATAAATCATGGAAGTACATAATGCATAGATCATAAAGGAACATTAATCATGATAAAATAGAATGGGAATAAAACATGCAATTGTGGAAACCATTCAACACTTGTTATGATTTCCATAGTAGCCAAGGCATTGCTACCATGACCATCTTAGTGGAAAAAGACCCATTCTGAATCGAGTTCACTCCTTGTTTCAGTCCTATAACAATGAACCAGATTAACTTACCATTCCAGCCATGTATATCTCATGAGATATAAATCATTACCCAATTCCTTGGAGGGAGATATAGGTCCCACCCTTCTCATAATGAAATCATTCTTACTTGTGCCACAAAATAAACATACATTTTTCATAATAACCCAACGAATAAAATAGGTTTCATAAACATCATCCCATCATAACATAATCCATATAAAAGAAATGGATATCATTTCATAATAAGAAAATTGAAACCATGTAATTAATAGAGACATGATACTTGAGACATACACATATGAAATAATTTCATTTTAGATGGAAAATAGTTTTGATAAAACACTTGAAATGAATTCTTGATGAAAATATCATTTCTTCTTCAAAATCAATTTCTTTTCACAAAATGTCATGCAATTTTAAAAGAAAAGGATTTTTTTGAATATAGTCCTGAAATATTTTGGAGGAAGCTTCATGAAAAAAAATCTTTATAAAACAGTAAAAATCCTTTCATGCCGTATAAGTTAAAAAAACATTCTTCTAGTACTTTTACCAAAAAAATCCAAAAAGTACCTCATAAAAGAAAGATTACATACATACCATGTAGTAATAATAAAAAATGTG
Organism: Viscum album; assembly: GCA_963277665.1. NCBI lineage: Eukaryota > Viridiplantae > Streptophyta > Magnoliopsida > Santalales > Viscaceae > Viscum > Viscum album. The sequence goes on along the minus strand of OY728152.1, from coordinate 196,862,311 downwards.
TAAAAAGGACATTAAAAAAACATGAAAACATTTTTAGAAAACAAGGACTTGGAAGATAAATATAACCCCAGTAAATACTTAAGAATAAACAATCTAGGATAAAAATGAGATTGGAAAAGTTATCCCTTACCTTAGGTATGATATGATTTGTACGTATCCAAACCTCCTGTATAATGATTTAAATAATTTCATTGACTTATTACAGAATCATATTCATTTTTATTATATCATATATGGTTCACTTATGACATTATATTACCCGTTCTTTTGTAAATTCATGTTAAAGTAGCGTTTTGGGTAAAATCGTTTCATTTTTCGTTCGTGTTTTAACTTTTAATTATTCATTTGGTTACATTATCATGATTACTTACATCCATAATGTAAAACAGGATTTATATATAATATATATTCAGAATATACAGATATATAATAGATCGATAAATGGAAAGAAATACACCGTTCATGGAGACGGTAGGTCGTACGTACGCATGAACGATGTTTTCGTTTCCTTATTGGATTGAATGGAAATAAGTATATGGAATATATATATATGTACATAAATTCAGTAGCATTACTATGTCATAAATTTAATTATTAATTATTATATATACTTTATAATCATTCTTGAATTATTAACATGGAAAATGAATCTCATCGTGTCGTGGAGATGGTAATCCGTACGTACGCACAAGCGATGATATCGTTCCCATGGAATTTTATGTGAATGTATGTATAATATTTCAGAATCAATCTCACTTTAAAATAATCATATATAGTCATTATTTACACCATTATACTCATCCAAGTAAGGTGGTGGTGAAAAATAGATTACACCACGACGTGGAGATGGTATTCCATACGTACGCACACGCGATGATTTCGTTTTCTGTAGGATGGATAGATGGTGAAATAGGTTAGTTTCATAATTATAATAACATATAAGTATATTAGTGATACTGATGTTATTACTTCATAATGAAACAACTAAATAAGAGGAAGTAGAAGAAGAAATAAAGTTGAACGAATCGGTAACGGACATTACCGCTTCTTTGAAGCGCCTCATTGAGACCTCCTCTTAGGGCAGTAAAATTTGTCTTTGAAGAAGACCAGGACCTCTAGGATGTTTCTAGGGAAGTGGGGAAGTGAAATGTCCAGGGTTTGGCCGAGAATGAAGGCTAAAATTGGTGTGAGGAGGAGAGGGATGAGATGCCCTTTTATAAGGGAGGAGAGGGGCACCTTTGGAAGTATAAGAAATATTAGTTTATATTAAATCCCAACCCCACTTAAAAGCTTCCAAAATGACTGATATACAAATATTAGATGAGATAGGGTTTTAATATCATCAACCAATATAATTTATACATGTTAGGAATTTATTTTAAACATTATCAACTTGATTTATCCTTATTTAATCATTTTAATTTTATTTGTGGTAATAACATTCTAAATTTTAAATTATAACAAATAATTACTTATTTGTTGTGAATTGTCCATAATTGGATACTTTATAACATTTAAAACAATTAATATTTAAATTTATAATTTTTAAAATATTTTTGTGATTTTTAAACAATTTTATAATATGTTATTTTTATAAAATAACAATAGTGTCAATTTTGACACTATTCATTTATTTGAATTTAAATAAAATATATACAGAATATATGTTCAAACTAAAAGATTTAATATATTCATAAAAGGTCATATGTATCTATAAAATTAGTGGAGAATATTAAATAGTTCATATAATATTTATTTTATTATTTTTAAAACCATTTATTTGGTTTATCTCTTAATAAAACAATTACTACATCATTTTGTATAATTATTTAATATATATATTTGTTGCATAAAAATTTAAAATAAATTCTTATGATGAATATAAATCTATTAAATTTCTCAATAATACTTTTACTCGTATTTATCATCTTATAATCACAATATTTAAATTGTTATATTTATTAAATTTTGAAGGTGGCAACTTTGGAATCATTTAAAATAAAATAATATAAGTGTCATATTCACCTTAATAAGGATCCAAATGGTCAACAATTCGGCCAGTGGATGATTAGGGTTTATATATACACTAATAATAAGTTTTTTTCAGATTTTAGGGCCTTTTGATATGTATTAATATTTCAATAAAAACTATACTATTGATTTTTCACTAAATAAATAATTTCAGCATCATTAATGTATAACATAATAATGTAATTAAATAACTCTTAAAAATTACAAATAAATTACCATGAAAAAGAAAAACATTTTATCTTTTAAATGAGTATTTATAACCGAATTTATATTCTGAATAAACTTATATGAAAAATACATTAATTATTAAAGTTGAGTGAGACATATTTCACTTTCCTTTAAATAAAATAAACTAAAGGTCTTAATCATCTCCAAGTTGGTTATAATGGATTCCATTTCGACCCAAATATGACTTAGGACAAATTATAATCATCCAAATGTATTAAGACAAGTATTAGGATAATTTTATAATATTATATTTACCCTTAATAACCCAATTTACCTTTTACTATGGTAAATAAAATTTACCGTTGTTACTATTTATAAAGCCCAAAAATAAATATTAATATATTAATATAATTAGGACCCACTGATTTCAAATATGGAATCCATTTTTCCAAATTCAATACACAGAATTTGCAGAAATTAAATTAAAATTAATTCCATTGTCGAAAGAAAATTACTTTTTGTTTAAAACATTGCAAAAGATTGAATTTATTTAACCTAAGAATTCAATGTAAAATCAAGGATAATGACATAAATTATATCAAATGGTAAAAATATATTATATTTATACTTTAAAACCATTAAATATTATAATTTAACCACATAAGATATTACGATGAAAAAAGTTGTTTTTAATTCAAATATTGCGTGTTTTTACTATTCATTAAAATATGAAAGTTATCAGAATAATATGAAAAATTTATCCAAGGTAAAATATTATATCCTGATTCCAAATCAAAATTTTATTTTGTAAAATTGAACTTATAAACATGTCAAAAACTATATTTAAATTGGGCGTGCCATCAAAAAGAGACAAAACTGCATTTTTTTAAAAATACTTATTTTACCTGAAAATTTTATTTTGTTCCTATACCATGTTCTAGAAAATGTGTAATATGAATAATAATGTTATAAAATTAAAAATTTAGTTAATACTATTCATAACTGCTAGTTAATAGTAATATTATAATAATATATCACTGTTTAGTAAAACCCGGTATTGCGTACAACACACGCTGTCGAGGAAGGTCGTGATTGCGTGTAATGCAAGCCAAGTCAGGGTTGCGTGTTGTGAAAGAATACTTCAATATTTTGTATAACAGAATCCAACCATATTTCATTTATACATTGAATATATATATATATATATACACTCAATGTTGTGTAGATTGACTATTATAAAACGAACCTGAAATCGTTTGCAACGCAATCTAAGAATAGTGTTGCGTACACTTCAAGCTAATACAGTGTGGCGTATAGAACAAGATAATCTTGTTGTAGCATAAAACACATGACATCAAATAAATTAAAAATAATACTTATCATAAAATATCGGGTTGTTACACTACAAATAATTGTTGTAGTGATATTTCCAACTCTAGGAAGTCATATCTCATGATCAACAAGCTACAACAATCTATCTAGCGCTAGAATGCACCTTTAGGTAGCCCTCAACAATGAGATACTTAAAGACCACCTCGGAAAAATTCTTTTAATGAAAGAGAATAACTAGGATCTTAATATAACATTTAAGTTCATCCGATAAATGGCTCACCATAGCGGTCTCATACTCTCTCAATGATGAAAAAAAGTGCTACACATATGTAAAGAGTCCTTAAAAGTCCATCACAGACATAATCCATTGAGTCAACCACTTGAAATCAGATGATCTCGCAAGCCTCAATTCCTCTGGTAATAATTTCTCCAAGAAACTCTCCAAAAATTCATTCAATAAAATAATATCAGCTTTTGTGGTCTATGCCTAAATGTCCCACCAATGCTTCACTATCCTCATAGCATATATTCATCCAACATGAACCACCTCTCAATATGAGTTTCTAAATGGTCATTTATCATCTTGATGGACTCAACCTATAATTCTCCTCCATCAGGTCCAAACTCTCAAGTAAAATTTGTATGGATCTATAAGTAAAAATCCCTTGTAAGATCATACATTCTTTTTAGAACCCCTCCCTAGCTATATTTCTATAAGCTACATGAATCAAGAGAGGTTATATCATAATTGATCCCCAATATCCTCACCTGACATGAATATTTCCTTAGGTTCCACCACTGGTGGATCATCCCTAAAAATTTCCTTTGGTCAACATATCAAAAAATCATCATCATGAAGGCATACATTTTTCATTGATAATCACAAGTCTCTAAAAACATAAAAAAACACTAAAAAAATTCCATAATAGGGAAAAAATGAAATGAAACAATAAGTATTTTCCACAACCCTCACCACGCAGTTAGAACCGACGCACTATCACTACCTTTAACCATCTTTCACCAAGGTACTAGTTAATAAGGGTAAAAACATTGTCAATATTCATGTTTCTCATTTATAATCACATTTATTATCATCATTAATAATTTTATAATCCTTATAAATTTATCATGAGATACCATTTCAATTCAACTTCAAAGTTATGGAAAAAATAGTTCAATTTCTAAAACAAACCGAGAACTCATTTTCCAGTGCATTCCAAAAGTAATGAATTTTAAAAAACACTTTAATGTTCATAGAATGATGCATGAAAACTCATCTCTCCTACCATACCAGGCCACATTTCAAATATCACAAAATCACATCATAAAATAACCATAGCACAAAACAAGTGCATCCTCCACGAAGAAATAACATCTACTATAATAGTAATTTCCAATCAATCCCACCCAGGTTATATCAGATATCCCATGTACATGGGTTGGGTACCCCCATACATGTGATAATAAATAAGGCCCAAATATTACTAGTATCCAATCTACCTTTCCCAAATAGTAAATCAAATTATAATGAAATGAAAATTGTCTCTGATATCGCTTAGTAATTTCCCGACTTGGGATCCCCACATTTGTTCCCCATGTTAGTTTGCTGCATGACCTTAGGAGCGCATCCCCATATTATAAAGGCTATTGACTAGTAGTGAGGGCCTAATATAATTCATGCAAATACTATACCCTCTTCATATAGAGTTAAATATTAGAGGAAATTAAATAAAAAACGAAATATATATCCATATCCAGAAGGATGCAAAAATCACATGATGAAAAAATGGAAATAAATTTTCAAATGGAACAATAGATATTCCATGATAATGTATGTTTCATGTGTCAAAATAAAAACTCAAAACCAAATACACAAACAACTACTAATCGGGTCCCAAACCATGTTCGGTTCCGTCATACATAATCCACCCCTACACATCTATCTAATATAGGGAATCATCCTTTATCTTGTCCAACAAACATGAAATGTATTGAGGTATTGATCAGGAATCCGATGAAGGGTGTGAGTCAAAATCAGTACACTACCACCAATGGAATCTAAAATAATATTTAGTCAAATAATTGTGTATTTAGTTGTATTAATAAATAATTATAGTGAATAAATAAATTGTTATCACATTATTAACTGTTGTTTTTTACCACAGAAACCTTCTGATTTCTATGGACACCTGTACTCTCAATACATGCTTTAGCCCATGCTAGAGTCTAAACTAATATAAAATAATATAATTTCTTAAAATTCCAGTGTTACCATTCTTTAATTCAATTAACACATGAATAATAGTGTTACCATTCATTAATTACCAAAATTGAATGATCGAGTTAGCATTCATTAAATCTTACCTTAATGCCCATGTTACCAATCATACCTCACAAAATTGAATGACCTTGATCGCATTACATAATTTATAAATTTGAAATACCATATTATCATTCATACCTCATGAAATTTGATGAACATGTTCCCATTCATTAAGACATAATTAATTCAACTATTACTTATGCATAAAAATTCAATTACCAATTAAATAATTAGTTAATCATACCAATCAAATTTATTAATTCAAAAAATAAGTCATAATATAAATCTGAAGGTTATTTTAATAATTAGTCATCAAATAATTCCCCTTAACTAACTCTCTAATAAATGAGGCACAAAAATCCCTTTATTTAAGTCTAAAATTAAATAATTACAAACTCGTAATTAATTTAAAAAATAATTATCTCAATTCACCATCTCAATATCTCATAATTAATTCTCAATTAATTATCTTAGATAAAAAATTACACAACTAATAATTAATTCAACAATTAATTATATAAAATCAACTATCTAAATATATCATAATTGATTCACAACTAATTATCTCAAATCCACTATCACAATATCTAATAATTAATTCAAAAATTAATTACCTCAAATAAACTATACAAATATCATAATATTAATTCATTTATCATTCAATTAAAAATTATCAATGTCACATAATTTATTCCCAAATTATTTCTCTCAAATATATAATCTCAATTATCCTTAATATCACATTTACCAAAATAAATTCATTCACCAAATTAATTAATTCAATCAAGGACACAATTGGTTAACATAAAACAGACATTCTATAATTACATACAAATAATTGAAATAAAGACTGTGGGATTTGAATTATATTCCATCGACCACAATTCTTGGATGAAAGATCACCTAATGGAAATCCCCATTTTGAGTGATGTAACGACCTAGAATGAGATCCAAATGTAAAACATAAATCAAGATAGAAGAATCGAGATATCATATTTCTAGATCTAAATCCACAAACCAAGATCTAGATCCATCAAATATAGATCATGATTTAAATAAAAGAAAATAAAAACCTTCCAAATGAAATAGACAAGAATGAGAGATAAATCAGGCTTAAAACACATACATGAAGAGATTAAAATCTACCAACATGGATTCAATTAAGCAAGAGAAAATGACATAAGTCCATCCAATCACATTTAGAGGGTCCGTAATTGGGATAAATTTATTATGGGCAGATGTAGTCTATTTTCGAAAATGTGATGGTGGTTTGGTATATTTTTAATAAAGTTTCACTAGATTAAAATATTATATGAACTTTTTTCTACTCGGGGTGTATATTTTCCCCAAGAAGGACACCTAAATATGTGTGTCCTCTAGGGGGTTCATGGTTTCTCCTAAGGTGACACACAATTTAAAAAACCGTGCGATATATATGAAATTCCCCACTATCAAGGGTTTTCCAGTTTGATGGACTATGACACATTGTTAGGGAAAACACTACGACAACTGTCCATCACCAGCTTTCTTATATGTTTTATCAATTTACACCCAAAGACGAACCAAAGCAGAAGAAAAATTTAAAATTAAAATATTTAGCATAAATATTACCTATTGATGAGCCCTATAAATCTCCCAAAAATTTTAGGAACATTCAAACGTGTGTTTGAGAAATCGATTTTTTGTTTATATTATTAGGGTGTTGAATATTTTTGGATATACCATAGTGGATGATCTATGTGATGTGGTTTAGTGGTAATTTTATGGGACTTTAAAAGTGTGATTCCCATTTTAAATAAGATGAATGTACTTTTGTGGTTTTCCTAAGGAATGTGATGATATTTTTTCTATTTATATTTCTTCATTAATAGATGAATTAGTATTATATATTAACATAGACATTATATATATGGAGAATAACTATCTATGTAATCTGATATTCTCAAATGAGCATTATTTACAATTTTTGATTAATATGATAAATTGTGAGGATAATCCTAGAAATTATATATATGGGCCTTAATATAATTTGGGTGGAGGGTGATTAGATTATACTAATAAACATTTATAAGGGATTTAATGATATTTGGTCTTGTTTTACTTATTTTATTCACCATTAATTACATCCCATATAATTGATATAAATTCTTCATTTAAATTTATTATAAAATTTCATTTTTTATCTTTTATGTTGTGGGGATTTTCATAAAAATGGGATTTGATTATTTACATGTATAATGATATATTCTTGGATCTATTAAAAGACTAATAGCTTCTTATAAGAATGAATTATGGTGATAATTTATTTTTATTCTAGACCACAAGGAGTCCTAGTGCATTCAGTTTTTGAAACATCAGGAACACAAACATGGAATGAGTTATTACACTGTACCAATGAGTTCCCATTAGTTTATCAGAACTCATTTTTAATAAGTTATAATTTGGAATTTTCAATTTGTGATTTTATAATTTAAAATATTTTTTGATTTCATAAAGTTTATTTTCTATTCACTCATAACTACTTTACAAAATATTTATTTTCTATTAATATGTTTCATGTAAGCATATAATTTTTTTAGAGAATTACGATTCCATGAATTATTTGGATTTGTGAGGATGAGGAAGAAATATTCAAAATGTTTCGTTATCCCATTATAATTTCTTTCTTTCATAAATATCTTAATTCAATCATTAAAAAACTATTCCCCCATTTTTAATAAATATAATTTTTTTCAAGAAATAATCATTTGTTACTTAACAGTGCCTTAGATTTTATTCTATATTTTTTACCCATAAAAGTTTTTTAAAATTAAGTTACTATTATATTACTATTATGTCATATGTGAATGTTTCTACGCAAAAACCTAACAGTTATGTGTGATGTTTGATTAGAGAAAAAATAAAAAAATTAATTTCATTGAATTTTATGACGTTTTAATACATGATAAACATAATATTTATAGTTTTTAAAAATGGTAACGACCTTGTGTTTTTGAATGAAAAAATATTTATGTTGTAATAATTTTAAAATTAAATAATGATACTTTTCAAAGGTGATATGAATAATAGTATTTTTATAAAAAATGTTTTATTTAATTTTTATGGTTAGTTAATGTTTGTTTATTTAGAAGAGATATTGTGTGATTTATGATTACGTATCATTATAATGATATACATTTATAATTTTTTTTGTAAATTTAAAAAATATAATCATTGGATACATTGTTTAATACATTTCATCATATATCAGTTATTATTATTCATAATTACTATTATGTAATTTCATATATTTTGAAATTTAGATTCGTTGTGTCTTATTCTTTCCAATATTTATTGAAATATATGTTTGATTCTTATTTCTATTAACCAATTCATTAAATCTAAATATGAGAATAGAAGATGAAAATTTTCATCTTTTCTTTTCAATTTCTATAGGGGTTATGCACATTTTCCAATATCATTGATTTAATTTTAAATTTGAATTAAATTATTTATAAGTTTACACAAGATTTAATGAGCTATTTTATTTGGGTAATTTTCCCTAATTCAAATTTCCAATCAGTATAATTTAAAATAAATTATTAATAAATTCTATAAATTTATTTATAATATCAAAACAAGAAAAATAATCATTTTTATTTAAAAATGGGTAACATTAAAATTCAATAGAGTGTTTTTTGTTGATATTTTAATATATACTTCACTATAGATTTATTATTTATTTAAAGGTTTTATTTAATTTTAAATGAATTTCTACACTAGAATTGTTTTAACTCTTATGTGGTTTAGAATAAAATATTTTTCCAATATACTTGAGTATTAATTTTTTGTACAAATATTGTTTTTAATATTGCAAGAATATTTATTGATATTGTAAACAATACAACATTAAATCATAAATCCTAATTGTTTCAATAATAATAATAATTTAGTGGGACTTACTTCAATGTTGATTATATTTAATTTTCTTGGTGGGTAGTATAATTAATTATTTGGGTATGAAATGAATATATTGAAAAAAATGAATAGTAGGATAGAAATGATTGATGGTTGAAGGTCTGTGACTCATTAAATTTCCACCTTCCACTAGAATAAATTGAACTTCAATTTATATAAGTCACACATTATTTAATAATATATTATGTATATTTATGATTCCCAGTCATTTTATCAATGAAATATGGGTTTCACCGGGATTTTGTTTCATATTATTTTTAATGAATCAATTTTATACAATTATTCTACTTTCGAAAAAAATAATTACATTATTAATTTTTTATGTTTTAATTATTTGGTAATTGCAAAAATTCCTAATTAAATAATATTAAAATATTTATTGAAATCACATTAATAAAAAATTTATAAAAAAGATATAATAATTATTAACAATTAGAAATTTTTTATATTTTAATTAGATAAAATAATAAATTTTGTTATCATATAATAAATATATTAATTGTATATAAGAAAATTAATATACTAGTATTTCACCTATGAATTCATACATAATGTAGTAGAAATTAAAACAAAAAAATTGACTATTAACTTTGAAAATAATAATTAATTGAATATATGTGCTGAAATAATTAAAACTTGATAAAGATAATAAAAATGATGATAAATCACAATAATGAAAAAAAATATGTATAGCAATAAAAACAAAAGGAGAATAAAATTCTGGATTTGTTAACCTAAAATTATCTATAATTATAAATGTGGGTTTTTCCCATAGGATAAATATGTGTGTGTATAAAAAATATGAAATAAGAAATCTTTATTTTTATAGTTGTTTTTAGGTTATTTTCTATAAATCACATTACATAAAGGATTAAAAAATAAAATTTTAAAATCAAAAGATTAATGGAAATGTAGAAGAATAATATAAATATTAATATATATGAATTTTAAATTAAATGTTTAATGGGTAAATTGTTATTAAATTAATTAATGAATTTAAATAAAAAAACTAACCCTCAAGTGATTATTTTATTATTCTACAACAAAAATTGAAATTTTAAATAATTAATATCCCTTAGTAAATGATAAAATTATGACTCTTATTAAATCCAAGTACATTTTTGTATGTTATAAAATATATGTTATAGTATACAAAACATATCCTATTTTATATAAATAATTTTTTGGAATTTATAAAATATTCAAGAAAGTACAGTATTTTTTAGGTAAATTATTTAATTCACATTGACCACAATTATAAAAAAAATCAATAAATGAAGAAAAATTATTTCAAAAATAAGGAAATTTAAAAATAAAAATATATTCCGAAGTTCAATATAACAATTCTAATAATATTCTAATAAATGGATGAATCATGGAAGATGGATTGAAATAATAAAATTCTGGGAAAAGAATATTCTCTTGAAAAATCTTCCTCATGATGAAGAATATTGAAAAAGGATCAAATAAAAAATATTTAATATAGAATAAAAACTCCATGTAATTTTTTTCAATAGTGAACATAAATAATAATCCCAAATATGAATGGAAATTTTATTTTCATTATTTTGAATAAAAATGGGGATTGTGAGAAGAAAAAAATCTTACCGTTATATGAATATAGATGCTCAGGGTAGTGGTGAGACTCTGGAGGCATCTTAGCTAATGAAATTAAATTTTATTACATTTCCAATAGTGGAGGGAGTGGATCATAATTTTAATTCTCCCATTTATGAAGACATAGTGGATCTAAGAATCCATCATATGGTTACTACAGGGTATCATTGTAAAATATTCAAACTGGAACACTATAATAGGAATGGAATTTAGTATGAGTGGAAATCCATGATGTATATTTTACTAAAAAAATAAAAATGGCCAATGATATTTACATAAAGTCGTTAAATGCATTTTATGGGAAGCATTCTGAAATTTCATATAGAATCACATATTCAATAATATGATGTTTTATTATATTATTTTTCAAAATATTATAAAAAATTTGATGTACATGAATATGGGGTAGCTATATAAAATACACATACTAGGATTTCATAAATATAAAAGTATGATAATAATAAAATATAATAATGAAACTTTATTTCTTTTAAAATTGGATACACTATCAAATATATATATAATATTATGTATTTATTAAAAAATAAATTGTAAATATATATTTATATATATATAAATTGTATCCTAATACATTAAAAAAACTAATTTCTCATACATATTATAGTATAAATATTATATTAGATCATATTGTTATATTTTATTCTATCATTTGTTTCAAAACATTGTAACTACACAGTTTATGTATCATTATTTGCTGAGTTCTAAATCAATTTTGATTCATAACCAAATTTAATCATGTTATGTAAAATTTTCATGCTTTTGAGAGATCAAGTTTAGTTTAGTTTGACAATTTGTATATCACATTGGATTTAAAAAATAAAAAAATAGGACAATATCAAATTGTATAATTTTAAATCATTAAACATGTTATTTTAAATAACACTGGAATATATATATCAAGCTTTTAAAATGAACATAAAATATTCTATAAAATATGAAAAACATCAATTTTGTTACTCTTAACGTGAATAGATAAAATTAGATTATATAATGAAGTAAAAATTGATTCAATATTTGTATTTTAAGGTAAATACATTTGATATTTTATATAGTAGAATGATAGATTTAATTATATAAAACTATGAACTATATGAGAGTCTAAAATTTTTAATTATATGAGGATTTTGATTTTAATTTAAATAAATACTAATTTTCCAGTTAGTATATAATATATCATTAAAAAAATTAACAAAAGTAAATTTAATTTTCTAATTTATATGGGAGTTGACGATGTTTTCCCATAGGTAGAGTTGACAGAATATTTTAGACACTGACTAAGAAAGTAAATTCAAATTTAAAATTATAATTTTTTTGTTACAAAAAATTTATGTACATGTTAAAATTAAACATAAATATTTATATAAAATAAATGATTATGTAAAATTTTATATATTTGAAATTGATTTTATAATAATTTTTCTTAAAAAATAACATATTAGATACCCAGTGTACAATAACATACCACACATTGTAATATAAATAAATCTATAAAAAAAATCATTAGACATTAGAGTTATTGTGCAAAAGCTAGATGAATGAATTTTTGAGGATACAAGAATTTGTTTTCTAAAAAATTAGTTAGAATATTCATGAAAATTTTGGTTTTTTGGAAATGTATTTCATATGTTTTCTTAAATAAATCATTTCTTGTTGCAATATTTTATAAAAAATGAAATCAAATGAAGAAGATTTTTGATATATAGAATTGCACCATTGTTTCATAAACCTATTTCAATTGGATAGAATTTTTATTACTGAGGATATTGGGAAAAAAGTTGGGCTAAATTTTTTTCATCTAATGTATCAAAACATCCCTCAAACATAATTTTTTTAAAATAAAATCCTACTATGATTTCTTATAATAAAACTTTCAAACATGTTTTGTTACAAAAATATTATGATACCTAAATATTAAAGAAAGTGGATAATGTTTTTTTTGTATATAATGTTTGAATTTTATTTAGTTATATAATTACAATCAGACAAAAATAGAAACATTTATAGATTAGTAATGTTTATAAAAATATTGGGTGTTGCGATAGGGTTACTAATAAGGTTGTGTGAAATATTATTTGAGTTTATGTAGTTTATGTTGAATATTTTGTAATGATAATAGAATTGACAAATATTGTAAAAGTGTAATTAAATGTCACTGATTAATGAAATTTGATGAAGCCTATAATTGATTATGTCCAATTAGACAATGCCTTCATACAATGTCTAATATAATTTTTTTGTAGAATGTTTTTAGATGTAAAAGTCACAAATGTATCTCATACTCATTAAAGAATATTATAGAACCATTGAGAATATTTTGATGAATTTTTTTAGTGGTTGTTTTGAATTTTTAGATTCCATTGAATGTGAATTTGAAAAATAATACTCACATGTTCTCCCAAAAGTATTTCTTTTAAAAGGGGTCATGTGTGAGTATACTTGATCGTCACTATTTAGGTGTGAAAATGGATTAATCATTTCATCAATCATTTTTCAGAGAGACACTAGATGAATTTTTAGAATGATATTTTCTAATGAGGAATATAATGGATAAATAATAAGATATAGTCTAATAGGTTATACATTATAATGGAATTATTTATATCTTTTGTAAGTGGATTAACTATGTGTAAGAAATTTTTAGCATTTTTTATGAGTTACCAAAAGAATTCAACATATAGATTTTTCTAGATGAACACATCAGATGGATGTTTCATAATATTTTTAAAGAGGATGTTCTTACGTTTTTCTCAGTATGAATGTGAAGTACATGATCTGTCATGAATTAAATTGGTGAATAATTTTACGAATTAGAGTATCAACAGTCTAACCCTTTTGGTCAAGGTTTCTAGAACATGCTAAAAAAATTACATTATTTTTTCAAGAAAGAATATTCGCTATTATTTATTATGTTGTAGTCTATGTGTATGGATATTCCATTATATGTGTGACCATATAAAAGGATTATTTTCTAGTAGATTATTTTATCTTATTATTTCCATCCTCTTCCATAGGCTCAGAACTCTTTTTGATTTGTGACACTTGTAAATTGTTTTACCCATTAAATTATTAATTTGAGTTTTTTTGTAAAAACTATAACCTATTATCAAGTGGTTATGGTTACATCATTTTATAGAAAAAAAGAAAAATAGATCACTAATACACTGATCTCAATATCAGTAATCTGAAAAATGATTTAGAAGACATTCAATTATTATTAGAGTGAATATTATCTTCACTTAACTCTATAATGATGATTAATGAAAATAGAAGTTTTTAGAGATGTTAATAATTCATATAATAGTAATGGGATTCCTATTTTTTATTTAAATGACAATCATATTCGGAAGGAAATAATATAATGATATCTTATGTCACTAGGTTCTGAATTTCTAAAAGATTGTACTGGTAGATTTCCTCATCATGTTGAAAATTTTACCTTCACATCTACTGATAATAAGAATTTTAAAAATGATGGGTGAGCTAAAAATTTTACACATTCAACACAATCTAAATGTGAGTTCCTTATTGTTAATTTAATTTCTAAAGAAAAATGAATTTTAGAGAAGTTAAAATAAACTATAATGGAAATATTAAATTTAAGAAAGAAAAGTCCCAAATCAAGAAATTAATGTAAGAGTATCTGTTGATGTGTGATTATGAACCTATTAGTGAATTAAATACAAGGGTGAATGTAATTTTTGACTCTAGAAGATGTTTTAGTGATGAGTAGGATAATTTAAATGTTGTTGAAAATATCTTATGAATTCCAATCTATAATATTTTTGTGAAAAATTATATATTAGTATATAGTGATCCCTAAAATATGTCTTTATGTGATCCACATAGAAATATAATTATTAATTAAATTAGAAAAAAGATTATGAATACCATGGAGAAAGTTGATCATGAAATTTCTTTCATTGCTTCTATGTATGGAAAATCATAAAATTTAGTCATGATAAAGAACTTTATAATTCTGACCCAAAAAATAGGTCAATATTTTTTTACAAATTTATGTATTGATTTATAAAAAGGTGAAAATATATTCAGGAATGTACAATGGGATGTTAATTGTGAAATATTTTCATTTTATAGATAATTGGAATATATCAAAAATATTTTCTAAAAAAAGTAAGATTTTGAAATTGATGAAGATGAAATAAATTCATGAAGATCAGTTTTTAATAATGAAGGAAAATACAAATTGTAACCTATATGAAAGGATAATAATTTCAATGAAAAAAATAGAAACCATTTGTCTATAGTTATTCAGGATGATGTAAGTAAAGATGTTTCTAATGACATCACTTATGATTCTATAGTAAAAACATTTATTTCAAAATTTAAGGATGAAATGTTAACTAGTGATCAATGTATTATTTATGAAGAAAAGGAAACATGGATGGATTTTATACCAAAAATAGATTCATATGAATTTCTTTGTAATATTTTAATTATTGAATGGTAAAAAAGGATATTCACAAAAAAAATTATTGTAAACAACCGATAATATTACATTGATGAAAAATAAATTTTTGTAGAAGATATTGAATGTAATGGACAATGATCTAGAACTTAATGAACACAAACATGTTAAATGTGACACCATAAAATTATAAATCATGAACATTGTATTTGATTGTGTGTGTGACACACAATGTCAAGGGAATAGGGGAATATAATATCCCAAGAACATATAATGTATTTAATATTTTAACTAAATTTAATCTTTGATATAGGTTATAATTCACGTGATACTAAGTCTGAGTGTTTTACATGTGATAAATATTTTCTTCAATGGCATGCATTACATGCATTACTATGTTTTACCATGCAATAATGTGTTATAAAAATGTTCTTATTTCATATAATAACATATAAACTTGCCATTAAATTAGAATTAATGAATAATATTAACTAGCATAGAAAAATCTATGGTTAAAAAAATATAAAACTAAATTAGTGGTTACAAATTTATAGAAATTTAATACACTAACCAATTGAATATACAAGAAATATTTTTAGATAAAACTATTTTTGTGCCTGCAAAGCTATTTTCTCTTCACAAATTAAATTAATTATAATTAGTGAGTGATATTAATTTAATATATATATATATATATATTCCATAATGTATATATTATATTAATCCAATATATTTGATCGGCATAAGATTTGAACAAACCAAATTTTACACATAAAAACCATTATTTTCTAAACATTTTTTAATGAAATTAAATGGAGAAACTATTTAAATCCAATTTTTTAATAATTTTATAGATTTTATATGTAAAAATAAATTTCAACTTTGATATATGAATAGAAAAACTAGTTTAGGGTGATTTATTGTTATTTTTCTGTAAATTTTCATTTTTTAGTGAAATGTATTGAAATCTAACTCAAATATTATTTTTATTATAATACATTTATAAAGATAAATTATATTTTTTATTGGTTTTAAAATTTTTTTGATAGATATTATATCATTTAATCAATTTTTGGTAATTATAATCAATTTCACATTGAAATATGATATAAAAATTTAGGACTTTTTTTAATGATTTTACATTAAAATGAAACATTGTCATACCCCATGTATGATTAATTTTAAATTTTCATTCTGCAAATGATAATATTTTATTATAGAAAAATTTATTTGAAATTTTGAATACGAAAAATTTACAGTTTAAGTTAGGTCAATGTTTTTTCATAAATATTATAGAAACTAATTAAAATTAATTACAATGATTAAGAAAAACATTTGCTTGAGAGGGGACTAATCCTTAATCTTTAGAGCCAAATGACTTAATAACTATTCCCGAATCTATTTTATATCCATATTTATAATATATTATATATTTTATAGAATTTATAAAACTATAATATCCAATTTATATGAGATAAACATAGGTTGAATTCCATTTCCAAAAATTTAAAAGCATTACTCCTCTTCTAATATATAAAACAAATCTCCCCTATATTTTACTCACACCTCTCATGACACATTGGTTCAACAAATATATTCATAAATAGCTCCCAAACTTAAATCCCCACATCCTTGAAACATACCTTTGGGATAAACTCAAAATAAGTAATCCCTAAGGTGAAAACCAAAAGGATTTTCTCAAAGAAGAGGTAAAATCATTCCTCAGGATCGTTAGTTTTATATATATTTTACATCCCCTAAAATACCCTAATTCCATTATTATATAAAAAATAATTATCATCAATTTATATTTATATGTGTTTATTTTTAGGTATTTACCTAAAAATAAATAATATTCTATCTAATGGGTAACGAAGTTCCTGTTTTTGTGCATGGCGACAACCGCTGCACAGAATGATGTTTTTTAGTTCTTGGTTTAATGCCTCTCATGTTGTGAATTATGATGGAAGAAATATTTATATTTGATATATATTATTTTTATAATATTATTATTCTTATTTTATTTTTATTTATAACATCCCTATGATCATTCCATCTTATGTCTATACGATAACATACTTCCTGGAAGTGTAACCACCGCCTCCGAAAACTGATGTGACTCGTTCACAAGATACATTGAATTTATAAAGGATGATTTTAATTAAAATAATGTTGCATAAAAATATATATTATATTAATGAAATAATTTCATTTCAGGAAATATTATATATATCATTTTCATTACTACCCTTCCACACACTTAAAAAGTGACAATGTCATTCATAGACATCTGTAACACTTCATTCTTCACAAGATTTGATTCCATTTACATGAAAATAATTTTATATTTAAAAGTCAATATTAAAAAAATGGTATTTATGATACAATTATCATTATGTAATTGTTAATTTTACATACCTTCATTCCATAATGATCAATTAAAAATACAAATGTTAAGCATTTGTATGTATAACCTACTGTCTTAATGACTATAATGCTAGTGCCTTTTTCATAACCATATTTAATGACTGGTTTTAAAAGAATTTTTATGCATAATTATGATAATTATTCTATTATTAATATGAATTATTGGTTATATAATGAACCCTTTGAATATAGTTGACCTACCAAAGTTGTTTTGATATCGAAACAGAAGATTATCTAAAACCCATTTTCAACTTAATTGATTCGGTAGTTGAATCCGACATGGTATTAAGTGAAATAAATGTAATGATAAACCTTGAAAAGTTTCTGAATAAATTAAATAAAGTAAATAATTTTATTATTCATAAATTTAGAGACACACGAGACAAGTCTGACATAATGTAAGCTATTTTCAACCCACTTTTTACAATTGTGAGATAAATGTTATGTTCACCACATGCTTATTTTGTGTGATGTATCTAACACCCTTTTATAAATATTATATCTTTAATTAATTTATCTTTATGTTACTTTTTGTTTTAGATTGAAATATTAATTCTAATGGAAATTGGGATCAGATTTACCCTATTGGAAATGAAATTTCATAACCTAATTCATTTTTCATTGGAATATATTTCTTCTTCGTTGTCGTTAATATTCTATTATAATGCATATAATGACTTAGACAATATATTAATATATTTCCAATTCTTGTAGGTTTATTTAAATATTATACACAAAATAAATTAATAGGTTTAGTCTCACTTCATTGTGATGGACTATTAATGGGTTTACATCACAACATCATTTTTTTCAGGATTGTTTACACATGAATTTTTATCAGATGAAATTATTTGATAATTGTACAAAAAAACATTTAATTATCATAAACTCGGATTATTTATTTCCTTGTTTATGTAATAATAAATTTTTCCCACTCATTGGTACATAAAATGTGTTACAAAATGTTTCTTAAAAAATATGACACCATTTATTTTTTTAGTTAGTGAAGTTATTTTCATCTATAACCCATGTTTTATTCAAATGTTGTCCAAAGAAAACTTCTCAAAATATTTTTGTAAATAAATTTTTTCAAATTATTTATTATACCTAAATCTTATGTTATTTTTCTGAACAAGAATTTTTTTTGCCTTTTACCATGAATAGATGATGTTCTTTATACCTCGTACCATATGTATGGATTTACCGATAATCATTTCATCGAATCATCCATTGAATGATAAAAATATTAAATTTTAAATAAAATATTTTTATAAAGTTATATTCAATAAAAATAATTTTCAATGAATAGGATTTTCATTTTTTAAAAAATTAAAAGGTTATTTTCATAATGAATTTTTTCAATAGGTCTTTTATTTCATTTCATAAGTGAAAACAATACTCTATTCATACTCCACAGGGGAAACATTGTTTCGATTCCATAATTATTCTTTCTCTAGAAAGCTATTGATTTATTTATCCATAGACATTATTGACATTCACTTCGGTTATTACATAGTTATCCCCCTTGAAATATTCAATTTACTATGATCATTAGACAATGAATTATAGCTAATAATCCATATCATATTTACTGGAAATGTTTATTTTAGAAACCTTATATCCTTTTTACATACAGTGTTTATCTTTTCATTTTATATCATGAATATACATATTCTCATGATATTATATGCTAAATTTATTATTATTCTTCCATAGGGATTATGATTCAAATGTTTGAAAGTGGTATTGGAAATATTTGAATGTTTAATGATTATTTTCCTCAAGAATATTTCATTAATCATTAAATGGTATTTCTATTCATCAATTTAAAAAAATACTTGTTCTTACTTTTCCTCAATTTTTGAATTATTGATAATACATTATCTTCAATTCAGTAAAGATATTTAAAGAGACATATTATTTATTTTGATTATTCTATATTTGGAATTATTTAGGTTGGTACCACACATGTTTGTCTTGGTTATAGATGTCCCCTTGATACATTTATAGTCTCATTAGATGAATTTATTGTGGAAGTTATATGGATTTCTACACGATATTCTAAACATTATTGTGAAATGTATTAAAGGAAATGGTTCCATATACCAAGAAATCATGGATTATAATACATAATAATTTACTTCATTTTGATCTAGTAATTAATCAACCTTGAGATTTTTTTATAAACATATCTATGGATGCATTTAATTCTCAAATCATTGATTGAATTGCATGTGTTTCAATTTCTTACCTTTAATTTTTTTTCATTATAATGTTATTTGAAAGGAATTAGTTTTTAGTTAATAATATACCGTAATTTTTTCCATTAAACTTTTGTATAGAATGGGTGTTTGGTTATTTTCATTACCATATTGATTGTTCTCATTATTAATTATTACTACTACTATGTTATACCCTTAATGATAATTTGAGCTCACACTTATTTGTTTCCTTTCCTCAGGGATCCAAGATGTGTAATGGGTAAGATATGTAAGGATATACAAGAGGGAATAAATTTATCCTTAAATGAAAAATATGTTATAATTTGTGTATTTATTTCTTTTTCATGACTCACGTATGCATCTTGTGTACCAATACTTAAAAACTTTTAGTTTCTTTGAGAATTGATTCCTTCTAATCATTCCGATGTAGTGGTAGTGGACACACACTCCGTGATTTTTAGGTTCAGGTACTTATAGTTGGTATTATATGATGTTTAGTAGAAAAATGTGGAGTAGATTTAAGAAAACATATATTAGATAATATAAAACAAAGATAGAATTTACAATATGTATATAAGAACATATTAATGTATGAGTTAGATATAGATTGTGTAGTTTTCTGAGAAATACATACTTTTTTAGATACAAAAAGTAGACACAGTTCTGGAACCAATGTACCTAGGAATAACTGATTTTACAAGGCGTGTTAGTCCAGACTTAGTGTGACATGGTATATAAAAGTGGGCCAATTTTTTTACCTGGTTTGACACTACTAGTGGATATTCTTAGGATAGTTCACATTTTCATATAATATCATTATGAAATAATTGAATAGAAAATGAAAATTAATGACATAGGTTAATCATTAAACCATGGAAGTATATATGTGAAAAATAATGGATAGTGAATTTATTTAAGAAGGTTTTATTGAAATCCATAGTTAACAGGATGTTTAGTGAATAACCATATTACAAGGATTTCTATCTTTCTTATTTTAGAAATTATATCAAAAAGGTTTTAAATAATGACAACATATATGTGAGGAGACAACCAATTTAGTCTTACAAAGATGGTGGTATTGAACCCCTGACAGATGGATGATAAGGTGTACATAAAAACCCCTGACCTATGTAATATCGTGGTTAATATGTCACTATTTTTAGTTAAATAATTTTATTCATGTTTCTCATTTATAATAACATTTATTATTATCATTAATCATTTTATAATCCTTCTAAATTTATCATGAGATATCATTTCAATTCAACTTCAATGTCATGGAAAAAAACTAGTTCAATTTCTTAAACAAACCCATAACTCATTTTCCAGTGCATTCCTAAAGTAATGAATTTTAGAAAACTACTTAAAGTTCAAAGAATGATTCATGGAAACTAATCTCTGCTTCCATACTAGCCACATGTCAAATCTCACAAAATATCATCATAAAATAACCATAGAACAAAACAAGTTTATTCTCCACAGAGAAATAACATCAACTATAATATTAATTTTCAATCAATCCCACCCTGGGTACTTTAGATATCCCATTTACATGGGTTAGGTAATCCCATACACGTGCTCATAAATAAGGCACAAATATTACTAGTTTCCTATCTACCTATCCCAAATAGTAATTCAAATTATAAAGAAATTAAAATTGTCTCTGATATCACGTTGTAATTTCCCAACCTGGGTTCCCCTCATCAGTTCCCCATCTACATGACCACAAAAGCACATCCCCATATTATAAAGGCTGTCGACTAGTAGTGAGGGCCTAATATAAGACATGGAAATAATATACACACTTCGTATAGAGTAAAACATCATAGGAAATTAAATAATAAATAACAAAATATATATATCCATATCCATAAGGATGCCAAAATCACATAATGAAAAAATGGAAATAAATTTTATAATGGAACAATAGATATTCCATGATAATGTATGTGTCATGTCTCAAAATAAGAACTCAATAGAAAATACACAAACAACTTCAAATCAAGTCCCAAACCACGTCTGCTTCCCTCATCCATAGTCCACCCCGAAAAATCCATCTAATATAGGAAATCCTCTTTTATCTTGTCCAACAACCATGAAATATACTCAGGTATTGATCAGGCATCCCATGTAGGGTGTGAGTGAAACTCAATACACTACCACCAATGGCATCTAAAATAATATTTAGTCAAATAATTGTGTATTTAATTGTATAAATAAAGAATTATTGTGAATAAATAAATTGTTATCACGTTATTAACTGTTGTTTTTTACCATAGAAACCTTCTGATTTCTTTGGACACCCGTACTCTCAATACATTCTTTAGCCGATGCTGGATTCTAAACTAATATAAAATAATATCATTTATCAAAATTCCATTGTTACCATTATTTAATTCAATTATCCCATGAATAATAGCGTTAATATTCATTAATTACCAGAATTGAATGATCGAGTTAGCATTCATTAAATCTTACTTTAATTCCAATGTTACCAATCATACCTCACACAATTGAATGACCTTGATCCCATTACATAATTTATAAATTTGAATTACCATGTTATCATTCATACCTCATGAAATTTAATGAACATGTTCTCATTTATTAACACATAATTAATTCAAATATTAATTGTGCACAAAAATTCTATTACCAATTAAATAATTAATTAATCATACCAATCAAATTTATTAATTCAAAAAATAATTCATAATATCAATCTGAAGGTTAATTTAATAATTAATCATCACATAATTCCACTTAACTAACTCCCCAATAAATAAGGCACAAAAATCCCTTTAATTTAGTCAACAATTATATAATCACAAACTCGTAATTAATTTAAAAAATAATTATCTCAATTTACCATATCAATATATACTAATTAATTCTCAATTAATTATTTTAGATAAAAAATTCAACAACTAATAATTAATTAAATAATAAATTATATAAAATCAACTATCTAAATATATCATAATTAATTCACAATTAATTATCTCAAATCCAATATCGCAAAATCTCATTATTAACTCCAAAATTAATTATCTCAAATATACTATTAAAATATATCAATATTAATTCATTTATCATTCAATTAAAAATTACTAATATCACATAATTAATTCCCAAATTATTCCTCTCAAATATATAATATCAATTATCCTAAATATCAAATTTACCAAAATAAATTCATTCATCAAATTAATTATTTCTATCAAGGACACTATTGGTTATCATCAAATAGATATTATATAATTACATACAAATAAATGAATCAAATACTATGGGATTTGAATTATATTCCATCAACCACAATTCCTTGATGAAGGATCACCTAATTAAAATCCCCATTTTGAGTGATGTAATGACCTAGAATGAGATTCAAATGTAAAACATAAATCAAGATAGAAGAATCAGGATATCCTATTTCTAGATCTAAATCCACAAACCAAGATCTAGATTTATCAAACATAGATAAAGATTTAAATAAAAGTAAATTTTAACATATATAATTAAATAGAGAAGAATGAGAGATCAATCAGGCTTAAACCACATACATGAAGAGTTGTAAATATACCTACATGGATTCAATTCAGCAAGAGAAAAGGACATAACTCCATCCAAGAACATATGGAGGGTCCGTAATTGAGATAAATATATTATGGGTAGATCTAGTCCATTTTGGAGAATTAGATGGTGGTTTGGTATATTTTTAAAAAATTTCACAGGATTAAAATCTCGTATGTATGTTTTTATATCGGGGTCTATAGTTTCCCCAAGAAGGACACCTAAATCTGTGTGTCCTCTAGGGGGTGCATGGTTTCTCCTAAGGTGACACACAATTTAAAAAATCGTGCGATATATGTGAAATTACCCACTATCCAGGGTTTCCCGGTTTTTTGGGATATGACACATTGTTAGGTAAAATGCTTCTACAACTATGCACCACCTGCTTTCTTATATGTTTTCTCAATTTTCACCCAAAGACAAACCAAAGAAAATGAAAAATTTAAAATTAAAATATTTAAAATAAATATTACCTATTTATGAGCCCTATAAATCTTCCTAAAATTTTAGGAACATACAAACTTGTGTGTGGGAAATATATTTGTTGTTTATATTATAAGGGTGTTTAATATTTTTGGATATACCATAGTGGATGATCTATGTGATGTGGTTTAGTGGTAATTTTATGGGACGTTAAAAGTGTGATGTCCATGTTAAATGAGATGAATGTACTTTTGTGGTTTTCCTAATGAATGTGAGGATATTTTTTTCTATTTAGATTTATTCATTAATTGAAGAATTAATATTTTATATTAACATGGAAATTAGATATATAGAGAATGACTATCTATGTAATATGATATTCTCAAATGACAATTATTTACAATTTTTGATTAATATGATAAATTGTGTGGATATTCCTAGAAATTATATATATGGGTCCCAATATTTTTTTGGTGTAGGATGATTAATTTATAATAATCAACATTAATATTCGATTTATTGATATTTGGTCTTGTTTTACTTATTTTATTCACCATTTATTACATCCCATAGAATTGATATAAATTATTAATATAATTTTATTATAAAATATCATTTTTATTATCTTCTATGTTGTGGGGATTTTCTTCAAAAGGGGTTTTCATTATTTACACGTGTAATGATATATTCATGGTTCTATTAAAAGACTAATACCATGTTATAAGAATGAATTATGGTGATAATTTATTTTGATCCTAGACCATAAGGAGTCCTAGGGCATTCAGGTGTTGAAACATTGGGAACACAGACATGGTATGAATTATTACACTGTACCAATGAGTTCCCATTAGTTTATCAGAACTCATTTTCAATAAGGTATAATATGGTAATTTTCAATTTGGGATTTTAAATTTTAAATTATATTTTTATTTTCATAAATTTAATTTTATATTCACTCCCAACTACTTTCCATAATATTTTTTTCCATTAATATGTTTCATGTAAACATCTAAAAGTTCTATAGAATTATGATTCCTTAAATTATTTGGATTTGTGAGGATGGGGAAGACATATTCCTAATGGTTAGTTATTCCATTATCATTTCTTTCATTCTTAAATATCTTAATTTCAACTTTAAAAAACTATTCCCTCTATTTTTAATAAATATAATCTTGTTTCAAAAAACAATCATTAGTTATTTATCACTAACTTATATTTTATTCTATATTTTTTACCCCTAAAAGTTTCTTAAAATTAAGTCACTATTATGTCATATGTGAATGTATCTACGCAAAAACCTAACAGTTATACGTGATATTCGATTACAGGAAAAATAGAAAATTTCATTTCATTTAATTTTATGACCTTTTAATACATGTCAAATAGAATATTTATATTTTTTAAAAATGGTAACGACCTTGTGTTCTTGAATGAACAAATATTTATGTTGTAATAATTCTAAAATTAAATAATGATACTTTTCAAAGGTGATATGAATAATAGTATTTTTATAAAAAAATTATTTAATTTATATTGTTAGTTAATGTATGTTTATTTTGAAGAGATATTGTGTGATTTATGGTTTCGTATCATTATAAAGATATATATTTATAATTTTTTTTTAAATTTAAAAAATATCATCAATGGATACTTTGTATAATACATTTCTTCATATATAAGTTATTATTCTTCATAATTACTATTATGTAATTTCATATATTTTGAAATTTAGATTCAGTGTGTCTTATTATTTCCAATATTGATTGAAATATATGTCTGATTCTTATTTCTATTAACCAATTCATTTAATCTAAATATGAGAATTGAAGATCAAAATTTTCATCTTTTCTTTTCTATTTATATAGTGGTTATGCACATTTTCCAATATCATTGATTTAATTTTAAATTTGAATTAAATTATTTATTTCTTTACACAAGATTGAATGAGCTATTTTCTTTGGATAATTATCCCTAATTAAAATTTCAAATCAATATAATTTAAAATAAATTATTAATAAATTCTATAAATATATTTCTAATATCACAAATAATTAAATAATCAATTTTATTTAAAAATGGGTAACATCAAAATTCAATACAGTGTTTTTTGTTGATATTTTAGTATATACATCACTATAAATTAATTATTTATTTAAATGTTTTTTTATTTTTTAATGATTTTTATAGTAGATTTTTTTTACCCTTATGTCGTTTAGAATAAAATATTTTTCCAACATACTTGTGTATTAATTTTTTTTGTACAAATATAGTTTTTCATTTTAGAAGAATATTTATTGATATTGTAAAAAAGACAACATTCCATCATAAATCCAAATTATTTCAATAATAATAATAATTTAGTGGGACTTACTTTAATGTCGATTATATTTAATTTTCATTGTGGGTAGTATAATTAATTGTAGGTGGATGAAATGAATATATTGAAAAAAATGAATAGTAGGATAGAAATGATTGATGGTTGAAGGTCTTTGACTCATTAAATTTCCACTTTCCACTAGAATAAATTAATCCTCAATTTATATAAGTCACACATTATTTAATAATATATTATGTAATTTTAGGATTCCTAATCTTTTTATTAATGAAATATGGGTTTCACCGGGATTTTATTTCATATTCTTTTTAGGGAATCAATTTTATACAATTATTCTACATTTGAAAAAAAATAATTACATTATTATTTTTTTATATTTTAATTAGTTGGTAATTGGAAAAATTCCTAATTAAATAATATTAAAATATTTATTGAAATCACATTAAAAAAAATTATAATAAAGATATAAGAATTATTAACAATTTGATTTTTATTTATATTTTAATTATATAAAATAATAAATTTTGTTATCATAACATAAATATAGTAATTGTATATAAGAAAATTAATATACTAGTATTTCACCTATGAATTCATACATAATGTAGTAGAAATTGAAACAAAAAAATTGACTATTAATTTTGAAAATAATAATTAATTGAGTATATGCACAGAAATAATTAAAACATGATAAAGATAAAAAAATGACGATGACTCACCATAATGAAAAAAATTAAAAAAATTATTTATAGCAACAAAAACAAAAGGAGAATAAAATTATGGATTTGTTAACCTATAATTCTCTATAATTATAAATTTGGGTTTTCCCCATAGAATAAATATGTGTGTGTATACAAAATATGAAATAAGAATTCTTTATTTTTATGGTTTTTTTATGTTATTTTCTATAATTCACATTATATAAAGGATTAACAAATAAAATTTTAAAATCAAATGTTTAATGGAAATGTAGAAGAATAATATAAATATGAATATATATAAATTCTAAATAAAAAGATTAAGGGGTAATTTTATTATTAATTTAATTAATGAATATAAATAAAAAACTAACCTTTAAGTGATTATTTTTTTTTTCTGCAGTAAAAATTGAAAATTTAAAAAATTAATCTCCCTTAGTAATGATATAATTCTGACTCTTATTAAATCCAAGTACATTTTTTATGTTATAGAAGATATGTTATAGTACAAAAAACATATCTAATTTTCTATAAATAATTTTTTGGAATTTATAAAATATTCATGAAAATACATTATTTTTAAGGTAAATTATTTAATTCACATTAACCAAGATTATACAAAAAATCAATAAATGAAAAAAAATATTTAAAAAATAAGGAAAATTAAAAATTAAAAAATATTCTTAAGTTCAATATAACAATTCTAATAATATTCTAATAAATTCATAAATCATGGCTGATGTATTGAAATAATAAAATTCTGGGAAAACAATATTTTCTTGAAAAATATTCTTCACGATGAATAATTTCGAAAAAGGATCAAATAGATAATATTTAAAGGTCAATAAAAAATCAATATAATTTTTTTTCAATGGTAAATATAAAAAATAAGCCCCAATATGAATGGAAATTTTATTTTCATTATTTAAATTAAAAATGGGGATTGTGAGAAGGAAAAAAATCTTACCGTTATATGGATGTTGATGATCAGGTTAGGGGTGAGAATCTAGAGGCATCTTAGCTAAAGAAATTGAATTTTATTACATTTCCAATGGTGGAGGAAGAGGATCATAATTGAAATTCTCCAATTTATGAAGACATAGTGGATTTAAAAATCCATTCTGTGGTTACTACTGGGTATCATTGTAAAATATTCAAACTGGAACTCTATAATTGTAAAGGAATTTAGTGTGAATAGAAATCCATGATGTATATTTCTCTATAAAAATAAAAATGGGCAATTATATGAACATAATGTCGTTAAATACATTTTATGGGAAGCATCATGTAATTTCAAATAGAATCACATATTCAATAATATGATGTCTTATTATAAAATATTTCAAAATATTATAAAAAAATGGATGTACATGAATATGGGGTAGCTATATAAAATACACATACTAGGATTCTATAAATATAAAATGATGATAATAAGAAAACATAATAATGAAACCTTATTTCTTGTAAACTTGGATACACTATAATATATATATAAATATAATATTATATATTTATTAAAAAAATAAATATTAAATATATATATATATATATATATATATATTGTATCCTAATACGTTAAAAAATTTATTTTTCTTACATATTATAATATAAATATCATATTATCTCATATTTTTATATTCTATTCTATCATTTTTTTCAAATCCTTATAACTACACAGTTCATGTATCATTAGTGGGTGAATTATAAATCCATTTTGATGCATAACCAAATTTAATCATATTATGTCAAATTTTTATGCCTTTAAGAGCTAAAATTTAGTTCTGTTTGATAATTTTTATATCACTTTGGATTTAAAAAATAAAAAAATTGGACAATAACAAATGGTATAATTGTAAATTATTAAACATGTTATTTTAAATAACACTAGAATATATTTATCAAGATTTTAAATTAAACAAAAAAAAATCTATAAAATATGAAAAACATCAATTTTTATACACTTAACGTGAATAGATAAAATTATATTATACAATGAAGTAAAAATTGATTCTATATTTGTATTTTAAGGGAAAAACATTTTAAATTTGATATAGTAGATTGTTATATTTAATTATATAAAACTATGAGCTATATGAGAGTATAAAATTTTCAATTATATGTGGATTTTAATTTAAATTGAACTAAATACTAATATTCCTGTAAGTATATAATATATTATTAAAAATTTAAGAAAATTATATTAAATTTGCTAATTTTTCTGGGAGTTGACGATGTTTTTCCATAGGTAGAGTTGACAGAATAGTTTAGACATTGACTCAGAAAGTAAAATCAAATTGAAAATTATAATTTTTTTGGTTACAAATAAATTTATGAACCTGTTAAAATTAAACTTAAATGATTATATAAATGAAATGTATAATAATTATGTAAAATTATATATATTTGAACTTGATTTTATAATAATTTTACTTGAAAAGTAACATATTAAATACCCAGTGTACAATAAAATACCACACATTGTAATATAAATAAATCTAGAAAGAAAATAATTAGACATTGGAGTTATTGTGAAAAAAGTTATATGAATGAATTTTTTAGGATACAAGAATTTGTTTTCTAAAAAATTGGTTTGATTTTTCATGAAAAGTTTAGTTTTTTCTTCTAATTTATCAAAAATCTCATCAAACATAATTTTTTAAAATAAAATTCTACTATGATTTCTTATAATAAAATTTTCAAACATGTTGTGTTAAAAATATATTATGATACCTAAATATAGAAAAAAGTGGATAATGTTTTTTTGGTATAGAATGATTGAATTTTATGTATTTATATAAATATAATCTGACAAAAATAGAAAATATTTTAGATGAGTAATGTTTATAGAAATATTGGGTGCTGTGAAAGGGTTACAAATAAGGTTGTGTGAAACATTATTTGAGGTTATGCAGTTTATGTTGAATATTTTGTAATGGTAATAGAATCTTCATATTCTATAAAAGTGTAATTAAATGTTTCTAATTAATGAAATTTGATGAAGTCTATAATTGATTATGTTAAATTAGACAATTCCTTCAAACAATGTCCAATATAAGTTTTTTGTAGAATGTTTGTTTGATGTACAAGTCACTAATGTATCTCATACTCATTAAAGAATATTATAGAACCATTGAGAATATTTTGATGATTTTTATTGGTTGTTTATAATTTTTAGTTTCCATTGAATTTGAATTTGAAAAATCATTCCCACGTGTTCTCCCAATAGAATTTCTTTTAAAATGGGTCATGTGTGAGTATGCATGATGTTCACTATTTAGGTGTGAAAATGGATTAATCATTTCCTTATTCATTTTTCAAAGAGACACTGGATAGCTATTTATAATGATATTTAGTAAAGACGAATATAATGGATGAATAATAAGATATAGTCTAATAGGTTCTAAATTATAATAAAATTATTTATATCATGTGTAAGTCGATGAACTATGTGTAAGAAATTTGTTTAGTTTTTTATGAGTTACCAAAAAAACTCATCATATAGATTTTTCCAGATGAACACATTAGATAGTTGTTTCTACTATTGTTAAAGAGGATGTTATTTCTTGTTTCTCAGTATGAATGTGAAGTACATGATCTGTCATGAATTAAATTGGTGAATAATTTTACGAATTTGAGTATCAATACTCTAACCCTTTTTGTGAATGTTTCTAGAACATGTTAAAAAATATTTACATTATTTTTTCAAGGAATAATATTAACCATTTTTTATTATGGTTTAGTCAACGTATATGGATATTCCATTCTTTGTGTGACCGTATAAATGGATTATTTTCTTGTAGATTGTTTTATTTTATTATTCCCATCCTCTTCCATAGGCTCAGAACTCTTTTTGAGTCGTGAAACTAGTAAATTTTATTCCACATTTAATTATTCTTTTGAGTTTGTTTTTTATAAAAACTATAACCCCTTATCAAGTGGTTATTGTTACTTCATTTTATAGGCAACAAAAAAGAAAAATATATCACTAATTCACTGCTCCCATTATCAGTAATCTGAAAAATGATTTATAGGACATTCGATTTTTATTAGATTGAAGATTCTCTTCAGTTAAATCTATAACGATGATTAATAAAAATAGATGTTTCTAGAGATGTTCATAATTTATCTAATAGTAATGTGATTCCTAATTTTTATTTAAATTATTAACATATTCAGAAATAAATAATATAATTATATCTTATGTCACTAGGTTATGAATTTCTAAAAGATTGTTCTGATAGATTTAATCCCCTTTCTGAAAATTTTCCCCTTACATCTGTTGATAATATGAATTTTAAAAATAATGGTTGATATAAAAATTTGATACATTCAAAAAATCTAAAAGTGAGTTATTTATTTTTAATTAAATTTCTAAAGAAAAATTAATTTTAGAGAAGTTAAGAAAAATCTATAATGGAAATATGAATTTGAAGAAACAAAAGTACCAAATCATGAAATTAATGTAAGAGTATCGTTTTATGTGTGATGTTGACCATATTAGTGAATTAAATACAAGGGTGACTGTAATTCTATACTCTATAAGATGTTTTAGTGATGAGTGGGATAATTTAAATATTGTTGAAAATATCTTATGAATTACAATATATAATTTTTTTGTGAAACATTCTTCATTAGTATATAGTGATCCCTAAAATATAGCTTTATGTGATCCATGTAGAACTATAATTACTAATTAAATGAGAAAAAAGATTATTAATACCATGGAGAATGTTGATTAGGAAATTTATATCATTTTTTATATATATGGAAAATCATAAAAGGTAGTCAAGATAAATATTTTTATAAATCTGACCCAAAAAATTGGTCTAAATTTTTTTAACAAATTTCTGTATTGATTTATAAAATGGTGAAAATATGTAGAGGAATGTAGAATGGGATAATAATTTCTATTAAAAAAATAGAAACCATTTGTCTAATGGTATTCAAGATGATGTAATTAAAGAAGTTTCTAATGACATCACTTATGATTCTAATGTTAAAACATTTATTTCAAAATTTAAGGATGAAATGTTATCTAGTGATCAATATAGTATTTATGAAGAAAAGGAAACATGGATGGATTTTATACTGAAAATAGATTCATATTAATTTCATTGAAATATTTTAATTATTGAATGGTAAAAAATGATATTGACAAAAAAAATATTTTAAACAACGGAGAATATTATATTGATGAAAAATAATTATTTGTATAAAATATTGAATTTAAAGGACAATGATAAAGAACTTATTAAACATAAAAAAGTTAAATTTAAAACCATAAAATTATAAATCATGAACATGGTATTTCATTCTGTGTACGACACACAATGTCAAGGGCATAGGGGAATATAATATCCCAAGAACATATAATGTATTTACTATTTTAACTAAATTTAATCTTTGATATAGGTTCTAATTCACGTGATACTAAGTCTGAGTGTGTCACATGTGACAAATATTTTCTTCAATGGCATGAATTAGATGCATTATTATGTTTTACCATGCAATAATATGTTATAAAAATGTTCTTATTTCAAATAATAATATATAAACATGCCATTAAATTATAATTCATGAATAATATTAACTATCATTGGAAAATATATGGTTTAAAAAAAATATAACTAAATTAGTGGTTAAAAATTTATATAAATTTAATACACTAATCAATTGAATATTCAAGAAATATTTTTAGAGAAAACTATTTTTGTGCCTCCAAATATATTTTATCTTTACAAATTAAATTAATTACAATTAGTGAGTGATATTAATTTAATATATATATATATATTCCATAAAAAGTGTATTATATTAATCCAATATATTTTATAGTCATAAGATTTGAACAAACCAAATTTTTCACATAAAAGACTTTATTTTCTAAGCATTGTTTTATTGACATTAAATAGAGAAACTATTTAAAAATCAATTTTTTAATCCATTTATCGATATTATATGTAAAAATAAAATTCAACATTGATATATAATTATAAAAATTAGTTTAGGGTGATTTATTCTTATTTTTCTGTGAATATTCATTTTTTAGTAAAAAGTATTGAAATCTAAATCAAAACTAATTTTTCTTAGAAAGGAATTTATAAATATAAATTATATTTTTTATTGCTTTTAAAAATAAATTTGATAAATATTATATCATTTAATCAAATTTTGGTAATTATAATCAATTTCACTATGAAATATGATATAAACATTCATGATTTTTTTAAATGTTTTTACTTTAAAATAAAACATTTTCATACCGCATGTATGATTAAATTTAAATTTTCTTTCTATAAATGATAAGATTTTATTATAGGAAGATTTATTTTAAATTTTCAATATTAATAATTTATAATTTTATTTAGGTCAATGTTTTTTTCTTAAATATTAGAGAAACTAATTAAAATTAATTACAATGATTAAGAAAAACCTTTTCTTGAGAATGGACTAATCCTTAATCATAAGAGCCAAATGACTTAAAAAATATTCCAAAATCTTTTTTATGTCCATATGATTAATATATTATGCATTTTATAGAATTCATAAAAATATAATATCCAATTTACATGAGAAAAACATAGGTTGAATTCCCTTTCCAAAAATTTAAAAGCATTACTCCTCTTCCAATATAAAAAAGAACTATCCCCTACAATTTACTCACACCTCTCAAGACACCTTGGGTAAATAAATATATTCATAAATAGCTCCCAATCATAAATCCCCACATCCTTGAAACATACCTTTGGGATAAATTCAAAATAAGTAATCCCTATGGTGAAAACCAAAAAGAGTTTCCCAAAGAAGAGGTAACTTCATTCCTCAAGATTGTTAGTTTTATATCAATTATACATGCACTAAAATACCCTTATTCCAATATTATATAAACAACTAATTATATTCAATTTATATTTATATTTGGTTATGTTTAGGTATTTACCTAAAAAGATAAAATCTTCTATCAAATGGGTAACGAAGTTCTCGTTTATGTGTATGGAGACAACCACCTCACAAAATGATGAATTTTAGTTTTTGGTTTAATTCCTCTCATGTTAGGAATTATGATGGAAAAAATAATTATATTTGATATATATATTATTTTTATAATATCATTATTATTATTTTATTTTTATTTATAACATCCCTATGTTCTTTCCATCTTATGTCTATACGATAACATACATTCTGGAAGTGTGGACTACTGCCTCTTAAAACCGATGTGACTCGTTCACAAGATACATAGAATTTATAAACGATGGTTTTGACTAAAAATTTGTTGAATTAAAATATATATTATATTTTTGAAATAATTTCATTTCTGGAAATAATATATATATCATTTTCATTAATACCCTTCCACACACTTAAAAAGTGATAATGTCATTTATAGGCGTCTGTAACACTTCCTTCTTGACATGATTTGATTCCATTTACATGAAAATATTTATATATTTAAGTGTAAATGATAATAAATGGAATTTATGATAAAATTATCATTCTTTAATTATTAATTTTACTTACTATCATTCCATAATGATCACTTAAAAAATGCGAACGTTAAGCATTTGTATCTATAACCTACTATCTTAATGACTATAAGGTTAGTTCCTTTTTCATAACCATATTAAATTTTAGGTTGTAAAAATAATTTTTTATGCATAATTATGTTAATTATGCTATTATTAATATGAATTAATGGTTATATAATGAACCCTATGAATATATTTTACTTACCAAAGTTGTTTTGATATAGAAACCGAAGATCATCTAAAACAAATTTTCAACATAATTGTTTCAGAAGTTGAATATGACATGGTATTATGTGAAATAAATGTAATAATAAACTATGAAAAGTTTTAGAATAAATTAAATAAATTAAATAATTTTATTATTCATAAATCTATAGACACACGAGACAAGTCTGGCACAATGTAAGGTATTTTCAACCCACTTTTTACAATTGTGAGATAAATGTTATGTTCACCACTTTCTTATTTTGTGTGATGTATCAAACAAACATTTTTAAATATTATATCATTAATTAATTTATCTTTATTGTATTTTGAGTTTCAGATTGAAATTTTTCTTCTAATGGAAATTGAGATAAGATTTAGCCAAGTGGAAATGAAATTTCATAACCTAATTAATTTTTCATTGGAATATATTACTTCTTCATTGTCATTAATATTTTATTATAATTCTTATAATAACTTATACAATATATTAATATATTTCCAATTCACGTAGGTTTATTTAAATATTATACACATAATAAATTAATTGGTTTAGTCTCACTTCATTTTGATGGTCTTTTAATGGGTTTACATTACAATATCATTTTGTTCGGGATTATTTACACATGAATTTCCATCAGATGAAATTATTTGATAATTGTACAAAAAAACATATAATTATCATAAACTCTGATTATTCATTCCCTTTTTATGTAATAATAAAATTTTCCTACTCTTTGGTACATAAAAAGTGTTACAAAATGTTTCTTATAAAATCCGACATCATTTATCTCTTTAGTAGAAGAAGCTATTTTCATCCATAACCTATGTTTAATTCAAATGTATTCAAAATAAAACCTTTCAAAACTGTTTTTTAAATAAAAATTTTCAAATTATTTACTATACATAAATCTTATGTTCTTTTTCTTAACAAGTAATTTTTAACCTTTTACCAAGAAAAAATGATGTTCTCTATAACTTGTACGATATATATGGATTTATCGACAATCATTTCACCGAATCATCCATTGAAAGATTAAAAGTTTAAATTTTAAATAAAATATTTTTATAAAGCTATATTCAATAAAAAATAATTTTCAATGAAAAGGATTTTCATTTTTGAAAAAATTAAAAGGTTACTTTCTTAATGAATGTTTTCAATAGGTCTTTAATATCTTTTAATAAATGAAAACAATCCTCAATTTTTGCTCCACATGGGAAACATTGTTTTGAATCCATAATTATTCTTACTCTAGAATGCTATTGATTTATTTATACATTGAAATTATTGACATTCACTTATTTTATTACATAGTTATCCCCCTTGAAATATTCAATTTCCTATGATCATTAGACCTTGAATTTTACCTAATTATCCATATAATTTTTCATAGATATGTTTATTTCAGAAACCTTATATCATTTTTACATACAATTTTTTTCTTGTCATTTAATATCGTGAATATACATATTCTCATGATATTATATTCTTAATTTATTATTATTCATTCATAGGGATTTTGATTCAAATGTTTGAAAGTGGTATTGGAAATATTTGAATGTTTAATGATTATTTTCCTCAAGAATATTTCATTAAACATTCAATGGTATTTCTATTCATCAATATAAAAAATACTTGTCGTTACTTTTCTTCCATATGTGAATTATTGATAATTCATTATCTTCAATTCAATAGGGATATTTAAAGAGACATATTATTTATTTTGATTATTCTATATTTGGAATTATTTAGATAGGTACCACACATGTTTGTCTTGGT
Organism: Viscum album; assembly: GCA_963277665.1. Taxonomy (NCBI): domain Eukaryota; kingdom Viridiplantae; phylum Streptophyta; class Magnoliopsida; order Santalales; family Viscaceae; genus Viscum; species Viscum album. The sequence goes on along the minus strand of OY728152.1, from coordinate 196,825,242 downwards.
TATAGATGGCCCCTTGATACATTAATAGTCTCATTAGATGAATTAATTGTGTAAGTTATATGGGTTTCTAACCGATATTCTAAACCTTCTTGTGAAAGGTATTACGGGAAATGGTTCTATGTACCAAGGAATCATGGATTATAATACTTAATAATTTTCATCATTTTGAACTAGTAATTAAGAATCCCTGAGATTTTTTATCAACATATCTATGGATGCATTTTATTATCAAATCATGGATTTAATTGATTGTGTTTCAATTTATTACCTTTAAATATTTGTTTTCATTATGAAGTTATTTTTAAAGGAATTAGTTTTTAGTTAATAACATACCATAATTTTTTCCATTCAACTTTTGTATAGCATGGATGTTTGGTTATTTTAATTACCATATTAATTTTAGTCATTTATTAATTATTACTACTACTATGTTATACCCTTAATGAGAATTTTAGCTCACCCTTATTATGTTTCCTTTCCTCAGGAATCCAATATGTGTAATGAGAAAGATATGTAAGGATATACTAGAGGGAATAAATTTATCCTTAAATGAAAAATATTTTATAATTGGATTATTTATTTCTTTTTCATGACTCATGTACGAATCTTGTTTACCAATACTTATAAACTTTTACATCCTTAGAGAATTGATTCCTTTTAATCATTCCTATGTAATGGTAGTGGACACACAATCTGTGATTTTTAGGGTCATGTATTTATAGTTGGTATCATAGGATGTTTAGTATAAAAATGTAGAGTAAATTTAAGAAAACATATATTAGATAACATAAAACTAATATAGAATTCACAATAAGTATATAATAACATCTTAATGTATGAGTTAGATATAGATTGTGTAGTATTCTGAGAAATACAACCTTTTTCAGATACTAAAAGTATTCATAGTTCTAGAACCAATGTACCTTGGAATAACTGCTTTTACAAGGTGTGTTAGTCCAGAATTAGTGTGACCTAGTAAATAATAATGGGCCAATTTGTTCACTAGGTTTAACACTCCTAGTGGATATTCTTAGAATAATTCACATTTTCATATCATATCATTATGAAATAATTGAATAGAAAAATAAAATGAATGACATAGGTTAAACATTGAACCATGGAAGTATATATGTGACAATACATGGATAGTGTATTTATTTATGAAGGTTTTATTGAAATCCATAGTTAAAAGGATGTATAGTGATTAACCATATTACAAGGATTTATATCTTATTTATTTTAAAAAGTATTTCAATAAGGTTTTAAATAATGACAACATATATGCTTGGAGACAACCAATTGAGTCTTATAAAGATGGTGGTATTGAACCCCTGACCGATGGATGATAAGGTGTACATAAAAACCCCCAACCTATGTAATATCATCGTTAATATGTCACTGTTTTTAGTTAAATAATTTATTAATAAATATTAATTTTGAACCAGTAGTGTTACTTTTTTGGAATAGAGATTAATTTATTAACCATATTGGCATTAGAGAGTAGTTATAGATAGATAAAATGGCTTGTTTTAAGAGTATTATGATATGTTAAAAGAAAATTTTAGTGCTTCAATGAAAAGGGGGTTTATTCAAGGATATAGAATTTATGGAGTGAGGGATAAATTAAATTTTGATCAAAGAATAACCAAAAGATTTAATTGTTCTTATGAAATTAAAAAATATCATTTATGTATATTGTCATATATTCATAAGTAGTAAAATAATTACTCAACATAACAAATTTATCAAAATATTTTCCCAAATACCATACTTTTTATTGATCTAATGGTCTTATTATTCATTAAATATTTATGGATTTGATGTCCTAATATTTTCATTTATCATTAACTTTTTTTTATTGATGACCTCAATCACTCCCAATAACTATTTACAATTATCCTCCAGGTAAATATCTAAAAATTCCACTATTTTTCTCCAACATAGAAACCTATATTTTTGTAAGTTCACGCGACCATTATACTTTTCATTCTTTAATTTCTAGAGGAATTTTCACAAACTATTATCATGATGTGGGTTTTAATTATAGTAAATATCAAACAATTTATTTCAAAGGTATATTTAAAATTTTGATGAAGAAATTTAATTAATGTGGTGAGAATGAGAATCCCTAAAATTCTAAAGTAAGAACATTGATTTTTATAGTATGTATAATGCGCAACACCAAGCACAAAAGGGAATATATTATCTAAAGACCATATAATATATATCCTATTTTAACTAAATTAAATCTATGAGATAACATTTAATTCACATGATACTGAGTTAGTATGATTCACATGAAATAATTATTTTCTTAAATAGCATATATTAATTTCCAAACTGTGTTATACTAAGAATGAATATATAAATAAAATATTATTATTTAATATAATATTATATACACTAGAAGTTAAATTAGATGTTAGGAATAATATTAACTAACATATGAAAATATGTGGTTTAAAAAAATATAATGAATTCATTGGTCAGAAATTATTAAGAAATGAATATAAGATTAAATTTAATATAAAGGGAGTATTTTTTTAGAAAAACATTTTTAGGCTCACAAAGCTATTTTATAAAAATTAATTTAATTTATCTACACCTAGTTAGTTAGAATAATTTAATATAAATTATATATTAAAGAAAATGTTTTTTAAAATAATGCAATATATTTTATTGGCATATGATAAGAAAAACCAAATTTTAGGCCTAAAAACAAATATTTTTCTAAAGATAGTTTTATCAACTTTTAATGGAGAACCTATTATAAATATAGATTTTATAGATTTTATAGATTTTATATGTCTAAATAATAATAATATTTTAATGTTAAACAAAAAAATCAGGTTAGGGTGATGTTTTTGTACTCTTTTGTAAAGATTCATTTTTTGATGAATTGTGACAAAATATTGAATCTTAATTCAAAACCAATTTTTGTATTGTTAATTTTGATTGATAAATTATATTGTTTATTGGTTTTAATGAATATTTAGACCAATTTTATATCATTCTTTGTAATTTTTTTCATTGGAATAAATTTCTATTTGAAATTGTATATAAAAACTTAGCAATCTATTGAACGTTTTTACATTAAAACACGCTTTGTTGTCTTGTTTGTGGGATTAAATTTAAGTTAATTTCTCTAATTTCAATTATTAAAATCTAAAATTATGGATTAAATATTTTTAATAAGAATAATTTATCATTTATAATAAGTTAAATTTAGATTTTGATAAAAAAATATTGTTGAATGTAATAAAAATAAAGTACCATGGTTACGAGGAAAATTATCTTAACAAGGGATTAGAGATTAAACTTAAGTGAAAAATGACATTTAACGTTTCAAAAAATTCTATTTTGGAAAATATATAGACTATATCATCACATTAATTAAATTATTCCATTATTGGAGACACATAAAAGGTAAAAAGGATGGTGGAATTCCATTTCCAAAAATTTAAAAGAGTGTCACTCCACCACCAATAAAAAAAGGCACTCACACATCCCACTTCATCAAATCTTGAAAGACACATTGAATCAAAAAAACAATAAAAATATCTTCTCAAAACCCATCCCCTATTCATATAATCCTACCTTTTGGTTGATTGAAAACCGAGGAATCTCTTGGGTGAAACAAAAATGAGTTACCCAAAGAGGAGGCAACACCATTCCTCAAGCTCTTTATATTAATTTCCATTATTTGTCCCATAAAATCACATTATTACATGATTATATAAGATAAATAATATCCAAAACATACTAATATATTTTTATATTAATTATTTTCACTAAATTTACACACACTTACATCTAATGGGTTATAAACATATCATTATGTGTATGAAGAACTACTACATCTTGAAATGATAATTGTTCATTATTCAATTACCTCCTCTCATTTTTGGAATTGTGGTTAAAAAAATGTTTATATGTGATATTTATGATATTTACGATCTCTTTATTCTTAATTAATTTTTATATAGAACATACCTATATTATTTTTATATTTTCTAAATATGGTAACATAGTTTGTTGAGATGTGTACTAATGCCTCCTAAAAGTGATGTAATTCATTCACATGATACATGGAATGTAAAAATGATGGTTTTAATTTATCATATGTGATATACACAATATATATAATATATTTATGACATAATTACCTATCTATAATTATGATATATATAATTTTCTGTATTACCCTTTCACAGAATTAAAAATTGATAACGTCATTCATAGACGTGTGGACAACCGAATCATCAATACGATGTGATTTATTTTAGATCAAAATTGTTATATATATAAGTATATATGATAAAAAAATAAGTTATTTATTATATAAATATAATTAATTAAATATTAATATTTCTTAACTTCAATCCATAATGATCACTGAAAATTAGGAACATCACTAATGTATATGTACGACCTATCGTCTCCCTGATTATAACATTCATTAATTTTTCATAACCATATTTTATGATTGGTCACAAAATAATAACTAATATATAAATATGATATTTATTTCATTATTCCTTTTCTATATATTTCATATAATTTCCACTTTGACAATAGTTGACTTATCATAGTTGTTTGGACAATGAAATCGAATTTGGTCAAATCACCCAAAACAAACTTAATTGTTTACGTAGTTTAATACAACATTTTAATAATTGAAATAAAATTAATGATAAAAATTTAAATTTTATTAATAAACTAAATAATTAATATAATTTATTTATTTATTAATATAAAAACACATGAGACAAGTTGGACTCATGGTAAAATATTTTATCTCACTTATTATATCCGTGATATAATTTTTTTGTTCACAAAAAACATCTTTTGTGTGATTCATCAGCTTACCATATTGATATATTATATCATAAATTACTGTATATTCATGTAATTTTGATATTATATTTTAATTATTTCATATTAAGACATTTTAGTTACAACTTACCCAATTAAAAAATATATTTCAAAATCAAATTCATTTTTAAATCATTTATTTTACATCCTCATTATTATTAATATATTATGATTATTTTTATAATGAACTAGAATATCCATAAATTTATTTTCACTTACATTATGAGGATTTATTGTTGACACACATAATTAATTAATTGGTTGAGTCTTACTCAATTTTTTTTACCAATGACTTTAAAAGAATCTTCTTTTAACTTTTTTAACACGGAATTTTTTAAACCTTTTTACCTTGAAGTGAGAATCTTTTTTATACCTCATATAACATGTAATTTTTTACTCACCGTAATTTCATAAAATCAACTATTTCATGATTAAATATATCTTTTTTTAAATTGATTTTAAATAATTATTTTTAATGAAATTAATTTTCAATTAAAATGAAAAATTAAAATGAAACTTTCCAAAATATAGTTTTTAAATGATATTTTATTTATATTCATCAGAAAAATAACCTTTATTTCTACTCCACTAGGGATACATTATATCGATACCATCCTTAATATTAATCTAGATAGTTTTTTATTTATTTGGAAAAGATTAGTATTGATATTAACTACCTTGGTTCCTTTTTTATGTTATTAAAATATTCAATTTCCTACAAATATTAGACATTAAATTTCCCCTAATTATTTATATCCTCTTTCATGGATTTGCCTATTGCCTAAACCATATATCATTTCTATATTGGGTGTTTACATTGACTTGTTATATTATGAATCTATATATTCTAATGATATTCAATGATTAATTTATGGTTATTTATTAATAGAGATTATGATTTAAATTATTCAAAGTGGTATGGGAAACTTTGTAATGTTTAAAGATTACTTTCCTCATGAATAAATTTATTCTAGATTCAATTTTATTTCCATTCACCAGAATCAACAACCCTTGTTGTTATTATCCTCTACCAGGGAATTTTTTGAGAATCCATATCTTTAATTAAATATGAAAAGTATATAAGGCATATTATTTATTTTTGATTATTTGATATGCGGTTTTCATTAAACTTGTATGGCTTGGGAAGGGCCTGATTATTGATATTACTTATTTATATATGTAGTATTATTAGATGAATTAGTTGGGAAAATTATATATGTTTCCATTGGAAATGCTAAACCATATTGAGAAAGGTCCTGAGATAATGTTTCATGTACCTAAGAAAAATTTCAACAAATAATTAAGCATTTCCCTCCTTTATATTTAGCAATTATTTCTCCATGATATTTTATGTCATCATACCTATTGATTAATTGAATTCTAATTTCATTTATTAAATGGAATGGAATTTATTTTATTACCTTTAAATATTATGTTTCCTTTATCTACTTATTTTAATGGAGTGTCTTTTTTTGTTATTACCTTTCCATATTGTTTATCTATTCAGTTTTTTATCAGGTGTGTTTAGTTATTTTCCGTTCCATATTGATTATTCTCATTGATTCATTATTTAATACACTATAAATTACCCTTACTGAACATTTTAGGTCGCCCTTGTGATGTTCTATTTCCCCTAGAATCCTAGATGTGTACTAATAATGATATGAAATAATATACAAGATGAAATAAAGTTATCTTCGAAATAAAATAAAATAATATTGTAATTATTGTATTCATCTGTAATAAAATACTCATGTATGTATCTTTTTTACAAATACTACTAAATGATTTTGTCCTGTAGGATTTGATTCCTTTCAATCATTCTAATTTAGTGGTAGAATACATCAGCTCTTGGATTTTAGGGGCTCGATCACTACATTAAAGATGAGAAAGGAGTTATACTTTTCCAAATCATAGCTATAAAAGTGACTGAATGTTTTTAGAAATTTAAACCTAATAAGTATTAATGGATTTTATCTTCATCATCCGATAATAGGAATGAATATGTTCAAAAGGAAAATAATGTTATGAAAATTATGTGTATAGATAAATAAAAAAAAGAAGAAAAAATAGAATCTTCGAAGGTTACAAAGTCAAAAACTAAAGATTCCACTATATGTTATACTATTAAAGATAAGAATATATGAACGCTTATGAATAAAATCCTTGTATATATTAAAAAATTTGGTGTGGAACAAAAATCAATGTGGAAGTTATGAAAATTAAGATAAAATAGAATATAAACATTGAATAATATGTATGTTATTGGTGGAGATATTATTTATATGGTTATTGTTGGGAATCTTATGTAAATTAGAAGACATTATATATGAGTTTTTTTAAACATTATCATTACTGAGAATACATGATAATGTTGAGAAAAACATTTATAGAAAGTCATCCCACTCAGAAGATATGTCCTGAGAAAGTTAGTATGATGTTTGAGAAATCAGTTCCAAACCTTTTATACAATTTATGAAATATTTTATCATCCTAGACATCTATCAAAAGTATGTCTTGATATAAATCCAACAAATAAAATTCTACATAACAAATCCCAAAATCCTTATCTGAATAATTTAAAAGTCCTGGTGAAATAACTTATTTTGGAAAATGATCTTAATAATACCAAATGAGAATGATATATTATTTGGGTTTGTGGGTTCTCTAAAGAGATTATAGGAAATTTTAATTCACGGAATAATGTGAATTTTTTTAATCAAGGAATAATAAATTTTTAAAAAATATGCTTCCCCCAAAATCCTTGGTATTGGATTATCCATAATTAGGGAAGTAAAGTTGAATTCTAAATGATCCTTCTTTATTAATGTATTGAAACATAACGTGTTATGAGATTTATAAAATTTCATTAAATTTGATAAATTTATAAAAAAAATAGATTTTTTTATTGGTAGTTGATGATGGGATAGTTTTGACGAAATTCCAACACACTAATTAGAATTTGTTTCATGTTGTTTATATGAAATATTAATTATATATTATAAAGATGGAAGAAAATAAGATCCATCATAAGAGGCAATGGAAATTTCATAGAGGAATATAAATAATTTAATAAAGATAAATAGTATAAGTGAAATTATTAATATAGTAAGATGAAGAGATTAATGTTGTCTCATTTTTCATAATGGGTCGGTAACAAAACTAGTTCATGAGAAATATAGGATATGTTTAACATGACCCTTAGAGATGATTCAATCTGATATATGTGGGCCAATGATTAAATAGTAAACATACTTAGATAATTATTTCATTTATTACATTAATTAAATTAAAATCATTACATGTATTATATTTTTAAAACATTTATAATACGAACAAAAAATTTTATTTTTTTTCTAGAGAATATATGAAAAGGAATATATATATCTTATGATGATGTTATGAACTAATAATGCTGGAAAATAAAAAAATTAGGAGTTTAAATATTATGGTTAAGATCATGGAAATATTCATGAGATAACCACACCATATGCAATATAATAAAATTTTGTTTTTAAATGATGAAAAATAATTTTGGTGGATATAGATTGAGAAATATTCATTGAACATGATTCCTAGCATTACTTTTGGGGGAAGGATAATTTTATTTCACATTATATTCTAAATAAATTTTTAATAGATCATACCATCATATAGAACCTTACTAAATATTTCATAATGAAACCCTATGTTTGAAAAACATATGGGTTTTCAGCTGTCCTTTTATTGTTAAAGTAAAATTTGGAAAACATGGGAAGTTTGATCGAAAGGTGTCAATGGATTTATTATTGGAAAAACCCATAATGGTAGAGGACACATAATTTTTCATAATTAAATAGAAAATATAGTTGATTCCATCGATTTATAATTTCATGAAATATATAATAAAGAAGACTCAATAAATATGACGAATTGGATGTTGGGGAGGATGAGGTACTTTCAATTAAAAATCATGAGAATGTTTATTCCACTAGTAAAAGTGTTTTTGTTACACAAGTAGTGATTCAAAAATGGATATCTCATATATTGAAAAAAATTATCATGAATCTCATCCTAGGATGATAATGTTTGTATAAGTAAAAAATAATAATAGTGATCTATGAAAATTTGTTCAAATATGGAAAACATCAATTTTAGTTTCACATACTCACTCGTACTAAAATATTTTCCTAAATAATTTTAATGATTCTTATATTAACCATTATTGTATTAATTATATGAAGGAAGATCTTAACCAAATTCAGAAGAATAATACTTGTAAACATGTTCCCTAATAAATGACAAACAATTTCATGATTAAAATGATGGTGTTTCAGAACATGTTGAATGAATATGGTGAAGTATAAAAAGATACAATGTATGAAATGTTTGAGATTATTTCCGACAATTTGATAGATTTTATTTTGATGAGGAATTATCTATAGTGTAAATTTTAAATACTATTATGCTCACTAATTCTATCACTAAACAATGAGGATATAATTTTTTTAGATATCTGTAACTTATTATTTTCTTAATAGATAACAGGATAAAAAAATTTATATTAAACAACACTATGAATTTATTATTTTGAAAGTTTAAAGTTATGTGTGTATGATAGAGAAATTTTTTTATATGATGAATCTTTATCCAATACCTAGGTATTCTAAATTTGATACTTTGTTTAGGACAATAAATTTAAAGAAAAGAAGAGTTGATAATATCCTCTACATTAAAAAAAATTAAGATTTTTACATTATTTTTATTGTTTTTAATAATGATATTATATTTACTATCAATGATATATATTCTTTTGAAATGTTTCTTATGGAGATGAATATAGTTCTTGAGATATACATGTTTTTAGTAATTAAATACATTATTTGAAAATAATTATCAAAAGGAAGAAAAATTTATTCCTATCTCAAGAGAAGTGTGTCAAAGTAATTTTTGGAATGATTTATATGGAATAATAAAATCTAGTTTCTACACAAATTTTAGTTAAAAAATAATTATCTATTTATGGGGAAGGATTGGATGTAGGCCCAAAAGAGTATATAATCTGGGTTTTATGTTCAATATATCAATAAAATTATTGTACATACATTTTTCATTATGTTACTTTATTATCGTGTAATCAATGTGTTCCAAAATAATACAATCTTATGATAGGAAGAATAATTCTCAGGTATGTAAATTCCAAAACTTATTTTGGTATAAAATATATTGTCTGAGGAAGTATTGATTTGTTTAATTATAATAGTTTTTAGTGGGTATGATGTTGTAATGATAGAATATTCACATTTTATAGATTTTTCATTCTATGGGAATGATGAGTATATTGGAAGAAAACGAATAAAATTTAAATAACTCTTAGAATAGTTTAATTAAAGTCTTTTTAAACCACTCAAGCCTCATCAAATCACATATAGATGAAGACTCTGTTGGAAATTTTTATAGTAGATGTAATGTTTCCTCTTATGTTATATTGTGACAATTGATGTTCTATAAATCTAACTAAAAATCAAGTGAAGCATTCCCATTTTAGACACATTGAATAAAATATTACTTCATCAAAATTTAATTTGTATATGAATGAACTAAATAGAAATTAGGTTTCTGTAATAAATTTTATTTTCATATATTCACTAAACCATTGTCAAAAGAAACATTTTGTAACTTAAGGTCGAACAAGGGTGTAAAACATCAATCTATCCAATGTTAAGTTATTGAAATACCTACCCTCTCCATGTTTTATTTTTATAGTGTTTTCATAGAGAAAAAACGTTTTTTGTAACATCATTTTATCCATTAGTGTGTTCTTACCATTTTAATGAATGCATGCTCTTTGGGGAGTACACAAAAAGTAGTAATGTTTTCTATCAGCATGTCAAAACTATTTCAACTATATTTTGATGTGGATATATGAAATATTATTATTATAGTTTGAAATAATTAGGTATTTTCAAGTTTTAAGTTGTATTTAAGAATAATTTTTAGTTTCACTACCCATAGAAATAACGGTTTCTCAATTCAAGGAATCACATTTCTTATCAAATCAAGATTTCTCATATAGGTTTATAATTTTTGGAAAACTAACACAGTTTTTTGTAACAAAAAATTAGTTACCCATGTTTTGTGGATGAAAAAGTAGATATTCTGTTGGTATCATATTGGATGAATGCATTTATATGGATATTGTAAGATTTTTCTAAAAATGATTTCTTAGAATTCCATTGAAAAACAAGGTTTTTGGGAAATGGATTCCATTATTCTTAATAAGAAAGAATATCACATTATTAATATTTATAATATGATAAATAAAATAGAGATGGAACTAGATATAGAGGATTTAATGATGGTTTTTTGAACCATATTCCATTATATGAACATTTTGTGGAAGAGGATATCCGAATAATATTTTATCTAAATTTTTACATTTTAATGTTTCAATTCATCCATAGGATTAAAAAGAGGACAAAAAATATGGTAAATCATTACTATTATAAATTTTTCCATGATAATATGTTTTAAGGTTTTCATTATTTATGTATTTAAATTAAATTGGGAGTTATTTTTTATATGAATATTTATATTATGATTTTGTTGATGTTCACAATATCAGAAATATAGAACAAAGCATTGGATGTTGAATGATTGTAAACACTCATGGTGATGTGAAAGAGTTGATAATATGGCTATTTGAATGTTAATTAAAGTATATATAGTTTACTGGAATATTTTGTGAATAGGTAAAAATTTATGACGGTTTTGAAAGTGAAATGAAATGTATTTTAATAATGGAATTGTACAATGTCCAGAATGCATGATGTCTAATGAAAAAGATACATTAGATTATATCCTTCAAGAAATATTATTGTACAATTTCCATCACGTATATATGTACATGGTTTTTAGTATATAATATTGTTATATGTAAAGGGATGATTTTTTTGTAAAAAAATCATAAGATAAATGTATATTAAGGAAGAAATTAGTTATAGGGTAGTGATTTATTTCATCAAATGGATGAAGAGTTTGGAAAAGTCATTCAAGATGTTCTGTTAGATATAATTATGTAAAAATAATATAGTGATTATAGATATTGAAATATAAATAAATAATCTAATAGGAAAATAATTAAGTGAAATAATTATTTTACTAGTTAGAGGTTTCATTATGATGTTTTTAAGTATATCAGATGCGACAATATTGATAGTCCTTTAATACTACAAAAATCATTGAATAAAATCATGATTCTAATAATGTTTTAAGGAATGTTGAATAAAGGTTATGCTGGTTATGTTTCTCAAATTAGTAATAGAATATCATATTATTACTAATAATATATAAGTTGATTAATTTGTGGTGGATTTATAAATTTTGATTTTCATTGACTGAGAAATCAATATGGAATTTCATCATATGGTCCCAAATTTGTTTCTACAAAAGGGGTTAATATACAAGAAGGGTTGATGTGTACATATTATTTGTTAAAAGAATTAGGTAATGTAGAATTGATTTCAAATAAAGGCATTCAATGATTATCTATAAGAAATTTTTCTAACATGATATTTTTGACCAAGGAATATATTTGTTGAAGATCATGGTTTAATTGAAAATACCTTGTGATCATAGTCACCAGAAAATTGTTTATATAATCTGTGATAAAAATAAATTAGATAAAAAATTGTTTTTATGTTCTTAAAAGTCAATATATGAACATATAAGATGAACTCACCAAAATAGTTATTCGGACGAAGCTATCTGATTCAGGATTCATACAGATGTTCAAGAAGAATATCTTATATTATATTGAGTAAAAAATTGATTAGATGTTTTTAAACGACGTGTAAGATTGGATATTTAAAATAATAAAATAATTAATATTCTGAGCCAATTGGTAGTAGTTTATAATTTTTTTACAAAAACCATTGGTACATTTTGTTCTAGAAAGAATTAGCACTGTTATTGGACAATAGTGTAATGAAAATGTAAGGATATTCCATTCCTGTTGTAGCCAAATAAAATTATTGTCTTCAACTGGGTTTTCCTGTATTTTATTTTTTCCAATCTAGGATAAGGATGAGATACACATGATGGGTAGTGAACCATTTAAATTATTTTGTTCCTATGGTTCTCTATGTGAGATTGATCTTCAGAAAAGTTATAGCACATAAATTGGAGAGGAATATAATAAAATAAGGAAGAATATAAAAAAAACTTTTTTCACAGATTCATCCCATACCCTCTCTATGATAATATAAGTCATTATTACATCATTCAAGAGTAAGAAAAAATCAACAATGTATTAAGCATGAATTTACCTAAAAATGTAACTTAAAATGGAATATAGAAAACGCCTTATTAAAATAGATGATTTCACTCATCCACTCCCTCTACAAAAATGTTGAGTAATAATTTCATAGTAAAAAAATATGAGATATTTTTTTTCATGTAATCATATATATTATGGAAATATTATTGTAATTAAATAACAATATACGTATATAGAATTTGTTTGATAATATAAATGTTTCATATGTTAAAAATCAATGAAAATAGTAAATATAATATAGTAGATTTCCATAATTTGAAATTATAAATGTAATGTTATAATATGAGTAAAATTTATTATAAATTAATCTTTCAGGGCCATGAAATCCAAGTATATGACCATTTATAGGAAATTTAATCCAAATTTTATATGATTAGTAAATTTTTTAATATTTCAAATTGAGGTATAAAAATTTGGTGTTGTTATAAATTCATGGACATCGAATTTTAAATTTTACATATTTAGAATACACATAAATACACCAATACAGTTAATATTTTGATGATAAGGAATATATTAAAATTTCATATGTTTAATAATGTTATATATATAAAATTTTCATTTAAATAATCTTTTATCACCCTCTATGTAAGGTGGTTATAAAAAATAAACAATTTAATTTATGGAGGTGGTGGTTTGAACATATCTGTGACAACGTGTTGATTTTTTTAACAGTATTTTAGGGAGGCATAATATTCTTGTCCATTAGTATACTAAAATTTCGAAATATTATGATTATTTATGTTAATATGTGTTTATGAGTACATTAGTATTGAGGTAGTAAAAAATGAATGAATTAAGAGAGATCAACTGAGAACATTATCTCCCCTTTCAATGCTCACCATTGGGTATCCATATAAGGAACAATAGCATGGTCTTTTATAAAGGCCCATTCATAGTGGAAATGGAATTAGAGTTGGGGAGATAATAGTCTAGATTCTTATTTAAAATATTGATATATAATTATTGGTGAAATGGGGTGGTGGTAAGCTCTATTTTTGTGTGAAGGTAATGAAAATTTTGTAAATATATTTCCCAAATACAATGATGTAAAATGGTTCACACCGAAATTGGAGAAAAACTGGAAATTAAAGGATTTTGGATTGTAATATAATGTTCTCAATATCAAAACAATTCATTTTTAAAAAAATAAACATGTTATTTAAATCTTTCATCATTATAATTTTCTCTATTATTGTGTTTGGATTTAACCATGGTATTTAATTTTTACCAAATTAATTTACATATAATGATATAAAATGGTTCTATTTAAATAATTTGAACCTATTAATTCTAAATATAGAATATATATTATTAATTTAAGTTTTTATTCATTAGGGAAGCATAATTTCACCCTTATAATATATAATGCATAAAATCCACTATTTGGAAATTGTGTATTTTTAAGAATAAATATAATTTATAGGAAAAAATATGTAACTTTTTATTATTTTAATGAAATTAATTATTTTATTATTATTTATAGGGTTATGTGTGTTCAAAAAAAATTCAAACCCTAATTTCACCTAGTGAAGATATAATTAAAAAAGAAATAAGACATATTATTTTTTTATTGAATAATTTTTAATATATTTTTACATGTTTTAAAATTATTTATAATCTTAATATAGTATATTTAATGTATAATTTAACTCTATAAATAAATTTCATATCATTAAATATTATTAATATGTGAATAAATAATACTTATTAATATAATCATAAAATTTTCATTTTAGTAAAAATATTATTTTCCAAATTTCAACTAATATTTATTTGTTTTAGAAAACAAAAAAAATAATCATATGAAAAAATTGATCATTATAATTATAATATTATGAAAATTTTATAAAAATATTTTTTAAATGATATAGTGATCAATTCTACAAATATATGAATATTTTGGAAAAATATACACTCTTAGAAAAATAAATTACTCTTCTATTAACACACCATTTTTATGTAGATATGATAATGTTGTTACTTCTTCAAAAAACTAAAAATTCAATGGAAGGAAAAATATCAATCATATTTAGAATTTTTATATTGTAAAATTTATAGGCTTTTTAGTTTAGTTTGGTGTTGTGTATGAAAAAATATTTCTAACGTGATATTAATTTAGAGAAAATTGTATTCCAAAATCATAGGGGGGTTATAGTTATAGACTCTATTTAATGTGATTTTATATGGAGAGTGTTATTAAACATAGTATTTTTAAATTTTGTTCTTTTGATTATCATCTCATGAGTTTTTAAATGGGTAAAACTGAATATATAACTATCAGATAAAAATAAATGAATATATATATAGTTATTATTCTACATAAAATTACAGATTAATGATAAGGGTAGACATTATCATAGTTATAATTGTTTTTAAAATATTTTTATCTTGTAATCACACATATTCCTCAGTGAATAAATATAATTTATTCATATTTAATAAGTTATAGAGGTTTTTTGTGCTTTCTAACCATTTTGGAGCAATCGTTGATGATATAATAATCTTTATAAATAGTTAATTATTTATTCTTGAAGGAAAATTCCAAATTAACTATCTATTTAAATATGGGAATTAAAATTTTTTATCTAATGATAATTAATTATTATTCATGGGCCATAATTTTAAATTTAATTGTGCATTGAAATATACACATTAATACAATATATGGTTTATCGATGAAATTATTATAGTGATAGCCTTTCTTCATATACTAATGTACTGTATCTATTTAGAGAGGTATTGTTTGGACATTCTACAGGATATATGGGAAATAATTTTATGGAAGGAAGTATTTTAGTATAATTTTGTGAAGTGGTGTTGGGGATGAGACTATAGTGGTTTGGATAACTAAGGACAATTTATTTCTCATTGATATATTATTTCCTGGTTATTTCAAATGGTCAATTGTATTGATATTATTTATCATTTTCCACTATTACATGTCATTTTTTTACTATGTAACCTACATATACACCTTTTTTGTATCTTAGTATGAGTCTAAGTGTTCCTTAATAGTTAAGAATTTATAAATGAAGTTAACAAAATAATGGGAAGGAATCATAATGTTTATACATAATAAAGATATACATTGGAATAAGTTGAGTATAATGTTCCGAAGTAACATGGATTAGTGAGATAATATATTAATCATGGAAATGAATATGAAATAATATTAGTTAATTAGTGGATAATTAATTTTTAAAATGTAACATTCATTGATCTTTACTTAATGGTAATATAGTCCTTAGTGTTGATAATCATGTGTCTTTTTCATTGATATATATAGATAAGTATAATACTATGATGTTTCCCATAGTGCAGTTGTCAGTTACATATCATTAAATTTCATTATTTTTTAAACATCTATCCTAATGTCAGTATAGAAAATGATGCTCATATTTTTCTCAAGTGTGTTTTCTCCAACTTCTATGATGTAGAGGGAATGGGAATATGAATTATAAATTTCCCATTCTCTTCCTTTTAATCTAGCTTATTAGTAGGCATATCATAGGCAATGTTGGATTAAGGTATGTGGTGAATTACTAATTAGGCAATGATGGATCCCTCTTTTAATATATATTTATAAATGGGTTTTAACCACTTGAGGCTATACCAAAAACATGTATCCAACCATGGTCTATACAGATTCAAATGGGTGTCTTTCTATGGGATTTGATGTTATGAGGTATAATGTATTAACAGGGATTGTACTAGCCTCTTAAAAAAACAGGTGTTTCATGTGATGATATTGAGGTTTTTTGGGGATGAACCAGATTCTAAATGGTTATGATGTGATTATAGGATGTTTTGGATGACATATGGAAGGTATGATCACAAAATGTGTGCCATTAGGGAATCATAGAGACATACCTGTGGGGATGTAGAAGTGGTGTACCATAATTTATATATAATTATTTTTAATATTGATCGATTAACTATTAGGAATTAAATTATTCTATTTATATATTTACTAATATTTAGAATTTTTCTTTCTCATTTATCACAAGAGTTTAGGAGGACGATCCATCTATGTATAAATTTCATGAACACCTTATATATAGATATACTATAATTCATATCTATAAGATCCATTTGGTGAACATGTTGGATGTTACATGGCAAAGGAGTTATTAAAGTGTAGGTGGAGTTGGATGGGTGATTCTAGGGATTTATTTTGGGGATTTTGTTAATCTATATGATTTCTGAAATAAAATTCATGTATTGGGATTGCTTATTTATTTACATATCAAGGTTGGTTAGTGGATTCTCATCTCGTCAATTACTATATAAACTATATGTAAAGTCAATTCTACCAGTTTTAATGTGTTTTTACCCACGGTTTTAGTCACCATCCCACAACCTATTGTAGTTGGGATTTAGTGACCATTATACCCTCTCTTCACTATCATCCTGAGAGAGGATCATTTGGAGGAAGGGGTCTAAAACAATTCTCCATTACCTTTTAATGTAAAAGGTTGTTGTATTACTTTTTCCTAAAAATAATAAAACAATATTTATAAATAATTTTTTTTCTAAAATTTAAAGTAAATATGTACCATGTGAAATTGGTAAATTGAATTTCACAATTTGATATTCTTAAAAAATGGTTCATTTAATTTAATGGGATAATGAGTGATTATCGTAGATTTTTTAAAATAAGTAGTAATTTTTTAGTTTATCAAATCATAAAAAGTAATACTTTTATGGTGTCCTTACTATGATCAATTTCACTTCAATATATCATAGATTATAAGTGTTCTCACAGAAATTCCATGATAAATATTGAAATTATAGTCTTTGGGGTAACATTAAATTAATAGTATATTGGAATAATAATAATCATTATATAAATTAAAGTGAATATTTTTTAAAAATAATAATATATATACATGTTATTGTATTTTTCTAATATTATATTATAATTTTTTATATTATATTATGTCTCACCATTCTATTTTGGCTATCTTATTTCAATGTTTATTATATGAAGTATTGTTTTTGAAATTAATTTATATATTTCTAAATATTATATTTCTGAAAATAAAGTAAACTCATCTCAAAGTGAAGAGTATATTGAAATAAATATGAATTATTGTAAATTGTAAGATTGAATAATTAAATTAAAGGATGGTACAATTATAAACATTTTATATTAAATTAATCAATGTACAACATCACAAAATTAAAAATATTCATGATTTCAATTATAAGAGTTTAAATAATAAAATAAAATTACATATTCGATATAGGAAACTAACTTAAACGGTTGGATCCATAGTTAGTTTATGTAATTTAATTGATGTTATTAATATAGAATTTTTCATTTATTTAAACTATATAATTGAAATTAGAAAATATACCTAAAATAAATATATTTTGAATTTATTCTATGTGGAATTTTATATGGATTTAATTTATATCATTCTACTATAGTTAACCTATATTCATTTTGGATTTTTTTAACCACATTAATCATATTATATTGGTAATCATGATTCATGTGTGATATTTTCAAGAAATTTGTTATTGATTGAAATGTTTTTATAATATTCAATAATATAAATAGATAATTTATTTTATAAAAGAAGACATAAAATTTAACTTAATTCATATAAAAAAGTTGGATGTTGACAATGACTGTTGTTACTTTTTTTTAGAAAATAATCTCTGGTATATAGATAAAATTGGATTGGTATTATGGTAAATTAAATTATAAAAAATTAGATAATTAATATGAATTTAGATATAAATAAATTAAAATGAAAATGGTTATGACATAACAATCTTCAATGAAATCAAATGAAGAGGATAATTATGTTCACATATGAATTTTTTTACTTCTGATACATTGGAATGTCAAAAATAAAAAAAATGATAGTAGGAATTCCCAATTTGGAATCATACTACCATAGTTGAATTAATAAAATCCCTATATATGAATGTTAAATTGTTAAATAACTGATAATTTTATAGGAGATGTAGAAGAATATTAAATATATAGAAAATATCTCAGTTTTTATTTCCTTGAATAGATAATTTAATGAAAATATGGGTGAATTGTACATCATTATAGAGATATTATTTCATTGAAGAAAATATCCTTCAATTTTCTAATAATAGAAGAATAAATGTTGAAGATTATATTTTTATGAATTTATTGGGATAACAACTCTCAGGTAGTGGAAACCATAAGAGTCTTTTTATAATGAAATATATACCTCATGAGTTTGGATAATGAATATTATCTGGGGATTGGGTGTTGATGGTATGAAATGTTTCAATCAAGAAGGATATAGAGAGGCTAGAGATCACTTAGGAAGAAATGTAAAAATGTAGGAAGTGATAATGGATGATGAAAATGGTTCATCTTTTATTTTTAATGGAGAGTATAGATGAGGGGAAAATAAGGGGTATAAATGGAGGGAAATATATTCATTGAACATATAGTGATGGTGTGAATAGTGGGGTATGATAATTATAATGTGAGAGAGAAGGTTATAGAGGATGGGGGTCAGGTAAGAGAAAATATGATTGTATAAAACACAAATGTTGAGAATATTGACCAGATTGAAGGGAAATTATTGAATTGGAATGATACATGTGTAATGACATTTGTTTTGAAATAGTATTTATATAAATACATTTTTTTATTAAATTTTCAAATAATAATTCTGATTTTTGGGATTTTAAAATTTAAATGAGAATTCAAACCTAAATATAAGAATATAATAAATTTGAAATTTCACCCACAACATATTTTATACTTTTTGATTCATATTATCATGATTTAATATATAACATATTTAATATATTATGAAAATATTACCATTGATTAAATTTTATGTTTTACGACCCCGTATTTATTATTTCAATTATGAAATTCTCCAAATAATGGGGATAATTTTTACATTTTGAAAGGGATAATTATAATTATATCCAGAGGATAGACATTTATTAATAAATTTTAAATGATGATGGTTCTATATATATAAATGATAACACAATTTATGAAAAAAAATTATATAAACAATAGATATTGTCTAATGTTATTAGGGTAATATTTAGGAAATATAATGTATATATTAGCATTATTAGTCCAATTAATGTTCAGAATATTTTTTGTCAATTTCTAAAAAACATAGATAATTAGTTCATATCATTATATAAATCTATATAAGGTATATCAATCAGGTAATTCATATTTTTGATAATTTTCACTCTGAAATGTGTGCATAATAACATTAGGTATATGTTTAATATATTTCCTCTTTAAAAAATAATTATTTCAGTATATTTGACCATTTTCTAGTGAATTAAATTTATAACACAATTACACAGAAATATTAATTATTTAAGAAATCCAAATACATACATGGGGTCAATTTTTAAATTGATACATTTAATACATATGTTCTTAATGTGATGAAATACCATTCATAAAATTCAGGTAATTATGTTTTAAAAAAAGGTCAGATAAAAATAAATTTCAATTAAATATTTATTCTAAAGTAAATGTCATAAAGAAAACATCATAGAAATAGATACCCCATCCTAATATTAAGAATTAACTCATTTTTTCTACAAAGTATAGTCATAGTTGAAAAAAATATGAAAAAATATTATGACAATCCATGGTAAAAATTCATATATATATTTCTCGATTTTATTAACCTAGCTAGAGTTTATTTTTACATAATTATATTTTTTTATGATAAAAGTGATCAAACTATGTCATTTCAATCAATTCAAAAAATTTCAAAAACTAGAGATGTTATGTATTACCATAGTACATTGGAAATTTAAATATAAATAGAATATGGAATATTATTAAAACCATAAAATATTTTACAATATCATTATTATAATAATGATAAATATAAAACATATAAAATGAGGGACCAATTGATATCATTTCTTTATGTATAGTAGAATCTACCATGATTAAATACGACATAATCAAGAATGAATATTGGATCATCAAGACACATTCCATTTAGTCAAAAAAAAATTTCCAAGAACATCCATGACTATGATCAACAAAACAATCACATGGATAACAAATGATTAATTTGTAATAAATAATATGAATAGATATGAAAATTTATGATAATTCTATTAGGTCCTCTTACCACTTATAATTAACCATATAGTGAATTCCATTTTCAAGACACATTCATTTAATTTTTAGTTATACACTAATTAAAAAACTAATACAGACACATGTTTTGTCTCTTGAAGAAATTTGATCCATCAAGGAGATATCATTAACTAGGACACACTCATAAAATTCACAAATTATGAATACATAATTTAATTAATGTCTGGAACGATATATTCTAAATATTCTTTATAAATATAAATTTGTTCCTTATAGAATCAAGAAAAGAAATTATTTCCCTAAGAAAAATAAATATTGAAAACACCCTAGTCATTATAGCTCAAAATCAGTGGTAACATTATCACATAATCACTTTATAAAATTTATCACACACCAAGGTACATAATTGTTTAGTTTTACCATTAATGTAGATATATACTTTAAATTCAAATATCATTTTGAAACATAATATACGAGAACCGTTTTCATTGAGAACACCTTATATCCTCTTAGTATATCCATAAATTAAATGTGTTTTTTAATTATAAAATAATTTTTTGAAAATAGAAATTCAAGTATAAAAAATATGTATTAAAATGAGATTGAAAAATTAATAACATAATAATTACCTAAATTTTGAATCATTGTCCCCACAAAATATAATAAGTGGTGAATATGGCATAATTATCATGGAAGTAAAAGTGAGAGGAGAAACCCTTAAAATATTATTATTATCTTTAATATGTGTCCAAATCACATATATAATATTTGTATCATTATTAAACATATATTACATAAACATAATAATTTATCTCATACCATATATGATTTACTGTTAGTATTTTATCACCCACTCATTAAATAATATTTTTTAAAATCACAGTTTCAAATGATAATTGTTTTTCTTTTAATGTATGTTTTGGTTAGATAATTTCCTTACTTTAACTTTCATCATAGTTCCATAATATTATTTATTTTATCCATGATAATAATATTATATATATTCATTTTATAAGTATTTCTAGTAATTTATGATAGATATAGATATAAAATTCCTTACACCATTCATTGAGATGGTAATCCGTACGTACACATGAACGTTGATTCCATATTCCCAACATTTGGAAAAAAATAAAATAAATATTATATAAACAATAAATTATAATAATTATTATATATATAGTTTATATTAATAAAATAAATTTTTTCAACCATCCATGTAGAAATTAAATAGAAAATAATTTACATCGCTAAGGTGATGTGGTAGTCCACATGTATGGACGAATGATGTTATTTTATTACAGTTAATTTGTAGGTTAGAAGTTATATATGATATTATATTTCAATAATGATGGTAAGATCACAAATTTCACATAAATTAATTAATTTTAAATTTAATTCCTTCAAAGTATATAGTAATTGATTAATTAATCACATTGCATCGGGAGGCTGTAGTCGGCCATACACATGAGATGCATTTTTATAACTCAAAAAATAACAATGTTAATGTTGTAAAATAATTAAATAATTATATTAATGTTGTAAATATATTAACCAAATAATAAATCCATAATTGTATCCATCCTTTAAAACTAATTGTGGAAAAAAAATATAGTGTTTTGTGAGGTGGTAGTCCTCCATACAAATGATTGATAATTTCATATACCATTTGATGAAAGTAAATATGGATATAGTTTATGAAATTAACATATTATATATTATTATATTGAATAATGTTTTTTATATTATCATGATTAAGAAAAATTTGAAGGAGGATGAGGAAAAAAATATGAACACTCATTTAAAAATGCTACCTCTTCATCATGTTTAAAGAAAAATGTCATCCAAGGTCATATATACGGTCTATCCAAGGAATATAATATTTCTATTGGATTAATTAATGTATTTGGGATAGTATTTTTCAAACCAAGTGTTTTTGGATATTTTTTGGGTGGAGGATATGGGGAGACATTTTATAGGTGGGAGGGAGTACACCCTAGGATTTTTTTTAAAAAATAATGTATATCCACATTATTCACATGAAAAAAAGCCTCTAAAATAGGGTATTATAGAAACTTGTTTGAGATAATGTTAGAATATGGAATCCAATGGGTGTTAGAAATGATTTAGAAATTTTTTTACACTATTATTATTAGATTGAATCTACGATGAACCCTTTTTCACCTTAACAATAATAAATAATTTTTACTATTTTTACTATTCATTTTGGTAAAAATTTGATTTTAAAAAAAGTATAATATAAATTAGTATTATCCCAAATATTTAATCAAAATTTCCAATTTAAATTTAAATAAGAGGAATAATTTAATTTCTTGTTAAACCTGTATACTTGTAAATAATCATTTGGAATTAAAAATATCATATTGAATTCAATATAACATTGACTCCAATGACCTAATTTCATTGAATTTAAAGTTATTTTATATATTTTTTAATTTAAAACAGTATTTAAGTATAATTAAAAGTTGTAAATAAATGAATTGAAAAGAAACTTTTAATTAAAAAATCATTATTTGTCTAAATTCGTCAAATAATTAATCTTTTTGGAAAATTTTAAAAAATTCATTCAAATATAATTTCGACATGTATATTTAAAAAAAATATAAATTTTTGAAAAAAAAAATCTTAATTTAGTGAATTTTTTTATAAATTATGTGCGCAAAGATCCAATAAACATTTTTTTAGGAAAATATAGTTTGTTCGAAAAAAACTATTTTTTAATTCAAATTACTATTATTTTGTATTTAGTCAATGGATAATAATTGAATTTGTTTTTTACATGTTTAAACCAAGTAATTTTCATAATTTATTTTCTCTTATTCATAACTGCCAACTAAATAGATAGGTTAAATTATACATTTTTAAAATAATAATATTATAATAGTGTATTGTCGTTTATTTAAACTTGATGTTGTGTGGATCATAATATATCATATAGATATATTTTATTTAAAAAATATTATATCATAAATTCTCAAAGCGTTACATTCCCTTTAATTCATGGGGAATTGTGTAATATATGCAATTAGACCTGATGTGACACATTTAAAATCTTGTTGCAATATATTTATTCATTGTCAATAAACATCTATCAATTGATACTAAATATAGAAGGGTTATATTTTTTATAGAATCAAAGAGGTATAAATTTTTGATTTTAATACGTGATACTAAAAATAGAGATATGGTGGATTACATAATGTCCAAATAATTGATTGGGGTGCTAAATAATTTGATTATATGACAATTAACGTTCAAAAATCCATGAATTCATAAAGATTTAAAGAAGACCATGAATTCATTTGAAATGATGGTTTTATATTAAACCCATTCCTTTTAAGAAAAAAATAATTTATAATTAAAACATTGATAATAAAAATATTATAAGATTAATTAAAATTATGTTATAAATCACTTTAAAATTTTTCATTCATTTAATAAAATAATACTCTTTTCCTTTGATAGAGTTGAAAATTAAAAAACCGAGAATATTTAAAAATCAAAAAAATTACCATTCAATATTATAATATAATATTTATAAAAATAATGTATATGACATCATAAAAGGTAGGTCATGCATTATAGTTTAAAAAATTATTTTGTCACTTTTTAAAAAAAAGTAAGAATAGTGCATATTGAAGTTGATGAAAAAAATTCATTTTTGACCCTTTTAAACTAATTTAGATAATTATTTAAAAAAACCATCATCAACCTTTTGTAAATAACATCTAATATTATTGAAACATTTAAAACAACCAAAAATGGATGAAAAAAAATTGTAACAAAAAAATGGAAATATGATTTTAAAAATAATGTACATTGCATTTAATAGATATATTTATTATTTATCCAATATGGGAAGAAATAGAATATAAATTTTTTTCCACAAACAAAGCTAGAAAAGATATTGTAACATAAATCCCATATGGATATAATAACATTTGAATGAAATTATCTCAAAATCATTAAAAATAATAGAAATATTAAATAAATTAAATAAATTTAAATTAACGATATAATATTCTAAAGGGGAAGTATATACACAATATAAATTATATTTCACGAAAAATATAAACACATCTCATTAAAGTTGAAATGCGAATGAATTATCATTACCATGGGCCTTGGCTTCGTCTCACATGATTGATCCACTACATAATGGATTTAAATTTATTAAATAAATTCATAAGATACCTTATCAACTATATTATAAATTTTGATGACATTTTATAACAATATTAAATCCTTTTTTTGGAATAGTTTCTCCTTACATTAATAACATAAGGTTGTTTTATTAATTTCTCCCAAAAATTATCTGGCATATATTATGTAGTTAAACGAGTTTTAAAATTCATCAATTTATTACATGATATTCCTAGTTTAATAAATAAAATATTTATTTATTATATAAATTTTAATAATAAGAAAATAATGGTTTTTATAGAAAAATAGTTCACATCATTTCATAGAGATTTTAGACCAAACGTACGCATGAACGACATTTTAATTTTCAAAAAATTTAAATTGTATGAAGTTATATGAACTTTTTTAATAGAATATTAAATATTTTTTAAAAATATTATATGTTCAATAATTTTTCATTTATTAATATCTATGTAAAACATTTTGAGAAAATAATTATATCTCTATATAGGACTGCAGTTTGTACATAAACCTGAAACAATTTTAATTTATAATAGGACAGAAATGAGGTGAAAAATTGTGTCCCGAAATAATAATAACATCTATTAATATATTTTATACTATATTAATTATATTTATGCGGAGAAAAAAGATTTATATGATGAATGATAATAAAGAAACATTGTAAGATTCATGTAAGAAGATAACCTCTTATTTTAGAGAACTCCACTAGAATACAATATAACCTATATTAGGATAGTCTTAGGGAAAGAAAAGGATATTAATAATTATTAACAAGAAAAATTTAATGTTTTTATTGTTATTGGAAATGTTTTAGAGATAAAATTTTGTTAATAAGGGAGAATAAGAGGTGAAATTTTACAAGTGATTGGAGGGAAAACATGGAATTACTTAAAATATTTAACTATAAATATATTTTTATTTGAATGTCGAAAAAATTGACATATAAATTTATTTTATTATTTTATTATTTGAATATAACCACCCATTGAGGTTACATAATTTTTTTCTTATTTTAAATCCTAATATTTTTGTCTTGATCCCTTTTAACTTATTTTAACCTTAACCGAGGGAAAAAATATTACCACATTTACTATTCATTATGTTCAAAAATTTATATTATCATATGAACTAAAAATAACTGTGGAGATTCCTAATATATAATATATTTCACATTTTTCATCTTAGATAAGTGATCAATAATACATTAATATATTCTCTAAAAAAACTAAAAAAAACTGTTTTTCGAAAAAAAATAATTTAAGAAAAACAATGTTTCTATAGATATGTAAAATGTGAAATTTTTTTTTCATTTAAATTAATATAACTATATTAAATTAAATTATAATTATTTAACATTCCAAATATACCAAATATGAATTCACCCATGCTAAATCATGCATAATGATATGAACTTAAAATCATTTTAATTTGAACAAAAACACTACATAGATTTCCATAATACAATGCATATATTTTTATGTTAAAAATTACACATTTTTAGGAAATATTTTAATAAATATATAGAAATTTTTTGTATATTTTTTTCATAAAAAATTATTTTATTCATATATCGTTACAATTTTTTAAAGTGATTGTATTTGTAAAATGGATATTTTTCATTATTCACCAAAAATCATGTATTTCAAAAAAATCCAAAAACATAATACTTACAATAATATTGAAATACTCATTTGAAAATTTCAGATCATATTAATAAAAAATGTAATTAAAAATGGTAGAAATTAATTCTGTTCATTCACACAATAAATACATAAAACCCAATTTTATGAAGAATGTTTTATAATTTATCCTTTTAATTATACTAAAAATAGTAGTTAGATTAATACAACCATTTTTAAAAATTAATTCACTATTTTTATTAATGAAATACATTACTCATAATTATAATAATGCAGTATTTACTATTCATCCTTCTTAACCCAAAGACTATGTTATAATATTTATATTAAAATAATATCATGTCATAAATCATTTAATCTCATGGCTGTGGGTAGTGAAATTTTTAAGGAATAGTGTTTATCTAAAATAAACTACAATCACAATGTGTCAAATCCTCCCCTAATTATAGAAATTTAATCATTGTAATTTCAATTAATATTTTACACATCTTGATATTTTATAATTTCATTTAGGAATTTCAATTTCAGGATTAAGGCTCTAAAAATTATTCTTCACAAAATAAACAATAGTTTTCCCTATATAGGACCTCCAATATGGAATGTGTTTCCAAAAGACTACCTTAATATAAAATTTATACCATCCACAGAAAACATGAAAAATTATTCAATTATCTCTTGAGTTTTAAAAACTATAAGAAAATACAATTAATTGATTATATTAGATATTCTAAGTGATGTTTTTTTAATATTAATTGAGTATTTTAATAAGTTTCCAATTATAATTATAAGGATTAATAATAAATGGGGAATTTATAATTCCTTAATCATTAAAATAAACATATAATTAATCATATGATTCATAAAATAAAGGAAATCTGCTTCACATGTCTAGAAAATGATTAGAACTAGTTAATAAAATAATTGATATGAAAAAAATCATATTATAATGTAATACATAAATACAAAAAACATATTTGAAAAATTAGGCAATCAAGGAAATAAATCAATAAAATTATTTATACATATGATTATTATGTATTTAAATTCATAATTTTATTAAAAATAATATTATAAATTTATTCGTTTTAAAAAAGGAATGGTTTTAATTAAATAATTTTTTTCCATGAATTACATGGTTTTATTTATATTATAAATATCTTGAAATTTAAAATTGAAATTGATAAAAGGGGTTTCATTTCCTAATAAACATACTAAATATAACATAGACAATTGTTTGAATTTTATTTTAAAATATCCACATTTGATTGTATAGTGAAAATTACTTTTTTGAAAAATACCCATTTCATATCATCAAATATGGTAACATAAAAGAACCTAATAATTTTAATTTTTTCTAAAATTAAAATGTATTCCATTTGATTAAAAAAATATTGATAAATTCAGAGGGAACAATATTATATTTATCATTTTTATAAGTTCAATTTTACTATTAAAAATGAAATTTTCTAAAAATTTTTTTCCATTTGATTTTGTGGACATATATTAAAATAAATTTCTAACACTTATAAAAAATGATTTTTTAAAAATTAATTCTATAATTTTTGTAATGATTTTTAATTTTTTTAATGTTTTATTTTTTATTTTTCTCATTATTAATAATAATAATGTAAAATATATTTCTTTATAATAAATGGTAAATCTATTTAATTAAGGTAAAAAATAACTGAAAATGACACCTAACCTCAGATAAATTTTTATTATATGATTCTATATTAAATCTTATCATCATGTAGTCTAAATTTTATAATTTTGGATCCACTTTCCTCTCACTATGATTTTAGTGATAACATATTTTCATACATATATATTACATGTTTTTAGATAAACATTCTTTTCATTATACCAACACACATTGATGGATCATTAAGTTATAATGTGTTTGGAAACATAGAATCATAAAATACTTATTAAGGCGTGAACTATATAATCTCCCACTATGTTAATCATAATTATCACCCTTTATAGAGAAATTAAACACAAAATAATTTCTTTTTATCCAGGGGTATGATATCATAAGAATTTGTGAGATCAGATGCACAGTATGGGTAAAAAGGGATATATGTAAGATGAACATGAGCATAGTGTATGGGAACCTGAGCCTGAAAATTGAAAACTATACCTATAATATAATATTTTATAATAATTACTCATTGTATAAATATTATAAGTTCGTATGACCTAACTAATAAGGAAATAAAAGAACATAACCCATGATATTAGAATAGTATCATAAGAAATTGATTTTTGGCATACACAAAGGCATGTAAAATAATTACATTAGTTTTCAAGCCTTATTACCAATACTATCATAGTGTTATGTGATCTCTTCAGAAACCATTTAAGTAGTCATGGTTTACTCACATGACAATCATTATAGATAAAGTCCCATACTGCGCTAGATTCACTCCACATTTCATTCTTGTTTATCACATGAGATATCAATAATGCACAATACATTGGAGGGTGAAATAGGTCCCATCCATTATAGAATTAAAATCATATATATTTTTTGGTCAGAGAGGATACTCAAGAGGGGGGTGAATTGAGTTCCTATTAAAAATTTCTGTTTCAAATATTTATATTGAAATACCCCAATTCATAAAACAAGTTAAACTGTAGTGAATTTATAAAGATTGTAACTGTTCAATTAGTTTCTCAAAGATTTTTTATTTCTTTATTAACTTAATTTGAAGATTAAGCTAGATTTTGAAACTAACTTACTAGCTAGAAATAATTACAAAACACTTTCCAGTTCAACTATCAGAGTTACTTTAAAAATGATTTGAATTTCAAGGTAATTAGCAGCGGAATATTGAGAATAGTTTAATCTAAAATAAGATTCACAATAGTTTTAACCAAGAGGGCCAGTCTCAAGCTAACACTTAGTCCTCTCAAACGGTTTATATAAAACTTTTATCCACACCCTGGATCGGGGTTTACAACAATACTCATATTGTCCAGGTCCTCAGACCTCTACCACAGTTCTACGTGGGAAAGCAATAACAACAGCACACAGGTCTTCCAAGTCCCCAGAACTCTTCCACAGTTCTATGTGGGATACACAAAAGTATAAAGAGTTTGGTGTGAGGATTTCAGTGTCCTCAAGTTTAGCTTAGGAGTTAGTGTGTGTCCAAACTGACAGAATCACACACACTACTCGTAATGTAATAAAAAATGATCACAATAGAGCAATAATATGGAGATGAGTTTAGAATGCTCTTATGTGATGTCAATGCAGCTCTGGACTCCTTTGGATAGAAGCAGATGAAGCATTGAGTCCTTATCAATAAGTTTTCATGAAAACATAGTGTCTTGGTTTTGTTCCTTCACTTCCAGTACAGGTGTTTATCTTGAGTGTGAGAAAATTCCATGTAACAGTTGAACCTCCTCTTTGAACTTCTGTTGTTGATGTGTATGAGTGTTCTTCTAGTTATTCGTGTGTTCTTCTCTACATGTATGTGTGTATCGTCTTGTATGTATCTTTTGATCTTCCTCACGTATATCTCTAGGTATTTTCCAGTAGTTCGATATTTCTTTTATTCCTTTTTCTCCGGCAATGAGAATGATTACCTTTTACAGGTACGAGTTACGTTTCCCGGACATGCCAACAACCCACATTAATTAATAGTAGTTTCTTTGAATTAAGAAAATATAACTGTTATCATTATATTAATAATATTGACAAAGTAGATAATTTTAGTAATAGTGAGTGGTTAACAGTCATCTTCCATCAGTATCTCTCTGTAGGTAGACTTGTAATGGTAACTCTTGTAGCAGTAGATCATGTATCAGTAGCTCCATGGGTCGCGGTAGCTCCTTGTATCAATAGATTCATCTGTTGGAAGCTCTCTCTGACGGTGAACGTCTGTTGGTAGCTCTTCATTGATATCAGTAGCTATTATCATCTATAGTGGTGTCTCTCTCTCTCTATTAGTAACTGTCTGTCTGTGTAGCGGTAGATCTTTCTATCTGTAGCTGTTACTCTCTGTAATGGTAGCTTATATCAGTGGACTTCTATTGGTGAACTTGTATATTGGTGACCTTGTCTACCAGTAGACTTATTCTATGGGTGGACTTATCTAACAGTGAACTTGTATCAGGGAGCTAGTCTTTATCAGTGACCTTGTATCAGTGAGCTAATCTATATCAGTCAGAATTATAACTATCAGTGACTTATGAACTTAAATGCTTGAAAAGTAACTGTTCTATGAATATTAGTTCCAGATTGAATTAATATCATAATTCATCACTGTTAAACCTAAATAAACAATGGTTAATATATTCCATGATATTATATGATTATTTTGACATCCATACTAACTCTAGAACACGAAGGGGTAATTAGGAAACACAATTATCATATAGACAAGCTTGATTTGGGATTATTAGAACATATCTAATCATATTTGAGATTATCAAAACATGGGATTCCAAAAATCACCCCTTTCTTGATAATCACAAATTATGGAATTATATTCCAGAATGATCATTAATGTATCAGTATAAAACACATTTGTTCAAACTTCTTAGTGTGTTCAAATCATAATTCTCAAATGTATCTGATCTCTTCAAATGTATCAGAACTAAACTATGGACAAACATAAGAGTAAAATGAAATAGAATATGTATTTCCCCCCAAAGAAACATATTATAAATTCCACCCCCTTAGTGAAATTTCTCCCAAAATTGTATGTTATCCCCATATTATAAATTTTCTCCCCTTTCTGATTAGAAAAAAGAGAAAACCATAGTGCAGAGCATAAAACAAGAATAGAGATAACAGAATGTTTCATGTCACATGACAAAGGTACATGAGATATTTAAAAAGAAAGAAAAGAAGTACAAATATTCCTATCAAAATATGTAGCCTCATTTAATCAACCACATGGATGTCCACTATAGGTTTCCCTTGAGGATAAGAGGACTGAGGTTGGTTTTGTGAGATGCAGGCTTGGGTACTCCACTAATTATCAAAGGTGGTTTAGATAATAAAACACTTCTAGGTCTATAATGGGTACTCCTCAGTGTGATCATATGAGTAAGACTTCTGATAGCTTGAGTTGGAGTCATTTGAGTTGTGGAACCAGCAGAACTAGTGGCAGGTAAGGCATCAGGCATGATGATAGGTGTACTTTCCACATATGGGAATGATAGTAAAAGATTCCTGAAATCCATTATGATACCTCCCCCTCTCTACATGGAAGAGATGAAATCATCATTTTTCTCCAAATTTTGGTCCAATGAATGGGTCAACTCTCTGAGTTTACTGACTTGTTCTTTGAAGTCTTGAGTAATTGGGGGAAGTTTTAGATTCTCTAACAACAGCTTGAAAGGATTGGTTAGCTGATGTTTTGTGTACACCGTATGAATATAATAATCAATTTTGTCTTTGATTTCCTTTTGGGCTGTAGTAGTATCTCTCATATAATCTTGGACAATTTTTCTGATATCCCAGGTGGTAGTAAGCACCTGGCAATCAGATGAGATATTGGTACTAACATGACAAAGTTCTTCTTTTAGTATAGATCTAAATAGTTCCACATCAACTGATACTTTGGATGTAGCAAGAGGTGCGACAGTAAAAGCTACTTTTTCTTTGAAAGATTGAGTCAAATTACTTATCAAATTTTTCACAAAAAAAATCTTGAGTAGTGACATGCATTTTTATGGTCTTCTTAAAATATTCAAAAACATCCCCAAACTGTTTCACTACACCTCGAATGTAGTTGATATTAGTATGAACTTGATATTTAGAACTCATTAAGGTATCAAATGAAGCAAAAAATTACTTCCAAGAATAAACAACCTCTGTTAGACCCCCAATCTGATTTTGACACACTTTCACTTCATCCATCACTTCTGTCACAATACTAGACAAATAACTTCTCAGAGAAGATACCAAATAAGTTTCCGTCATACTATACTCTTCAAAAAAGTAGGTTTTCAAATCAGATTTCAGTGTCTTAAGATCTTTTTTTCTCATAATGTCTTTAGGTAGAGCTAGAGGAGCTACTTGTTGAGCTGTAAATTCCAATAAGAAAATATCATAAGACACAGGATGCCTTCTAATGGGTGTCTCATCATTAGAATAATTATATTCTAGTCCCAATACAACCAATACTGTATCCAGAGACAAGTCTTTCACTTCATTGGTCACATAAACTGATCTTATCCTTACAGGTTTCCCCCCTCAACCTAAGCTTCCTCCTCTTTAGAAGATTCATCTACAACCATATTTATATCCAAACTAGGTGGCACAGGATAGGGTATATTAGCAACAGGTATTGGTCTTTCCACTTCAAGAACCTTTCTAACAAGCATGATAGAGCTCTCAATCAGAGTACTGAGACTCAAACAGGTACTTCCATTTTTAGATACATTCTATTCATAATCCTTACTATTGGAATCTGGAGCAGTCTCCTTCTGATCTGATATAGGAATGTCTTCCTCATTTACAAAGACTTCTTCAACACTTTCTTTTAGAATAGATTCTTTTCTAGATATGGTCCTAGGTGGACTTGCCTTTCCATATGATACCATTTCAGCAGCTGGGCTTGGAGAAAAATTTGGATCCCCTCCATCTACTATAGAGGTATCATCCTCAGCATCAT
This sequence comes from Viscum album, assembly GCA_963277665.1. Taxonomy (NCBI): domain Eukaryota; kingdom Viridiplantae; phylum Streptophyta; class Magnoliopsida; order Santalales; family Viscaceae; genus Viscum; species Viscum album. Next base: position 196,791,489 of record OY728152.1, on the reverse strand, counting down.
CATCACTGTATTGAGGTTCCTCCTCGTCAGGTCCTAGTCCTGGATCCCTCACAACCTTTTGTCTAGGAGGATTGTCCACAGGATTGAACTTTTCATACAACATCCCTTCATCACTGACTCATTTCCTTCCCCATAGGTTCTAGTTAATCTTCATGTATTTTAAAATTATTTTTGTGATAAAGTAGTTTTCCTTCACAACTATAGTCACATCTTGACACCCAACTATTCCCTTTTCTTTAAGCATTAAGGATATCATGTTGGAAAATAAAAAGGCATTTTTTTATGATTTCGGCCTACTCATATATTCCATTACTACCATTATCAACCTACACATATATAATTTTACTCTATGTCTTAGAAGATATAGTAAATAAATGTCTTGAAACATTATATTTGAAAAGTCTTATCTTCTTGGACATAACAGATGTTGGATAAATTTTAAAAGCAATCGGTTTTCTCCATCCATTTCTGTAGAAACTACTTTTCATGGTGTGTCATCTCCAGTTATCTCTTCCAAATCAGTTTCATACTCAAAAACATCACTTGAAGGGGTAAAAACTTTGAATAAAAATTGATGATACCTTCATGGGGTACCCTTAGACAATCATCCAATTCCACTAAGGAGAAAGAAGCTTTCTTTCCATTAACAAATGAGAATACCTGATTCTTATTATCCAGTTTTTCAAACTTGAGAAACTCATAGAAATATTTAACCAACTTATGATAATATGGTCCAATGTTGTTTAAGAAGCAGTCAAACCATTCATTATTTTCAAGAACTCTTAGAATTAATGACTTACTGGTCGTCAACCATTCCACGCATAGCTCTTTCTCAACTACTATTTCCTTTTCAAGAGATACGGGTTTAAAGGTTTCTTCACTTCACTGCAACCGCTAGACACTCCATTGAGTCTCTTGGAATTTGTATTTTCACCCTCTTCACTGACTACCGGTCTCTTATCTCATTCAATTCTGCGAATCAAGAGGTTTAGGGTTCGAGTTAAATGAAGGTTTGGGAGATAAGGATTAAAGGTAAAGTGTTCGTGGTGGATTGAAATGAGGTTAAGACTAATGTTTTATCATTTTGGAATCATGAAATAAATAAATAAAACATAATAAATATATACAAATGATACATATTCTGGTGGCTAAAAAAACGAATTCTAAAACATTGCAAACTAGTGGTAACATATACCGATGAGGATTCCTAATGGTGAGGTCCACTAACAGTGTGGTTCAAACGGTGAGGTCAATACTAGTGATGTATAATTATGAGGTCCTTACCAGTGAGGTATAACGATGTGTTCCATACCAGTGAGGTATAACGGTGAGTTACATACTAGTGAGGTATAATGGTGATGTCCATACGATTGAGGTATAGTGGTGAGGTCCATACCAGGGAGGTATAATGGTGAGGTCTATACCACTGAGGTTTGATGGTGAGGTCCATACTAGTGAGGTATCCTTAAACTGTTTGAAAAAAATTGTCATTCCTAATTCATGTTTGATGTAATTTAACCTCTTTGAATTTAATGGTTTGGTAAATATATCAGCCAACTGATGTTCAGTGCCAATGAATTCAAGGGTTATATCACCGACAACGATCTCTCAAAAAGTGATGTCTTACATCAATGTTCTTAGTCCTAGAGTGAGACACATGCTTCTTGGAAATGTTGATTGCACTGGTGTTATCACAGTTTATAGATACATGTCTATATTGATATCCTTAGTCTTATAGAGTGTGTTTCATCCACAGAATTTGTGCACAGCAACTACCAGCAGCTATGTACTCTGCTTCAGTAGTAGAAATCACAACAAAATTCTGCTTTTTTACTACACCATGATACTAAGGATTTACCTAGAAAGAGACATGTTCCCGATGTACTCTTCCTATATAACTTGCAACCAGAAAATTCAGCATCTGATTAACTTATTAAATCAAAAGATTGTCCTTTTGGATAAAATAATCCTAGATTGGTAGTATGTTTATCATATTTGAAAATTATTTTAACAGAAAGTAATTGTGATTCTTTTGTATTAGCTTGAAATCTTTCACACATACACACACTAAACATAATGCCCGGTCGACTAGTAGTATGATAAAGTAAACTCTCAATCATACCTCTATAATTTTTTTGACCTACTGGTTTCCCAACTTCATCAATATCCAATTTACTTGTGGTACTCATAGGTGTATCACATCCCTTATTAATATAAAAAAAACGTTTTATAATATCCTTTGTATATTTTATTTTTTTTAAAAATATACCATAATTATTTTGAAAAACTTGAAATCCATGAAAATATTTGAGTTCCCCCATTAAAATAATTTCAAATTCAGTTTTCATACTCTTTGTGAAATCAATAAAAAAATCATCTTTTGAAGATCCAAAAATATTATCAACAACATATATTTGTACTATCAAAACATCTTTGGAAATCCTTTTGATAAAATAATTTGGATCAGCAATCCCTTTAATAAAACCTATTGAAATAAGAAAATTACTAAGTCTATCATACCAAACTCATGGAGCTTGTTTTAAACCATATAAATATATAGAAAATTTAAAAACATGATTTGGAAAATGTGAATTAGTAAATCCAGGTTGTTTTTCAACAAAAACATCTTCAATTATAAAACCATTTAGAAATTCACTTTTAAGTTCCATTTGATATAACATGAAATTTAGATGAGCAGCATAAGAAAGTAGAATCTTAATAGCTTATAACCTAGCTACATGTGAAAAGGATTCCTTATAGTCTATTCCTTCTTCATGACTATATCCTTGTGTAACTAGTCTTTTTGTGTTTCAAATGATATTTCCAGATTCATCAACTTTATTTCTAAACACCCATTTAGTGTCTATGGTCAAAGTGTCCTTAGGCCTCTCTACTAATTCCCAGACATTGTTTCTTTCAAATTGATTTAATTTTTCTTGCATAGACATTACCCAAAATTCATCATTGATAGCATCATTGATATTTATAGGTTCTAACTGTTAAATAAAGGCTTGATGTTCAACCTGATTTCTTATAAAATCTCTATTTTGTGTTCCTCTATCTATATATCCTACTACATCATCTAATGAATGGTTTTTAAGGGTCCTAGTTGGTCTAATAAAGGTACGGCTAGAAATCTCAGGTTCAACAGAAACTGGTTCTAGAAAATTTCTAGAACTGGGGGTCTTTACAACAGGTTCACTATTTTTTTCATTAAGGTTTAGAATTGAGATATATTCTTTAATATTTTCAAGAGGGCTCTTAGGTTCTTGTGGATAAGTTTCATCAAATTTTAGGTGTACAGATTCTTCCAGACATTTGGTCCACTTATTAAATACTCTATAAGAATTTCTAGAAAAAGAATAATCTAGAATTATTCCTTCATTGCTTTTGGATGAAAACTTATCAAGATTATATTTAGTATTGAGGATGAAGACATTGGAACAAAAAACTCTAAATTAATTAACATTAGACATCCTATTATTCCATATCTCGTAAGGGGTCTTTTTAAGAAAAGGATTAATCAAGACTCTATTTATAATATAACAAGCTGTATTGGCAGCTTCAGCCCAAAAGTAAATAGGTGGATCATATTCATTAATCATAGTTCTTTAAATTTATTGAAGTGTTCTATTTTTCTTTCTACTAAACCATTCACTTGAGGTGTTCTGGTCGAAGTGAAATTGTGACTATAGGCATTTTGTGAGAAATAAGATTCAAACTCATGATTTTCAAACTCCTGACCATGGTCACATCTTAGGGTCTTAATCTTAAGTCCACCGTGGTTCTCTACAAGCTTGGAGAATTTAATGAAATAAGAACAAGCTTCACTTTTGTGATCTAGAAATTATACCCAAGTATATCATAAAAAGTCATCTATATGGACATGGACATAGTGCTTCCCATTTAAAATAGAAACTCTAGATGGTCCAAATAAATTCATATGAACCAACTCGAGAGGTTGAGAAGTTAAAACTTATTTCTTTGATTTGAAGGAAAATTTATGTTGTTTTCCCTTTTCAAAAGGATTACAATCTTTATCTGTTGGGAATTATGGTTTGGGTAGGTCTCTAACTAAACCTTTCCTAGTCAGTTTCTTAAGAGAATGAATCTTGCAGTGTCCTAATCTTCTGTGCCATAACTAGGATTCTTTATGAAAATCATTTAAACAAGTAACATTTTGTTTATCTTAAGAATTAAAATCTACCGCATATACATTTTCATTTCTTAATGTAGTAAATACCAATAGATTTTTATAATTAAAATCATTAAATGAATCATTTTCAAATTTCATGTTGAATCCATCTATAAAAAAATGAGAAATACATAAAAGATTGTATTATAATCCATTAAAAAATAAAACTTTTGAAATTAAAATTGAATCAGTGTTACCAATCTAGCCTAAGTCGATGATTTTTCATTTTGAGTTATCCCCAAGGTTACATTTTCTATATAAACGTTGATTAAGCTCTTAAAGAATGAGTAGAATCATGTCATATTCCTTGAACATTCACTATCTAAGTACCATACCATCCTACATGAACTTTTCAAACAACATTCCAAAAAAACAGATTTAGACAGAATATAATTTTGGTACCCAGATTTTGATGGGTCCAGAAAGGATAGAAAGTAAAACATTAGGTACCCATATTTGTCTAATGGGTTTCATATAATTAACAGATTCAAAAGGTTTTCATAAATAAAAATTTTTTGGTCTACAAGAATTTTACTAGCTAGATGAACCATAAGAATTTCTATAACTTGAACAAGCAGCATACTGTCCATATTTGAAATGAATTTATTTTTAATAATCTTTCTCTGTCTAGGTTGGTAACCTATACCAGTAGTATACTTTGGTGAAACTTGTTTTCCAAGTATTTGATTTAGAATATTCTTCCCATTTTTGAACTTATCATAGTATTTTCTATGTATGTTATTAGACAATTTGAGTTCAGTATTTTTCTTTAACAGTTGAGCATTATTTTCTTTTTCTATACTATGATCAGATTTAACAGTACTAGTCAACGCATACTGCTTCATTAATTATTTATACTTATCTTTCAGCTCATTACAAGTATCTTTTAACATATCACAGTATTCAAATAATTTAGATTTAGACATATTATCATCATTATTTCAATCACATTCATTCCCAGATTAATAATCATTATGCATAGGGGAATTAAGTGTTACCTTAGATGTTTCAATCATAAAATACATTTTGGCATGATTCTTTTCATTCGAATCAGAAGCATCAGATCCACTTGAGCTGTCTTCAGAAGCACTCCATGTTTCTTTCATGGATTTGTTGTATTTCATATCCTTATAGTCATAAGTTTTCTTAAATTTCTGTTTTGGATAGTCATATTTGACATGCCCTTTTCTTTTGAACTCATAAAAAACTATTCCATCATATTTATTACTTTTCCTCTAGTCTTTCTTCCAAGTTCCTTGTCGATCATACATACCTTTATAATCATATTTTCTAAAGAATTTATTCTTTATATATAATTTCATGAAACTCCTGGCTATCTGAGCCATATCTTCATCATTTTCTAAGTCATAATTTTCACTAGTTGAGCTTTCTTCAGTTATCTGAACCTTCTCTTTGTCCTTGGACATTGAGGAAGTAGAATTAAATGCAACTGACTTCTTCTTGGGTTCAACATCTTCCTCTCCATTCACTTTTATCTCTTCTTCATACATAATCAATTTTCCAATCATCTCTTTAACATGTAGTGAAATTATATCACATGATTCAATTATTGTAACTGATCTGCCTCTCCATATTTATGGCGGATATCTGAGTATTCTCATGACTTTCTCCTTTACTGGAACAACTTTTCCGAGTGAGCTCGTGGTGTTAACAATTTCATTGAACCTGAGATACATGTCAGAAATAGGTTTATCATGTTTCATTTTAAAATTAGCATATATAATAGTGTATGTATTTAGTCTCATTTCCTTAACATTGGTTGTTCCCTAAGGGGAAATAGCCAAAGTATTCCAAATTTCACAAGCAGTCTTACAAGAAGATATTTGATTAAATTCTTCTTCTCCTAAAGCACAATACGGAGCATTCATTTCTTTACCACTATTATTGTTATCAGCTTTCGTAGGATCATCCCAAGTAGTTATAATAGTTTCTGGAATCTTATACTGAGTCTCTATAGTAGTCCAGATGACAAATCCCATACTTTCTAAATGGGTTTTCATTTTTATTTCCCATTGGGCATAATTTACACCATTAATGAAAGGTTTTATGTTGGTAGTTATGCCTTATAATATGTTATCCATAATAACTATATTTTAAAAGGATATATAAAGATATAAAAATTTAGAATTAATAGAAATTTTGAGATCATTAAGATACCACTTAAATCACAATTGAAAACATTTCCATAACAGAGGGTTTTGAAAAACGTTTATCTACTTTTGTGATAACATATTTTGGTTGGAGATGATACTCAAGAGGGGGGTGAATTGAGTTCCTATTAAAAATTTCTATTTAAAAGATTTATATTGAAATCCCCTAATTCGTAAAACAAGTTAAACTGTATTGATTTTATAAATATTGTAAGTGTTCAATTAGTTTCTCAAAGATTGATTATTTCTCAGTTAACAAAATCCGAAGATTATGCTATCTTTTGTTAATAACTTACTGGAAATAAATAATTACAGACACTTTGTAGTTCAACTATCAGAGTTAATTTAAGACATATTTGAATTTCAAAGTAATTAGTATTGGAATATTGAAAATATTTTAAACTAAAATAAGATGCATAATAGTTTTAACAAAGAGGTTTCGTCTCAAGATGAGACTTATTCCTCTCAAACAGTTTATATAAAACTTTTATCCACACCCCGGATTGGGGTTTACAATAGTACTCAGAATGTCCAAGTCCTCAGAGTTCTACCATAGTTCTACATGGGAAAGAAACAACAACAGCACACAGGCTGTCCAGGTCTACATATATCTTCCACATTTCTACGTGGGATACACAAAGGTATAAGGAGTTTGGTGTGAGGATTTCAGTATCCTCTAGTTCAGTTTAGGAGTCAGTGTGTGTCCAAACAGACAGAAGCACACCCACTTCTCGTAATGTAAAAAAAATGATCACAACAGAGCAATAATTTGGATATTATTTAGAATGATATTATGCGATGTCAATGTAGCTTTGGAATCCTTTGTATTGAAGCATATTAATCTTTGAGTCCTTATCAAGATGTTTTCTGGAAAAAAGTGTGTCGTGGTTTTGTTTTTTCACTTCCAGTACCGGTGTTTAGCTTTAGGGTGAGATTATTCTTTGTAGAACTTGAACCTACTCTTTGAACTTCTGTTCATAATGTGTATGAGTGTTCTTCGAGTTATTCATAAGTTAGTCTCTGCATGTAAGTGTGTATCATCTTGTATGTATCTTCCGTTCTTCCATACGTATATCTCTGTGTATTTTCCAGTAGCTCGATATTCCTTTTATTCCTTTTGTCTCTGGCAATGGGAATGATTACCTTTTACAGGTACGAAGTATGGTTCCCTGACTATCCAAAAACCCACATTAATTAATTGTAGTTTCATTGAAATAAGAAAATATGACCATTAGAATAATATTAATAATATTGATAAGGTAGAGAATTTGAGTAACAATGACTGGTTAATAGTCATCTTCCATCAGTAGCTCTCTCTCAGTAGACTTGTAACGGTAACTCTTGTAGCAGTAGCTCATGTATCAGTAGCTCCATGTGTAATAGTATCTCCTTGTATCAGAAGCTCTATATGTCAGTAGCTCTTTGTAAAAGTGAACTTCATTCGGTAGCTCTTCCTTGCTATCCATAGCTATTATCATTGGTAGTAGTAGCTCTCTCTCTATCAGTAATTGTCTATCTATGTAGAGGTAGCTCCTTCTATCGGTAGTTGTTACTCTCTGTAACGGTAGCTTGTATCAGTGGACTTGTATTGGGGAACTTGTATATTAGTGACCTTGCCTATCAGTAGACTTAGTCTATCGTTAGACTTGTCTAACAGTGAACTTGTATCAATGAGCTAGTCTGTATCAGTGACCTTGTATTGGTGAGCTAATCTATATCAGTCATAATTATAACTATCAGTGACTTAAGAACTTAAATGCTTACAAAGTTACTGTTCTATGAAAATTAGTTCCAAATGGATTTAATATCGTACTTCATCACTTTTAAACATAAATAAACATTTATTAATATATTCCATGATATTATATGATTATTTTGACATCCATACTAACTCCAGAACATGAAGTCGTAATTAGGAAACATAATTATCATATACACAAGCATGATTTGGGATTATTAGAACATATCGAATCATATTTGAGATTACCAAAACAGGTTATTCCAATAATATTTATTCCACAAGATCAAAAAACATTAATCATATCATTACCCATGAGAAGTAATTTTCTCCAAAAAACATTCGTCATATCTGAGCCCATTAAAAGAAATGTTATTCATGGAATATTTCATTATTGAAAAACACTTGGAAAAGAAACAGGTCTCATAATATTTTTTCTATTATAAACATAAAACACATCGAGAAAGAATAAATATGGAATCATTTTATTATATCCACAGCAAGGAATAAGTTAAATCTAATGATGTCATTATAATAATGTTTTTATATAAAAAAAATTGATAAAACAATTTAAAAATCCATTTCAATGAATATTAGCTGAAAATATTAAAATGAAATAACTTTCTAATTATGTGGTTTTTATGAGGGGAAATTTTATTCATTTCACATAAGTTAAAATAAATATTCCTTTCACTTTTATGATAAAATAGAAATAGAAATTGTTTTGAAAATAAAAAGAAGATAAATTTTTAGAAAAATGTAAAAAATTAAACATGGTTAGAAAATAAATTAAAAATACTTATATAATAGTTAGAAAATTAAATAAATCATTTTTATAAAATAATTACATTATTGAAAAAGTTTTTCAGACCAAATAGATATATAAAAACTTTTTTCTAAGAAAATTGAATTTTTAAGTACATTAAGAGTCGTATTTGAATGTGAAAAATAAGTTTTTATGAACTAAAATTTGGAGAATAAAATCACTTAGTTACATGAAATATTATTCATTATATTTCATTATTTGAATCATAGACATAATTTATCCTTACAAACAATGATATTTTAACCAAAAAACCATTAATACTTTGGTACCATTTCAATCAGAGGACCCGTGAAATAATATCATTAAATTAATCTCTAAATATCATTATCTTTAATATATTCCTGATATAATACGTAAATGTGGTTTTATATCCTTTTTATAAAACAATATAGTTGTAAAAAATAACATATAATTCAAAAAAGAAAAATCTAGACAAAATCCTTTACCGATGAGATAATCTTTGGAATTGTAATATCCAATAAATCATAACATCATACCGAATGTAAAATATCATGAAAATAGGGATATTGATGATATAAAAGTAAAAATAGGTAGTATATACAAAACAAAAAATAAAAAAAGGTTAATATGACATACAACACTCTAAAATAAAAGAGAGACAAAAAACCTCATACCATAAGTATAAATATCCATAATACACATTAAAATTTATTTATAATAATTATTGTGTTATTATAAACATATTAAAAACTGTAATTATATATACCATACCATATATTATATACTTATTAAATTTTATTTCATGTTTGGAAACCATTTTTAAGATCTTATTTAGGGTAATAACTGCATTGTTTTTCATGAAATATTTTATTTTTTATTTCATGATCTATTAATTTATACATGGTAAAAAAATATCCTATATTTTAACAATAATACCAACATAAAATTATATATATATATATATATTCATTAATACATAAAATATAGAGGTATAAAATGAAATACATCATGCATAAAGATGTTAGGTTCTACATATGCAAGAATATTGTTTTCGTTTTCTCAATGGATGAAATGAAAGAAAATATATATATATATATATTATAGATTTATTTTTTTGTGACATATATATCATATGTTCATTAATCACATCCTTATTACATTCCACATAAAACATAAGTGAAGAAAAAATCACATCACTTCTTGAGGCGGTAGTCTTCTGTACACATGAGAAAAATTATTGTATTCAGACATACTCTAAAGTAAAAAAATATATGGAATATAATAATTAAATGAGTATAATTATATCATATTTATAATATATAATAATTATTTACATAAACATATCTATCTATTGAATTTGTAGATAGAAAATTAAATATATTGGTATGTGAGGCGGTAGATAGAAATACACACAGTCAGTATTTTTTTTACATTTGATGGAATATGAGACAAAAATTGGTCATTCCATAAATAGACTAACATCTATGTATATTTTAGATAATGTTGTTATAATATTGGAATTAATCTAAAATTAATGATGTAGGTAATAGAATAAATAAAAAAGGAATATTTCAGTGAGGACAATTACCTTTCCTTAGAATAAACCCCATTGGATATCTTGTTAAATTAACTTGGTTTATCACTTTGAGAAAACCATTATCTACAGAACATGGATAAGGTTTATGGGGTTGTAGTTTTTCATGGTTTGCTAAATCCAATGGGATTTACATGTATGAATAAGATATAGGAGGATGTGGGATTATATAATTCAAGATTAGTGAAATTTAAAAAAACTACAATTTATTCAATAATGGAGAGTCACTCTAACCCCATGTGCCTCCAAAATTAACAATTAATGTTGTTTTAGGGAAGAAAATTTTGATCAAAACCTCCAAAAAATAAAAAACGAACATGTTTTAAACATGTTATTCCTTGTTCTTCATGTTAACATAATTATAAAATTTTAGTTTTCACCATCCTAACTAGTTTTTTATATATTTATCTAGTTGATATATCCGTTAAGTTAAAAAAATTAAAAGAGTATTATTAGATAATTTCAAATTGATGATTATGGATATAAAATAAAATTTATAAAATAAAAATACTATGTGTATGGAAAATTAATTTTAACACAAGAATATGAAACCCAAAAAAACCTTTTCTACCCATTACCATAGTAAAAATGATTTTACTATATTTGGGACAATATAATTACTATAAAAGGACCATTGGTCAATTAAGAGACCTACATTCATATTTTTAGACATATAAAAATAATTTTTTATTATATAATTTTACTTGATACTTTTAATCACTTATTAAATATTTTTTAATAGAAAAAACATTAATATCAATTTTGAGGATACTCATTTAATTAAATGTTTAAAACATCATGAAAATAATGGAATAAGATTTTATAATTTTCATATATTTATATAATGATATATGTACTATAAATAATAATTAAATTTTATAATCCAATGAATTTATATTACATCCAATATTTTTCATATCATTTATTGAATTTTTATATTAAATATATAATTATTCTTTGATATGGTTTCTTAAGAATTTAATTTAAATATTTAATTAAAAAATTAAAAATTTTATAATTATTTATTTGTGATCAAAAATAAAATCATTATTACTACACATAATTTTTCCATATGTGAGTACGTAATAAACAAATTAATAGCAGGGGTGGAAGTTTTTCTTTTTTAATTTATTTAAATTATTAAATTGGTCACATTGAAGGATACCTTTCCCAAAAGAACCTATAAATTGATCCTGTGGTAATAAGGGTTGTTATATATATATGAATAAATTACGTTTTGAACATTTTTATAGTTCATTTTACCCTATATGTTTTTAGTCTAAGCCTTGAAAAACATATTTTAAATATAATTGTCATAATTAATTTTTAATATTTTTTGTATTAATTTCCTAATTTTTTTTTAAAATTATTAATATTCTTCAAAATTTTCTGAAAAATTATTCTTTTTAGAAAAGTGTATAAATTTAACACAATGATAAATTTGAAATTTACTTTTAAAAAATTAGTTCTATTTTGTAAAATACATTTTATTATTGTTTCACAAATTACATTTAATATTATTTCTCAAAAAGAAATAATTTTTTATAAATTAACTTTTTAGAAACATATAAAGTAATTTATATTAATTATATACATTTTTTCAATTTTATTTCAATATATAAAATAATTGTACATAATATTTAACATTTTTGTATTCATATTCATACCTCCGAGATTAATGTTTATTAGATGAATATCAAATTAAATAAAAATTATTTAATAATATATCATGTTATGTAAAAACTCAACAATTCATGTAAATCAAGCTTTCAGTGAAATTAAATTTAATTGAAAATTTTAATTCAAAAAAACTCAGGTTATTAAATTATACCTCCCATAAAATGAATTTTTTCCTAAAAATTCACCACTCCTTAAAAATGTGAGGTTAATGTTTCTTCATTAAATTCGCATGTTCCCATAATGATTCATCAAGATGGTGGTTACACCAAAAAACATAACATGGTGAGTTTTCTTGTTTAGCAGAAACTTTTCTCTATATTCTAGAATCCTTATCATATATTCCTCATATGAATGCTTTTTCTCCAGTTATACAACCTCTAAGATCGGTAATTGCTTAGGGTCAACTATTTAAATTATCAGGTTATATACATGAAATACATCATTGATATGAGAGAGGTTTGGAAAAAGCACCCATAGATAGGATAACATCTTGATACGATCAATGATTTCAAAAAGGCTGATATACCTTTGTGTTCATTTGAACATATTTCAAAATCTCATTACCTCCTTCTATGGAGAAATTCATGAAAACACCATTTATCCATCTTAAAATTTAGGATCTCATTGAGGAATATTAGCATAAATTTTCTATCGAAATTGTGTTACTATTATGTGTTGTTGAATGCATCTAACATTCACTACCATTTATTAACCTATATAAGGTATAAATATCATTCCTTCTCGAACTCCATTATACGCATTGATGTTCAAAACTTTTTTAGAGGGATTTGTAATGATATATATGAATACACATGTTATATATATTTTAGTATGAAAACATAAATACAGGAAGGTTTTGATCCCATAAACCATAGAAATAGAGGGTAAAAGTTCTAAAAAGATCCTCAAGGATTTTAACTATTCTCTCATAATAACCAACAGTTGGAGGATGAAACATAGTGTTGGAACTAAACTTCATATAAATATATTATTAAATAATTATAAAAAACATCAATTTAATATGTGATTCCGGATGATACTCAATGGAATGTGGGACCTATAAATCCTTACCACATATTTAATGTATATCTTATTAAAAAAATCCAAAGAGAAATCTTCTCATGTAGAGAAAAAGTGTACTGACTATGTAATGTAATTGGAATCAACCCATAAAATATCATTCCCTTTATATATTTTTGGGTGTCATCCAAAAACATACAAGGTAATTTTTTCGTATTCCCTATTCAATCATGGTAAATTGGTGTTACATCCCCTTAGAATTTTTCCTCTATAATTAACTTGCTTCCATACCAAGAATTTAGAAAAACAATTATAGGGTAAATCTCTTTATTACTTCCCTCTAGAAATATATAGTAAAAAATATGAACATAATCTTATAACCATTATTAATATAAAATAATAACAATGAACATCCTCTAACATCTCCTTCTTAAATATGGAATTGATGGATCACATGAATGGTTCAAAGTACTATCAATCGATCATAGTCATGGTTAAACTCAAGAACATTTTCACTCACTTCTAAAACTCTATATCATCCCTATACACATCATTAATCATCACATAGATATATGGTTCAAAACTTATAGGAGAAATATATGATTTATCACCTTCCTTTGGGATTTCTAGATCCATAACATAAAAATATAGATATTTTGGAAATTTTGTGATACTCATCATGGATAATGCAGCATAGTCATTTCACCCCATAGAACCAACCTCCTCTTTTCTATTTCCTAGTGTGAAAATTTATTGAATGGTTATAATATTTAATCTTATCTATCCATCTCCATTGGAACATGTTTAAATATTTTTTTTGAATATCAAATTTTATCTTTTTCTATCTATATATATTACAATTCTACCTATAATGAAAATATTATCCAATATATAATTAAAAAAGAACCTGAGATGACCCCGAAGATTTAGTTGGTTTATTTTTCTCATGATCCACTATTTATCATGAAGTATAAGCTATAAACATGTCATTTTTCAAAAGAATGAACCCTAATCCCTTCTAGGATTCGTCACTAATGATTGAAAACCCTTCCCTATTATAGAATAATTTAATCAATGGTGTTCTAAATAATATTCTGATCAATTATTTAAACTTTTACTCACATTTATCTATCTAAAAGAACTTGACTCCCATATAATGTGGCATTATAACTAGATTACATATTCATGATAAATCTAATAAAAAAATTGACCATATCCTACCAAACCAAGAAAATATTAGATCTCAGTCATTGTGGTTGGTATAAGCCATCATTTAGTAGTGTTTTTTCTTTGATGGATCCACCCATATACCATCTATTGAAATTATATAACACAAAATGAAACCCTTGGTACAGGAAAATCATGTTTTATAAAATTTTAATACAACCTATCCTTTATCATGGTCATGAGTAAAACTCTCAAGTGATATTAATTATCTTCTACTCACTTTTAATAGATAATAATATCATTTATAAATACTACCACAAACTAATCAAGGTAATCTATAAAGGCATTATTCATTAAATACCTTAAGATATAAGTGGAATTAGGAAGGCCAAATGACATCACAATATACTCATTTTGTTCATTCCTTATATAAAATGATGTCTTTAATATATTTTATTTATTTACCCTCAACTAGTAATATCTAGAATGAATATCAATCTTAAAATAATTTTGTTCTCAACACAGTTGATCAAACAAGTCATCAGTACCCGGTAAAAGATACTTGTTCTTAATTATTATCTTGTTTGTATCTCGATAATTAAATAAATTTCACACTGATACATCTTTCATTATGAAAATGATAATGGGTTCATCCCAAGGTCATATTGTTTTCAAAATGAATACCAGGTTAAGATTCTCCAAGAGTTTCTTCTTCAGTTCTATCAAATCAATTAATGCTATTGTATTAGAATTATTTGAAATTCAGATGGAACTGTGTATGAGATCTATAGAAAACATATATTAATGATTTAGTGGAATAATATGCAACTAATATGGAATGTAATCAATAAACCCCCATAAAATTGGCATATCATCAATTTTAATTTTCTCCTAAAACAATTGAAATAAACTCCACTTATGAATGGGAATTAGAACACATAAAAAAGATATGATCTCTACTAGAATTTTGTAATTATATTTTTAAAAATATATGATCATATATTCATTTACAATATCTAATATGACATCCCTTTAGAAAAAATAAGTTGGGATTTATGTAAATAAATCCAATACATGCCTATAATAACATTTAATTTAACCAGAGGAAGAATGACCAAATTTGCAGTAACCAAATTCCCACAAACATCAACCGTAGAAGAACCATATACATTATATGTGATCAAAATATAATTAATGGTGTTCATATATAATTCTATATGTAACTATTTTTATGTCATATTTATACCAGTATAATTGTTTTTATATAAATGAATTGGTTGGTATATAGTCAAATAAGAAATTAGTAGTTCTAGATTATATATTATGTGTACTATTAAACACATAATTATTACACCCCTCATTGGAAATAGTGATCTAATGATATTTAACTGGGTCCCACATCCTCATAAGTTATTTTCATTGAACATAATAATTAACCATCATATTTTGTAATTGGTTAACATAGTCCCAATAATCCTTGTATTTAATCCACCAGAGTGTGGGTTGTTCATTTGGTGGAGATTTCTCCCAATCCCCATTATTAGTTGACATGTTGAAATCACTTCAACATTATATTTCTTGATGTACTTACCTTCCAAAGATAAAAATATTAATATTCCACATAATAAATTTTCCTACATTTTTCCTGACACACTTCAAGCATGATAGAAAGAATAACTTCTTCTATCCATGGTTCATAGTCTTTCCCTAGAAATCCATATTTATTTTCATATGAATACCATGTGATTAATGAGTAAATACAATATCTATTTCAAACTTGAGAGAACATCGAATGATTTATTCACAACTAATGAAGTCCATTTTGGAGAATTCCATTCAAAAAAAGGTTATAATCCAATAAAGAATTGATCCACCTTACTCCCAGGAGAGATGATAATTCCAATCATGTACTAAAAATATCATGTAAAATATTATTCACATATACCAATGGATTATTCATATTTATGTATTAACTCATGGAATTCCTTCTCAGTTTTTTACAATGAATATTGTGGAATTACTAATTTAAAAACGGTCAATAAATCCTACCCCACTCCATGGAGTAAATTTAGTGATGTATTCTAATATTTGGGATGATATTACAACATGTATCTAATTTTCCTTCCTAGTTATAGATAGATAAAATAAAATTATCATATTTTGAACATTGTAGAATTTAAAATATATTTTTAGTGGTACTAATATATTACTCTTCAACTAGTGGATAATCATAAAAATAGTAAAAAGGTGGGAATTACTATAAAAATAACTCATCTGAATATCCACCCCCATTTCTTGTTCAGACTTTTAGGTTCATTTATATCTTGATAAAGTTGTGTGAGTATAGAAATAGTATTTTTATTTCCACCTCCTATTACATTGGATTTCTTAGGAGGAAAATACATAAATTGTCTTTTTAATTTTTATTAACCCAATTCCTTTGAGTAACATCCATGGAAGAAAACAAAATCTAATTGTGTGAGAAATAATAATCATTCTGGGAAAACATATATTAACGAAATAAAATTTATATGATTCGTATATCATGAATCATTCATTAAAATCTACAGAACCTTAGTCATAACCTAATTTATTAATGGTATTTATTTCAATTCTTTGTGATGGTTTATAAGCGGTTTGTGAGTTTAAAAATCATATCACTAGAGAGTTTCAAACTATATTGGTTATAAAACATATTTTCATATACAAGGGAATCATCAATTCAAGACGAAATCACCTTTTTAGAGTTATTATTCCAAGTTAAAATTTTTCTAGAATAATGTCTTTTTATTTTATCTAAAAATGTATGTATTTCTACGAAACCACTTTCTATATAATTCACTAATATTCTATGATATTTTCATATACAATAATTATCTATAGAATTGTCTTTACACATATACCTAAGGATCTCAATAATGTTTTATCATTATAGTTTCCAAAGGATATCTAAACCAATACATTAATTCCAATAATAGGGAATAATATTTTTTTAAAATAGATATTACATATATTTAGATAAACATTCATTACATTACATAGACATACTCCTGGGGACTGTAAAGTTATAGTACATTTGAAAACATGGAAAAATAATTAGATGGTTCATATGTGAACTAAATCATATCCCACTATATTATTCATAATTATAACCCTTTTAATAAATATCCTATGCTATATATTTATTACTACCTGGGTAAAAGGAATTATTGGAATTAGTGATCTCATATTCTCAATAAGTGTAATCAAGGTAGATATTTTGGTGGTAGTGGGTGACCTACAACTAATTACGCAGTAATTTTGATTACCATATTAGGTATATAGTAAGTTATACATGATGTTTTCTTACCATTATAGTGAAGAATTTTTTTGAATCGGCTATTTAATTGTATATTCCCAAGATTAATTGTTTAATAAAAATTTTATAGATATTTTTTTACTATAATGAGATCTTAGAGATACTATTAAATTAATCTAGAATATAATACCTATTGTGTAAACACATCATACAATAATAAAATAGTATATATTTAAATATTTGGTGCTGGGGGTTAATACCTATTGAGACTTCTTCTAATGAAGTTTAGACTTGGTTATATCTTATAGTGATATCATGAGGATAGACTCGCCAATAAGAACACCACATGTTTATGGTGTCCTTTTATGTTCCAATCTACAAGCATATGTATTGGTCTCATGACATGAGATCATTATCTATGTGTGAAATTTGAATGTGTACTTTGATGTAAGGAAATAACCATGATACTATTATTGTTGTGATGTATATTATATTGGGCAAGTAATTGGTGGTATAACATTGGTTGGATGGTTAAAAAAGGATTGATCACTTCCATGTTAATAAAATAATATATCTCAAGACAGTTTTATCAAGATGGTAGTTTCTTCATAAATCCATGGCCACGATAGTTCACGTTAAATCTGTTCAATTAGATCAACAAACAATAAATCAAGAAAGGGAGATGAAACAAGTGTGCAACCTGTATTATATGATAATGTAGACAATGTGATTATGTTACATAGTACATGTATATAGGTTTATTTTAATTTCTAGGACTATCATTATCTCTTTAGAGGACATGATGGGTATCAATATATTTCTCTTGGTCTTTGAATAGTTTTCATTGATATAGATGTGATGGCCTCGAGGGTCACACAAAATAGCGTATTTGTAAGTCTTCCCTATTTTGATGAATAGGAATTTCGAACATGGTGGGCCCCACTATAGGTCTTATTATTTATTCCAAGGATATATGATTTCCAAATAAATAAATAAATTCACATTATTCAAGTTATTAATAATTGGTGTTTAATTTATTTATTATGAAATATATTATTTTTAAAAATATCAGTTTAATATTTTCAGGGATCATTTACTATTTGCGCAAATCATGAGGTGAGATAATGGCTTTGGTTTTCTGAAATAATATATATATTATATTAAAATAATGTGATAGAAATATAAATGAAATTTATGATTCAGTTTGGTGGTCATAATATATAATTTATTTCGTGAGAAATAAATTTTCATGTATCGGGTGTTTATATATGATATATATCAATTCACTAAAAATACACGGAACGAACCTCTCACAAGACACTATTCTCTTCTCTATAGTGAAATATTGTCTCTTATATTCTCTATCAAGGTTACTAAAGTTGGATTATTTGGTTCTAGGATCTCAATAACAGTTATTCTATGAGGATCAGTGGAACAGAGCATTGATGATCGTCGGGATGATGAAGAAGTCATTGAAGCTCTGCACTAGCACATAGATTCTGACAATTTCTATTTTAATAGGAATTAAAATAATTTATAGATGATATAGAAGGATTTTAATTTTAATCCTTTGAGTTTTGATCACTAATTATGAACATACGACATGCATAACTTTGGATCCAATTAGGTATTTTATAGTTTTAATTTTCTTCTTAAAACCCTACAAGTGGGGTCCTCATCTTATATCGGGAAAAGTTTCACTGACGATGATAATTTAATGTATATTTTAAATGGAAACTTTTAATATCCCTCTATTTTGGGGCTTCCACATAATTACGATTTCATCAAATATCATTTCATAACATGAGTACAATGGTTTGAGAACATGAGCCTAAGTTTAAACGATAACTTGCATATAAAAGATCATCATCATGAGTCATAGTAAAATGATTTTTAGTTTATAACACATGAATTATATGTTAAACAATAAACATGGTCTTTTAGAGCACAAAATTGTCATGAGACAAAGATGACCAGCATACATATAAAAATATAAAATAATTTCCACAGTTGAAAAGGGTCATCTCTAAGAAAATTATAGTGGAATGGTTTCACTCCAAATCTAATAATAATAGTCAAATTTCTCTCCCAAGTATATCATAGTGGAAATAGTACTTTATTAATTAAGGTTAACTCTCAATTATTCTCTATTTTATTTCTTATGATCTCAATAATTCGTAATTACCTTGTAGGGATATATAGTTATATCCCATCACATAATGATAATAATTCATATATATGTAATAATATTATAAAATATACATCAAATCAAAACACTTGGAAATAAATGGGATTCAAAAAACATTCATCATATCAGAATCCATGAATGGAATTGGGGTTCAGGAAGCATTTCATCATTGAATAAATAGTGGAAAAGAACTGGGTTTCATTAATATTTATTTATCATAAATATAAACCATGTTTAGAATGATTAAATATTGTATCATTGGATAATATCCCAATTAAATATTATGTTATAATAAAGATAATCATTGATGGAAATTGAATTTGGAAGATCATTCAGATGATTTCTTGAGGAATATATACTTTTATCTATAATAATCACTTCTTAAAAAACAGAACTTTTTTAAAATCCTTCTATTTAAATGTTACCTTGGAATCAGATAAAAGAATATTTAAATATCATTTAAAATAATTATTACGTAAAATTACATTTCCAATTGAAAATCACATCTAAAACGCCAAATATATTCAAAATCAACTTAGTTGAAATTAACCTTGGGAAAATATAAATAATTCATTAAATATTATTTAATATTTTTTATGTTAAATAAACTATCCACATTAAAAATCAACATGTTAATCAAAAATTTAACTAAATTTTTTTATATACATTTATTTTTAAAAAAATATAAAAATTGTAATGTAGTATTTAAAAAATTATGTGCTTATGACAGTTTAAAATTCTGTTCATTTCAGACATGTTAAAATAATTAATCTTGTAACATTATCAAAAAATTCCAAATAAGACTTCTTAAAAAATGAAAATTAGATTCCTCTAAAAACATTTTCAATAGTAAAAAATTTAAATAAGATCTTATATGTAATATATATTTAATAGTAAAAAATTTCTTAAAATTGTTTTGTTAAAAATATGTCGACATTGAATAAAATGGTTTTCTGGATGTAGAGAGAGATAATATCATTTTTAATGAAGACATAACAATGAATTATTGAGTACATATGAAGGGGTAAATTAAAAGGACACATGTAATTTAATGAAATAACAAACGAATATATAATTTCATCAATTTCTTGACATATGGATCATATTATCTAATAATCAGGATCATGAACATAAACAATGTGAATAACTAATGAGATTGTAACGTAAAACATTTACCGTTTTAGTATCTTATGAATCATAAGACCCATGAATGAATAAAATTAAATTAAAAGTAAATATAAATAGAAAAAATATATTCATGATATAAAAAGTCAATAGTAATTTATATCCACCTCATAAGAGAATACATGAACCTAACATAGTGTTTCCCTCAAAGAAGATAAATTGAGACAAAAATACATTACCTTTTTGGTAATAATTTGAATCGCAATCCCCTGTAAAGAATAAAATAAAATGAAACATTAAAAATAATTAAAAATGACATTGATTATATAAAATTTAAATGGGGTAGTATATACATCACACAAATAAAACAATTAGTAAATATGATATACTTCTCCTGGAAATTAAAGAGAGACCAGATATGCCTCGCCATACACCCCAACTCCGTACATATTCGAACATCATATAAAACAAATATTTATATCTTAAGAATATATTAATGAACCATTTATATATATATGATACAATACAGTACTTACTAATGACCATTTATTACCCGTTGATTAACAATTCCTTGTTAAAATCATACTTCTGTAAATAACTTCTTTTTTTCATTTATATTTGGATTTTATATCATTTCTACTCTTAATTTTGTTATGGTTTCATAATATTTATAATTTTTACCATGATATAAATATAATATATATTTATTATAAAGTTATCAATATTAATCGATAAAATTTAAAGATATTAAATGAAATACACTGTTCATGGAGTCAGTAGGTTGTACAAACACATGGACTCTATTTAATTTTTTTCAAAACATTCAATGAATGGATGATAAATAATATCTATACATTATACATTCATATTTATTCAAAAAATATCACATATTGTTAATAAAAATATACTTATTACATTCCATGTAAACCATTCATCCAAATCAAATAACATCACTTTAGGAGGTGGTAGTTCTCCATACACGCAAGCGATGTTATCATATTCCAATAAAATTGAATGTAAAAATTTAAATATGATATTATAATTAATGAATTATGATAATATAATAAATATATTATATAATTAATAAATCAATCAATATTTTAATGACCCAACCCTTATTACCTTGAGCCAGTTTCTTGTTTTACTACCGTGGCATAAGATTCAAGGAATCAAATACCAAAGGATAGAATAATTTTATAGGCTTTGTAAAATAGATACATAGAATATTCAAAAATTACTTTCAGAAAAAATTAAAACATACTTTTTTCATTCAATAATTACATTATTCCATCTAGAATATACATACTTATTATGAATGTCACACATCATTGATTCTTGTTAATATAAAGTATATATGGGAATGTTTGGATGCTCATTATGGGTTATGTACATCAATTGGTATCATGAATAAATAATCGTAATAAAAATGGATTGGAAAAAAATGTATCATACATTCCATTGATGTTACTTTATTATAATGATAAGATGTGTAATAGTCCATTTGGAAAGGTTAATAACTAAAATCACATACCATTTAATAAATAAAATGGGATGAAATTCATCAATGGTTAATTTAATTTTTTAAATTCTCATGGATAATAATGACTAAATGCGTAATAAAGTAAATGATTAACAATGGGATTCCAAGTCTCTGGGGCATGGCAGATCTAACATTTGGATCTATCCTCATAATAAATTAAGATGGATTGGTATATTACCATTAAAATGATAACCAACTATTTCGTATCATGAGACCTATCGATCCATCAAAAAGATATCAATTACTAGGACCCACCTTTGTATTTATGTATAAATAATTCCTCATATATTAAAAAATAAATCTAATTTACGAATAATATTCTTTATCGTCAAATAACAATATTTATAAATGTTGTAGAATTATTAATATTTCCATAAATGAAAAAATAACATTTCATTTAGAAAAATGTATGAAGAAATGATATAATATTTTTTAATAAAAAATATCCATTATATAACATAGATATTCATGGAAAATTTATTATTCAATGATAACAGGATGGGAAATATTTGAAGAGAAATTTTGATAACTGTATAAATGAGTCAATACATTGAATCTCAACACTTTCCCTAGAAAAAATTATCAAAGTCCCCCCAAATAAATAATAAGGACGCAATAAATACATTATATACACATTGAATAATTAATAATGGGTAGGTTTCCTGGGTGAATTGAAATAACCTAAAATGACCAGCAAAAAAATCTCTATGAAAATATGATTCTCATTTTGAAAGTCACTTTTTAGAATTAAAATTTTATAAAAAATTTCAAAATAATTTTCATTGAAAATAATATTTTAAACTTATAAATGAATAATTAAAAAAAATTAGTAGTCATTATAGATGTAAATTCAGTTCATGTTATAAAATATAAAAAAAATTCCTTTCACATTTTCGTGAAATGTAAAACAGATTTTTTTTGAAAAAGGAATGAAGATTCTGTGAAAAATATTTTGTAAAAAGTAAAAAATCAGCACAATTTTTTTAAAAATAAATTTTAAAATTTTTTAAAAAAATTTTAAAAAGTTTTATAGAAAATAATGTGTTTCGAGAAAATAAATTTCCTTCTGAAAAGAGTAATGAAGTTATATTTTCATAAAAACATTTTCTTAGTTATCTGTTGTACCAAAGAGTGGAAAATGGTACTATTACATGAAAAAATTATTAATAAATAGTGGATATTAAAATTAAATTGTTTAATAAACAAATATCTATTATTCTCCATAAATTGAAATTCAAGTATAAACACTCCTAATTAAAATGATGTTATGAAATAAACCTTTCCGATGATCATAAAATTGATATGAGAATTAGTCAAGGAACTGATTATGTGTATCAAATTTAAATAAAATTAAAACAAGTTTAAATATAAACTATTATAATCATATACCCTTATAGAAATTGTTATATAATATATATTACATTAAAGATGTAATATAACCAAATGAATATAAAATAAGTTATGCAAAAAAAATTGACTTGGAAAAATTTATGTCAAATAACCCTGAAATAAATAATTCAAATTTAAACATTATATAAATTTATTTATTAGGTAATCATGGTATTACATATCAAATGGTAATCATATAAAACATTTAAAACAATTTTGGGGCACAACATTATAATATGAATCAATGATGGTTAATTGGGACATAGTCTCTTACCACACAAATCATTTTGGTTAAATTTGAATTAAACTACCATATAGTCATTTTAAACATTTTATTAACATATAACAGACCACTATTAATTATTATAATATCATATATGATTGTTTTACAACATCTTATTAATTTTTCATTTATTATCTTCCATTATTTTCATTATTTCTGTTGTTAATTGAGATTTTTACAATGCCTCATTATTCCTGGTAGATCTGGGTCTTGAGAATATTATATTGTTACATCATCCCTAGAATGATAAAAATTACATAATTTTCATATTAATATTTCAATTATACTTTTATAACAAATCATGTAATATGGTTGTGAAAAACTAATAATACTACAATCATGGAGATGGTAGGTCATCTGTACGCATGAGTAACATTTCAATTCATCAACGATAATTATGGAATGAAGGTATGTAATATTTTATCTTTACAAAATTATAAAAAAATAATATATAAAATATTTTTTCATGAAAGATACCAACCTTTCTAGAGTTATCTCTATTGTGATTTCAGGTAAATTTTTTGTTTGTAAGTACCTTTGATTGAGTTATGATGTGGGGTGCATTTGGGAAGCTTTTTAAGAAAATTATGAGAGAGTGGGGATTTTGCATGGTTGGCACATTGTTAGTGTAAATGTTGCACTCAACACAGATAACTATGTGAACCCAAGACAAGGGGATCTTCACGTTTTGTTCACGATTTGACAAATCGTTCACCCAAACCCATGTAACTGTGTGGTCCTGTATAGTAAAGTCTGCGTGGTGGGAACACGGTTTGCCAAACTATGTTTCCCTTACTAGGAAATCATGTGTTTGGTTTTTAATTACCCAAAAATTTATTTTAAAACCCCCCAATCTACTAAAACACCTCTATTTCGACCTTGGCTTGGGAAACAACATCTTGGGGTAGTTCCAGGTCTTTCTAGAGGCGTTCTAAGGCCATTCGACCTCTGTTCATCAAGATTCAAAGCCCAAATCAAAGATATTATCTTCTCCTTGTATATTGATCTCATCTCGATGCGTATCCGAATCATTATAATCTCATAACATGATCTTTTAGTGGAATTTATCCTTATTTTATTTAGAACAAAGCATTTTTGGTGAAATATAGATCTACGATTTTAGACCTAGATCTAGATTGATTAAAATCATGATATCCATGACCTTTATATAGGGATTTAGATTTGGAACTCAGATCATTGTTTTTGTGCTACTCAGATTTTGGGGATTTCTATTAAACGATCGTCCATCAATGAATTGATGTTATTTATCTAAGACATAATTCCCATAGTTGTGGATTTGATGCATGTATGCATGATTTTATAATTTCTTCCACCCTCTGTCAATTGATTTCTTAAATTGAGTTAATTTGGTTGACGGATAGATCTATTGATTTTTGTTGACTTAAATGATTGATTGAAGAATTAATCAAGATAATAATGGGATAACCTATTTGATAATTAATTTGGTGGGATTTAATTATGAGAGTTGGGGGTTGTGATCTAGATAGTTAAAGATGTGATTAATTATGATATTTTTAATTAGCTAAACTATGTTAATTAATTGTAAATTAATTATGTGCCTTGATTGTAAGGACCCAAAGATTCAATAATGGGAATCCCTCTTGATCTAATTAAATGTCTATTTATGTAAAATGTTTATATAAAATATCAACTTCTTTGGTTTTATGTTAAGACTTGTGACCATTTCTTTTATATCCGTTTAACAGTGATCACACGATTAGTATAAATATAGGGCTTTAACAAACCCAATTTTCTCAGACGAAGGAAGCAATGGCCTCATCCAGTAGAATTTCTCCATACGAAGCCCATTTGTCAAAGCTCATAAAAGAGGTGGCATCTTTGGGCTTCACTCTTGACCAAGCCCAAGCTGAGCTTCATCATGTCAACCTCAAACAGGACCGTCTATGGGAAAAGTGGAATCTGATAGGGATTACCACTCGAGCGATGTTATCTGAGCCACCCCAAGAGTATGTCACCCTCACACACCATACCATTAGGTCTTATTCAGATGTTTTAATGGGTTATGTAACAAATCTCAAGTACTATGTTCATGTGTATTATTTTTTGTATATAATAATGAATATACCTTCTTGTCATTATAGACACTTTTTAAATAGTTTTTTTAATGAACACATAGAATTTTTTTAGTTAATATTTAGGTAAGAAATATATTTTGAATAATTAATGGATTTTTTAATTAAATATTATCTAAATAAAATATTATTATTTTTATTAAATTAATTTTTATTAAATATAAATGATCCTTTAAGTTTATGAATGCAATTGTAATTTTTATTACAGTTTGAAAGCCATTTTTGTGAAAACCTGTGAATTTTCGATAAATGTCTGTTTTTATTTTATAAGATAAAATTAGCATATTTAGAAAATTATTTATATAAAATAAATTTTATTTCTGGAATCAGGACGTTGAAATTATCCAACATTGAGTTTTTCATAATTTCTTGAGACAGTCAAATTTTTGGGTAAAAATTAAATATCATTTAAATATATAATGTGTTTTATGACATCATAATGACACAATAGTGATTTTATAAAATTATATAAGCTTTATGTTAAGCCAATATATGTTTTACCATTAAAATAATGTAATTTTGGGTTTGTTTGACTTATTTTACAAAGCATTAATGGACCCCTCAAGACTTATTAAACATCTTGTCTTTTTAAATTATTTTCCATGGGACTGTGAATCACCTCCACATAAGCAACCCTATTATTTTAAGAAGTTCGGACTTTGGCATTATAAAATATTTTTCTTCTTCTTCCATTTTCCAGTAACCATGGGAAAAACCCATGGTATGGTTTGTGGTTTGGATTAATTTAGTATAAGGGGTCCCAAACCTAAATAATAAAGAATTCCCTCACCTTTCCTATATAAACTCACCCAAGCTCCCACTTCTGCCTCACTCAAAGCCTTTGGAGTTCGTCCAACCTCTTCCCTAATCTCTCTAAAATCCTCCCAAGGTTCCCCAATCCCCCAATAATCCTCTCTCAAGCCTTTGGAAGCACACTTCCAAGTAAGGGTTTTTTCTTCATTTCTCATTTTGTCCAATTTTTCTTTAAGTTGTTTTTCCCTTTAAATTTCAATTATGAATGTTTGGGTATGGTTTCTCACATACCTCATACTTCCCTATTTATGTTTTAATGATGGGATACCCCTTTATCTCTCATTAAATGCCGCCCATGTACACCCGTTACTATCCCGAAATTCTGAAAGGAACATTTCTCTCCTCATTTACATTCAAGCAATAATTTTGTACCATTAATCTAAATTACATTACAATTTTTGGGACATGTATCTATATGACCTCCATACGGTCCATTACATGCAAATATGATGAGTAACCCCTTTCTCTCTCATCATCCATTTTATGAATTCTTATGTCACGTCGTCACGCTGCTGAAATCGCACTGATTTTCTAAGCCAATGCAATTGTGTAGTGAATACCATGCCCATTTCTCCATAAAGGGTATTCACCTTTATGCACATTTACATATTGATTATAAATTTTCATGTATGAATTCCACATTCCTTTATCATGGAATAAATGATTATGTTTTATGAATCCATGTTTTATGATCCATGTGGCACACTTATGCATGAAATGAAATGTTTAAGAAGGTTGAACCCTTATAGCGCTCCAATTCTTTGGGAAAAGTATAGTATTGTGATACGTCATGTGCAATTAGTATTGAATCATGCTAATCCAAGTGCAACAAGAGTTTACTCATGCTTCATTTTCAATGAGGATTTACTCATGCTCCATGTGCAATGAGCCACATCTCATGCTAATTCTATGTTATGTGTTGTTGCCACATTTCCATGTTATGATTAATAAGAATTATCATGAATTTATGTTCATGTTTCTCCTGTGATATATTGATATTCCTATTGTCTAACATGTATTTTATTCTTCATGTATTCCATGTTTATTCCCATACTAGGCTTTATAGCTCACCCTTTTTCTTATGCATGTCCTCAGGTTATCCCATGCAATGCTTAGTATGTGGGAATGTAGTGGTCATGTAAAGGAAGTTTTCAATAATGATGTTGTATTTCATGTTTTAAGTTGTTATGTAATGATCCTAGGCCCCAAATACACTAGACCTCTCGATCATCCTTGTTGTATCAAGTGAATAGTTTATGTAATAAATCATGTTTAAGTTTGTGATAAAAGTAGGGTTGTCATAGTTTGTATTAGAGGATAGGTTTAGTTATTTTTGGGATTAGGATTAGAAAACCCAAGTAAATCCTTAGAGACAAGACTAAGTATAATAAAAACATCCCTATGTTTTGGTATATACTGATTAAGTGGTTTATCAAACAAATACATCCCACTCTAGATACGAGAAGGTAGAGGCGGCTCTGGCACATATGTATCGATGGGATAAAACCTGAAAAGACCGCTTTGAGCTAGACTCGAACGGGAACTACTACACGACAATGGTCCTTGCTTCACTCTTGGTTAAGAAACTCCCGGGGGATATGTTTTGATAAATTCACAAGCTTATTATGAACCCTTATTAACGGATTTAAAAAAATGCCCCTATGAATATATGTTGGAAAGTAGATCATGAAGAGCCTAGGTTGAAGCTTATAGGCTCCTGAGTTATAAAAATAAAAGATTATTTTTTAAGTCATCAACTTTTGTATTTGGATTAACCATTATGTGTTACCCCCTAACATTCCTTTTATTCGAGCCAATGCCGGTAATAGGAGGACTCGGGCTAACAACCGGTGTGAAGATCAGTGTAATGACTGTACTAATGAGATGCCCAATCCAATGGGAGTGGGAATCGTGAACTTTTTCATGCTTCTCTCTTACCTAACTCAATATTTGAATAGAAACATGGGTCAATAGGAATGTACAAACCCACCTAAGAAGGAACAAGTCACTATGGAGAGCATCACGAGAAAAGGCCTCTTACTTTTAGTGGATCATTTGATCCCACGATCACCAAACAATGAATCAAATCCATTGAAAAGATCTTATCCATCCTTCAATGTTTTGAAAAGGAGAAGGTTCTCCTGGCGGCTTATCATATGGATGGTTAAACTGATCAATGGTGGACGTTGATAAAAAATACGAAGCCTGAGGAGGAGATCGAGGTGTTAGAATGGAAGGATTTCCAAAAGATGTTTTTCGATAAATATTTTCTGTGCACCCTCTGGCTTAAGATGGAAAGGGGCTTCCTTTCTATCAATCAAAAACAAGAAGAATGTGTTGGAGAATATGAGGCAAAATTCACAAGGCTTTCACGATACGCTTACATCTTTTTCGTTACCCCTAAATGAAAGGTTGACTACTTCTTGGGTGGGATGAAGCCTAGCCTGCGGAAAGAATTACCAATCCGTGACTTCAACAACTATGAGTAAATTTTCCGATGTGCCCTCAAGGTTGAAATGAAGATTGGGGAATCACAGGGGTATCATGGGGACAAAAGCGTAAGGTGGTCTTCAATGTTGTTGTTCTGATGGATAAATTCAATGGTGCTAAGAAGATCCAGCACCCCACTTGCAAAAAGTGCGGAAAGAAGAACCCCGGAAATAGCCTCAAGGGGACTAGGAAATGCTTTAGGTGTGGAATAGAAGGGCACATAGCTATTAACTGTCAGCAAGAAAGACCCATGGTGGCAATATAGGAGAGGAACACTCCGTTCAAACCTCAATGAGTTTTTTATTGATACAAATTCAAAGAACTGGGGCATATTGCAAATCAGTTCCCTAATCCAAAGGTTTTCAGTGGAAACCAACAACCTCCAAGGAATCATGTAAGAGCTTTTTCCATCACTTCTGCAAAAGTGAACCTCGACAATGAAGTAGTGACAGGCATGCTAGTTATTCATTAAAAAATAGTGAACGTACTTTTTGATTTAGGTTCTACGGATTCTTTTATATCTCAAAGGTTTAGTAGAACAATCCCAGCACCACCACAAACCATGGATGCGAAAATGTCGGTGAGTATGGAAAATGGGGAAATCATTACATCCCATGAATATAATTACTCCCCTGTTATAATATGTGGATTTAATTTCCTGGTGAACTTTATCATACTCCCTCTGGTGGAAGTTGATGTAATTCTTGGCATGGTTTGGATTTCCTTATATAGAGCCAACATAAATTTTCGGGAGAGGGAAATCACACTCTATATGGAGAATGAACCCCCAATTCTTTACAAGTGTAAGGAGGAAGATGAATCTCCTTTAGCTCCATCATCTCAAGTGTGGATATTACTACCCTATGAGAATGCGTATCTGGATCATATGATTGAGTCCAAGGAAGAAACCATCCTGGAAGAAATTCCTATTTTGAGGGAATTCGCTGAAGTGTTTCCCGAGGAACTGCCTAGTCTTCCTCATATCAAAGATGTTAAATTCTCAATTGAACTTATTCCAGGGGCGCTACCAATATCCAAGACTCCATATAGAATGGCTATCGTGAAACTTGAAGAGATGAAAAAACAACTACAGGAGAATCTGGATAAAGGGTTTATACGCCCAAGTTGTAGAGACCCAAAGCCTGACGTACATGGACAATACATTACTTTTTCAGAATATAACATAAACACACACACAAGGACCATAATAGTTTAGTTCCTTTGGAAACTCGGAATATAATCTTCAAATCGTGGTGAAATATCTTCAACATCTCCCATAAAGATCTTCCTTTTTTTACCTAAATCCTTTCTTTATATCCTGGGGAAATGAAAACATAAAATGGTGAGCTCAAATGCTCAGGAAAGGTAAAAAAAGAAATATCAATCACATCATATTCATAAGAACATAACAATTTGGAAATCGTACCCGGCAAAAGAGATCATTATTTAATAACATGGGATAAATCATGGTAGTGAAATGTAATCACAATAATCATAACTTAAACCAAGAAACATTGTGGAATACACACATAATCAAAGAGAATCATTTCTTATTAGTCAAGACACATTGCCAAGACTATCTTTGTGGACAAAGTCCATTTCTGAACCGATTTTACTCCTCGTTTTAGTCCTGTTTCACTAAACCGGTTTAACCTACCGTTTTAGCCATGTCTATCTCATGAGATATAAAATCTTTACCCAATGCATTGGAGGGATATATAGGTCCCACCCATCTCATAATGATACCATTATTATTTTTTCCACAAAATCATAAACCATACATCATAGCATAACCCATGTAATAAAAATGGGATTCTTAAACATCATGACATCATAAAACAATTCGTATAAGATAACGGATTTCATAAAAATAATTCCATCAAAACATAATCAAATCAATGTAATAATAGGGATAGAAAGAGAATCCTATATTATCTTAGATGGAAAATAACTTTGATAAAACACTTGAACTCCATTCTTGAGGAAAATATCCTTTCTACTTCAAAAACATTTTTCCTTTTTTAACATGTCACACAATTTTAAACTAAATGATGTTGATTAAAAATAAACATGAAAACTTGTAAGGTATGATTCTTGGAAATAATGTTTTAAAAATCCATTAATGTCATATAAGTTAAAAGAAAACATTATTCTCATACTTTTTTCGGAAAATTTAAAAAGTACCTCGTACGAAAAATGAAAAACGATTCCTTTCATATCATTTACTAAAAACTCACCGAAGGGTAAAATTGGATTTAAACAATTGTAGGTGGATGGAAATAATATTACATATTTAGGAAACATGGATGTGGATTATAAAATACACCCCAGTAAATACCAAAGTATAAACAATCTTGGATAAAAATTAGATTGTGATATTTCCCTTAACTTAGGTCCGATTTGCTTCTTAAGTGTCTGAACCTCCTGTATAATGATTCAAATAATGTTATTGACTTATTCCAGAATCATAATTATTTTTATTATATCATATATGGTTCACTTATGACTTTATTTTACCCATTCTTTTGTAAATTCCATGTTAAAGAGCGT
Source organism: Viscum album (assembly GCA_963277665.1). NCBI lineage: Eukaryota > Viridiplantae > Streptophyta > Magnoliopsida > Santalales > Viscaceae > Viscum > Viscum album. The sequence goes on along the minus strand of OY728152.1, from coordinate 196,759,347 downwards.
TTTGGGTAAAATCGTTTCTTTTGTCGTCCGTGTTTTGACTTGTAATTATTCATATGATTACATAGATCATGGTTACTTAATTACAGAATATAAAACATGATTTATATAAAATATATATTCAGAATATACATATATATAATAGATCAATAAATGGAAAGAAATACACCATTCATGGAGACGGTAGGTCGTACGTACGGATGAACACTGTTTTCGTTTCCTTATTGAGTTGAATGGAATTAAGTAGATGACATAAATATATATACACATAAATCCAGTATCATTATTATGTCATATATTTCATGATTACTTATTATATGTACTTTATAATAATTCATCAATGTTTAACGTGGAGAATGAATCTCATCGCGTCGTGGAGACGGTAGTCCGTACGTACGCACGAGCGATGATATCGTTCTCATGATCGTGGAATTGTATTCGAGTGTATGTATACTATATCAGAATCAATATCACTTTACAATAATCATATATAGTTATTATGTAAACCATTATACCCATTCAAGTAAGGTGGTGGTTGAAAATAGATTACACCACGGCGTGGAGACGATATTCCATACGTACGTGCGTGCGGTGATTTCGTTTTCCGTAGGATTGATAGATGGTGAAATAGGGTTGTTTAATACTTATAATAACATATCAATATATTATGGATACTTATGTTATTACTTAATAATTAAACAACCTAAGAAGAAGAAGTGGAAGAAGAAATAAAGCTGAAAGAATCGGTAACGGACATTACCTCTTCTTTGAAGCGCGTCTTTGTGATCTCCTTTTAGGGCATTAAAATTGGTCTTTGAGGAAGACCAGAACCTCTAGGATGTTGCTATGGATGTGTAGAATGGAATTTGGCAGGGTTTGGGCGAGATTGAAGGCTAGAAGTGGTGTGAGGAAGAGAGGGATGAGGTGCCCTTTTATAAGGGAGGAGAGGGGCTCCTTTGGAAATACTAAAAATATTATTTTATTATAAATACAAATTCGGTTTTAAATAGCTCCAAATTGATTTATTTCTAAGCTAAGGTGGGGATGGGTCGAAATCCTCTCATCCAATAGAATTTAGACAAGTTTAGGTTCCTATTTTAACCTTATCATATAGATTTAATATTAAGTAAAATAATTTTACTTTTACCGTGTCTTCTTGTGTTCTTATACTATAAGGTTAATAAACTTACTATAATCAGCCAAACGAACCCCATGTTGTTTATTATTAATATATATAAGCTTATCTATTTAATTTGGCCGAAGCTTAGATTTTTAGGAATAAAATAACAATTACTAATATAATATTTGTTTTAAAAACGATTGTATTCAATTTGACACTATTTATTAATTGATTTTTTGGAAAATCATAACAGAATGATTAGTTCGAACAAAGTTAATTAAATCAATACTCACATGTCATATTAACCTAGAAAATTGGTGTAATTCATAAAAATTCTCAAATTACATTTATTTGTGTATTTATAACATCAATTATGTCAATATTTCATTAATAAGATAATTATTGCATCATCTTTGTGTCATAAATAAATTACATTATTTAATGTCTAAAAATTACAAATAAAATACCATTATGTATGAAATCTTTTCTAACTTTCTAATGAATATTTATAGTTGAATTTATATTATTTATATCCCTATATTAAAAATGATATACTTATTAAACATTGATTCTAACTATTTTAACCCTTCTTTAAATAAATTAATAATAAAGGTCCTAATCTAATCCAAGTGGGCCTAAATGGTCATATTTTATTTCTAAGGTTGTTTATGATCAAACTACACTTATCAAATAGAATTAGGACATGTGTTAGGGTAATAATAATATCATTTTTACCCTTAATTACCCTATTTACTTTTAACCGTGGTAAAAAAAAGTAAAAAGTTACTATTCACCAAAAATTATTTTTATCTCATTGAACCACATTTTACTTACTGACATCAACCGTGTCTCTCAGATTTTTGAAATTCCACTCACAGAAGTGGTAAAATTAAGTTTTATGAAAAATTCATTTTTTAACTACCACATAGTGGTGTCACTATTCATCAAAAAATGAAAGTTTCCAGAAAAATACCAAAAATTAGGCCTAAGCTATATTTGATATTACGAACTCAAAAATGATGTCTATTATACCAAATTCAAAACATATCAGTTGCACTAATTAATTTAAAAATTAATTCTCATCGTCTAAACAAATAGCGTGTTCTTAAGAGATAATAACTATCAAAAGATTGACACTTGTTTATGTCTGGTTTAAATGTAAAATTACATCCAATTACCAACATTGTATTAAATTGTAAAAATATATTTTAAATATACTTTAAAACCAATCAAATTAATAATTTATCACTATAAATTATTTTGATTAAAAAGGTTATTTTAAATTAAAATTTAGTAATTTTCACTATTCATCAGAAAATGAAAGTTATCCGAAAAGTACCAAAACATCACCCTAAGCTAATTTCGATATTCCAAATCCAAAAATGAAGTCCATTTTGAAGAAGAAAATTAAAAAAAAATTAAAAATTAGTTATTACTATTCATAATGGCTAGTTTTAATAATATTTTAATAGCATATCGTTGTTTAGTAAAACTCGGTATTGCGTACTACACACGCTATCGAGGAAGGTCGCGATTGCGTGTAATGAAAGGCAAGTCAAGCATGCGTGTTGTAAAAGAACTTTTTGGTGTAGCGTACAACACAAGACATTAATGAAATTAAAAAGAATATTTTTCATAAAATCTCGGGGTGTTAAATTCTACCCCCTTAAAATGAATTTCTCCATCGAAATTCATCGGGGTTATAAATGGTTTACTACTCAAAAGTTTCTTTAATAGAAACCCACATCGTAAAAAGGAATACGCAAACATGGCTTTAAAAACTAATGTATGAAATGTAACGGTTACCCAAATTAACTCATCACTCTATTTCCACGTAGGAGAACATAGGTGAAAATATGGATATGGAAGAAAAATATAACCGTCAAGTTCTGATGGAGAGTGGTAGAGAAAATGGCTATGAAATAGACAACAATCACAAAGCCATAGATTTGCGATGATCTAAGTTACCATCTGATTCATCAGATATAAGGGCACTAGGACAACATTTATGGTTTTCAAGATCATTTCCCTAAAGTTGGTGAATTAAAAGAAATACTTACATGATTTTGGTACAATTTCACTATTGTTCGTGCTTTGAACAATTTCCACTTCATCTTTTAAAGAAATGAATTTGAATTTGTTATTCGTGAAGTGTTAATAGATCATGTGATAGAATGATGGGTCATTCCATCTGTTTCAAACAAAAGGTAAGCAAAAGTTATCAAATATACATAAGTCCATCTATGTTGAGGTTAATCGTATACGATTCCAAAAATGAACTTATATTTCATATATCATACCGCGTAATAAAATAAAACTAGTTTCTACTAACCAGGTACTTCCTGTAGGCCATTGGTAGGTGATAAAGTCCAGTCATACTTCGGTTGTGGGTTCGATTCCCACAGCCTTGTCCGACGCGATGGGATGTCGCCCGTCCTGTAGGTTGTCCTTTTTCTAAATCTATTTTACTATAACATCCCATCAATAATTTCGAAAAAAGTTTTATCCTAACTTATGTCCAACATAATCCATTCCAATCTTTTGTCTTATCTAAAATACTTCGGTCCAAGCTCATTGTATAAAGAAAATGATTACTTGAAATGTCACATAACAATCACATGAATTCCATCATTTATCCCCCATATATCATAAGATATATCTTGTTGGTCAAATTACAATCATGTGAATACCTTAATCATGTATTCTCTTGAATAATGAATACCCATTAATTGAACCATAGTGAAAACATGAATGCAGTCAAAAGTTAACTCTTTCCACATACCAAAATCCAAAAATTCTATATACTCAAACCATGATATAACCTTCTCCTTATATCATTCATGAGCTCATGAATACGGTCAAACATTTCATTTTCTCATTTTCCTTTCATTATGCGCATATCATCTTTTTTTCCAAAAATATCTCAATCACATTCTATGGTTACTGGTACCATTGAAAACCACAATATACCAATACATAAATACTCCAATATTCCACGATACTATATACAAAGTTATTTTGGAATCCCATTACATTAACACTTAATCATTCCACCACATCGTTGTCATATTCAACATCGCCAATAGTGATCGCATGTGACTTCCCTTTGTCCTTCGCCTTAAGTGGTTTCTCATGTCGATCATCACTAACCCTTGGATTAGGGAATTTATTAGCATAATTCCCCATTTCCTTGTACTTGAAGCATTGAAGTGTTGGTGGTGCGTTCTCTGCAGTATTTTCTTTATTCACATCATTAGAAACCCTTTTCCATTACATCGACACTCAGCTGCTCGATGACCTTCTTTTCCACACTTAAAACATTTTCTAGTCCCTTTAAGACAATCCCCACCATGCTTCTTTCCACACTTTGAGCATAAGGAAACATTCATCGTCTTTTCACCATTATTCTGAGATTTCTCATTGAACTATATATTTATTTTCTTGTCAAAACTATGATATGGATAAGTAACACTAACTTCCATTTCAACCTTGATAGCACAACGCACAATTTCTTCATAGCTACTAAAGTCTCTTATAGCTAATTCCCTTCAAAGATTTGGTTTTAAGCCACTGAAGAATCGATCAACATTACTTTCAGGTTGGATGATAATTCCAGATGCATACCTTGAAATCCTTGTAAAATTCACTTCGTATATACCAACAGATTCATCATCCTTTTTCTTTAGTTCAAGAAACTCCTTCTCCATATTTGTTCGAAGAATACAAGGGAAGTAGTTATTGAAAAAAGAAGTTCTTGAACTCGTCCCATTCCATGGACTCAATTTCATATCTTGGCCTCGTATACTTGATAAGATTCCACCATTGATCAGCATCACCTTCCAAATGATACACTGCTAAGATGACTTTATCATGTTCCGAACATTGAAGAACTCAAATTATCTTTTCAGTAGTACTGATCCATTGTTCAGCAACAAGTGGATCAGAAGACCCACTGAAAGAAGGTGGACGTTGCCTCATGAAGGACTCGATAGAATATTGTTCCCTTCTCTTCTCATTTGGAATTCCATAATGATTCATAGCTTGTGTATGTATAGCAATAATATATTGCACTCCATCTCCCATAACATTTGTTTGTTCAGGAGGACAATCATTGCAATATTGATCATCACGGTTCCTTCGGGTTCCAGCCATCGTCTAAAACCCAAAAAGAATAGTGTGAGAGGTAAAAAATCATAATAAAGGGGGAGTAACGTCAATATCTAACATCTTTGGTTTAGTCTAATATCGTTACCATAGTTCTAGGACTATATCCTATACGTATACTTATCCTTAGGGACATCCCTAGACATACCATAGAAATATCTCTAGGGATCTCACTAAAGTCCTCGCATCCTAGTTTCCAATGGTTGACTAAACCTTTCCTCTGATACCAACTGTAGAGACCCAAAGCCTGACGTACATGGACATTACATTACTTTTGCATAATATAACATAAACACACACACAAGGACCATAATAGTTTAGTGTCTTTGGAAACTCGGAATATAATCTTCTAATCGTGGTGAATGTTCTTCATAATCTCCCATAATGATCTCCCTTTTTTACCTAAAACCTTTATTTATATCCTGGGGACATGAAAACATAAAAGGGTGAGCTCAAATTCTCAGTAAGGGTAAACAAAAGAAATATCAATCACATCATATTCATAAGAACATAACAATTTGGAAATCTTACCCTGCAAAAGAGATCATAATTTCATAACATGGGATAAATCATTGTAGTGAAATGTAATCACAATAATCATAACTTAAAACAATAAACTTTGTGGAATACACACATAATCATAGATAATCATTTCTTATTTGTCAAGACACATTACCAAGACTATCTTAGTGGACAATGTCCATTTCTGAACCGAGTTTAATCCTCATTTCAGTCCTGTTTCACTGAACCAGTTTAACCTTCCATTTCAGCCATGTGTATCTCATGAGATATAAAATCTTTACCCAATGCATTGGAGAGAGATGTAGTTCCCACCCATCTCATAATGATACCATTCTTATGTGTGCCAAAAAATCATAAACCATACATCATAGCATAACCCATGCAATAAAAATGGGATTCTTAAACATCATGACATCATAAAACAATTCATATAAGATAAAGGATTTCATAAAAATAATTCCATCACAACATTATCAAATAAATATAATAATAGAGATAGAAACAGAATCCTATATTATCTTAGATGGAAAATAATTTTGATAAAACACTTGACCTCCATTCTTCAGGAAAATATCATTTCTACTACAAAAACATTTTTCCTTTCTTAACATGTCATACAATTTTAAATTAAAAGAAGTTGATTAAAAATAAACTTGAAACGAGTAAGGGATGCTTCTTGGAAATAATGTTTTAAAAATCCCTTAATGTCGTATAAGTTAAAAGAAAACATTCTTCTCGTACTTTTTTCGGAAAATTTAAAAATTACCTCGTACGAAATACGAAAAAATATTCCTTTTATATCTTTTACTAAAAACTCACCGAAGGGTGAAATTGGATTTAATCAATTGTAGGTGGATGGAAATAATATTAAATATTGAGGAAACATGGATGTGGATGATAAAATACACCCCAGTAAATACCAAAGTATAAACAATCTACGATAAAAATGAGATTGTGATATTTCCCTTACCATAGGTCTGATTTTCGTCGTAAGTATCCGAACCTCCTGTATAATGATTTAAATAATGTTATTGACTTATTCCAGAATCATAATTATTTCTATGATATCATATATGGTTCACTTATGACTTTATTTTACCCGTTCTTTTGTAAATTCCATGTTAAAGAGCGTTTTGGGTAAAATCGTTTCATTTGTCATCCGTGTTTTGACTTGTAATTATTCATATGATTACTTAGATCATGATTACTTACTTACAGAATATAAAACATGATTTTTATATAATATATATTCAGAATATACATATATATAATAGATCAGTAAATGGAAAGAAATACACCGTTCATGGAGACGGTAGGCCGTACGTACGCATGAACGCTGTTTTCATTTCCTTATTGAGTTGAATGGAATTAAGTAAATAACATACATATATATACACATAAATAAAATATAATTATTATGTCATATATTTCATGATTACTTATTATATATACTTTATAATCATTCATCAATGGTTAGCGTGGAGAGTGAATCTCATCGCGTCGTGGAGACGGTAGTCCGTACGTACGCACGAGCGATGATATCGTTCTCATGATCGTGGAATTGTATTGGAGTGTATGTATACTATATCAGAATCAATATCACTTTACAATAATCATATATAGTTATTATTTACACCATTATACCCATCCAAGTAAGGTGGTGGTGGAAAATAGATTACACCACGGCGTGGAGACGGTATTCCGTATGTATGCACGGGCGTGATTTAGTTTTCTGTAGGATGGATAGATGGTGAAATAGGGTTTCTTCATACTTATAATAACATATCAGTATATTAGTGATACTGATGTTATTACTTCATAATGAAACAACCTATGAAGAATATGTGGAAGAAGAAATAAATTTGAAATAATCGGTAACGGACATTACCTCTTCTTTGAAGCGCCTCTTTGAGATCTCTTTTTAGGGCACTAAAACTGGTCTTTGAGGAAGACCAAAACCTCTAGGCTGTTTCTATGGAAGTGGAGAATGGTATTTGGAAGGGGTTTTCCGAGCTTGAAGGCACAATGTGGTGTGAGGAAGAGATGGAGGAGGTGCCCTTTTATAAGGGTGGAGAGGGGTTCCTTTGAAAAAACTAAAAATATTATTTTATTATAAAGACAAATAAGGTTTTAAATAGATACAAATTGATTTATTTAAAAGCTAAGGTGGGGATGGGTATAAATCCTCTCATCCAATAGAATTTAGACAAGTTTTTTCCTATTTTAACCTTATCATTTAGATTTAACATTAAGTAAAATAATTTTACTTTTACCGTGTCTTCTTGTGTTCTTATACTATACGGTTAATAAACATACTATAAGAAGCCAAACGAACCCCAAGTTGTTTATTATTAATATATATAACCTTGTCTAAGTCATTTGGCCGAACATTATATTTTTAGGAATAAAATAACAATTACTAATATAATATTTGTTTTAAAATCTATTTTATGTCAATTTGAAACTATTTAGTAATTGATTTTTGTGAAAATCCTAAGAGAATTATTAGTTCTAACAATGCTAATTAAATCAATACTAACATGTCCTATTAACCTAGAAAATTAGTGGAATTCATAAAAAGTCTCAAATTACATTTATTTGGGTATTTATAACATCAATTATGTCAATATTTCATTAATAAGATAATTACTCCATCATCTTTGTGTCATAAATAAATTACATTATTTAATGTCTAAAAATTAAAAATAAAATACCATTATCTATGAAATATTTTTATATTTCTAATGAATTTTTATAGTCTAATTTATATTATGTATAACCCTATATTAAAAATGATATACTTATTAAACATTGATTTTAACTATTTTAACCCTTCTTTAAATAAATTAATAATAAATGTCCTGATCTAATCCAAGTGGGACTAAATGGTCATATTTTATTTCTAAGGTTGTTTATGGTCGAATTACACTTATCCAATAGAATTAGGAAATGTGTTAGGGTAATAATAATATCATTTTTACCCTTAATTACCCTATTTACTTTTAACCGTGGTAAAAAAAAGTAAAAAGTTACTATTCACCAATAATTATTTTCATCTCATTGAACCACATTTTACTTACTGAAATCAACCGTGTCTCTCGGATTTTTTAAATTCCACTCACAGAAGCGGTAAAATTATGTTTTATGAAAAATTATTATTTTTTAACTACCACTTAGTGGTTTCACTATTCATCAAAAAATGAATGTTTCGAGAAAATACCAAAAATTAGGCCAAAGCTATATTTGATATTATGAACTAAAAAATGATGTCTATTTTACCAAATAAAAAACATATCAGTTGCGCTAATTAATTTAAAAATTAATTCCCGTCCTCTAAACAAATAGCGTGTTCTTAAGAGGAAATAACTATCAAAAGATTGACACTTGTTTATGTCTGGTTTAAATGTGAAATTGCATCCAATGAACAACATTGTATTAAACTGTAAAAATATATTCTAAATATACTTTAAAACCACTCAAATTAATAATTTATCACTATTATTTTTTTCGATTAAAAAGGTTGTTTCTAATTAAAATTTAGTAATTTTCACTATTCATCAGAAAATGAAAGTTATCCAAAAAGTACCAAAATTTCACCCTAAGCTAATTTCGATATTCTGATTCCAAAAATGAAGTCCATTTTGAAAAATAAAATTTAAATTTTTTTAAAAAGTGGTTATTACTATTCATAACAGATAGTTTTAATAATATTTTAATAGCATATCGTTGTTTAGTAAAACTCGGTATTGCGTACTACACACGCTATCGAGGAATGTCGTGATTGCGTGTAATGAAAGGAAGGTCAAGGATGCGTGTTGTGAAAGCTCCTTTTGGTGTAGCGTACAACACAAGACATTAATGAAATTAAAAAGAATATTTTTCATAAAATCTCAGGGTGTTACACAAGTGCTTCACCATGGGGTGCACTAGTCCCCTTCGTCAAGAAGAATGATGAGTCAATGCGGCTTTACATCGATTATCGTGAACTTAACAAAATTATGATAAAGAACAAGTATCCTCTGCCACTGTTCGATGAATTGTTCGATCAATTATGTGGAGCACAATTCTTCTCCAAGGTAGATTTTCAGTCGGGATATTATCAAGGATGGGTGAAGAAGAAAGATGTCCCCAAGACTTCTTTTAGTACAAGATACGGGCACTATGAATTCATAGTAATGCCTTTCGGACTCACCAATGCTCCAAAAATCTTCATGGACTTGATTAATAGAGTCTTTAGAGATTACCTAGATAAATTTGTGGTAGTCTTTATAGATGATATTCTAATACACTCCAAAACAAAGGAGGATCAAGAAGAGAATTTAAGAACTATACTAGAGACTTTGCGCAAGAAGAAGCTCTATGAAAAGTACAGAAAGTGTGAGTTTTGGTTGAAGGAAGTCTCATTCTTGGGTCATATCTTCACAAGCAATGGGATATCTGTGTATCCCTCCAAAACAGATGCAATCAAGGGATGGCTGAGGCCAACATCGGTAATTGATATCCATAGCTTCTTGGGGTTAGCTGGATATTATCGACGATTTTTGAGAAATTTATTACGATTGTCCAACCCTCTTACTAAGCTAACTCGAATGGGAGTAAAGTTTTCTTGGAGTGATGAATGAGAACAAAGCTTCAAGGAGTTTAAAAGGAGGCTTATCACTGCGCCCGTGCTCACTTTACCCACAAGTGGGGAAATTATTGTGGTATTCAGTGATGCTTCAATGAAGGGCTTAGGCTGTGTGCTGATGCAGAATGATAAAGTGATATCCTATGCCTCAAAGCAGTTGAAAATCCATGAGCAAAACTATCCACACACATGATATGGAGTTGGTGGTGGTGATCTTTTCCTTGAAAACCTGGTGGCATTATCTCTATGGGGAGAAGTGTGAGATATATACTGACCACAAGAGTCTTAAATATATATTCACACAGAAAGAGATTAATATGCACCAGAGAAGATGGATATATCTCATCAAGGATTAATACTGTTCAATAAATTACCACCCTGGGAAAGCGAACAAGGTGGCAGATGCCCTAAGTAGAAAGGACCCAACGATTCTATCAATGATGAGAATTGAGAAGGATCCAATATTCTTAGACGTGATGAAGATGGAAATGGGAATTATAAAGAAGGGAAAATCATCAATCTATTCACAAATTATTGCTCAACCATCTCTTTTGGAAAGGATAAAGGATGCTCAAAAGGATGATGTGGGAATTTCAGAAAAAGTGGAAGATATCAAAAAAGGTAAATCCTTGGAGTGTAATGTTAATGAAGAAATAATTGTGTGATTTGGGAAAAGGCTATGTGTTCCATCACGTCCGGAGCCGAAGAAAGTATTTTTGGATGATGCACGTAGTTCAAATATCTCTATTCTCCCAGGGAGCACAAAGATGTATCGAGATATCTGAGAAAACTTTTCGTGGGATAATATGAAAAAGGAGATAGCTAAATATACATCAATGTTCCTGGTGTGCTAGTAAGTGAAGGTATAGAGGTAGAATTATAAGGGGATGATGAAACCATTGTACATACCAAAATGGAAGTGGGAGAACATAACCATGGACTTTGTCACCAGACTTCTGAGGACATCCAAATGAAACAATGCAATCTGGGTTGTGGTGGATCATCTAACAAAGACTGCACACTTCATTGCTAGTTGGGAGGATTTCTCATTGCATCAACTGGCACAGATATATATCTGGGAAGTGGTAAGGCTGGATGGAGTACCACTATCTATATTTTCTAACTGAGATCAAAGATTCCCCTCTATGTTTTGGAAGAGTCGAAAACATGCTCTGGATACTAAACTAAACTTCAGTACGGCCAATCATCCTGAAACTGATGTCCAATCCGAGCCGACTATCCAAACACTTGAGAAAATGTTGAGAGCGTGATCAATGGACTTTAAAGGAGGATAAGATCACCATCTTCCTCTAGTTGAGTTCTCTAATAATAACAGTTTCCACTGGAGCATCCAAATGGCACCATATGAAGCCCTGTATGGGAAAAGGTGCAGAACACCGGTATGTTGGGATGAGGTCAGTGAACGTAAGCTGCTTGGACCAGAAATGGTCGAGGAAATAGTGGAGAATGTGAAAACCATTCAACAACATATCAAGGTAGCCCAGAGTCGATAGAAGAGTTATGAAGATAATCATCGACGAGTCCTTTAGTTTAAAGTTGGAGACATGGTTTTTCTATGCATATCTTCATGGAATAAGTTCATGAGGATTGGAAAGAGAGGGAAGTTAAGTCCAAGGTACATTGGCCCCTTTTAGATTCTTGATCGTGTTGGGGTTGTGGCCTATCGACTAGCACTTCCACCTACCATGGACAAAGTACATGATGTCTTTCATGTATCCCTCTTTAGGAAGTACATATCAGGCCATTCACATGTACTCTCTTCTGAGGTGGTACAGTTGGAGGATGATCTTTCTTATGAAGAGCAACCAGTGAATATCTTAGATCATAGAGAAAAAGTTCTATGAAATAATACAATGCCCATCGTCAAGGTGTTGTGGCGAAACCACATCTTTGAAGAAGCGACTTGGGAATCGGAGGAAATGATGAAGCTGAGTTACCCACATCTATTTTAGTGTGGGAAAAGGAAATTTTGTGGGAGAAGTTTCTTTAGGGGGGAATATTGTAACAACCCAAAGTTTCATTAATGGAAATTCCTCTTGTTCTAATTAAATGTCTATTTATGTAAAATGTTTATATAAAATGTCAAATTGTTTTGTTTTATGTTAATAATTATGACAGTTGCTTTTATAGCCGTTGAACAGTGATCACATGATTAGTATAAATATAGGGCTTTAACAAACCCAATTTACTCAGACAAAGGAAGCGATGGCCTCATCTAGTAGAATTGCTCCATACGAATCCCATTTGTCGGAGCTCGGAAAGAAGGTGGCATCTTTGGGCTTCACTCTTGACCAAGCCCAAGCTGAGCTTCATCATGTCAAGCTCAAACGAGACCGTTTATGAGAATTGTGGATGTTGATAGATATTACCACTCCAGCGATGTTATCTGAGGCACCCCAAGAGTCTGTCACCATCACACACCTTACCCTTAGGTATTATGCGGCTATTTTAAGGGGTTTTGTAACAAATATCTAGTACTATGTTCATGTCTATTATTTTTGGTATATAATTATTAATATACCTTCTTGTCATTATTCACACTTTGTAAATAGTTTTTTAAGCACAAATAGAATTATTTTTAGTTAATATTTAGCAAAGAAATATATTTTGATGAATTAATGGATTTTTTAATTAAATAATAGTTTAATAAAATATTATTACTATTATCAAATTAATTTTTATTAAAAATAAATGATCTTATAATTTTATCAATGTAGTTGTAAATTTTATTAAGGTTTGAATGCCATTTCTGTCAAAACCCGTGAATTTTCGATAAATGTCGGTTTTTATTTTACAAGTGAAAATTAAAATATTTAGAAAATTATTTAGATAAAATAAATTTTATTTATGGAATCAGGATGTCAAAATTATCCAATGGTGAATTTTTCATAATTTTCTGAGACAGTCAAATTTTTGGGTAAAAATTAAATACTGTTTAAATATATAATGTGTTTTATGACATCATAATGACCCAATAGTGATGTAATAAAGTAATATAAGCTTTATTTTCGGACAATATAAGATTTACCATTAAAATAATGTGATTTTAGGTTTGATTGACTTATTTTACAAAGTATTAATGGACCCCTCATGACTTATTAAACATCTTGTCTTTTTAAATTATTTTCCATGGGAGTTTGAATCACCTCCGCATAAGCAACCCTGTTATTTTAAGAAGTTCAGACTTTGAACTTATAAGATATTTTTTTCCTCTTAAAATTTCCAAAAACCATGGGTGAGAACCATGGGATTGTTTCTGTTTTAGATTAATTTAATATAAGGGGTCCCAAACCTAAATAATAATGAATTCCCTCACCTTTCATATATAAACCCACCCAAGCTCCAACTTCCTCCTCACTCAAAGCCTTTGGAGTTCGTCCAATTTCTTCCCTACTCTCTCTAGAATACTCACATGTTTCCCCAAGCTCCCAAGAAGCCTCTCTCAAGCCTCTCTCAATCCATTGGAAGCACACTTCTAAGTAAGGGTTTTTTCTTCCCTTCTCATTTTTGTCCAATTTTTCTTTATGTTTTTTTCCATTTTAATTTCAATTATGAATGTTGGGGTATGCTTCCACACATCCCGCATACTTCCCCTTTTATTGTTGAATTATTTGATACCCCTTTCTCTATCATTAAATTCCTCACATGTACACCCGTTACTATGCCGAAATTCCGAAAGAAACTTCTCTCCCCTCATATACATTCAAAAAATACTTTTGGATCATGAATCTAAATTCCATCAAAATTGTTGGGACATTTATCTACATGAACTACATATTTTGAATTACATTTAAATATTATGAGTAAACCCTTTCTCTCTCATGAACCATCTTTATGAAATCTTATGTCACGCCGTTACGATGCCGAAATCGCACCGATTTTCTAAGCCAATGTCATTGTGTAGTGAATACCATGCCCATTTCTCCATCAAAGGTATTCACCGTTATGCACATTTACTTATTGATTATAAAGTTTCATGTATGAATTCCACATTACATTATCATGGAATAAATGATAATGTTTTATGAATCTATGTTTTATGATCCATGTGGCACACTTATGCATGAAATGAAATGTTTAAGAAGGGTTCACCCTTATAGAGCTCCAATTAATTTGGGAAATTATAGTATCATGATATGACATGTACAATGAGTGTTGACTCATGATAATTCAAGTTCAATGAGGGTTTACTCGTTCTTCATGTGCAATAAGGATTTACTCATGCTCCATGTGCAATGAGCCTCGAATCATGCTAATTCCATGTTAAGTGTTGTTGCCACATTTCCATGTTATGATTATCATATTTATCATGATTTTATGTTCATGTTTCTATTGTGCTCTATTGATATGCCTATTTTCTAACATGTATTTTATTTCTCATTTATTCCATGTTTATTCCCTTACTGGGCTTCATAGCTCACCCCTTTTCATATGCATGTCCTCAGGTTATCCCATGCAATGCTAAGTACAAGGGAATTTAGTTGTCATGGAATGAAAGTTTTCAATAAAGATGTTGTATTTCATGTTTTAAGTTGTTATGTAATGATCATAAGCCCCAAAGACACCAGACCTCTCGATCATCTTTATTGTATCAAGTGAATAGTTTATGTAATAAATCTTGTTTATGTTTGTAACAAAAGCTGGCTTGTCATATTGATACTATGATCTTGATAATTAATTGTGGGATTAGTGATGAATATTTGAGATTTATAATGAGATAATAAATTCTAGAAAAATTATTTATGACATTGGAATTTTGATATTTATTAATTAATTGATGAATTATTTAATGGGATGGGAAAGATTAATTCATTGGGGGTTTAATTAAGGGTATTGATCTACTTATCTAATTTTTTAAATTTAATGGAATTGATGTGGATAATTAATTTTGAATTAATTATTTTAGTAAAGGAATGGAAACATGGTCATTTATATGAGAAGTATTAATGGTGACATGGAAATTATACTAATGAATAAATGAATGGGAACATGGTAATTCAGATGAGACATACATATGGTAACACGGTCATTTTACATATGAGTAAATAAAAGGAAACACAATCATTATATAGAGATGTATGAATTGTATCGTGGTCATCTTACATAAGAAATTGATATTGGTAACCCTTTCATTTATGTGTCAATTTAACGAATCGTAGTAATGGATCTCCGAGATATGGCCTCAAATGATAATAGAATAAACTACAACATGAGTCAAATCTGGTACTTTGATATCATATCATCTTGGAATTCATTGAGCTCTGGAATTGTAATGCCCCGACCCCAGCTTCCCAGAGTCGGTGCATTACTTCGTAACATTGGCATGATCACAAAAGATCAAGTCTCGATAGACCGATTAGTTTAGTAGCCTTGGAAACACTAGATACATTCATAAACGTTACATTACATCATAAAGTGAAAAACTACAATAACAAAGTCTCTATAGTCCACACTCATATCCTCTACTGACTATCCCTGCAGGTCATTCATAAAATACTTCTTCACATCCTGGAAAATATTAAAACATTGAAAGGGGTGAGCTCAGATGCTCAGTAAGGATAACAATATTGCGGAAGCTTTCATAAATAAACATAAACACTTAAGGCAATGTATACCTAAACAAAAGCCTTATTAAACTTGAACTTCAGCATAATATGGAAAACGTAAAATCAAATAATGCCACCTACATACTCACATGGATATTCTACTAGACGAATAATCACATGAAAGATCAATAGCCACTTTCATAATGAGGGAATGTATAATGTCGGACATTCTGAAACATTTTGTCAAGGCCTTGGCCAAGACGTTTAAAATGATTAAGGCCTCGGCCAAAACCATAAATCAAATTGGGAAAGGGACTCAGCCAATTCCACATCTAGTTGTCTCATGAGACCTACCGATGCATCGAGGAGCGATAGCGGGCTCCACCCGTCACTTATTAAGTCCAATACATTTCTCATATGAACAGGTTTAAACATCTCATAAACCATAACATAATCGTATCACATAAAACATGCATAAAGGAAACATAACATTTCCATATTTCAATCACAAGATATCAATACAACACATTGATGTAATAAAAATGCTTTAAAAACCATTTTCAATACCAAAATAAACGAAAAGTATAACATGGTATTTATTTTTCATTAAAAGAAAAAAGGGTATCGCTTGTAGAGGAAGCCGAAACTCAAATAGTGGACACGGCGGCAGAGAAGTCATTGTCGCCGCATACGTACGACAAAAACATTCCCTTTTGTCGTTTAGTAAACGCTTCGTATAAAAAAAGATTCCTTTTGAATATACGTAAAAGTCAAAGGGGTTTATACACCGTATAAAAGAAATTTGTGTATAAAACCAAATATGCCTCAAAGAAAGGAGATTGAGACGAAGTCCTTAAAAAGATCATTTTTAAAATAAAATAGATCTATTATGTGTATTCACTATAGGTAAACATAAAGAACGTAAAAATACAAAATAGGACATAATAATATCATGACATAATTTGAATGTAAGAGATTAACCCAAAGAATGGAAGTTGGGTTAAGAAGTTCCCTTACCTTGCGTCCTGTCCTGACTCGACCGTTCTTTAACCTCCTGAATAATAAACTAGAGTTAATTTATATTTACTTAAGAACCTTTTTCATGTTTATTATTCCTTTTATATCCCTTATTACCATGTTATGAACATAATTTAATTATTTAAGTTAATAACGGTCGTTTTGTCGATCATTGGTACTTGAGTCAAAAATAAACTTCTTATAATTACAAGTTGTTCATGTGGTGAAATATCCATTATATCAAGAATATATTCATGATGTAGATATCATATATATCATATATATACAGTATATACATTCATTAATAATGTCACGTAACATTTAGAGGTAAGAAATGAAATGTATCGTTCATGGAGATGGTAAGCCGTACGTACGCATGAACGCTACTTTAATTTCAATTTCATATTTAATGGAACGAAATCATAATGATATAAATGTATAATATAATTCCAGTATAATATAGTGTATAATACCATTTTCTCCATCCATTATACATCCCAAATATGGCATTAACGATTCAAATCACTTTGAGGGGGCGGTAGTCCGCACTTCCTAAAATGAAATTATCGCGTTTACCCATAATGGAAATCATAAAGTATGCCATAAATGAAAAATACAGAAGCATAAGGAAAACATAAACATAATATATATATCATATATGAAAATAGTGTCATAAAAATGGCCACCATTATAGGTGTTAAAAGAATTTGAACAATCATCGTTTCGTGAGGCAGTATTTCGCCACCCACAGAAACCGTATGTTCTTTAACCATTAGACGAATGTGTGTGTAAGTGTAAACCAAATCCTTATCATAAAAACACCCTAGTATATTTTAGATACTGGTGTTTTTACAAAATAAAGGAATTAAAACAGTTTAATGGGTTGGAGAAGCAAAATGAAACAAAACAACATTAGAGAAGACATTACCTTAAAAATAGGGTAGCTCTTTTTGATTTGAGCCAAAGGCTTCCTTGGGATGAATTCTGCCCAAAGGGAGGCTTCTAGGAGTAAGGGAGGGATGTTGGGAGAGTATTTGGGCAGAGTTTGGCCGAGCCAAATGGCTTGAAGGTGTGAATAAGGTGGGAGAGGTGGGGGCCTTTTATAAGTGGAGAAGAGGGGCACTCTTGGAAAGTAAAGAAAAGTCACTTTATTATAAAATGAGTTTCGGATTTTAGAGGTCCCCCATTTATATAATTCGAGGATAAGATGATAAGGGTTATAAATATACTCATCCAATAGGTTTTTGACAAGTGTACGCCTTGTATTTTACATTATCTTTCCATTTTATTTAAATCGTTAAATAATGAGGTCATCATTGCATCATCATGATGTCATAAATAATTTAATTTATTTAATGTCTAAAATTTATAAAAAAAATACTATGATGTAGGTAAATCTTTTTATATTTCTAATGAATATTTATAATCAAAATTTGGACTTGTGTAACCCCACTTAAAAACTGTTTTAGTAAAACAACTCATGTTTGTGTCAATTTAATTTTAACATTAAATAAATATATATTAATGTCATTTTCCAACCAAAGTGTCTCCATGGGGTCCCCAAGTTGACCCATGGGTTTTATTGGTCGGCCATGACTCATCCAATAGGATTATGACCAGTTTCAATCTCATATCATATTATTAAAACATTGTTTTTACCTTAAACTACACTAATTACCTCCAATCGCGATTAAGAACTTAAAAGTTACTATTCACCAAAAAATTATTTTAATCTCATTGAACCACATTTTAATTCTTAATGACAACCATGTATGTTGGATTTTTGAAAATCATATCACAGAAGTGGTAATATCTCATTTAAACGAAAAATCAGTTATTTAACTACCACTTAGTGGTTTCACTATTCATCAACAATTGAAGTTTTTCAGAACAATGCCAAAATTTCACCCTAAGCTATAATTGATATTCCGAGTTCAAAAATGATGTCTATTTTACAAAATTCCAAACATATAAGTTGCATTAATTAATTTTATAATTAATTCCCGCTGTCACAACAAATAGTGTGTTTTTAAGAAACAATTTATATCAAAAGATTGGCAATTGTTTATGTCCAATTTCAATGTTAAATTAATTGTAATGACCACCATTGGATAAAATGGTAAAAATATATTCTAATTATACTTTAAAACCACTAAATTTTATAATTTATCACTATAAATTATTTTTATTAAAAAAGTTGTTTTTATGTAATTTTCACTATTCATAAAAAATTGGAAGTTCTCAGAAAATTACAAAAAATTCAACTTTGGATAATTTCGATATTATGAATACAAAAATGAAGTCCATTTTAAAATATAAAATTCCTATAATTTTAAAAAGTGTTTATTACTATTCATAACAGCTACTTTGATTAGTCGCGGTGTTTTGGAACTCGAAGTTGCCTACAATGCAAGTCATTGCATTATTGAATGAGAAGTGTATCGTGGAAGCTCGGGGTGTTACATTCTCCCCTCCTTCAATAAATTGCGTACTCGCAATTTGAAATTTTTCTTTGAAAACAAAAGGTTGAAAAGAGAAAATACCTTTGTGGAAAACCCTCATCGGAAATGAGGTTAATAAATATATAACATTAAAAGAAACCAAGATAAGTACAAAGGTCACCCGAGATAGCCCATTCTAGGATTCTATGAAAATATGGATATGGAGGAGAAACAAACCATCAAGGTCTGATGGAGAGTTATAGAAAACAGGATTAGGAGAAAGTTTAACTACAAGAAAATCACAAACTTGTGATTGGTTAAATGATCATTGATTCCCCAGTAGGAAAAGTTAACCGACAACATTTTTGCTTTGAGTTAACTTTTATAATGTTGAGGAATTTATTTAAGAGATTTACTAAGAACGTAAGGGAATATACATACTTGTTATGTATACTTTCATTCATTAATAAATTTTTACCACAAACCCAACTTTTACTCCAAATGGTAACATAACTCAAAAAAATTCTATTTATCCTAATTGTATAAGGTTCCAAATGTTAACACATACAATTTAGATTAGTAAAATTATTTTGTAATAACCAGGGACTTCCTGTAGGCTAGTGGTAGGAAATAAAGGCATGTCTCACTATTATTGTGGGTTCGATTCCTGCAGCTTTGTCCGACGCGACGGGTTATGCCCCACCCTGCAGGTTGTCCTTTTCCTAAAACTATAGTACCATAATATTCCAAAAATAATCTTCATAAATTTTTTAACCTTAAACAATACTATCCAAAGATCAACTTAATCCACTCCAACCATTATAGTTATCCAAAATACCTCTGTCCAGACTTTCTCTAAAAGGTCTATTAATTCCAAAATCAATTTATCAGATTCCCCAAACAAAGAAAAGTTTCTCTTATTGTCACATACTAAAAATATATAATTACCTTCATCATATTAAAACCTTACTGAAATCAACAACTACTGCAGTACAATCCTTATGTATATCACATTATTCTTATAACCAGAATATAATCCTTGAGTCCAAAAGCACCAATACATTAATTATTCTACTTCAACTGTAGTCACAACATAAGATTGGCCTTGAGCCCTTGGCCTTTTCTGAGATAAGTTTCCTTGACACTTAGGACATGCATTTGCATAATGACCCATTTCTCTAAAATTGTAGCATTCAACTTTGACAGCCTCTTTCTTTCCCTTGCAATCACGAGCCTGGTGACCCTTTTCTCCACATTTATAACAAACTCCCATTCCTTTTAGGCACTTACCAGGGTGATTCTTCCCACAATTATCACATAATGGAAAATCCTTCATTCCCTTTTTCCCTTTATCTGTCTCTTGTTCCCCCATTCTCTTATTCTCTTGCTTTACTTTGTTTTCATAAGACTTAGAGAATTCCTTTTCTGTCTTGATAGCACACGAGACAATATCTTCGTATGATGATAAGGATTGTGATACTAAAGCTCGACAGAGAAATGGTTTTAACCCATCAAAGAAACGATCAATCTTACTCCTTGGGTTACGTATATAATCGGCAGCATTCCTCGCTAACCTTGTAAAGTTAGCCTCATACTTTGCGACATTCTCATCCTCCTTCTGCCTCAAACTCAGAAATTTCCTTTCCATATCTGCTCGATGGTCGCGAGGAAAGTATTTATCTAAAAACAGATCTTTGAACTCCCTCCATTCCATATTCGATACGTCATCATCTTCCTTTGTGTTTTGAATCAGCGACCACCACTGATCGGCATCTCCAGTGAGGCAGTAAACTGTCTTGACAACTTTCTCCCTTTCACTACCCCCCAAGGAATGGAATATTTTCTCTATGGAATTTATCCATTGCTCAGCTACTATAGTATTTGTACTCCCATTGAAGGTTGGTGGTTTTTGCCTCATGAAACGGTCTAGCATTGATCCTCCATGTTGCGGATCAGGGTGCTCCATACGAGTAAGGTTATTATTCATAACCTGCGTGAGTTGTCCCAGTATGGTGAGAAGCTGATCCGCACCAGTTGTATCACTAGCTCCACCATAATTATCTTGAGCAGGAGGGAAATCCCTACACAGAGTGCGTGCATTGATACGGTTTCCATTCCTTCCACTAGGTTCCATTTCTAAACAATGGCATAAACTAGATTAGTTTATGAATTAAAATACATAATTCCATATTTGTAAAACACTTTACATAAATTGAACTATTTATGGATATAATCCATAATCATAAAAAGAAATGTTTTCTTTGATAAAGTATATACTCATAACCCTTCATAGTGGTTTGTAAAGAAAATGAGAATTATCATAAACATATCCCCCGGGAGTGTCGTAACCAAGAGTGCAGCAAGGCCCGTTGTCGTGCACCAGTTCCCGTTCGAATCTAGCTCAAAGCGGTGTTTTCTGGTTTTACCCCTAGGTACATCTGTGCCAGAGCCGCCTCTACCTGCTCGTATCCAGACAGGGATGTATTGCTCGGAAAACACACAACATCTCTACAATACCAAAATTCTAGGATGTTCTTCTATACTAATCCTCAAAGTCTATCTTTGGGCTATGTGCTCTAATCAGAGTTTATCTAAATCTAGCTTCCAAGTTTAGTACTAAACTGCTTCTGATACCAACTGTAACGCCCTGACCCCAGCTTCCCAGAGTCGGTGCATTACTTCGTAACATTGGCATCATCACAAAAGATCAAGTCTCGAATGACCGATTAGTTTAGTAGCCTTGGAAACACTAGATACATTCGTAAACGTTACATTACATCATAAAGTGAAAAACTACAATAACAAAGTCTCTATAGTCCACACTCATATCCTCTTCTGACTATCCCTGCAGGTCATTCATAAAATACTTCTTCACATCCTGGAAAATATTAAAACATTGAAAGGGGTGAGCTCAGATGCTCAGTAAGGATAACAATATTGCGGAAGCATTCATAAATAAACATAAACACTTAAGGCAATGTATAACTAAACAAAAGCCTTAATAAACTTGAACTTCAGCATAATATGGAAAAAGTAAAATCAAATAATGCCACTTACTTACTCACATGGATATTCTACTAGACGAATAATCACATTAAAGATCAATAACCACTTTCATAATGAGGGAATGTATAATGCTGTACATTCTGAAACATTTTGTCAAGGCCTCGGCCAAGACGTCTAAAATGATTAAGGCCTCGGCCAAAACCATAAATAAAATTGGGAAAGGGCCTCAGCCAATCCCACTTCTAGTTGTCTCATGAGACCTACCGATGCATCGAGGAGCTATAGCGGGCTCCACCCGTCACTTATTAAGTCCAATACATTCCTCATATGAACTGGTTTAAACATCTCATAAACCATAACATAATCGTATCACATAAAACATGCATAAAGGAAATATAACATTTCCACATTTCAATCACAAGATATCAATACAACACATTGATATAATAAAAACTCTTTCAAAGCCATTTTCAATACCAAAATAAAAGAAAAGTATAACATGGTATTTATTTTTCATTAAAAGAAAAAAGGGTATCGCTTGTAGAGGAAGCTGAAACTCAAATAGTGGTCACGGCGGCGGAGAAGTCGTTGTCGTCGCATAAATACGACAAAAACATTCCCTTTTGTCGTTTATTAAATGCTTCGTATAAAAAAATATTCCTTTTGAATATACGTAAAAGTCAAAGGGGTTTATACACCGTATAAATGAAATTTGTGTATAAAACCAAATATGCCTCAAAGAAAGGAGATTGAGACGAAGTCCTTAAAAAGATCATTTTTAAAATAAAATAGATATATTATGTGTATTCACTATAGGTACACATGAAGAACGTAAAAATAGAAAATAGGACATAATAATATCATGACATAATTTGAATGTAGGAGATTAACCCAAAGAATGGAAGTTGGGTTAAGAAGGTCCCTTACCTTGCGTCCTGTCCTGACTCGACCGTTCTTTAACCTCCTGGATAATAAACTAGAGTAAATTTATATTTACTTAAGAACCTTTTTCATGTTCATTATTCCTTTTATATCCCTTATTACAATGTTATGAACATTATTTAATTATTTAAGTTAATAACGGTCGTTTTGTCGATCTTTGGTACTTGAGTCAAAAATAAACTTCTTATAATTACAAGTTGTTCATGTGGTGAAATATCCATTATATCAAGAATTATATTCATGATTTAGATATCATATATATCATATATATATAGTATATACATTCATTCATAATGTCACGTAACATTTAGAGGTAATAAATGAAATGTACCGTTCATGGAGATGGTAAGCTGTACGTACGCATGAACGCTACTTTCATTTCAATTTCATATTTAATGGAACGAAATCATAATGATATAAATGTATAATATAATTCCAGTATAATATAGTGTATAATACCATTTACTCCATCCATTATACATCCCACATATGGCATTAAATATTCAAATCACTTTGAGGGGGCGGCAGTCCGCACTTCCTAAAATGAAATTATCGCGTTTACCCATAATGGAAATCATAAAGTATGCCATAAATGAGAAATACAGAAGAATAAGGAAAACATAAACATAATATATATATCATATATGAAAATAGTGTCATCAAAATGTCCACCATTATAGGTGTTAAAATAATTTGAACAATCATCGTTTCGTGAGGCAGTATTTCGCCACCCACAGAAACAGTATGTTCTTTAACCATTAGACGAATGTGTGTGTAAGTGTAAAACAAATCCTTATAATAACAAAATCCTAGTATATTTTAGATACTATTGTTGTTACAAAAGAAAGGAATGAAAAGAGTTTAAGGGATTGGAGAAGCAAAATGAAACAAAACAACATTAGAGAAGACATTACCTTAAAAATAGGGTAGCTCTTTTTGATTTGAGCCAAAGGCTTCCTTGGGATGAATTCTGCCCAAAGTGAGGCTTCTAGGAGTAAGGGAGGGATGTTGGTAGAGTATTTGGGCAGAGGTTGGCCGAGCCAAATGGCTTGAAGGTGTGAATAAGGTGGGAGAGGTGGGCGCCTTTTATAAGTGGAGAGGAGGGGCACTCTTGGAAAGTAAAGAAAAGTCACTTTATTATAAAATGAGTTTCGGATTTTAGAGGTCCCGCACTTATATAATTCGAGGATAAGATGATAAGGGTTCTAAATATACTCATACAATAGGTTTTTTACAAGTGTATGCCTTGTATTTTACATTATCTTTCCATTTTATTTAAATCGTTAAATAATGAGGTCATCACTGCATCATGATGATGTCATAAATAATTTAATTTATTTAATGTCTAAAATTTAAAAAAAAGTACTATGATGTAGGGAAATCTTTTAGCTTTCTAATTAATATTTATAATCAAAATTTGGACTTGTGTAACCCCACTTAAAAACTGTTTTATTAAAACAACTCATGTTTGTGTCAATTTAATTTTAACATTAAATAAATATATATTAATGTCATTTTC
This sequence comes from Viscum album, assembly GCA_963277665.1. Classification (NCBI taxonomy): domain Eukaryota; kingdom Viridiplantae; phylum Streptophyta; class Magnoliopsida; order Santalales; family Viscaceae; genus Viscum; species Viscum album. The sequence continues at coordinate 196,734,425 of OY728152.1, read as the reverse complement.
CAACCAAAGTGGCTCCATGGGGTCCCCAAGTTTACCCATGGGTTTTCTTGGTCGGCCATGACTCATCCAATAAGAGTAGGAAAAGTTTCAAGCTCATATCATATTATTAAAACATTGTTTTTACCTTAAACTACACTAATTACCTCTAATCGCGATTAAGAACTTAAAAGTTACTATTCACCAAAAAAATTATTTTAATCTCATTGAACCACATTTTAATTCTTAATGACAACCATGTATGTCGGATTTTTGAAAATCAAATCACAGAAGTGGTAATATTTCATTTAAACGAAAAATCAGTTATTTAACTACCACTTAGTGGTTTCACTATTCATCAAAAATTGAAGTTTTTCAGAACAATGCCAAAATTTCACCCTAAGCTATAGTTGATATTCCAAGTTAAAAAATGATGTCTATTTTAAAAAATTTCAAACATATAAGTTGCATTAATTAATGTTATAATTAATTCCCGCTGTCACAACATATAGCGTGTTTTTAAGAAACAATTTATATCAAACTATTGGCAATTGTTTATGTCCAATTTCAATGTTAAATTAATTCTAATGACCACCATTGGATAAAATGATAAAAATATATTATAATCATACTTTAAAACCACTAAATTGTATAATTTATCACTATAAAGTATTTTGATTAAAAAAGTTGTTTTTAAGTAATTTTCACTGTTCCTAAAAAATTGGAAGTTCTCAGAAAATTACAAAAAATTCAACTTTGGATAATTTCGATATTACAAATACAAAAATGAAGTCCATTTTAAAATATAAAATTCCTATAATTTTAAAAAGTGGTTATTACTATTCATAACGGCTACTTTGATTAGTCGCGGTGTTTTAGAACTCGAAGTTGCGTACAATGCAAGCTATTGCATTATTGAATGAGAAGCGTATCGTGGAAGCTCGGGGTGTTAAAGGAATAAGTCAAATAATGTATTATTATATGATATTTTCAGGGGAATTATTTAGGCTCTGTTATGACAGGAAGATAATTTTGATGTACGAGTATCCCTGAGAGCCCAAGAGTTAATATGACTAATAAATAATAAATTATACTTTGATATTATTTATTTATGAATTTTTTAATTTTATTTATATAACTTCTTACACATCATTTTGACGGGAATTGTTTTGGACATCATTGGTGGTGGCCTATGGAGTTGTACTCACACCCTACTTGGGCTGCTTAATCAATACTTAAATATACTTTACTATTACGAGACTGGTTAAGGGAATGGCCCCTAAATCAGAATACTGATTGTGTATGGAGAATGGATGAGGTAACCAGACATGGTTTGAGAATTAATTGGTAGTTTTTAGTGTCTTTATTTTCAGTTTTGTTTGTAGGAACATTGAAACCTATATTGGCATAGAATATTTCCCCGTTCAGTGGAATACTATTTTTTCTTTTTTGGTTATCTTAGGTCGTTGGTACTATTTAGGATTTAAATATGATTCATCTTTTTATAATTTACTTTAATTTGTGTTTTACAATGATAAAATAGGGTATAGTCTCCCCATGACTGACTTACTAGACCCTCATTGTTATTCGACTGCCTCTAGAATACTAGGAGGTGTGCATGTGGTCATGTGGCTGACCTGATCAGGGCACTGTAGTGTGGAACCTAGGCCGGGACATTAAAAAGTGGTATCGTAGGACCCATTTTCATTCTTCTCCATTTTTTCTTACTATTTGGGGAATGGTAGAGAGGTTACTAGAAAGATTTTGGGCTGGGTAATGAGCTTGGGCATGGGAGTTACAAACTCATGTATGGGGGAAAACCTGGTCACTCTAGGTGGGATTTTTGTTATTTTTTTACTGTTAAAGCTGAATATAATTTCACTTTGGGTGATTCAATTTTTGTGTGAAGTGATTACTATTTGTGAGAATTATTTATTATTGATTTTTAGTCTGTAATGGAATGAGAGTTGAGTTATTATGAATTATTATAGGAACTCGGGTTAATTGGGACATGTATTATTTTTAGAATGCAGAGTAAATTGGGTCTTGGGTATGTTGTTGAAAATGAACTAGTTTTCTTGGATTATGAGATAAAATTGATGGTAAATGAGAATAATTGAATGTCTAAATGAGAAAACTGATAATGACAGTGTTTTTTACCCCTGTTAACCAAAACCAAGGAGTAAGATTGTTAAGGTTAGTGATAGCACCTCAGATTGAATTGGTGGTGAGAGGTGGGGAAAAGATATGTTATTACCTATTGTGATTATTCCTCTTATGTAACTATTATAAGGTTATGTTATGATACCTAAGATTTTTGTTTGTAATTAAAGAGACTACTCCTATATGATGCTTCTTGAAGGATCGACTAAGGGGTATGGCTGGGAATGGTCTTCCGGTGTGGGAACATGAGGCACTAATTATGCCAGCTGAATATGAAGGGGTCTAGTTCCAAGAGAACATTGATCATTTCATGCAATTCATGGAATGTGACCCCTGGTGGGTAAATAAAAGTGTCATGACCCCTCCCCACAATATGTACCCCTTTTGGGATGGAAATGTTTGAATAGAGATAGTGACCCCTGAGTCTCACCTCATGTAGGCCCTAGGTTGGTGACTAGCACCGAGGATATAGTAATCACACAAATGTGAGGCACTGCCCTCTAATAGAACACATGAAAAAGAGAGAGACAAGATAGACACCAGATTACTTCAACTCAATCATCAATATAAAATAAATCTCAAGTACACATATGTACTTTCATGAAAAAACTACATCAAATGAAAATGAAAAATATAAGTACCAAATAAAGTAAAAAATAGTAGCGACCATGAAGCCTAAACAGCTCATGCAACCCAAATATAGTATTAACCAACCCAATCTCAAACCTTCTCCAAGTGACCTAAAAAAAATTATATATATGATGGGTGAATATAATAGTATACTCCGTAGGATCCTACATGGAGCCTCTAATGAAACAGTAAAGAAAGCATTCTAAATAATATTAAACAACAAGAGACACTAACTCAACACTTAAACAATTATACTATATTCCCATCCTCACCATGGCTACTCTCACCAAGTATTTCATACAAGAGTATATAATATAATAATGAATATCAAGGGTACCCCACTACCACTTCCACAGTAGTTCTCCTATTTTCCCCAATGTCTCACATCCTATGAATTTATCTCCAAAATGTATTTCCAATAGTCACCTTGGTGAACAACCATAACATGCTCCTCATAGAGTATAAAAACCATGTCCATGTGACCAATGTAAACAATGTCTTCCCCGACACCCACATGCATAAACTAATGAATATAACCACTATAGGCATCAACAACTCCCATAACCACTAGGCCTACCTTCCCCCACACCTCAAAAAATCTATTCAGGAGAATAACACATCACAAGTAGAAGGAAATATCAGTGAAATTGGGATCCTGGCCCTAAAGAAGGCATGCGTCCTCCACACGCAACGTGCTCTCATGGCTCTAAAGAATAAGGAACTCAGCCTTTCAAAAAAGAGGGTGACTCAGAACCCCACAAGTGATTAACTTTTATTGATCAACTGGCTATTTAAAACATATTGTATTTGCTGATTCCTTATCAGTAGGTTCCAATTGTAGGAAACCTAAACAAAATGTTATCATATATGCCAAAAATTTATGAAACATTATTACTCTATTTATTTGATTATTTTTCATTTACAATAGAAATAACAAAATTCATTTAGATTCCTATTTATCTTTTCAAAAATAATTACAATTAATCCTAGTTTAGGTTTGTTAACAATAAAATCAAGAATGAAATGATAAATAAGGAAAGCGTAGATATCACACAATCTAGAAAAACAAGAGGCAATAACATAAGATCAATACCAATTTTTTATCAGGTAAAAATATTTATTATAACAATTCCATTATGATCTTGCATTCTAAATCATGAAAACTATTCTACTACATTTAACGAAAATAGGGATTTCATGAATGCCCTACCTCAAAAGGTTTCTGATGCTATTTTCACGAGAACTGTCCAACAAAATAGATCACAATCATCTCTCCTGGAGGACCACATACACTAGAGGATGCAGAGACACCACCACACCATCAAACACCCATGAATACTCAATTAGGAACATGGATATCACATGGAATAATAGGTTTTGGAGAAACATAAGGATAAGAACCCATAATAACGATGGAATATGATACCTTATATTGAAGACTGGTTGACACTTCATGGTTTCACCAAATTAAAGGGTGCTCTTGCAGTAGGCAGAACATCAAGAGGAACAAATACAATGAGAAACGTTTGATCACATGACTCCTATGGGAATAATAGAATGGTTCGATCATATGAAACTATGTATTAAGAAATAATAACATGGGAGGCATATATCTAATCCATTCAGAAGATTTAATGGAGCCATAATTTATGATATAGAAGATTTTCCATTAAAATTGGATCTCATTAAACCATGAGTCTTGATAAATAAAAATCCTCCATATATTTAGTGAAAATGAAGATATGATTTATCGACCTTGAAATGAATTCACTCTCACATAATTAAGGAATTTTATGAATTTTATGTCAAAGAAATATGTCAAAAGGGAAAAACTAGGAAGTCTGTAAAGAATATGAAGATTTGAAAAAGTAAATGAAACGGTTTTGGAAACAATATTCCTGACACTGTTTCGGTGCTACCATTTCGGTGATACCGTTCCTATGCTACCATTTCTATTACACCGTTTATGTGATACCATTTCTATGCCACCATTTTTATGCCACTGTTTCTATGCCACGATGTCTAAACAACCCTTTCTGAGACACCATTTCTGTGCCACCATTTCTATGCCACCATTTATATGCCACTGTTCCTATGCCATTGTTTCATGGAATAGTTTGGAAATTTTTAAAAGGGAGTGACCCCATTTTGTGACACAATTTCATGAAAAGTTTGGAAATTTGGAAAAGGACATTACACTGATTCATGACATCATTTGATGGATTTGTTTGGAAATTTGGAAAAGTAGGTGACATCGTTTCAAGAAAACATTTCATAAAAAGGTTTTTAATATTTGGAAAAGGAAGTTACACCATTTTTGACACCATTTTAAGAAATAGTTTTGATATTTGGCAAAGGAAGTGACACCGTTTCATGAAACTATTTCATGAAATAGTTGTGAAATTTGGAAAAGTGTTGAGGATAAGTCACCAGGAACACCCAGAATACCTCAGACACCCAATTTTAGAAAAGGAATGGACCATATAAGTTTAGTCCTTTACATCAGTTACCCCTCAAAAAATTCTTTTCCTTGAGAATCCAAAACCATCCAAGATAGAAAACATAAAAAGGGGTTCGAACTACCACTCGTTGAAATACCTATCACGGTTCGTGCTACAAGAGGAGTTCAACCACATAAAAAAAGAACACAGGAAACCACACGATAACTATAACCACCTCTTAAACACTATCTCGGGGGGGGGGGTACCTCTTAAATAGGGTAAGTCACAAGAAACAATAGAAAGACATCTCATAACCATGAAAGGTCTAAAATAATGAACCAAACATCAAAAAAAGCTAAACATTAAACATATCGGGGTAGTAAGAACGTATATGTGAGTCACATTACTCTCCTCCATGACACCGTGTAACCACTAGACATAGACCAAGGGGATTTCACACCCACACAACACCATCTCCTTATGTTCTGGGATCTCTACCGGCCACTTCTCGATGGTTGCATCAAAATCAACGTCAATCTATCCCCAATCGATGATGTGATGGTAGTCATGAATATAACGACCGATGTGCGACATAAGAAAAAAATCATGGATCTGGATCAACTATGGGGGAAGTTCTACCTGATATTCTAGTGATCCAACATGAGGAAACACCTAAAAAAGTGTTAAAACTAGTGATAAAGCTTACTCCCACGACCAAACCATTGCTACGCATGACAGGGGGTCACATTAGCAAACCACTCATCCATAGAATCAAATTAAAAAGGTCTCCTCCTATGATCGGCATATGATTTTTGGTGATAATGTGCTACCTTCATCCAATCATGAATCACCTGATCCCTCTCTATCAAATTCTATACCATTTCAAGTCTAAGAATTGTTAACTCTCTAACCCCTATCTAGAAAAATGGAGAACAAAAAGGATGTATATACAAGGATTAAAAATCAAACTTACCAATGGTGGAGTGGAAACTGTTTTTATATGACAGCTCCACCAAGGGTAGGTGCCTCATCCACAAACCTACAAAATCCAGAACATAAGAGCACATCATGTCTTCAAGAGTCTGGTTGGTTCACTCTATCTGACCAACCATATGTAGATGAAATGCAATTATAAGGAATAATTGAGAACTGAAATGATCATCCTTGGGAGGAAAAATGAGTATCTCAATTGGAAATGATCATCCTCAGGACTCCCTGATGTCTCACCACCTCCTCCAAATATTTCCTTGATAAAACATCCACTAAGATTGATTCCTTGATTTCTATGAAGTGTGCTGATTTCATCAAAACTGATCCACTTCCAACCATATAGCTTCATAGACTCCCTGATCTCAAGGTAAACTGTTAACAAAGTCCATAAAGATATCCCCCCAATTACATTTAGGAAGAACTAATGGCTATAGAAAACCACCAGAAACATGGTGTATGGCCTTTACATTCTGGAAGACCGAACATGGAGACACAAACTTCACAACTTTCTGCTTCATCCCAGGACACCAAAAATGACCCCCAAGGCTCGGTACATCTTTTTCACACTATGATGAATCTCTAAATATGAAATATGGAACTCTTAGAGAACCATCTCAAACAGAACCTAAGGAATGAAAAATCCTTCACGGATACTACCCCAGATGTTATTCATTATCAAACTAACCATCAGGGGAATCACCATAAACAACTCGGTATCTCCATACCTCTACCTCAAGATCACCCAAACTGGAACTCTTCTATCAGTTGCACCAGGGAATATTACACTGCCATCTGGAAAAGAAAACCCCTGCCCCTAACTTCTCACATATCCTGATGCCTTTCTTAATGATCTTCCATTACTCTCTAGGAATCACCAGATTCTTGCACTGCAATACTATGAGACTTCATTCCCAAAACATTAGCTACAACATTCTCCTTTATTGGTGTATATGATATTTTTATGTTTTATTCTCTTCAGAACTCCATCCAATAATGATGCCACAAGTGCAATTGACACTGAGAGAAAACCTACTCCAGGATCTTATGATCAGTGAAAACCGCAAAGCACACTCGAATGGGGTATTTTCTCCACAACATCAGATACAAAAAATACTACCTCAAACTAAAAATAATGGGTGTAATAGTTACATTCATGGTGAGGTAAATACCGAGACCCATAAAAAATCGATCTCTGCTTTATTAGAATGTTTCCTAACACTAGACACGATGAATCACAGAAAACATTATACTGAACACCCTCTTTTGGTAAACAAAGAACTAGAGAACTGATCAACTTCTTCTATAGATACTCAAAAGCTACCTAAAAATGATCAGTCCACATGAATGTCATATCCTTCTTAGTCAACATTGACATAGGAGTCACAACATAAGACAAATCTACTATGAACCTCCAATTATTGCCTGAGATACCAATGAAGCTTGACACCTCTACCACAATATCGGGGGCTGCCCAAGACAAAGCAACTTCTATGTTCGAAATATCCATTGGTACCCCTTGCTGGGATAAAACATGCCACATGAAATGAACTTCTTAATCCCAAAATTCAAACATCAACAACTTCCCATATAGCTGTTGTGGATGAAGGACTCCAAAAATAGCACGCAGATGCTCTGCATGATCCTCCTCAGATACAGAGTACACAAGGATTCCATTAATGAAAACTACTGTAAACTTATATAGGAACTCAATGAACACAAACTTCATCAATCCTATGAACATAGCTGGATAATTCAACCCAGCGGATGACATTACAATGAACTCGTAATGTCCATGATGAGTATAGAAAGAAGGCTTTGGGATATCCTTATCTTTCACAGGCATCTGATCATATCCTGACTGAATTTAGATCTTTGAGAACCAATTTTCAACCTCAATTTTTTGAATGAATCATCAATCCTTGGAATTGTATAATTATTCTTCAATGTAACTTTTCTGAAGCGACCATAATCGATACACAACAAAATCTCGTCTTCCTTCTTCAGGAAAAAAACTGCTGCATCCCAGATCGACACACTCAGTCGAACAAAACTACATTGAAATAGAATATCATGATGTATTCACAACTCTTGTAGCTAAAAAGGGTCCATCCTATATAGATACATAGAGATAGGAGACGCTCTTGGCTATTGATTAATCTTAAACTCAATCTCTCATCATGTGGTAATGTTATAACCTCTTCTAGAAAGACATCAGTGCAATCATATATGACCCTAGGAGAAGAAAACTATTGAACCTATGAAGAACTTATAATGAGCTCATCCATCATGAATGACAAGGACAGAACACGTCTTTGAGACATCTGAGGGTCTCGCTCACCAACAAACATCTTTGGCTCTCCATCAGCATCGAAAAAACCACCTTCCACCTAAATCAATCCATGATATCCTACACTAAATACAAACAGTACATGCCCTAGATGAAATCTTATTATTGTATCTGTAAACATATGAAATTTCCCCAAGATTAGTGTTTCCCCACTACATGTTCATAGTCATTCCATACATCAAATAAGTTAGATTGACCTCCTACTAGCATAGTCAAAGCCAAGGTATTTGGAAGCCTCTATACCTAAAGTCCCAATGAATGGAAATTGGATGGTGATATGAAGGAGTAGTACTCTCCTAAATTGAACAAGGAATATACCTAAGTAGAAAAAAGGAATAGGGTACCCCGAATGATGTATCGATTGCCCGACACTAGCAATGCTAAAGCATTAAGATAACCACGAAATGATCCACAGCCACTCAGACCCTAATTAAAACCACCATCATCGATGAACTATACTCTCTAAGGATGGGGAACATGCCAGGGTGGTCCTCGGCCTGCCATATCATTTCTCTACATAACAAAATATAGTGAAACATGATGATGCTACCTTGTATGGAACTACTTCAATGGAGGAACTTGAAGTGGAAAACCAGAAAGACACTAACTTCTATGAAAGGTCGTACACTCATTCTATCGATGACCTCTACCCCCATAATAAAAACAAGTTCATGATCCCTTGGTATATTCCAGGGAGGTGATGCCCTTAGAGAAATGGGATACTGGGGGCACGGAAATACCCCCATCCAAATAGAAACACTTCTTCCCTGAAAATAAAGAACCCTAATCCACAACTCTACTTCATGAGGAATCATGATGACTCCCCTATCGTGACTATCCAGTTTGGGATAATTTCCTCTTGAGGAACTCTGTCATCTCCAGTACATCATGATGTGTCTTCAACATAAATGGGGTGACCTGGTGCTAGATCTCTAGGGACAAAGACTCTTCAAAATGCCTCTCCATGGCCTCCTCATCTGGAAATAGGTCTGAAGAATATCATAAAAGGTTCCTAAAATGAATTTCAAACTCTTGCACCCTGGAGCTACCATGTAGAAGGGTAAGTAGCTCTTAGAGACTAGAAACTTTCCCTGTCGAATAAAGAAAATCGACTCTGAACTAGTCTCAGAACTCATCCAATGAGATCGTTGGCTCCTCGTGATCCTCAGGGAACAAGAACCACCACTACATCACTTACCCATGCAACATCATCACAACCAAAGACACCTATTGCTCCTTCGGAGCACAGATCGAACTAAAAACTATCTGAACATCCTCCAACTAGTCTTCTGTGACTGAATCTGAAACAAATCCCTCATACTTATGCAGAATCTGGCATTGAAACTCTTGGAGTGTCCTCCTCCAAGTGTCTTCGTTGTTTATCTCTACCCTACGACGATATGTGGGTTCATCCAACTATACATTTTCTCTACAACACATGATGAGGTTGTTGACCTGGTTTCATACCTACAATATATAAAATATTTTGAGCTCAAAATCCTAGAATATAGAAGATCCAATATTAATTAATTAATTTTTTTCCTTTTATTCATTTTAGGTTTACCAATCCCATGGTATATCCATTCAAACAAAGGTACAAGGATTAATAATGCATGATCCTTTCCTAGGTCTCTACCCTTATATTAGTATCAACACATTTAGTTTTCATTGTAAACATATAGGTCTATGAATCAGATCATAGGGGGCCTTAAACGCTTATCTCTCATCCAGTCTCCAATGTTTACTTCACTTGATCTACTTTTCTGAAACTATTTCCCTACCAATCCATGTAGCCTCACCTATTCCAAACACCAAACTCAATCCTATCCCTCAACCAGACCTCTCATACCACTCTATCAGGACCCCCCACCACCAACAATGTGCACCCCTCACGGACTGAAATGTGAGAAAAGTGATAGTGACCCCCCGATTCCTGCCTCCAGTAGGCCCTAGGATAGAGACTACCCCCGAGGATATAGTAAATACACAATGGGGATGCATTTCCCTCTAAGTGAACAAATTAAAATGATATAGATAAGACATGGACCAAAAAACTCCAACTCAGAGTGCAATATAAATGAAATCCAAACTACACATTTGTAATTTCATGAAAAAACTACTATAACTGAATGGGAAAACTATAAGTACCAAAGGAAATTAAAAACATCAGAGAAAACAATGTCCGAACAACTCCTGAAAACCAAAGCTAGTGGTAACCATCCTGATTTAGAACCTTCCCCAAGTGACCTCAAAATAGTTTATATATATATATAGGGTGAGTATAACAGTATAATCTGTAAGATCCTCTCCACAACATCTCATGAAAAACTAAAGTAACCATGCTAAATCATAGTGAACAACCAGTGAAACTAACTCATCACCTTAACATGGATACTATGTTCCCATTCTCACCATGGATACTCTCACCATGTATAGAATACAAGAGTAAATAATATAATAAGGAATATCAAACATACCCCACTACCACTTCCCCACTGGTTTTTTAGTTGTCCCCAATGTACCACATCCTAAGAATCTCTATCAAAAAATGCTTGCCCACAGAAACTTGGGAGAAGCACCAAAACATGCCCCTTTTGTAGAAAAACCACCATTATTATGTAACCAATGTAACCTGGTATTTTCCAAGAGCCACCACAACTCACATAATTTGTATCACATGTCCTTTTAAAAAATTATTTTTGAAAAGTTAATGATGTGTACTGGGGATACATGACTCTTAGGCATTCTTCTTTAGTTTTATAGCTCTACTTATCTTCTCAAATATCCATTGGGAATAAATAAGTAAATTGAAAACAATTAAGAATATAGAATTTCTGCATTCTCCCAATTAAGCTCAAAATATTTCATTCTTCTAAAAATGATGCAATTTCACATGAAATGAAAAATTGGTGGGGGGAAACACACTTTATTTCAGAATAAAATATTTGATGATATTAGATTTATCATTCAACCAGGGATTTTAGTGACCCGATTATGAGATGGGAGGTTCCATGGGCGATGGTGGTGCACAGGCTGCATACAGGTGAATCAAAACTCCGTTTTCCAACCACTAGAGGGCTATAAATGAGGATCAGTTTTGTTTAGCTTTGATTTCGGGCATCCTGGAGGTGATATTTGAAGTGGTTTTTATAGATCATGATCATGTAAATAATACCTAGCTTTCTATCAAAACCCTAACTACACAGTGTGTACTTGTAACAACTCAAACTTTTTAATAATTTTTGTTTCTTGATTTTTTGTGTTATAGTATTTTATACTCAAAAAAACTATTTCATTTAATAAAATGAGTATAATTAAAATTAGACATATGGATTTCCACATTTATATGACTATTGGTCAACATGACCATTGGAAACTAAATGTTTCAATTATTTTCTAATAATCTATGTGATCTTGGTTAATACAGAATGAAGATTCGATGGCCCCATCCAGAAGTCTCGGGCCAATTGAAGCCCATATGACAGAACTTGGGAAGGAGGTAGCACCACGGGTCTTTTCTCTAGACCAAACCCAAGCCTAACTTCATCATGTGAAGTTGGAACGAAATTGTCGTCATGAGAAGTTCAAGCTGATAGAAATCAACACTCGGGCAATGTTGGCCAAGCTTCCCCAAGATTCTATCACCTTAGCACACCTTACACTTAGGTCCTATGCTTGTATTATAAGGGGCTATGTGACGGGACCATAGTTGTCTTATGTAATCCTTTGATATAAATAAGAATTGGTATTTCTTCTTATGGTGATGTTTGTGAATTTTTAAATGTCCTGATAAATATAGGATGTATATTATTGATGTCTGAAAAAATGATATTTTAAAATATTTTATTTAAACCTTAAATAATTAATAATGTGTAATGATTTTCAAAAAATTGTCTTCTACAGTTATGTTCAGTATGAAATTTAGAGTCTAATAAAAACAACTAAATTTTTGGTGAACAGTAAATTATGAATAGTGATTTTACCCTTAAGATTAGTAATGTGACCAAATGGATTAGGTAACCTCACTTAAGAAAGTATTGATATAATTTAGGCACCTTGATTAAGTAATGCGATTCAATAAAATAGTTAAATAACTGTTTCAGAAAATATTAGCCAAGTATTAGTTTTTTCAGGTGAATAGTGTTTTTTAAATAAAAATTAAATTAAAAATATTTATAAAAATATTTTTATAAAATGGAGTTTATTTTTTAATTCATAGAATCTCTATTAGATTAAGTTGATTTTGGTGGATTTTTCTGAAAAAGATGAAGTTTCGGTGAATAGTGAAAATACAGTTTTTAGTTTCGGGTGTTTAATGACATCATTAAGTATTTAATAATTATGTAATCATTCTGGTCGACTTATGAATAGTAATATAAGGTATTAGGTATCCCAAGTGGCCAATAACCTAGGAAAATACCATGGGAAAGCCCATGGTTTTTTCAATACAACCGATGAGGTGTCCCATAGGCATTAATGACTTGTCCCCTCATTTCTCCTATAAATACCATGTCATTCCCTCATTAATTTCATTTCCAAATCCTCCTCAACGAATTTCTGGTGTTCGGACCTCCCAAAAATTCCTCCAAATGTTCCCTCAAGCCTCCCAAGGTCCCAAACATCATGCTTTCGAATTTACTCTTCAAGGTAAGGGATCCTTTCACCCTCCTCTTTTAAGTCACGACTTCCTTTTTGTGAGCCTTATAATTTCCATATATTTATGTTAATGGTATGTTCCTATATGTTATAATTTCTATCCATTTAATGTCTAATTGTTGAGAGACCCTTTCCGCTCTCATCAACTTATTTTCTTAATTTTTATGTGATGCCGTTAGGCTGCCGAATTTTTCGTAAAAGGAATCACATATTCTCTTTTCAATCATCTTTCCTTTTCATGTGGTATGTCATTTCAATTCCCATGCCACGTTCTTATCTCCATTTTATTCTGTATTTATATTGTATTATAAGATATTTATGAGTGGGTTACTCTTGAGCCCTCTCTTTTTATTGTTTTCTAAAACCATGTTATATAGCAGTTATGCTGTGGAAATCTCGTCCCAAAATTATGATCTCTTTCTCTCATGAAATTATATTATTTTATTTATGTGATTTCCTAGACCTATTTCGTTTCTATGGGTGTTCATAATTATATAAATATGATATATTTGATTTTGTAACTGACACACATATATCCATCACTTCCTTTCCATGGGTTACAAATGACATAATGATCTCATTTTAGGTTTTTTTTAAACGTCACGATTTTGACACGAAACCCATTTCTTCGATTCTATTTGGGTTATTTATGAAATGTTTGATTATTATCTATGTGGACCACATGAAAGTAAATACATATTAATGGTGTTCCCTGATAGGTATCCGGTGCATTGGGTAAAGAATTAAACTCTGGAGATGACAAGTTTTACGATACCTTGGTGAATAACCTTGGTAATTCTTATGACACCTTGGGGATGGACCTTGGTGATATGTTCATAAATGTATAAATTAAATGTTGGATCCACATATTTAAGTTATGTTCCAAGTTATTTTCTTTATGATATTCCAATACTTCCATTCTCATGTCTTTATTTTTTTATTCAAGTTCTTATTGATATCACAATTTCACTGATTCCCTTATTTACCCTTACTGGGCCTTTTGCTCACCCATTCTGTTGATATATGTCTCCATGTTATGATATGTAGTAATTTTTCATCAGATGATCTTACGATGAAGCTTTAAAAAATGATTATAAGAATTTTTTATGTTGTATTCAATTTTTATTGTTCCCGATTTCCAAGACACTATACTTTAAAGATCCTCTGTATGTAAAATGTAATGAAAATTTATGTATTAAAAAGGTGGGATGAAATAGTACTTGGATGAACACACATTGTGTAGTATATGTATGGTTGTGATTCTAGGGTTTTGGATAAGTTAAGGACAACACATTTTGTAGATTGTCCACATTCCATGTGAACCTCCCCAAGTAGATAGGTCATGTGGCAGAAACACATGGGTAGGACCCTGTGTGAGAGGACACATCATGTACTGGAGTTCACAGTCACTGGAATTTTTACTCATACATATCTAGGAGCACGGGCAATACCCTAGGTGGTTAAGGTATTTCATGTAGTCCCTTTACAAGTTGTGTATGGATCTATAGGCAGTGAACCATGTGTTGGTAGGGACATGACCTAGAAGTAGGGTGGGATCAAATTCCATGTGGGTCCCCCTAAACTTTGTGTACCCCAACATCCTTTTTTGATGAATCTTCTACCAATCATATCTCCTTCAAATGGACATAGATTTTGGCCCTCTATTATCCTCTCCTACTTTTTTATGAGTATAATTAAATGATAGACTTTGTAGTTCCTTTTGATATATGATTCGATATTTTTTGGGCATGATACGTCTTTAGTAGATGTTCGATGATGGAAGTTATTGGGTTGGATCATCCAACAAATCAGAGTGGCACTCTTCTACTAGGAAGGGTATGGGTTCTTTATCTACCATCAGAGTAGAAACCTCCTATTGAGACGGTGCATGGGTCCTCTCCCACTTGAGTGGAACCATTTTTTGGGCAGAATATGGGACCTCTGTTGACTATCAGAGTGTTGCAGTCCTTTTGGGTAGGGCATGGATCCTCTATCTACTATTTGAGAGGCACCCTCCTGTGGTATCAGTGTATTGGGGCATCAACCAATATATTGGAACCCTCCTACTAGGTAGGGTATGTGTCCTCTATAAACTATCATAGTGGAACCCTCTTGTAGATCTAGGGCATGGGTCCTCTATCTATTGATTGGAACCCCAATTGTACCATGGAATGGGTCCTCTACCTAGAGATTATGACACCTTGTCTATGAAACATAGTGATGAGGTGTTTCATGACTTTTATGTTTCTTCAAGAACTCACACGAGATGTTGTGCATCATTGATGGACCACATAGAACTTATAGATGTCTTTCTTAGGGTGGGCTTTGAGATGGAGATCCCCTTTCTCTCTCATTTAGGTTTCTTTGGTTGAGAATATATATACATTTATACATGTTGTTCTATGTTAATACTCTCTTGTTATGGGTAGAGTTGTCAAATAATATCGTGTCTCTTACTACCCCCCCCCCCCCGCCCTTCAACTTTTGGGGAATCCTATGCGATATGTATATTCTCACCCCTATAAGGGATTTTTCAACACATGTCATGTCATATGAAGATGATAGATAGGTTAGTGGAGACTATAAAGGATCATAGGGATACCCTGGTGCATTTTACCATGTATGGTGGTCAAATCATGGATATTTGGAGTTCATCTCTCTTATAATTTACATTTTATATCATGTTAGGTTGGAATATCTTTCTATTTGGGAATGTAATTTTCCCTTTTTACTTTTCAGTTTACACTGTCTTACTCTGGTACTCCCTATAGGTTTTACATGCATGGTTTATTCTCTAGATATTGCATATTATTTTTTTATTCTTATGAAATTATACATGGATATGAACAATTTTGTGAATATAGGGACATTATGGAAAAGTAATCTCATATTTTTAGGCCTTCTAGTGCTAATATCCAGCCCATGGCCAATGGAGGTAGGCTTGGGGTAGTTGCGGCACGAGCCCCGCTGGGTTGGGTCATGATAAATTAGTATCAAACGAGTTACTTAATTGGTACGGTGTTTAGAGTAGTCACCTTATGAGGATTTTTGTTCGGATATATGGAAATAGAGTCAAAGTGTCTCGAGTTTGGATTTCAATCTAAGGAACCTAGTGTTGGTGTGGCGGTTGATGTATTTATTCATCAGGACTCTAACCACCTACTTGTCGACTCAATATACTAAAAAATTGGTTGCATGGATCAATATTACATGCATCATATAGGATTTAGTATTTTGTTGTCCTTCTCGATTCATATCCCCATATATATATATATATGTGATCATCTAACAATGATACATCTTGATTAAGTTTTCAAGATGTGTCCGTGATGACATCCATCCAGGTTACCGAGTCCAGATTTTGATGATGATCTAATGAGTGATGATTCCTTGGTTTAGGGTCCATAATGTGAGATTATTCCTCTAGGTGGGAAGTTATATGCACCCTCACATGTTGGGTGTTAGATCATACCAGCAAACTAGGATGCAGATCCGTGCAGTCTTAGCACACTCCACGAGTTCTAGAGCCAGTGGCCACTACGGTTTCACAATAAGATGGATACCTAGGTAGTAGAGAATTGGATAGATTTATTGATATGGGCTTTCAGGATTATCCAGACACCATCTAATTAGGTGTTTACACTGGTATCTAACCTTTTCAATATAGTAGATGGGTGTCAGTGATGTCTATTTACGCAGATGCATGATGGGTTGACACTATCAAGGCCCGACTTCCAGCAGCTGTTTCGTGAGGATTATTACCCCTCATGCATATGATTGGTTCAGATTCCCGAGCTTATTTAGATACAATATGGATATATGATAGATTCAAAGTACATTGTGGGGATCAAAGACCTTATATTTTAATATCAAAATGATTCTAGAAAGCTACTTCTGGGCACATAAGTTTTATTAGGGTCTCTGTAGATATATTTGTGCAAGTGTAGTACCCAATTGCATTCCTACCTATGTCGGGGTGTTCGAGAAGGTGTTGGTGTTGGAGATATTCTTGTTAGATGTGTTACATTTAATTAGATATATCAGTGCACAATATAAAGATATGTCATCTATATCATCTTCCAGGTGCCAGTTGACAGGATCTCGATGCATGAGATCTTCACAGAATCAGACTCGAGCTTGTGGTTGGAGATAACACAGATGACCAAGGATTCTTAGAGACGGTAGGTTCTATGAATTTTATGGGTGAGGTCACATAGCTTATGATTTCCTTTCCATACATGCTAAGGATGGCAGGAAGATAGTTGAAGGACCTCCATGGAAGAGGGTGCACCGTGATCACAAATCTCCCGAGAGAGGGTAGGGTGGTCCCCATCGAGGCAGAGCTAGTAGAGGAGTAGGTGGGTCTCAATTAGGAGTAGATATGGTTGTGGCATGAAACTATGATATCCATACACCAACACCGCTAGGTGTCCCACATCAGGTGCAGGGATCTGGTGGTCGGGGATTCAGACTGCTGCAGACTATGGATTCATATGACCCTGGAGAGCATGATTTGATGAGAGTTATGATTTTTGTTGATTATACCATTATTCTAGTACTAATATACAAATGTGAAACTCATTTCTTTATCACATTACTCTTGGTGTGATATCTAGAGCTCCCAGTAGAGGATTTATCCCAACATATTTTTCTTGAGGTTACTATGGGAAATGCTTCTATGTAATTTATCTACTGGAAGTGCATGCTATCGCTTGGTGGATATAGGATCTTGTGGGTGCTTTTGTTCATCATTATTGGACCCCATGATGTAATCTTGGGTATGGCTTGGTTTTACATGGTCTGATCCTAGATTGACTATCACGGCATATGAGTCATATTCATTCTCACTGATGGGATGAGATTCTCATTTATGGGTGGATTTCATGGCAGGGTGAGCACGTTTTTTGAGCAGGAGGTTGCAACCCATTACCCACCATTTGGAATGCCATGACCCCTCCCCTCAATGTGTACTCCCCCTGGGCCGACAATGAGTGGTGAGAGATAGTAACACCTGAGTCCCACCTCCAATATGACACGGGATGGCGACTAGCACTGAGGGTATAGTAAACACCCAAATGGGATGCATTACCCTCTACGAGAACACACGAAAAAGAGAGAGATAAGATAGACACAAACCAAATCTACTAAGAATTAAAATATAAAATAAATCCCAAGTACACATATAAAATATCATGTAAGAACTAATATATCTAAAATTGAATATTGCAAGTACCAAAAGAATGTAAAACAACAATAACCATGAAGCCCGAATAGCTCCTTCAACCCCAAGCCAGTAGTAACCATACTAATATCCATCCAGCTCCAATTTTCCAAAAAATATTTTATATATATGTGGGGTGAGTGTAATAGTATACTCTGTAAAATCCTCCCCAAATCATCTCATGAAAAAGTAAAGAAACCATAACAAAGCATAGTGAACAACAAGTGAAACTAACTCATCACCTAAATAGGTATACTATTATCCCATCCTCACCATGGATAATCTAACCATGTATCTCATATAAGAGTTTCTAATATAATAAATAATTTCAAGGGTACCCTGCTACCTCTTCCCCATTAGTTTTCCACTTTTCCCCAACATCGCACGTCCTAAGCATCTCCCTCAAAAAAGGCTTGCCAGTAGACACCTGGGAAAAGCACCAAAACTTTCATCTCATACAACATAACCACCACATCCACATAACCAATGTAACCAGGTAGTTTTTGGGAGCCACCATAGCCCGCATAATTTTTTTTATATATTGGGTATTATTCCTCAAGCCATTACAACCCATACTCTGCGTAAGGATTCTCAATCCATCCCATCCTAAACATGTTACCCCTATAGTAGTCCATAAGAGAAAACATCCAGAATATATGTGTGTGAATAACCATAATCCAATACAACCCTCTACACACATATATGGGGAAAACCTAACCATTATGCCTACCATTAAATGTAACTACAATGAGAAGAGAGTACGGCCAAAGGGGTTAGTCAACCATTAATCCCCCCTGAAATGTTGGGGAACACAACCCCCCCAGTGCATATAATCTACAGGGTGTTAGTTTCCCTAAATGGAAGGGTGGAGTAGAGTATATAACACAAAAATTATAGAATATACTATATCTTACAACCACACAATGGGTGTAACCTAGTCTTAGACACAACTGCAACTAAAATCTCTAAAACTCTCCACTAGTACTAGTAAGACTATGTCTCCTATAAGAACACAACCATTTAAAGAGCTACATTAGATTAATTTATCCCTTTTAATCAGGTCCACTTTATGTTAATTAATTCTTTAACCATTAATTAACAACTATTAATTACACATTACATTTATATAGCATCAAACCAACGTTTTATTCCCCCCGACATAACCAAACCAAGTCCACATCCTCTCAGAAATATTTCCTCAGGATTACATCCCAACAAGCTGCAACCACATGATTTAACATAATTTTTTTAATCATTTATTAACTAAATTATTAGTTTCCCATTTTCATAAGAATTCTAGAAAAAAACTATAAGATACTAAAAACTATGGCTTCAACATGGTGAGTATATGATCTACCCAACACATTTTTCCACCTATAGTAAGACCATAGACCCATACTCCCTCGAGAAGAAAAACATGGAAAGCATGCAAAATACCCCATGCGTCTTCGCCACTATTGGATGGATGGTAAGCAAGACTAGATTCATTGAGATGTGGAGAAAGTGAAGCATATAAACAATAAACAAGATTAAACAAGCATCCAACATTGATATTCAACCCGTTTCATCATCTCCAATGTGATCCCTAACACACACATGCATAAACTAATGCATCTCTCCACTCTAGGCATCAACTACTGCCACAACCACTAGACCTCCCTACCCCCACATTTCATAACATCAATCTGGGCTCCTAACAATCACAAACAACTGGAAATAAAAAATCTATTGGGATCTTGGCCCAGAAAATGGATTTCTTCCTTTACACGCAATTAGTTATCACGACTCCAAAGAAGAAGGCACTCGACCTTACAAGAAATAGGGTAACTGATAAACCTAAATGGCATTAACTTTTATCAATAGACTGGATCATTAATCTACCTTGAATAAGATGATTCGTTATTAGTGGGTTCCAACTATGAGAATCCTAATTAGAAAGCTATCATAGTGATCACAAATTAATTAAACATGATTACTGCATTAATTTGATTATCATAAATTTACAATAACCACAACTGGATTCATTTAAATAAATCATTATTTTTGAAAAATAATTAATATTAATCCCAGTTTACGTTCATTACTAATTTATGTCTATAATGAAATGATAAACAAGGCAATAATATATATAACACTATCTAGAAATATGAGAGGCAACAACATACGATGGAAAAAAATTTATTTATCAAATTCAAATATTTATTATGTCAATTAAATGGTAATCTAGTAAGCTAAAACATGCAAACTCGACTACTACACATAAATAGAATAGAGAATCGATGAATCCCATACCTCAATAGGATTCCAATTCTTTTTTCACAAGAATAGTACAACAAAAAATATCACGATCACCTCTCCTAGAGGACTCCATCCACCCGAGGATACAGAGACACCACCACACTAGCCAACACACATGAAAACTCCATTATGAAAATGAAGATCACATGTAAAAATAGAGAGAGGATAAATAGAGGGGGAGGAACCCAAAAGAATAATGGCAGATCATACCTTATATTGAAGACTGATCGACACTGCTTGGTTGCACCAGAAATGGAGACATGCCTTAAATAGGAAAAATATCAATGGGAACCAATCCATGGAGAAACGTTTGATCATATGACTCCACTAAGAAGAAAGAATAGGCTTGAGCATCCCACACCAGGGAATAAGAAAGAATAAAAAGGGAGGAAGATATCTTGTCCCTTTAGAATATTTAATGGGGGAGTGGTTTATGATACATTAGATTTTCCATTAAAATTAGATCACATTAAACCACATGGTTTGAAAAATTAGAAGCTACTATATTATTATAAAAATATATATCTGATTTACTGACCTTGAAATTTCATGATGCCCATATAAATATGTCATTTAATTCATTTTACATCATATAAAGACGTCAAAAGTGATAAACTAAGAAATCTAGAAAAAATTTGGAAATTTGGAAAATGAAATTATTCTATTTTGGAAACATTATTCATGACACATTATTGGGGCCACCATTTCGGGGATACCATTTCTGTGCAACCATTTTGTTTCTACCATTTCTATGACACTATTACGGTGCCACAATTTCTATGCCACCATTTCTATTTCACCAATTTTGTGCCACAATTTCTATGAAAATATTTCATTGAAATTGTTTCATGGAATAGTATGTAAATTTGGAAAATTAATTGAGATTGTTTCTTGATAATATTTCATGAAACAGTTTGGAAATTTTTCATAGGAAGAGACACTGTTTCATGATATCGTTTAATGAAATTGTTTGGAATGTTGGAAAAAGAAGTGAAACCATTTTTTGACACCATTTCATGAAATAGTTTCGATATTTGGAAAATAAAGTGACTCAATTTCATGTAATAGTTTCATGAAACAATTTTGAAATTTGGAAAAGTGACCCAATTTTGGGATACCGTTTCATAAAACATTTTGGGAATTTGGCAAAGTAAGTGACTCCATTTCGTGACACAATTTCATGAAACAGTTTTTAAATTTTTTAATGTGGTGGAGATGAGTCACCTTGACCTCCCAAAATATTTAAAACACTAAATTTACACAAAGGAAGGTTCCATAGAGGTTCGAGCCTTTACAAAAAAACATGTCTGAGTTGAAAAGGAAGTTTCAGTTTCAGCACCCTCTGACATTTTCTGGAGATGGTGGCGATAAGGGATATGAATTAATTGATGATTCTATCAAGGCAATACCTAAAAATTTTGATTCTATGGAAGATAAGAGGACCATGTTGGATGCTTATATGCTATAGAGACTAGCAAAGCATTGGTGGGACATTCGGGAGTGAACGGTACAAACTAACTGTATGTTATGGAATGGGTTCTTTGAAAGGTTCTTGGAGAACTTCTATCTAGAGACACAAAGACAAGATAAATATGCATAATGTATGCATCTAACCCATAGTAGTATGTCTGTGATAGATTATGTTGGATGCTACACAAATATACAATGCTTTTGTATTTCATTAGTAAGAGATGAGGTAGGTGCAACGAAATGATTTCAGGACTGATGGAAGTGCATGATTAAGTCCCATGTAAATATTTTATGATTAAAGATGTTTTCGGATGTTATGGATCGGGATCCCATAGTGGAATGTTTCCTAATAAAGTATTCAATTATAAGAAATTTAGATGTTACTTCATGATCAAGTGTTAATAATTCCGAGAGATGGAAGCACCATTATTAAAACATTATTAAGGGTAATGGGAAGAAGAGTACTCAGACATGAGGGTCATTTGGATAAGACCTTACTGGAGTGATCTTTAATCGGTTTGGTAGGCCATGAAACAATCAACGACATTACCTCAACCAATATTATAGTTTCAATATTTCAATAATATGGGCCACCTACAGAAGTTCTATAGGTCGTAATGAGAGACTAGTTTTGAGTAGCAGTTGGGTAGTGTTAGATTGTAGGGAGGGGATCTTCTACACCATATCATCCAGGAGAATAGAGATCTATTGGCCAAGGTAGAAGAAGTAGTGTACATGGTTCCATAAGTCTACAGCTCCCATATCAGCAGTGTAGTGCTATATAGGGAAGTTATATAACATCGTAGGGTAGAGGGGAATGATAGTTACATACCGTGTAACCTAAAATTGTGGAGAGAGATGTTGGGTCATTAACAATGAGAGGTATTATTCTAGTAGATTATACTTTATCTATTTCCTTATTTGATATCGTTTCCTCTCAATCATTAATATCTGGAAAAATTGTTAATGGTTTGAGCCTAGTAGGGGATTTTTTGAATTGGACAATGACAATATATACACCATTGGGTGTACGGTCAATAGGCTTATGCTTGTGTAGAGGAAGTTCTGTCAAGATAGAAGAGTAACATTTTCTATGTTATCTATATATTCTTGATATACAAGGATTCTAGAAAATTATAGGTATGGACTTCCTAGTTGCATACCGAGCCCACATCGACTGTTACCATAGTAGTGTTATGCATACATATCTTAAGGGTGACCCGTACATTCACATTGGAGAGTGGAATATACAAGTAGGTAGAGCAGGTCCACTTACTCATCAAAAGGGATAGTTCACAGCCAATGTATCTAATCTATTACTGGTTGATGGGGGTTTTAGCCAAGATTTCCTTCCACCATTAGTCGAACAGTTTTAGGATGACTTTAATAAAGACTTCTCAGGGATACCACCTTATAGAGATGTGAAATTCACCATTATTCTCATGTCGAGGGCTGATCCATTATCTATTACACTGTATTGAAGGAGACTGACAGATATTCAAGAGATCAACACTAATTTGGAGGATTTTAATGATAAAGGATTTATCCATCCTAGTACGTCGCCTTGGGGATCACGTATTTGGTTCACAAAGAATGATAATGGGTGTTTACATTTTTGTATCTATTACCAGATGTTGAATATGATAAATGTAAAGAACTGATATCCTCTTCCACATATAGAAGATATTTTTGATTAGTTAATGGTGTCTTACGTTCTCTTAAAAATAAAGTGGAGATCAAGGAATTATCAATTGAGAGTACAGAATTTTGATATATTGAGGACTATGTTTAAGAGAAGGTATAAATTTTATGAGTTTTTGCTAATTCATTTTGGTTTGAAAAATTCTCCAGTAGTGTTTATAGATATGATAAATAGGATATTTCAATAATTCCTAGATTATTTTATTGTAGTATTCGTAGATGATATCATGGTGTACTCTACTCATGGAGATCATTCCCAACATCTTGACATCATCTAGAGTACACTGAGAGAGCATTAGCTATATGCCAAGATATATATGTGTTAGTTTTCGATTGATCAGGTAAGATTTTTTTGGAACATCAACTTAGAAGAGTTGTGTAAGTGGACAATGGTAATGTTATGGTAGTGGTTTATAGGGAGCTTCCCAAGAATGTTTTTGATATGCAAATCTATTTTGGATTAGTTGGATATTACATGAGATTTATCCAAGAATTTTCTCATTTGGAAGAGATACTTTTGGGATTAACCAAGATGGGGACAATGTTTTAGGGAAGAGAATAATTTTATAATTCTTTTCATAATTTGAATAATCATTGAAAGAAGACACCAATTTTGATCATACTGTAGCCAGGTGAGGTGTATATGGTTTTTTTGATGCTTCTGGGATTTGACATGGAGCTGTATTGGTGTATGATGTTCTAGTTGTTTCGTATGGGTCTTAGTAGTGGACGCCTCATGAATGGAACTACCCTATGAATAACCTAGAGATGGAAGTAGTTTTTTATGCTTTTAAATGTAGGTGGAACTACCTTTTGGGAGAAAAATTTCCACTTTATACAGATCATAATAGCATGATGTATATCTATACATAGTGTGATTTAAATCTTCAGTAGTAGAGATTGGTAGAGTATATGCAGTCATTTGATTTTGAACTGTCACATACACCCGATATAGGATGTAGTGTGGATGATTCCTTGAGAATTAAAACTCAGACTCTGATGGTTCCAAAGTTGATTGAATACTGGAATATGATGACTATTATAGCTAAAATGAATGTGGTGGGTTAGGAGAGTCATGACCATAAGACACTATATTTATTTGCAGTGGAGTTTAAATTGTTCAGACAGATCTGGGATAGAAAATATGGGGAGTCGAAGTACTTATCACTGAGAGAAATCTCTGAGGGTGGGGAGACACCATCAGGCTGTACGATAGATGAGGACGAGATGATCTATGGTAAGAATTGAGTTGTTTCCCCTTAGAGTATATGAGAGCAGATCATAAGAGAATATCATGCCATGAAGTTGGCGGTGCATCCAAGTGTGACCAAAATGTTACATGGCCAATGATGACAATTTTGGTGGTCAGGTATGAAAAAATAGAGAGACAATTCTGTGAAAAGAGGTTTCACCTATCAAAAGGTAAAAGAAAAGAATCCACATCCCAGAGGTTTAATATGGTGATTGCATATTCTGGAAATGAGGTTGGATGATTTGAAAATGGATGTTGTGTAAGTTCTTCCAATGACACGTATTAAGAATGATTCTATTTGGGAATTATAGATCGGCTGACAAAGGAATCTCTTTTCTTTAGTATAAGGTAATATTTTACTGTTGATCATATTGGGGAACTGTAAGTTCAGGAGATATTCTGTCTGCATGGGGTTCTATGGACTATAGTTCCATTTCATGATTCATTCTTTACTTCACAATTCTAGAAGGTATAGTAGAAATGTTTTGGTAAACTGGTCTTATTGATGTCTCTTTACACCTATAGGCATATGAGCGGTCAGATCATATAACAACCATGTTATATTTATTACATTCATACATGATTTAATGACATAAATGTACACTTAATACAACCTGAAATTTTGATAATTCTAATGTATTGTGATATTTGGAACATTACATAACATCTGAAAACATGAAATTAAACATTATTATTGAAAACATGTGATACATGTCCACAACATTCCTTCGTACTTAATATTTCATGGGATAACCTAAGGTCATACATAAGAAATGGGTGAGTTATAAAGCCCTGTAAGGGAATAAATGTAAAGACCCGCAAATTTCAAGGAAATTTTTTTCTTAATTTTCTTTGGAATTTTACAAGAGCGCAGCTTCAGACGGCACTTGATTCCGAGGCCCGGTGTGCCCGGAATCAATTTCCGAAGTTTGGCTCAGGTACGTTCAGTGAACGGACGAGCGGGTTTTTCTATCTTTTGAACCGGTGCCCGGAATCAAATTCTGAGGGCACCGATGAAATCGCAGCGCCGGTATTTGCTTAGAAACGCCTCTTCCGGAGTTGCGTTTGCTCAGACGTGGTTTTTAAATTTTGCCGCTTAAGTCAGAAATAAAATAAAGTTTGTGCGACAACTTTATTTTATTTCACTTAAACTGCTTGGAAGCCACTTAAAGTCACTTAAAGGCGGCTTGAACTGAGTTGAACTGGATAGGATGCTATCCAGAAATATCCTACCCCTTGATAGGATATTTGTGCGGTGGGACCCGCACGAGCCCCGCCGTTTCTTTCGCTAAGTAACGCACCCGCGAAAACCCGTCAAAGTAACTGAAAAGTCAACCGACGCGTTTTCTTTAATTCTTAACAGACCATTTAATTGGGCGGTTTATTTCGTGAATTAAATGGACTGTTTCTTCGTGAATTAATTGGGTCGTTACTTATGCGTTTTACGTTTGTTGGCAAAATAATAAAATAGACAAACTTGTCAATTTTGGAGGATTGCTATCGTTGTGCAATTCCTCTGAGCCTCCACCCTCTCCGCGAAGAACGCGAAGAACGCGAAGAACGTGAAGAACGCGAAGAACGCGAAGAACGCCGGAACCGGAATCCGACGACGCACGATCCGCAACGTCAACAGCTTTTCTGCGACCTTCTTCTTCTTCTTCTTCGGTGCCTCTTCTTCCGCGGCGAACCTGCGATCGGCGGTTAAAGGTGAGAATCGAAACTTCTAAATTCTCCCTTCTTAATTTCAATAACAACGGATTTAATTAATTAAATCTGTTTGTTCATGATCCGGAGATTGGCGACGCGACGCCGGATACCGCGACGATCTCCTTCTTCCGCGACGAGCGATTCCGCGACGACCTCTCGTCCGACGACGACTTCGAGGTAGGGATTTATTTTGGAAAAGTTACCCCTTTTTAAATTTTCTCGTGAACGTTCTTGAAAATTTAAAAAGCCGGTTTCAAGCGAACAATTTTATCTTTAAATAAAATTGTTGGATCATGTGTTGATCATCTTATTCTTTTCTCCCGTTGTTTATGATTAACGCGGAGGGAGCGGGTCTAACGAACAAGACCCGACAACCCTCCGCCGATCTTCCCTTTTTGTGCGGATTTGGCGGACGACGACGAACCGTGCGGCAAGGGAAATCCGTTGTTTCCGCAGTGGAGGACGCGTCCCGGGAGGAACAATGGCGCAGACGGGAGGCAAAACGGGCCACCGGAGCAACTCCGGCGGCCCGCGGAAGGAGGCGGCGGCGCGGGTCGCCGGCGCGGCGGCGCCGGCGACCGGAGGCGGCGGCGCCCGGCGCGCCGCCGTGGAGATCTTCCGCCGCGGCTGAAGCCGCGGCGGCGGCGGACGGTTCCGCGGCCGCGCGGAACCGGGAACGGACGCGGCTGCCCGGCCGCGTCCGCGTGACAGGCGGCCCCCCGCGGGGGCCGCGTTTCTCCAAATGCCGCGGGTCAAACCCGCGGCGGCGGCCTGCTCGGCCGCTCGGCCGAAGCCGAGCCGGCCGGTCCGGTCGGCCGGGCCGCGCCCAGGCCGGACCGGACCCGGCCGAGTCGGTTCGGGCCGGTTCGGGCCGACCCGGTTCGGCCGACCCCAGGGGGGGTTCGGGCCGGGTCGCCCCGGGCCCGGAACCCCCGTTTCGGGCCCTCTTCGGTCCTTCGCCCATATCTTGGGCCTGGGACCTCCGATTGAAGAACCGTCAGCGGCTACGCGATCCTTGGATCGAGACGGTCGTTTCGGTATATTATACTCAAGGTTTCGGAAGACTTTGGGTTCGGCCGGGTTGGTTCGTACACGAAACCAACCGGGCCCTCGGAGCAGAAACGCTCATAACTTGAGCTACGGACGTCCGAACGACGTACCGTCAGCGGTGGTAGTTTCCTCTAAGTGAGACGGAACTTTTGGCATACTCCGCCCGAGGATCGGATACAGGCGGAGTACGGTCGGGTCGGTTTTTCCCTAAAAACCAACCGGGCCCCTGGGACGAAAATGCCAATAACTCTCAGACCGGGCGTCCGATTGACGCGCCGTCTGTTGCGTTGAGATCATGTTGTCGATACGGAACTTTTGGATACATCAACTTCGGACTACGTGTCAGTTGATGTATCAGCCTCTCGGCTCGTGGAGCGGACCCTCCTAAACGAGCTCGCTATGTGCGGGAACCCTAGCGCTGGTTGTGACTTCGACGACAGAGCAGAGATCCTCCGTGGACTGCGACGACGGCAGAGCAGAGATCCTCCGTGGACTGCGACGACGGCAGAGCAGAGATCCTCTGTGGACTGGGACGACGGCAGAGCAGAGATCCTCAGTGGACTGCGACGACGGCAGAGCAGAGATCCTTCGTGGACTGCGGCGACGACTGTGCAGAGATCCTCAGTGGACTGCGTCGACTTCAGCACTCAGCGATCCTACGTGGATCAGTGCTACCGGTTCTGTGTGAGCCTCTGCCTACAGGTTCTGTGTGAGCCCGATCCTATGTGGGTCCTTACTACCGGTTCTGTGTGAGCCACTGCCTACAGGTTCTATGTGAGCCCGATCCTACGTGGGTCTTTTGCGGGGGTTAGTACCTATCGATCCTTCGTGGGTCCGACGACTTAGACGGATCAGTGATCGTCTTTGACGTCATCTGAAAAAGTATACCTGGTTGAGCTGAATCTTATGTTACTCTCCTATGTGGATTGTGTTGAACTATCCTAAGTGGATTTACTGTTTACTCTCCTTTGTGGATTGTGTTGAACTATCCTTTGTGGATTTACTGTTTACTCTCCCTGTGGATTTGAGTCTTGCTTTCCTTTGTGGATTGAGTTGTTCTCGAGCTCGTGAGCAAAGCTAGGAATGGGGACTTCGGTATATGTATGGGCATATACCTAAGTCGAGTCAGATGTTACTTCGTGATTGAATCTTTCTTTTGTGCTATATCCTTTGTGGATTTCGGGAGACCTTCGGGGGTCTCGGGGTCCTTACTGAGTAGCTTGTACTCACCCCTGCACGGGCTATGCCCGCACCTTGTTGTGTTGGTTGCAGACGACGGACAGCGCTGATCACGGTTGGGGCGTGGAGCAGGACGGTACCTGGAGGTGGACCACAGGGTGGAACGTACTCGGAGGGGACGTGGGACCCGAGGAGCCTGGAGGCTATCTGTACCCACCCTTCAGGTGGGATTGCCAGTGGACGACACGAGGCCGTCGTCTTTTCTCCAGTTGCTGTACCTTACTTTTCAGTTGTACTTTACAGTTGGGCTTGTATTTCCGGCCCCTTTACTTTTCTGCACTTTACTTTCCGCTTGCTGACTCTGTGTGGTTGTTACTTATAAAGGCAATGCCTTCCCTGTTTACTGGGATTTTACGCCTTGGTGCTAGTCGCCAGCCCCTGGCCTATGGAAGGCGGGCTTGGGGTAGTCACGGCACGGGCCCCGAGGACGGGTCGTGACAAATTGGTATCAGAGGTGGTCGGTTCTACCGCAGACTCTGATCGTCCTTTCTTTCTATGTGAAGCAATAGTGTTTAGTGTATTGAGTGTGGTTATCAGTTCAGGGAGCCCAGTGTTGGTGCGGTGGCCGACGTATCCATACACCAGGACCCTGACTCCTGATTTCCGACTTAATGCATGAAAACATTGATTGCGTG
This sequence comes from Viscum album, assembly GCA_963277665.1. Classification (NCBI taxonomy): domain Eukaryota; kingdom Viridiplantae; phylum Streptophyta; class Magnoliopsida; order Santalales; family Viscaceae; genus Viscum; species Viscum album. The sequence goes on along the minus strand of OY728152.1, from coordinate 196,704,649 downwards.
TGTGTTTCGAGTTTTCTTTGTGATTACTTGTGTCAGCTCACCGGGTATACTGATCTGCTTTATGAAAGTCTCAAGTTTTCCTTGTGATTACTTGTGCCAGCTCACCAGGTATACTGTTCTGATTGTGGTGCTCTTGTTCTCCTTTTCAGGATGGCCCCGCGACGACTGCCAGCTAGGGTTCCGAGTGTAGGGCGCGACGGCAGCCCACCGAGCGACGAGGCCTCGGTGCAGGGCCCTTTGCCAGCAGTGGCACCGGCGGTAGCCTTACCCGCCGAGCCACCAATGCTTCCAGTACCAGACGCTGACGATGCACGTCGCCTCAGGGCACTGCATGAGTTTCAGAGCCAGCGACCGCCCAGGTTTCGCGGTGAGGCGGACCCCCAGGCCGCCGAGGACTGGCTAGAGGCGGTGGTACGGATCTTTCGGCTAGTGAGGACACCAGCGGATCTCATGGTGATTCTCGCAGCGAGCCTCCTGCAGGCGGCGGCAGGACGATGGTGGAGCCTGATGCTCCAGGTTCACGATGAGGCATCCCTGCTCTGGACGGACTTCGAGAGCCTCTTCCGCTCTGAGTTCGTCCCGGCCACCCTCCGAGCGGTGCGCATCCAGGAGCTTCTCCAGCTGCACCAGGGCAGCATGACGGTCGCTCAGTACGCGGCGAGGTTCACGGACCTATCTCGCTACTCGACCGACATGGTACGGGACCCCTTCTTCCGGGCCCGGACCTTCGAGCAGGGCTTGCGACAGGAGATTCGGGCGTCGCTGATCTCCCTCCGCATTCCGACCCAGGCGGGAGTGCTGGAGCGAGCCCTCCTGATCGAGAGCTTCCTGGCAGAGCCTTCTTCAGCGGCGAGACCTAGCGCAGGGCGGCAGGTAGCTGAGTCTTCGGCAGCAGGTAGCCGACAGATGACTCACGGGTCCAGGCAGACCAAACCCCCACGCAGATGGCCTCAGGACACCGGCTCAGCAGTACGAGGCACACAGCGGAGTGCCAGCCTTTCGAGAGGCAGGCTGTGCTACTCTTGCGGCGGGCAGGGTCACATGGCTCGTGACTGCCCGACTCGCCGATCAGAGGAGCAGCAGACGGTGGAGGGGCCACCCAGGCAGAGGCAGAGGGTCGACCGTGGCGGTCCGCAGGGAGGAGGCGGACGAGGCAGAGGAGCTGGCCGAGCAGCGGGTGGTGGGCGACGCTTCCAGGCTCTACCCCCACCACCACCAGGAGGGCCACCTCGACCACAGGGAGCTGGCGGGCAGGGACAGGCCCAGCTCCAGGCAGTGGAGGCCTACGACCCCGACTTGCCAGAGATGATTCGAGGTACGATCTGTGTCTATTCCACCCTTGCTGCAGTACTTATAGACACAGGAGCGAGTCACTCTTTCATAGCCTCTGCCCTTGTTCGGAGCTCGGAGATTCCGACTGAGCCGTTGGCTCGATCCTTACGGCTAGAGACTCCTACGGGAGCAGACTCGACGATTACGCACTGGTGCCGGCAGTGTGAGCTTACTCTAGGAGGCGAGAGCTTCGGCTGGGATCTCCTTGTAGCGGCGTCGAGGCCTTACGACGTCATCTTGGGCATGGATTGGCTATCCACGGTTCATGCCCAGATCGACTGTTTTAGGCGCAAGGTGCGATGTGTTCGTACCGACGGGAGCAGGTTTACCTTCACCGGCGAGAAGGGAACCTTTGCAGCACAGGATGGACTTCCGCGGAGGAGAGTGCAGCCTATCTCTCATCAGTTGGCTAGCCTCATCCTAGGAGCAGTGGACGTGCGGAGTCCGGCTTTTCCTGCAGTGGTGGACCAGTACGTGGACGTCTTTCCCGACGACGTTCCAGGGCTACCTCCTCGTAGAGAGGTAGACTTTTACATCGACTTGTACCCCGGGACAGCCCCGATATCTTCTCCAGCATACCGGATGGCCCCCGCTGAGCTTCGAGAGCTGCGGGTACAGTTGGAGGACTTGCAGAGCAATGGGTTTATCCGACCCAGTGTTTCACCCTGGGCTTCCCCGATTTTGTTCGCCAAGAAGGCGGACGGGAGCTTGCGACTGTGTGTCGACTATCGTCGCCTGAACCAGGTGACAGTGAGGAACAAGTATCCGCTGCCACGTATTGATGACCTCTTCGATCAGCTCAAGGGAGCGCGGTGGTTCTCGAAGATAGACCTCCGGTCAGGCTATCATCAGCTCAGAGTTCGAGACGAGGACGTACAGAAGACGGCCTTCAGGTGTCGGTATGGCCATTATGAGTTCTTGGTTATGCCGTTCGGCGTAACCAATGCTCCAGCAGTGTTCATGAGCCTCATGAACAGGATCTTCTAGCCATACCTCGACCGATTTGTCGTTGTCTTCATTGACGACATTTTGGTATACTCGACGACTGAGGAGGAGCATGCCTACCACCTGCGAGTTGTGCTAGACACACTCCGAGAGCACGAGCTTTATGGCAAGCTCTCAAAATGCCAGTTCTGGTTACGTGAGGTCCATTTCTTGGGGCACGTCATTTCTGAGGCGGGAGTTGCAGTGGATCCCGCGAAGATCGAGGCAGTGCTAGCTTGGGAGCCACCCAGGAGCGTGACAGAGGTGCGGAGCTTCTTGGGCCTAGAGGGATACTATCGGAGATTCGTGCCAGACTTCTCCAGAGTTGCGGCACCACTCTCAGCCTTGACGAAGAAGGGGAAACCCTTTGTGTGGTCAGACAGATGTCAGCAGAGCTTCCAAGAGCTGAGACAGAGATTGACCAGCGCACCTATCTTGAGGTTGCCTGAGGAGGTAGTTGGATACGTAGTTTACTGCGACGCATCAGGGACTGGACTCGGGTGCGTCCTGATGCAGGAGCGGGCCGTGATCGCCTACGGATCACGTCAGTTGAGGCCGCATGAGCAGAACTACGCCACTCATGACCTGGAGTTAGCAGCAGTGGTCTTCGCTCTGAAGACTTGGCGGCACTATCTGATGGGCGAGCGCTTCACTGTCTTTTCTGACCACCAGAGTCTCAGGTATATCTTCTCTCAGAAGGACCTGAACCTGAGATAGCGGAGATGGCTTGAGTTCCTCCAGGACTATGACTTTGCGATAGTCTATACTCCTGGGAAGGGGAACGTGGTAGCTGATGCCCTCAGCAGGAGGACGGGCATTCAGCTGCTTGAGGAGGCGACGGAGCAGCTAGCCTCCTTGCAGATATCCTTCGTGGATAGAGACGGAGCAGCCTTTCTTCAGTCTCTCACAGTCTCTCCTCCACTTCTACAGCGGGTCAGAGAGGCTCAGCGTGGGGACGCTGACTGTGAGACCCGGCGTGCACTGATATCCTCAGGTCAGGCGCCTGATGGTTTCTCCCTTGGAGCAGAGCACGACATCCTTTTCAGAGGGCGTACCTTCGTACCAGTTGCTTTATGAGAGGAGGTGCTGAGAGAGTTTCACACTTCTCCCTTGGCGGTACATCCCGGAGTGGCGAAGATGTACCAGGATCTCAGACGACAGCACTGGTGGCCGGGCATGAAGAAAGCTGTGGCAGAGTTCGTTTCACGATGCCTCACCTGCCAGTAGGTGAAGGCAGAGCATCAGGTACCAGCAGGTTTGGTACAGCCCTTGGAGGTCCCGGAGTGGAAGTGGGATAGCATATCTATGGACTTCGTGACTGGACTTCCACGCACTTCCATAGGTCACGACTCCATTTGGGTGATTGTCGACCGACTTACCAAGTCGGCACACTTCTTACCCATCAGAGAGCAGGGCTCAGTGGAGAGCTTGGGACGTCTTTACGTCCAGGAGATCGTACGGCTTCACGGTGTGCCATCATATATCGTCTCCGATCAAGATGCTCGTTTCACTTCCCGGCTCTGGAAGGGGTTGCAGGAGGCGTTCGGGACGCGGCTCCATCTGAGCACAGCCTTCCACCCTCAGACGGATGGTCAGACGGAGAGGACCATACAGACACTCGAGGACATGCTCCGTGCATGTGTTCTCGACTTTGGTCGCAGCTGGGAGGACCACCTACCCTTGGTGGAGTTCGCGTACAACAACAGCTACCACTCCACCATCGGGATGGCACCATACGAGGCGTTGTACGGCAGACCCTGCAGATCACCGTTGTGCTGGACAGACCCTGGGGAGTCAGCACTCGTGGGACCAGAGATGGTCCGAGCCACGACAGAGAAGGTCCAGATCATCCAGGAGAGGATGAGGACAGCTCAGAGCCGGCAGAAGTCATATGCTGACAGGAGGCGGAGGCCACTGGAGTTCGAGGATGGCGACCACGTCTTTTTGCGTGTCTCACCTCGACGTGGTTTTCGGAGATTTGGCCGAGGCGGCAAGTTGTCTCCACGCTTCATCGGGCCTTTCCAGGTCCTCAGCAGGATAGGAGAGGTGGCTTATCGCCTGGCTCTACCACCTCAGTTGCACCGGGTGCACGACGTCTTCCACGTGTCTCAGCTGAGGAGATACGTGCACGACCCGACGCACATCATCGACTTTGGGGAGCTGGACGTGGACGATGGGGCGACTTTTGCGGAGGTCCCAGTGGAGATCGAGGATCGACAGGAGCGGGTCCTACGTAGGCGGTTGATTCCTCTTGTGCGCGTCAGATGGCAGCACGGGAACCTCCAGGAGAGCACTTGGGAGCGGGAGGCTCAGATGCGTGCTCAGTACCCCCATTTGTTCCCCTAGTTTTTGATGTATCTTTACGGGGACGTAAAGCCCTGAGGTGGGAGTAATGTAAAGACCCGCAAATTTCAAGGAAATTTATTTCTTAATTTTCTTTGGAATTTTACAAGAGCGCAGCTTCAGACGGCACCTGATTCCGAGGCCCGGTGTGCCCGGAATCAATTTCTGAAGTTTGGCTCGGGTACGTTCAGTGAACGGACGAGCGGGTTTTTCTATCTTTTGAACCGGTGCCCGGAATCAAATTCTGAGGGCACCGATGAAATCGCAGCGCCGGTATTTGCTTAGAAACGCCTCTTCCGGAGTTGCGTTTGCTCAGACGTGGTTTTTAAATTTTGCGGCTTAAGTCAGAAATAAAATAAAGTTTGTGCGACAACTTTATTTTATTTCACTTAAACTGCTTGGAAGCCACTTAAAGTCACTTAAAGGCGGCTTGAACTGAGTTGAACTGGATAGGATGCTATCCAGAAATATCCTACCCCTTGATAGGATATTTGTGCGGTGGGACCCGCACGAGCCCCGCCGTTTCTTTCGCTAAGTAACGCACCCGCGAAAACCCGTCAAAGTAACTGAAAAGTCAACCGACGCGTTTTCTTTAATTCTTAACAGACCATTTAATTGGGCGGTTTATTTCGTGAATTAAATGGACTGTTTCTTCGTGAATTAATTGGGTCGTTACTTATGCGTTTTACGTTTGTTGGCAAAATAATAAAATAGACAAACTTGTCTATTTTGGAGGATTGCTATCGTTGTGCAATTCCTCTAAGCCTTCACCCTCTCCGCGAAGAACGCGAAGAACGCGAAGAACGCGAAGAACGCGAAGAATGCGAAGAACGCCGGAACCGGAATCCGACGACGCACGATCTGCGACGTCAACAGCTTTTCCGCGACCTTCTTCTTCTTCTTCTTCGGTGCCTCTTCTTCCGCGGCGAACCTGCGATCGGCGGTTAAAGGTGAGAATCGAAACTTCTAAATTCTCCCTTCTTAATTTCAATAACAACGGATTTAATTAATTAAATCTGTTTGTTCTTGATCCGGAGATTGGCGACGCGACGCCGGATACCGCGACGATCTCCTTCTTCCGCGACGAGCGATTCCGCGACGACCTCTCGTCCGACGACGACTTCGAGGTAGGGATTTATTTTGGAAAAGTTACCCCTTTTTAAATTTTCTCGTGAACGTTCTTGAAAATTTAAAAAGCCGGTTTCAAGCGAACAATTTTATCTTTAAATAAAATTGTTGGATCGTGTGTTGATCATCTTATTCTTTTCTCCCGTTGTTTATGATTAACGCGGAGGGAGCGGGTCTAACGAACAAGACCCGGCAACCCTCCGCCGATCTTCCCTTTTTGTGCGGATTTGGCGGACGACGACGAACCGTGCGGCAAGGGCAATCCGTTGTTTCCGCAGTGGAGGACGCGTCCCGGGAGGAACAATGGCGCAGACGGGAGGCAAAACAGGCCACCGGAGCAACTCCGGCGGCCCGCGGAAGGAGGCGGCGGTGCGGGTCGCCGGCGCGGCGGCGCCGGCGACCGGAGGCGGCGGCGCCCGGCGCGCCGCCGTGGAGATCTTCCGCCGCGGCGGCGGCGGCCTGTTCCGCGGCCGCGCGGAACCGGGAACGGACGCGGCAGCCCGGCCGCGTCCGCGTGACAGGCGGCCCCCCGCGGGGGCCGCGTTTCTCCAAATGCCGCGGTTCAAACCCGCGGCGGCGGCCTGCTCGGCCGCTCGGCCGAAGCCGAGCCGGCCGGTCCGGTCGGCCGGGCCGCGCCCAGTCCGGACCGGACCCGGCCGAGTCGGTTCGGGCCGGTTCGGGCCGGCCCGGTTCGGGCCGACCCCAGGGGGGGTTCGGGCCGGGTCGCCCCGGGCCCGGAACCCCCGTTTCGGGCCCTCTTCGGTCCTTCGCCCATATCTTGGGCCTGGGACCTCTGATTGACGAACCGTCAGCGGCTACGCGATTCTTGGATCGAGACGGTCGTTTCGGTATATTATACTCAAGGTTTCGGAAGACTTTGGGTTCGGCCGGGTTGGTTCGTACACGAAACCAACCGGGCCCTCGGAGCAGAAACGCTCATAACTTGAGCTACGGACGTCCGAACGACGTACCGTCAGCGGTGGTAGTTTCCTCTAAGTGAGACGGAACTTTTGGCATACTCCGCCCGAGGATCGGATACAGGCGGAGTACGGTCGGGTCGGTTTTCCCCTAAAAACCAACCGGGCCCCTGGGACGAAAATGCCAATAACTCTCAGACCGGGCGTCCGATTGACGCGCCGTCTGTTGCGTTGAGATCATGTTGTCGATACGGAACTTTTGGATACATCAACTTCGGACTACGTGTCAGTTGATGTATCAGCCTCTCGGCTCGTGGAGCGGACCCTCCTAAACGAGCTCGCTATGTGCGGGAACCCTAGCGCTGGCTGTGACTTCGACGACAGAGCAGAGATCCTCCGTGGACTGCGACGACGGCAGAGCAGAGATCCTCCGTGGACTGCGACGACGGCAGAGCAGAGATCCTCTGTGGACTGTGACGGCGGCAGAGCAGAGATCCTCAGTGGACTGCGACGACGGCAGAGCAGAGATCCTTCGTGGACTGCGGCGACGACTGTGCAGAGATCCTCAGTGGACTGCGTCGACTTCAGCACTCAGCGATCCTACGTGGATCAGTGCTACCGGTTCTGTGTGAGCCTCTGCCTACAGGTTCTGTGTGAGCCCGATCTTATGTGGGTCCTTACTACCGGTTCTGTGTGAGCCACTGCCTACAGGTTCTGTGTGAGCCCGATCCTACGTGGGTCTTTTGCGGGGGTTAGTACCTATCGATCCTTCGTGGGTCCGACGACTTAGACGGATCAGTGATCGTCTTTGACGTCATCTGAAAAAGTATACCTGGTTGAGCTGAATCTTATGTTACTCTCCTATGTGGATTGTGTTGAACTATCCTAAGTGGATTTACTGTTTACTCTCCTTTGTGGATTGTGTTGAACTATCCTTTGTGGATTTACTGTTTACTCTCCTTGTGGATTTGAGTCTTGCTTTCCTTTGTGGATTGAGTTGTTCTCGAGCTCGTGAGCAGAGCTAGGAATGGGGACTTCGGTATATGTATGGGCATATACCTAAGTCGAGTCAGATGTTACTTCGTGATTGCATCTTTCTTTTGTGATATATCCTTTGTGGATTTCGGGAGACCTTCGGGGGTCTCGGGGTCCTTACTGAGTAGCTTGTACTCACCCCTGCACGGGCTATGCCCGCACCTTGTTGTGTTGGTTGCAGACGACGGACAGCGCTGATCACGGTTGGGGCGTGGAGCAGGACGGTACCTGGAGGTGGACCACAGGGCGGAACGTACTCGGAGCGGACGTGGGACCTGAGGAGCCTGGAGGCTCTCTGTACCCACCCTTCAGGTGGGATTGCCAGTGGACGACACGAGGCCGCCGTCTTTTCTTCATTTGCTGTACCTTACTTTTCAGTTGTACTTTACAGTTGGGCTTGTATTTCCGGCCCCTTTACTTTTCTGCACTTTACTTTCCGCTTGCTGACTCTTTGTGGTTGTTACTTATAAAGGCAATGCCTTCCCTGTTTACTGGGATTTTACGCCTTGGTGCTAGTCGCCAGCCCCTGGCCTATGGAAGGCGGGCTTGGGGTAGTCACGGCACGGGCCCCGAGGACGGGTCGTGACAATAAACATGGAATAAAATGAGGAATATAATATGTTTTTAAAAATAGGAATATCAATGGACTATAAAATAAGCATTAACATAATGGCTTGATATATCATGATAATCATAACATGGAAATGTGTATACAACTTAAAACATTGCATCATAGTTCAAGGATTAACTACCAAGAAATAATAGTTGAAAAGTCACACAAAGGAATCATGTAAACCCCTATAACAACATTATGTATCATGATACTAACCATTATCCATTTCATTAGAGTGCTATATATTTATGGGCGTACTTGTCGCCTTTATTTTATTTCCATGTTTTTGTGTGCCACATAGATCGTAATGCATGGATTAATTCATCATCATAATTTATCCCATGATCATAGGCTGTGGAAAACAAACATTTAATTCATAAATAAAAAATTATATTTGTATTAAAGTGAACACCCTTAATAGAGGAAAGGCTATGGTATTCACTACAAGATTATTTTGGCATGGAAAATCATGGTGCAATTTCGACTGCAAAATGGCATGGTATAAAAGTTCATAGAAAGGGTTTATGAGAGTGGAAGAGGTATCTCATCATATATAAAATAAATTTAAATTAATAGTTTCATATAAATACATGTCCCAACATAATAAATTTGGAAATACAAGGAATAATATAATATAAAAAATTGAATAGTGATGTTGGGAAAAAAATCCCTCATGGTACTATTGAGGAATTTTTCGGTTGGTTGTGTTTGTTGAAAAAAGCACGATTCTATGGTGAGTTTTCATGTTACAAATATATTATTGACAATATAAATTGAAAAATAACCATGTATAAGGAATTAATGATGTGGATTTGGTCCCAAAATAATAGATACAATGTGTTATTGTTTTCCAATGTTATTCAAAAATTTGGTCCAAAATTAGAGAATGGAGACGAGTGTTTTTTGAAAAATGATTTATTCTATAGTGTTAAGGAGGATTAGAATATTTCATGCCAATAATGTTTCAAAATCATAATATCAAAATATGGGAAAAGGAAAGAGTGGTCTGAAAGACATTAAGTGGTGTGCAAGTCATCAAGTGGCGTGAAAGTCATGAAGTGGCAGACAAGTCATGAATTGGTGCACAAGTCCTGAAGTGGAATGAATGTCATGAAGTATCATGAAAGAAATGAATTAAGGAGAAATTAATGATGTGGAATGCATTTTATGTTGTTTCATGAATATTATGGTGCAGTGTGCAAGACACTAATTGGCGCGTAAGGTGACTTTCACACCTCACTTTAAGGGTCACCAACAAGCCTATAAATAGTTGGATACCCTCCTCATTTCGTAGAAGTTAAAAACATAGAGAAAATACTAGCTCTGATCATGAAAGTAGAAGTGTCTTGTATGCTGTGAGTGGTTCTCACTTAGCAATTTGTGTGTAAGAAGTAAATGACACACAAGTAGGGGCATTCTAGCAGTGAGTTGCTTGCAAGCAATAAATGGCGTTCAAGTAGTGGCACAAAAAAAGTGGTAAGAAAGTAGTGGAACACACAAGTGGATTTAATGTTGTGAAACAGAAGTATAAAGTTGCACTAATGTAGGTTGTGATGTAAAATAAGTGGCACTCAAGTATAAAGTGGTGAACAAATTGGTTTTCCGACAACAAAGGTACGAGATGCACGCTAGTTAAAGTGGCCCACAAGTCACCCTAGGGTTGCGTGAAAGTTAGATATTTCCTAGTACACCAATGGTAAATGGGTATTCACAAATGGATAAAAATTGGATTTCAACAGAGAAACTACATACAGTGGAATATGCATTCGATAGATATAATGGAAGGACCTACAGGTCTCCAAACTGTTAGTGGATCTTCTAAAGAAGAAATGAGCTCTCATAAGTTGAGAGAGTTGTGAGGTTTCAAATTATGATTGGTTGTAAACATGGAGGAATATTCAGTTCAATCCAAAAATCCTAAAAAATAGTTCACTTATAATGGATTTGGTAAATCACCACATCACCGATGTATGCTCCTTGGACAGAGCCCAATGACGGGGAACAATGTAAAATTAATGTATCATGTTCATGATTTAAGATTTGATCATACTTCTAAATAGGAAGGAGGACATGCAATTTACGTTTTAAAACAAACCCATATCAAATAGGGAAATTGTTTTAATCTACCACACCCAGATTCACCCCTACTATATCTAGCCTAGTGGACCTTACAAAAGAGGAGAAATAGAATAACTCTTATAGAATTTTGGCATGATAAGAGGTGTGTATGAGAGGAATTAGTGAGAGATAAATGGGTATATCCTCATTCATACATAATAAAATAATTATGGTGGTTGATCAAAAACATACCCCATCATTTTTAATTGAAAATAAAAGGGAGTCACTATATAAGGAAGCTTTGATAAAAATGAAAATAGAAGGATCCCTTAGTTGAGTGTGTGACATAAAAATCAAGAAAAGGGGATTATTGAGTTCATGGGGTGGATTAGGAGGATTATTGAGAGGTAAGAATAGAAGAAGGACGTTTTACATGTTTTTTTAGTGAAGATATGTCGGAACATGGGTGGGTTTATATAGGAAATGAGAGGAGAATTCATTAATATTTCATAAACATAGGTTTTGAAAACTATATTATTAAATATTCAAAACAAAAAACCTTCCCATAGTCTTTTCCCATTATTTTTTTCAAAGAGGAGTGGGAAAAATTATTTTATATGGCCATGGGACAAATATATTAAAATATTATCCTTGCTTATGTGGAGGTGAGTCACATTATTAAAGAAATGAATTAAAAATCATAAAATATATTATACATTTCTGAGTACTCACTAAGGCTTTATAAAATATGTCAAAAAAATATAAAATCACAGTATTTAAAAGTTAATACATATATTTGGCTGAATATACCTTTTATAGTATTAATTACAGCACTATTGGTCCATTATGTTGTCATAAACACACTATATATTTATAGGGTATTTAATTTTTACACAAAAATTCAACTCTCTCAAAAAATTATGAAAACATCACCACTGGATAATTTGGAAATATTAATTTCAAAAATAATATTATTTTTATCCAAATAATTTTCTAAAGGTTCCAATTTTAACTTTTAAAATAATAATAGATATTTGTTTAAAACTGACGGGTTTTAACAGAAATAGTTTTTTTAAACCAAAATAAAAATTAAATTTGGCCTCATAAAAATTATATGTTTTTTTATATTTAATTAAAGTAAATTTGTAACAATATTTTATTAAAATTATATTTATTAATTTATCAAAAAATGTTTCTAAATTAAATTTTAATACTAACCATAAATACTATTTGTCTTTTAGAAACCATACTACAATGAATGTATATTCATTATTATATAAATAAATAATGTAAATAAAAATAATTATAGGGTCATGATATATATCCATTTTTTACAACAGTGTACACCCTAAGAGTAAGGTGTGTGCTAGTGGGGATTTTATTTGGCTTTTTGGTAAACATGGTTTGCATCATTATCTCGATGAGTTGGAACTTCTCCCATAAATGGTTTCAATCAAAATTAAGTTATTGGATTTTGTCTTAGTCATTGTATATGGAAAAGTGAAAATGTTATATCCCTAGGAAGATCTAATAAAAGGAATTCATTGGGAACGATCCTGCAGGTTGAGGCCTTCAACTCCTTCATCTGTGTCCAAAGGTTTTGTTAAAAGCATATATTTTTACAAGTCACGTGGTCACTATCCAACGACTATATTATCAATAGTAATGGTACTTAAAGGTCATTAAAATCCAATTTTATATAATAAAACAAATACAGTGCAAGTGTTTTCTATAAACATTTTATAAAATAATTCATTTGATTAAATTAAAATGGAAATATCACTTATAAGAGTTCGGGTAGTTACGATCTTCCCACCTTAAAAAATTTCTCCCTCAGAATTTTCATTTCCCATAATAAAACAGATGAGGGTAGCTCTATTTCATTACCTACTCTAGTTCTTATATTGTTTCTTCATACTTGTTGTTTTTCCACAACACTTAGACTAGGTGCATTGTCATATTCTATAAAACACTATCTCTATGATCTAAGATATTCAATAAGTTCTCCCCATATGTCAGGTCATTATCTAATGGTACCACCTCTAGATTGAGTACATAAGTGGGGTCTGGTATATAATTTTTCAAGATGGATACATGGAATACATCATTTACATGAGATAGGTTCGGTGGGAGTGAAAGTTGGTAGGCCACTTATCCAATTAGATCAAGGATCTCAAAGCGGTCGATGTATCTTAGTCTAACCTTTAAATTATTCCCCAATATTAGAAATCTCTTCCAAGGAGATATGTGGAGGAAAACAGTGTCTCTACCATCAAACTCTAGGCCTTGTTGATGATTTAATTTATATATTTTCTTTCTACTCTAAGCAACATTGATGTGTTGATGAATGGTCCTAACTTTCTCCTCCATTTCCTCGATCATTTTAGGACCTAGCAGTTTTCATACCACAACTTCATATCGACATGTAGATGTTTTTCACCTATTCCCATAGAGGTCTTCATAGGGAGACATTTTGTTTCTTGAGAGGAATCTATTTTTGTAAAAAAAACATAACTAGATGACGATGTTGATTTCATCCTACTTTGATGTCCATTTTGTATTCTCTCACAATTTCCTTAAGTGTCAGGACTTTCCACTCAAATTGGCAATTATTTTAAAGGTTATAGGTTTTTCTATAGTTTAAATCAATATTTATAGCATGTTGGAGACTCATCCAGAACTTAGAGGTGAACATTTTACATCGATCATATACAATTGATAGTGGTACACCATATAGCCTCTCTGCTTCTCTGATGTATATATCTACATGTTGATCCATTGAAAAATACTCTCAAATCATAAATACTTATTCAATTTTTGTAAGATTATCCACCACAACCTTGATATATTTATTTCCTCTATATTTCATTGGATGCCTTGTGAAACAGTCCATGGTGATGTATTCCCATTTCCATGTCGGTATGGGTAATGGTTGCATCATACCCTTTGATTTTTTCCTTTCCTCCATCACATGCTGACATATGATACACCATGATGTATATTATGTGATCTCATTATTCATATTGTACCACCAATAGTGTTCTTGGAGATCTAGATACATCATTGTGCTCCCAAGGAGGATAGAGAAGGTTGATCTATGTGGATCATCTATGAACTCATTTAATTCAGGATTTGATGGTAGACATAGTCTTGAACCAAATATTACAAAACCTACATCATTAACATCGAACTATGAGGATTTAACTTTTCTAATAGTGTCCACTTTCATCTCAATTTCCACATCATCTCTCTGAGAATCCTTTAACCCCCCCCCCAGAAGCAGTGGCTGAGCAATAATTTCTGAAAGGATTTAGGATCTTCCATCCTTTATGATTCCCATTTCCATCCTCTCTAAGTCTTAGAAGATCATACCCTTCTAAATTCTCATCAATGAAAGAGTTGTTTGATCCTTTCTACTTAGAGCATCTACCACTCTATTCACATTCCTTGGATGGTTGTGAATTGAGAAGTCATAGACTTGACCATCTCTAACTATCTTCGTTAGCACATATTCAACTCTTTCTTTGTGAATATATACTTGAGGATTTTTTGATTCTTATATAATTCACATTCCCCCCAAAGTGGTAAATTCGTAATATTTTCAAACTGAAGATCACTACAGCCAAAACCATATAATGTGGTGGATAGTTCTTCTCATAAACATTCAACTTCCCATAATCATATTCAAAGACCTTGTAATTTCTCATGAACACATATCCCAAGATATTCTTTGAAGCATCACAAAATAACATGAAAAGCAATACACTTGGGGTAAGTGTAATCACGTGAACCATGATAAGCCTCCTTTTCAACTCCTTTATTATATCTATGCATTCATCAATCCATGAAAACTTTACTTCCTTCTAATTTAGATTACTTAAAGGGATTCACAATCGTGAGAAATTTCTCACAAATCGACTATAATACATAGCTAAACAAAGGAAACTATAGATATCTGCCAAAAATTTTGGAATCTTCTATCCTTCAATTACTTATTTATTTAATGTTTCCAAAGATATCCCATTGCTTGTGATGATATTCCCCAACAAAGAGACATCCTTCTTCCAGAACTCACATTTTTTGTACCTGTCATAATGATTTTCCTTTCACAATATCTTTAGCACAATAATCAAATGCTCCTTATATCCGTCTTACTTTTCGAATATATTATAATATCATAAATAATGAATACCACAAAATTTTCAAGGTAATATCTAAATTATATATTCATCAATTACCTAAATATTTTTGTAGAGTTATTGATTCCCGATGGCATCACTATGAACTCATAATGCTCATACCTTATACAAAAAGAGGTACTTGAGATGTCCTCCTTCATCACCGTTAAATAGTAATATACGGACCACATATCCACCTTGGAGATGTTTTCTCCACATAGCTAATAAAACAAGACATCAATTCGCGGAAAATGATACTTGTTATTTATTTTGATTTTGTGGAGCTCATGATAATCTATACAATGGAACATTGAACCACTATTCCTCTTAATGAAGATGACTAATGAACCCTATAGTGAAGCACACGGGTGTAAAAACCCATTATTTTATTTCTCTACTTATGTTACACATAATATATTCTATATTCAGTCTTGGATATTTGAAACTCCCTAGGCATAATATCAATAGATAATTCAACATATCTATAAAGAAGAAAACTAGAAAATTCAATGGGAAACACATTAGTGAATTCCCCCAGAATATGAACATCATAGAGGTTTGTTTTTTACTTATAATTTATCATATAAGAAGGATAAGCATCCTCATATGGAATTAATATACATGCTTGGGATAATTTTTCTAAATAACATTCCCCCACCTCCTTGCACTTGTATATAATTGGAGGTTGATTTTCCACATGAATAGTTATTTTCCTCTCATAGAAATTTATGTAGGATCATTATTGGGAATTACAATTCATGCCAATAATTTAATAAAATTCCCCCAAGGGAATTATGATAAGGTTAGTTGTGAATTTATATCCACAAATTGTGAAAGTGGGGTAGTTATATACTTGGGATGCAATAATTTCCGCATTTTCTATTTTCACTGACATTTCTACATGCATGATTTTTTGTGGTGTTTGGGTTGTTATAGTAAACATTTGGGATATAAAATAATTCATAGAACAAGAATCATAAAGTATGTTCTCTATTCTCAAATGAATATCTAGAAAACATGTCACCACTTATTTTTCGGGATTCAATTCGACAGTAGTGATGGAAAAATATCTCACTTGTTTATTTGGATGATGTTGGGTTCCTCTGAAAACGCTTATCTTAGTGAATTGGTTTGATAAATGACATGTTTCATTGTAGTTGTTACAATGAACAATTCACTAAGGTTTTATCACTGCATTCCTTTCCATCTTCATAGTAGTGGGTTTTTCATGTCAGCAGTCACTAGCTAGGTGCCCTTCCTTCTGGCACCTAAAGCATTTCCTCATCCACTTCACGAAATTTAGAGGGTTCTTCTTTCAATACCTTTCCCATGTGGGGTTCTTAAATTTATTGGAACCATTAGATCTATCTTTTGGACATATATAATATGACTCCACCTTCCGCTTCATATCCCTGTGATACCCTTGAGATTCACTGATATCCATTTGGACTTTTATGGCACATCGGAAAATTTCCACATAGCTATCAAATTCATATATTGCTAGGGATTATTGTAGGCTAGGTTTTGGCCCACCCAAAAAGCGGTCTTCCATACATTTAGGGGTCATGAAAATTCCAAAGGAGTGTTGTGTATGCTTTGTGAAGTTTTCCCTATACGCTTCAATGGTTTCGTTATCTTTTTTCTTGAGGGAAAGGACGTCCCTTTACATCTTATGTTGGAGAGTGAGAGGATACTATTTATCGAAATAAATTTTCTTGAAATCCTTTCATATCTTCCCCTAGATCTCTTACTCAGGCAACATATTTTTAATATATATCCTCCATTGATCAGCTTCACCCTCTATATGAGAATCAGCTAGAAGAACCTTATCTTGTTCAGTGCATTGAAGGATGGAGAAGATCTACTCAATGGATTTAATCCATTGTTCATCAATTGGGGGATCATATGATCCATTGAAAGTAGGAGGCCATTGCCTCATGAAGATCTGAAATGTAACTTTTCCATTAAAAGGGGTGTTTATACTTTCCTCTTGGTTGAGTATTTTTTTAAAAACATGAGTTAACATAGAGTGTATCATAACAAATTTTGTGATTTACAATCCCATAAGATTGGGAATCTCATTAGGGAAGTCATTACATTGATCTTTACATTAGTTTTTAGGTGGATTCCATCTATTACTAGCCATTAGCTAGATTAAAATTAAAATTAGGGGTAGTTATTTTAAACTATTAAACAATTAAAGTGGAATCCTATGACATAAAATGGTTAACATTTACCTTTAATTTATTTCATTAACTTTTGAATTTCTAGGCTTCAATCTATGTTATCACTGATCTATTTCCTAATGTATATTCTTATAGACATTTTTTGTACCCTTAAAAATGGTTCATACTATGATTCTGAATTTATCAAAGAATATCCCCTAGGAGTGTCAAACTAGGAGTTCATAAAGGCTTATTTTCATGCACCTATTACCATTTGAGTTTCTCACAAAGCGGTGTTTTTTATTTTATCCCCATATATATATGTGCTAGATCCACATCCACTTCATCATATCCATATAGGGATTTATTTTAATTATAAAAAATTACTATATATTCACCATGATTTAGGGTTGTTTTTATTTTATGTTGTCATATCCCTAAGGCTTTAACTAGAGTTTTCTAATCCTAATACCAAAAATAACTGAACATTCATTTGATACAAACTATAACAACCATGTTATTTTTATTACATTCGTACATGATTTTCTAACATAAAAATACACTTAATAAAACCAAATTTTTGAGAATTATGTTGTATTGGGAAATTGGTAACATTACATAACAACTAAAAACATGAAATTCAACATCATTATTGGAAAAATCATTTATAAACCCACACGATTCCTTCATAATTAACATTTCATGGGATAACCTAAGGACATTCATAAGAAATGGGTTAGATATGAAGCCGAGTAAGGGAATAAAAATGGAATAACATGATAAATACAATACATGTTATACAATAGGCATATAAATGGAGCATAAAAGAAACATGAACCTAAAGGCATGATATAGCATGATAATAATAACATGGAAATGAGGTAACAACATAAAAAATTGCATCATAGGTCAAGGCTAAACTACCAAGATATCATAGTGGAAAAAGGCCCATTGATGAATCAGGTAAACCCCTATCCCAACATGACATATCATGATACTATATATTACCAAATTCATAGGATCACTATGTAATTCCGAGCACACCTATAACATTCATTTCATTATCATTCTTAAGTGTGACACATCGATAATAAATAATGTATTCATTCATAATCATAATATATTCCACGGTAAAGGGGTGTAGAATAATTACATTTAATTCCTAAACAAGAATTTATATGTGTATAAAAGTGAGAACCCTTGAGAGATGAATGGGTATTCTATTCACTACATGATTATTTTGGCATGGAAAATCACGGTCCAAATTTAGCAGCATAACAACCAAGCATAATTATTCATAAAAAGGGTTAATGAGAGAGGAAGGAATATCTCATAATTTATAAATTAAATTCAATGTAATAGGGTTATATAAATACATTTCCCAATGTAAATAATTTTTAAACACAAGGAATAACATAATATATAAACATGAAGAAAGAGGAGAAATGGAATAACTCTTACGAAATTTCGACATGGTAACAGGTGTACATGGGAAGGATTAATGAAGGAGAACGGGGTATAGCATCATAAAAAAATAATAAGGTAAGTATGGGGTGGTTAAAAAACATACCCAATCCTTTTTAAATGAAAATAATAGGGTGTAAAAATATTAGGAAACTTGGATAAAAATTAGAATAGAAGCAACCCATACATGAGTGTGTGACTTTAAAATAATGAAGTGGTTATCCATGAGAGCTTGGGGCGCCTTAGGAGGATTCTATTGTGGGGAGGGCTAAGTAAGGATGTGATCCAAGGATTTTTTGTGAATATAAGTGTGTGTTTGGGTGGGTTGATATTGTAAATGAGAGCGGAATTCTTTAATATTTCACAAACATAGATTTTCGAATATTTATAATTAAATATTCAAAACCAAAAACCATCCAATAGTGGATTCCCATGTTTTTTTAAAATAGTAGAGTAAAACATTATTTTATAACACTATGTGTAAAAGATATTAAATTATTATACATGATTATGTGGAGGTGAGTCACATTGTTAAATATATTAATTAAAAATCATAAAATATATTATACATTTTAGAGGATTCACTAAGGCTTTATAAAATAAGGAAAAAAAATTAAAATCACTTTATTTAAAATTTAAAATTTATATTTTTCTGGAGATCCCATTTATAATATTTATTACATCACTATTTGTCTTTTATGATGTGATAAAACACTATATATATTTGCATAGTATTTAATTTTTTCCCAAAAATTCGACTATCATAGAAAATTATGAAAAATTCACCATAGGATAATTTTTATGACCTAATTCCCAAAATAATATTCATTTAATCATAATTATTTTTAAAATTTTTCAATTTTCACTTTTAAAATAAAAACCTAAATTTGTTGGAAATTCATCGGTTTTGAAAAAAATAGTTTTTAAAACCTTAATAAAAATTGCATTGGGCGTAGTAAAAATTATATGCTTATTTATATTTAATAAATGTAATTTAATAATAATATTTTATCATAATTATAATTATTCTTTCATCAAAATAGATTTCCTAATACAATTTTAATATTAACTTAGAATACTATTTATGCTTAAAAAAATAAAAAAATGAAAGAATATTCAATACTCTATACATAAATAATGTACATAATCACAATGAAAGGGTATTTATATATATCACTTTATTAAACCATCATATGGCCTAAGTGTAAGGTGTGTGACTTTGGGGATTTGAAGGACCGTTTGGTGAACATGGTTTGGTCTTTGATCTCGATGAGCTTAAACTTCTACCGTAAATGGTTTTGCTCAAGCTGATGTTATTGGATCTCAAATTGGGCTTGGTCTAGAGAAAATCCCATAAATGATATATCCCTCAGAAGCTCCAATAAATGGGCTTCGTAATTAATGATCCTACATTTTGAGGGAATAACCTTCTTTTTCTATGTTGAAAAGATTTGTTAAAACCCTATATTAATACTAGTCATGTGATCAATATTAGATAGATATATTATCAATGTTATTGATATATAACAACAATTTAAATTCAATTGCATATAATAAAAAAATCTAGTTCATGCCTTTTCTATATCCATTTTACAAAATAATACTTTTAATTAAATAAAATTGTTAATTTCAATTATAGTAGTTCGGATAGTTATAGAATTTATGATAAAGGTGCTAGAGGATATGTTGTGGGAATGTGTTCTTGGATTTGGTGGGTCATGGGAGAAGGAATTGGATTTTGTGGGGTTCACCTGTAACAATAGTTATTATGAAACTATATAGATGGAACAATATAAGGTTATTTATGTCAGTCCATGTAGATCAGTACTATGATGGATGGAAGTAGGCGAGTCAGAGTTGTTGGGATCGAGTATCATGTAGTATACATTGGATTAGGAGTAGTTGATTCGAAAATGTATGCCTACAGCTCACAGTCAAGAGATGTCATATGATTATAGGAGAATAAAACCCTTAGTGTTTAAAAATTTATATCGTGTTTTCCTTCAAGTGTTTTCTAGGCTGGGTCAATGTAGGATATGGAGGGAGGGAAAGTTTGAACCTCGATTGTTGGACCATTTGAGGTAGTAGAAAGAATCATTCTGGTGGTGTACCGATTGGATCATCCATAAAAATATAATTCCATGCATGATGTATTCCATGTGTCTCAACTATGAAATTATCTCCCCAACCCTTATCATGTGATCAATGAAGAAAAGGTTGACCTATAGATAGATGTGTCCTATGAGGAGCATCTGATACATGTTCTAGATCACAATGAGAAAGTGTTACTAGAAAAGTCCATGCCAATAGTTCGTGTGTTATGGCATCACAGACGGATGCAAGATTAGACATTGGAAATGGATTTATATATGGGGGATCAATGGAATGATTTTTTCATCTCATAATAATAGAAAATATTGGATGTAAATCTTGAGGATGAGCTATTATGAGGTGGGGAGATTGTTAGATCATATCCTATTCAGGAGTTATATGAGGTGTTATTTCAGGTAGTTTTTTATGTTTTTGTGTTCCATTGATTTAATTTATGACTTGGGGTTCATTTGAGAGGAGTTTTTAAAAAAATTAGAAAAATCAGAATGTGCATGGTTTGTTCATGGTTAGAGTAAACTATGCGCCCATCCTAACTAACCATGCAGCCCCATGCAGAGAGAATCCATACGGCTTGTGCATGGTTTCAAAAATCATACACCCAAACCCAAGTTACTGTGTGACCCAAGATAGTGAAGTCTGCATGGTTGGAAAATGGTTTTCCAAACCACGTTCCCCTTCATGGTAAACTATGCATGCAATTTTTAATTACTCTAAAAACTATTTAAAAAACAACCAAACCCCAAAGACACCTCCATTTCGACCATGGATCAGGACTGAACATTTTTGGGATGTTCTAGAGTTTTTTATAGGGGTTCCAACGTCCTTTGACCTCCGTTCCTAAATATTCAAATCCCAAATCAAAGATATGTTGTTCTCCTAGTATGTGGTTCTCATCTGGATGCATATCGTAATCATTCTTCTCTCTTTCCATGATCTTTTGGTGTAATTTCTCCAATATTTCATTACATATAAATTTTTTTTATTAGATCTATATCTAGGAGTTGGATCTAGATCTAGATTGATTAGATCTTGATATCATTGATCTTGATATAGGGAATTAGATCTAGAGCTCAGATCTACGTCCTTGTGCTACATTGATTTTGGGTATTTTTGTTTAATGAACGTCCATCAATGAATTATGGTTGGAGTTATAGTTCCTAATTATCATAGTAATTTATTTTATGCATGTGTTCATGATTGTAGAATTTCTAGAATTCTGGGGAAATGTATTTTATAATTTTGGTTATTCAGGTTTACCAATTGATATATTGAAGCTTTGTTAAATTAATGATTGATTGAAGGATTAATCAGAATACTAAGGGGATGACCTATTGGATAATTAATGTGTTTGAATTAAATTATTATATTTTTGGTTTGTGATATTGTGAATTAATAAAGGGATTAATTATTAATCATTATATGGGATAGAGGACAATAATTAATTTTGAAATAATGTTGATCCATGATACTATAATATTGGTATCTAAATATTGTATTAATTATAGAGAGTTGAGATTTAGAATGAGATAATTAATTCTGGAAAAATTGATTTTGAGATGTGAATTGTGATGTTAATTAACTAATTAATGAATTAATTAATGGTATTAGAATTCTAAATTCATTGCGGAGTTAATTAAGGATATTTATTTAATTTGCTAATTTTAATTAGTAAGGGAATTTATGTGGGTAATTAATTTTGAATTAGTTATTAGAGTAAAATAATGGAAACACAGTGATTCAATTGAGTAGTATTAATGGTAACATGGTCATTCAGATGATAAGTATAAATGGTAACTTGGTCATTTCACATATGAGTTAAATAATGGTAACATGGTCATGTTACTTATGAAATTTTATTGGTAACTTTTTCTTTTATGTGTGAAATTAATGAATGGTTATAAGGGAACTCCATGATATGACCTCACATGATAATAATTCAACCTCCAGCATGAGTCAAATTAGGTACTGAGATATCATAACACCTTTGAATAACTCGTTCTCCAGAACAAGTCACATTATTTATTAAGATACAATATTGGTTATGGAATTCTAGAGGCATCAGTATGAGATGAAGTTAGTATTGAGGTTCCGGTATCCCTAAGAACCCTAGAGTTAATATGACTAAATAAAGAATAATTGATAACATGGTACTATTTATTTATGTATTTTATTCTATTCTTTATATAACTTCTTACCATACCTTTTTATAGGAATTTCAGTTGACATTGTTGTTGGTGTCCTACTGAGTTGTACTCATGCCCTACTCGGGTTGTCTGATCAGTACCTGAATATACTTTACTAGTGTAATGATGTTTAAGGGAAAGGTCCCTAGATCAGAATATGAATTGGGGATGGATCTTGGATGAGGTAACTAAACATGGTTCAGGGAATGTTTGTAATTTTTTAGTGTCTTTATTTTCTGTGGTGTTTCTACTCACATTGACACCTTTATTAGAATACCATGTTTTCCATTTAAATTGAATATTTTATTTTATATTTTGGTTATATTTTGGAATTGGTACTATTTATGATTTATATATGCTTCCACTATTGATTAATTACTTCCCTTTTTTTTACTCTGACAGAAGAGGGTATAGTCTCCCCATGACTAACTTATAATCCCTTTACTGCTACTCAGCAGACTCTAGCATATGTGGAGGCATGCATGAGGTCATGTGATCGACTGAATATAGGCATTGTGGTGTGGCACCCAAGACGGGATGTTAAATTTCAATAAATTTACTTATTTTTATCAGTCATTTATATTGGGTTTTAAAGTAATTTCACATCGCTTTGGGAAGGTGGTAGTCTACGCATACAAAGACGAAGTTATAATTTTATTGTGTATGAAAAAAGTGATATATTATCCTAATATAATGATAATTATGTATTGAATATAATAATATTTTCACTTATGTCATATATATTCAATAAATGTATCCTCATAACGATGAATAAAAAGTGTTTGTGAAAGAAGAATCCTAATGCATCAAAAGGCGGTAGTTTGTCTTACCCAGGAGCGACGTCATTGAATCCCCTACATAATAAAACATAAAAATATATATACAATATTATGAATATAGTGGTATAATTAATCAATAAATAATATATATATATATATATTATCCATATCATACCCAACTATGGGAGGTGGTAATGGGTAAATAAATGACATTGGTTCGTGAGATGGTAGTATTTCATACAAATAAAAGATGATTTTGTCACCGGTTTAATGGAATTAGAGATGGTTATAGGTCATCCCTTGATATAATTATGTCTTAGTATAATTCATAAATATATTTTATTATGTTATGTTGGATTAATAACAAATTAATAATGTGTATGGAGAAATAAAATAATAAAATATCATCGAATAATGATACCTCTTCATCGGGTAACCAATTTAGGTTAGCACCAAAAGTATCTCTAGGAATAATTTTAAACAAAAATAAGGATTATAATATGAGATTAGGGAAGTTTTTAAATGATATAATTAGGTAATTTCTAAAAAAGGGTTTTATTGTGTGAAGAAGAGAGAATAGTGCATGGCGTTTTATAAGTCAGATGTGTGGCACACATTAAATTTTCAAAATGAAATGGATGTTCCAATGATTTATTCATAGAAAAACACTCTCAAAAGGTGTATTATCATGAATTAATAATTATATAGTTTAAATATGGACAAGAAAAATATTTTATAAAACTATGTATGTTATTTCAGCATTTCCATTTTTAGTTTATCTCCTAGAAAATCCATGATTATGTTAACTGCAATAATTTTTTTTAACGATTTCAGTATAAATTTTGTTAAAAAATTTATTTGACCTTGTTATGTTACATAAATAAATATTATTACCAAAAGGGAATAAATTTTTAAAAATTACATTCATATATGTTGAAAAATATAATTTAAAATAAATTCTACAGAGGTGACAATAAAATGGGTTTTCAATGAGAAAATGTTTAAAAGTTTATATTGTTTTTTATATAAAAATAAAACATTTAAATGAAAAAATTTGAATAAATATTATTTATAGATATATAATTTAACTAAATTTTCTTTCAAACAATATAAAAATATAATTTATAATTATAAATAATGTAAATATATTTTTTTTAAATTTAAAGTCAATATTTTTCACTATTCATCACAAAATTAAATATTTCAGAAAAATCCATAAAAAACACACAAAGATAATTTTGATATTTTGATTCCAAAAATAAATTTATTTTATAAAAGAAATTATGAAATTGGATAAAAATTTAATTTTAATCTTTTTTCAATGCCTGAATAAAACTTATATTTTAAAAAAATATATTTTTTCAAGAAAAAATATTTCCCTTATAAATGATTCCAATTTTATTTATAATAAATATGAAACCATATTTTTAATATTTTATTTTTGAATATTAATAACCAAAAATTTCTCATCGATGTTATAGCAGTATACCAGAAAAGCTCAGTTAGAGGCAAGACCCTAACCATTTATAAAAATAATAGGAAAGTACAACTAGCTTGCATAACAAATAAGAAAAGATGATTACATATCATAAAAGTCATACCCATCACTGAAGGTTGCAGGCACAACAGAATCATGGTTGGGACAGAACCCAAATTTGATTTTTATCATGATCAATGATTATTCTGGGATCAATAAGATGATGAACGCCAGTCTCCATGGAATATAATCAATGATTTAGATAAATAAAAAGGAGGCCTGAAACCATTAAAAAGAATTTTTCATATCATGTTTATAATTAATTTAATTAATTTCATAATGAAAAATAATTCCTCTGTCTTTGGTATTTTTCTTCATTGATGATGTTGATCGTCCGGATTGACCTATTATATTATCTTGTTGCGGTTGTAAGTATCCAAAATAGAATCCATATAGAGGTGATCTACACGAGCTCCGATGGCCTCTGATCGACCCCGGTCATTCTTTGGGTGCTAGTGTGGTGAAGCGACTGTCTTGTGTCAATACTTCTTGATCGCTTGCTATTCCTCCTAGAAGAATGTCTCTAATTCTTGAAAGGGGAGAGAAGAGGGCTTGAGAGAGAAATTGTTTGGCTCAAAAATTCTCAATTCACCGAGCATGTGGTGTGGCGTGGTGTATGGCACGATAGGGGTAATTTCCTATTTATATACATGGAATTTCAAATATATTATTTAATTGCATAATAATAATTTAATACATTTATGAAATTAGAGAAAACCCATTCATTTAATAATAATTCCAGGTCATTATATATAGTGTGACAACTTGCGCAAAATGGAATTATAAATAAAATTTAGTGTCACAAAATAATAGCAGCGTTATTTTAATTTGGGCCAACTAGTTAAATAGTAATTTAATGACTTGAAAATAATTATTTTACTACCGGACAGACAATGTTCCACTCAAACTCCACTTCCATTTATTGAACATCCGAATAAATAAATAAATAATTTATTCACATAAATAAATATTATATTTACAAACTAGTAAATAAATATTTATTAAATATTCAATAAAATAAATAAATACATTTCATTTAATTTATACTATAAAATTATCCCACGGTCATGAAAATAATATTTATTTCATTAATTAAATTCAAATATAATTTAAGCAAGACCACCAAAAACACTTAGTGTGTGAACCTCTAGGATTATTTCTAGTTGGCATTAGGTGGGCTTACCTAAAGTCCAAGAGTACTGTCTAGTAATGGGTCAAGGCTCCCTAAATAAATAATGTAAAGTCACAACAATGACATCCACATACGAACACTCACTATGTAATATAATCCCTTTATTGAAATATCTCATCAAACAAGTTTCATGATTGTGTCATTTGATTTTATTTTTGACATGTAGTTCTTTTACTACCTAAAATAAACTTGTCATTACACCATGTCCATGGAATTTCACGCGACGGTTCTATTTATATCAAAGGTATGAGATATCAACTTCCATAAATGAAAGGGAAAAATACTTCCTTGACTTATCCATTAATAACATGCCACTAGTGATTCACCCAACATACCCTACTTTCTACCAACTATCTGGATAATGGTTTTCATCAGTAAATCAAAGTGCGTATGTAATGACATGTATTAATGATAATATTAATGTCTAAGGATCTTTACACACACTCTCATATAGAAATATCTGATGACACGAAAACAAGTATAATTTATACTATGGGGTTTATTCTCATAATCTATTATCTTAGAGATTACCAAATGGGAACTTCATGAGAGGAATTCTCATCTGCTTATGAATACTTGTACCTGACAGTCTGCATGCAATTTGTCTCATCATATCAAGCCATCCAACTGAAAAACTATATTTAAGAACATTTTTATTGCATTTCAAGGTTCTCATCCTAGTGGGGAACTTCCATGACCTTTTCAATGAAAAAAAATACTCTTGGACATTATATATCATAATCATGCAGAATAATAAAAAATATGTAATAATACATTAGATATCCATGTAAAAAAAGTAAATCCAGTTGGTTCTAGGACACCAATTCTTGCAATCTCCCACTTGGACTAGAGCCAACTGCCTACGACTTTCAGCCCACTAGACCTCACATGATGATCATGTTTCTTCTGAGTCAAGGATTTAGTCTAGGGGTCCTCCACGTTGTCTTCTGTGGAAATAATTCTTACTGAAACATCACCTCTCTGAGAAAAATCCCTCATGAAATGATACTTTCGAAGTATGTGATTCGTTCGCTAATGTGACGTTGACTCTTTTTTGAGAGCCACCGCTGTAGTATTATCATAGTATAGTGTGATGGGGTCCTTACTTCTAGGTATCCCATATAGATCATGGAAAAATCTACACATCCAAACTGCTTCTTTAGCTGCCTTAGAAGGTTCGATATACTCGAACTCTATGGTAGAATCTGCGACCACACTCTTCTTTGAGCTCTTTCAGCGCACTGTACCTCCATTCAAAGTGAAGATATTTCTTTTTTGCAACTTCATGTCATCTGGATCAGTCTAGAAACTAGCATCTACATATCCTCTGATGACTAGTTCCTTATCTCCTCCATAAACTAGGAACATATCCTTAGTACGCCTCAGATTCTTTTGGATAGTCTTAACTACCAACCAATAGCGGTCTCCTGGGTCATCTTGATATCTGCCTACCACACTCAATGTGTAGGCAATATCCAGCCGAGTACGTAGCATTAAAATAATGACTGACCCAATCACTGATCCATATAGAGTTCTTTCCATTTTCATTCTCTCCTTATGTGTATGAGGAAAAATTTTATTGGAATGATGAATTCCATGTGACGCTAGCAACAATCACCTCTTGCATTGTGTCATACAGAATCTCTTCAGTATCATATCAATGTATGTGCATTAATTGAGGCCCAGAAATCTCTTGGATATATCATGATGTATCTAGATCCCAATAATATATTCTACCTTTCCCAAGTCTCTCATGGAGAAGCATTGATTCAACCATTCCTTAATAGACTGTAATACTGGTATCTCATTTCCAATGAGTAAAATGTCATCTACATATACTATTAGGAAAATGACTGCACTCCCACTAAACCATTTGTATACACAAGGCTCACATTCATTGTTGATAAAACCAAATTCTTTTATGGATTCATCAAAACGAATGTTCCATGACCTGGATGCTTGCTTTAATCTATAAACGGATTTAAGCAACTTTCATACCTTTTTGGAATCCTTTGGAGTCCCAAACCTTTTAGGTTGTGTCATGTAGACATATTCATAAAGGTTGTCATTAAGGAATGTTGTTTTGAAATCCATTTTACATATCTCATAGTCATGGTAATCCGCAACAGCAAGTAGAATTAAAATGGATTTCATAATTGCAAGTAGTGAGAATGTTTCATCGTAGTTAATTCCTTGATGCGGTTTAAAACCTTTTGAAACCAATTTTTCCTTATAGGTACTGAATTATCCTTCCATATACAGTTTATTCATGAATACCCATTTGCAACCAATAGTATTTACATCAAATAGAGGATCTACCAAAATCTAGACTTGGTTTTGGTGCATGGAGTTCATTTTAGAATTCCAGGCTTTTGGCGACTTGGAAACATCTGGTCCACTTACTTATTCCTTTTAGGTTAGAGGATCATTATTATAAACTAATAATGAGTCACCATCATTGGTAATAAGAAAACCATATTGTTCTAATTCTCTAACCTCTCATGCACACCTACGCAGTACTTGTGTCTCTAGAACATATTCTTCTTCCACGGGGCATTGTGGAATCTGTTCCTGTACCAAATCTTGTGCACATTGAGCCTCGACTTCATCAATGTCTATCTTACTGCCACTATCTCTTTTGTATATGTGCTCCCTCTATAGGAATATTGAATGTCTTTCCACTATATACTTTTTTTATAAGGGGGATTATAGGTAATATCCCTTTGTTTCCTTGGGGTAACCTATAAAGGTACACTTTGTGCCTCGGGCAGCACGTTTGTTACCTGAAGAGGCCTTAACAAACGCTTCAGTACCCCACACATGTAAATTTGATAACATGGATTTTCCGTCACTCCATAACTCGTATGGAATACCATTTATCAATTTAGATGGTACTTTGTTTAGTATGTGTGCCACTATTGGTAATGCATATCCCCAGAAGTATAATGGAAGAATCGCATGACTCATCATTGATCTCACCATGTCCAATAGGGTGTTGTTCCTCCTTTCACTCACACCATTCCACTGGGGTGTGTTTGGAGGAGTGAGTTGGGATAGGCTCCCAAACTCCATTAAATAATCAATGAATTCCTGATTAAGATATTATCCACATCATTCTGAGTGGTGTTTCATAATGTTCTTACCAAGATGGTTCTCAACTTCATTCTTGTATTCTTTGAACTTATCAAAAGATTCCGACTTATACGTCATTAAGTAGATATATCCATATCTACTAAAATCATCAGTAAAAGTTATGAATTATGAGTACCCCACCATGCTTCAACTGGAAATGGTCCAAACACAATGGTATAACCAATTAATGAAGTTCATTAGCCCTTTCACATTTCCCACTAAATGGGGATTCGGTCATTTTTCCTTGTAAACATTCATGACATACGCCAAGTGGTTTTAGTTCGATAGAATCTAAATATCCATCTTGATGTAACTTTATCATGTGTTTCTCATTTACATGA
Source organism: Viscum album (assembly GCA_963277665.1). Classification (NCBI taxonomy): domain Eukaryota; kingdom Viridiplantae; phylum Streptophyta; class Magnoliopsida; order Santalales; family Viscaceae; genus Viscum; species Viscum album. Next base: position 196,675,156 of record OY728152.1, on the reverse strand, counting down.
CCTAGCCAGTGATTCCAATGTCGTGTGTGGTATGAGTCATGTGATGTATCTTTGTTATCGATTTCCATTACATGGTTTGTGTAATCCAACACATAATGTTCGTTGTATAAATGTGCCCTACAATAACAAATTCAATCTTTGTAAAAGAAGAAGCATTCATTTCCAAACTTGAAAAAAATTAATATGTCTCTAATATAGGAACAATAATAATGTTTTTAGTAACATAATGCACATAATAACAACCCTTTAACCCAAATATCGTCTCAGTTTGCAATGTGAGGTGGTAGTCCCGGATAGCTACAACAGTATGTCTGGATCCATTGGTTGCTCATAGATCTACCTCCCCTTGATCAATCAGCCTGAATCTAATTGGTTTTTCTATTTGGATACATATGTGAGCACAACAAGATGTATATAATACCCAATTTTTAGAAACAGATAGATTGCATTCGATAACAAACACACCAAAAGCATCCCCTTTCTTCTTAGGCTGGGTTTAGTTATTCATATAGTGGACCTTCTTGCCACATGGAAAACAAACAGCCTCCTATTCCCTTTCCTTCCCTTTTATCTTCCTTTTCATGTAAGGATATGAAGAAGCATTGGACTTAAAGTTCTCTGCCTTAACATTCCTCATATTCTCCATAAGGACAGAAGGCTTTTTGTGCCTCATATCTTTTTCCACTTTTCGAAAGAGGATATGAAGATCAGATAGAGACTTCTCAATGATGTTCATATTGAAATTGACAACATTGTTAGAGAAGCTATGAGAGAGTGATGTGAGAATGAGACTAATGCCTAGTTTTTTTGGGAGTTTAAACCATAGAACCTCCATGTGCTCAAGGTAGCCAATGATCTTCACTACATGAGGCCCTGCTGGGGCACCGTCTCCATGCATACTCTAAAGGAGTGCCATAGAGAACTCTAAACTTTTTCTATCTTTCTTTCTCATGGTAAAGACCACAGAGGTGCTCGAGCAATCTATAAGCACCTATTTTTTCATGAGACTTTATGAGATCACTAGATATTGATGATAACATCATACATTAAATGTCGACCGCTTCATTCATATGTTTCTCACAGACCAGGAAGTCATCATCACTACCTCCTTGGCAGGAGGATCAGGTAATTCTGAATCCAACGTTTAAGACTTCCATTCATGGCATAGGATAACCCAAAGGTGTCTAAACAATTCTGGGAAGTTACTGATGATGAGGATGTTTTCTTTATCCAAAATTGATCATAGGGATAGTTTGGTTGATGAGCATGTTGTTTTTATTCTATTATTAAAAGATAAGATCATTAGTACTTTCTTGATTACATTTTATGAAAAATAATAAATTTTATTAAGTCTCTCACTAATTTATCAAGTCCCAACAGCCCTGAACATTAAACTCATAATTTCAGGTTTCCATGACATTTTAGTGGAAAGGATCCATATTCCCCTTCACATAACCCCAACAAGGGTTGGTCAATGTATTAGAAGGTATTTAGTTAGGCAGTTCTTTGACAACTGCGGGCTTACAGCTCCTTGATATGTTGAGTGGACTCCCCAATCCTAAAATCATGATTTTCAATTTCCTCAACTCTTGCCTCCAATATTACACCAAGTATTGCAAGGGCTACTTCTCTTGATTTAATATGGTTAAGTTAACCCGAATCCTTTCATAAGGGATTCCGCAATAAAATTAAGTGTCCCATCAAGGGTTGGTTGAACGCGTAGTTTTACTGAGTTTTTATCTTTAATCAAGTAACCGAAGGATTGTTCTAACTTAATATTTTATTGAAGGTATTTTTATCCCTTATATAATAATTTATTGTTATCATTATCAAAAACTTTTTAATATTTTTTGGAACTTACTTAAGTGATTAAACATGTCTTGATAATATATAAACATAAGTCTGGTTTATTTTAGTTCCATCTTGCATGATTGTTTAATTCATTAATTATGTGATCGTGGAAACACATCCATAATGATAAACCATGCAACTGACAGAAATAAAATAATGTAAATTGCATGATCATGAGCTTTTATAATGTTTAGTTTATTTAGAGGTTGATAAACTAACCCTGACCTAAGGGAGAAACAACTTGAACCTTTTAGGTTTGTGTTTACAGCTTTCCACCTGTCCACCTTTGTATCTTCTTGGATTGGATTCACCTTGGCTCCTAACTTGAGCCGCCTCCACTAGCTTGGGATCTCCATCCATTACATATTCTTTTATCTCACACGTAGTTGAGGGGTAAAAGGGGTTTTATATAAAAGAAACCTTGGGCGTTCAGGCCCTACATATTAATGAGGAGAAGTCTCACATGAAAACAAATTTATTTTAAATATATTAATTAAAAGAAACCATTCACATAAAAAAGTCATGGCCTAGTTCATGATCATCCATCCATGCAATGATATTTATGCATAAATAAAACTAGCATTCAATTATTTAATTTTTATTATTTAAGATAAATCATGATTGAATCAATTAATTATCTTTAATTAATCAATCCATTTATCTGAAACCATTTTCTAATTTTTTTTGAGATTCTCATCCATCATAATTTTAAACAAATTTATTTATTTAAAAATATCTTTGTACGTAACTTGTACCTTGGAGGAAACCCGGTGAATTCCTTTTCATAACTACCAAATGAGTAGAAATGAACAATACTAAGATGTTAAATTAAAAAAATATATATATAACACATATCACATGTTGTTCCTCATCTTTACTCCTGGACAATGGTACAGGTATCAAGGGTTTATATAATATAATAATAAATTTTAATAAATCTATGGAATTTGGATGAGTACACAACATGTAGTTCCGACTACACGGCATGTATTTTTGTTCACTGTCCATCTGAAGTACATGCCCGGGGACATGGCGTGTAGATGTAATTCTGAAATTTTATAAGTACACAGTGTGTTAAATCGGACACATGTCGTGTTGTATCCGTGTTACATGGTTTCTAGCTGGGAAAGCCGTGTTTGGGGTACACAGTCCAACACTAACCCGATGAGACTACCCACTGTGTTCCATGGGCCACATGGCGTGTAATCTAGAAACTGTGTGCCACATGTTCCTAGTCAACACACAGAGTCATCTATAACATAGAAGGACTCTAACACATGGATTGGTTTGGCAGAGTAGTCCAATGCATTGAAACTAGCCTACACTACGTGTACTACCGAATAAACACTTTGTAATCTGGTGTGGTACGGCCCGGAACGTTTGGCACCTCTGGATGAGATCCTCTATTTTATTTTAATCAAAATTAAATGAAAAATTAATTTCTATAAGGTGAATGATAAACGAAAGAGCATGAATAGATGTTGATATTAATATTTGAAGAATTATTAACTTGAATTGAAATATCTAAATTAATAAATGCATAATTCATAAACAAAATATTTAAATAATTATAAACTATGACGTAACCTCACTCTGATACCAATTGAAGGTTCCAGGCATAGTGGAAGAGTGGTTGAGGCGGCACCCAACTATGATTTTTACCATGATCAATGATTATTCTGGGATCAATACGATGATGAAAGCTAGTCTCCATGTAATATAATCAATGATTTATCAAAAGAAAAAAGTGGCCAGAAACCATTAGATAGGATCTTGCACATCATGATTATAATTAATTTAATTAATTTCATAACAAAAAATAATACCCATGTCTTTGGAATTTTTCATTTATGATGATATTGATTATCTTGATTGACCCTTCTAGATTATCTCATATCAGTTGTAAGGATCCTATCTAGAATCCCTATAGCGGTGATCCACATGTGCTATGATGGCCTCCGATTAACACTGCTCGTTCTACGAGTGCTAGCGCGGCGAGGCGAGTGTCTTGTGTTGACCGTTCTTGATCTCTTGTTCTTCGTCCTTGAATAATGTCTATCATTATTGATAGGGGAGAGAAGAGGATTCGAGAGAGCAATTGTTTGGTTCACCAATTCTGAATTCACCAGGCATGTGGTGTGGTGTGGTGTATGGCACAGTAGAGGTACTTGCCTATTTATATACATGGAATTTCAGTAACAATATTTAATTGAATATCAACAATTAAATAAATTCATGAACTTAGAGAAAACCCATGCATTTAATAATAATGCAACGTCATTATTTACAGTTCGCCAACTTGCACAAAAAGGAATTATAAATAAAATTTTGTGTCACAAAATAATAGCAGCATTATTTTAATTTTTTCCAACTAGTTAAATAATTATTTACCTTCTGGAAAATAATTATTTTACTACTGAACTGACCTTGGTCCGCTCAAACTCCACTTCCATTTATTGAACACCCGAATAAATAAATAAATAATTTATTCTCTTAAATAAAAATTTTATTTACAAACTAGTAAATAAATATTTATTAAATGTTAAATAAAATAAATAAATAAATTTTATTTAATTAACTTGATAATTTTATTCCATGGTCTTGAGAATAAAAATTATTTTATTTATTAAATTCAAATAGAATTTAACGGAGACCAAAAAAACACTTAGTGTGTGACCCTCTTGGATTCTTTCTCATTGGAATTAGGTGGGCTTACCTAAAGTCTAAGAGTAATATCTAGAAATGGGTCAAGGAACCCAAGGGAAAGAACATAAAGAAGCAAAAATTCCATCCACATATGAACACTCATTGTGTAATATAATCCCTTCATCACAATATCTCTTCAAGCAGGTTTCATGATTGTGTCATCAACTTTTAGGCTTGATACATCGTTATTTGACTACGAGAAATAAACTCGTTGTTACACCATGGCCATGGAATTCCATGTGACGGTTCTATTTCAATCAAAGGGCCAAGATATCAACTTCCATAAATTGAAGGGACAAATCCTTCCTCAACTTATCCATTAATAACATGCCACTCATGAAGCACCCAACATACCCTACATCCCTCCAACTATCTGTGTGACCGTTTTAATCAGTAAATCAATGTGTGTAAGTTGATACAGGTATTAATGATAATCTTGAACTCTATGGATCATTATACATGCTCATAGATAGAAATATCCGATGACACCAAAACATGCAGAATTTCTACTAGCAGGTCTGTTCTCATTATCTCTTATCTTTGAGATTACCAAGTGTGAACTTCATGAGAGAAAGTTTCACCTTCTTACGAGTACTCACACCTAAAATTATGCATGCTATGTGTCAAATCATAGCATGTCATACAACTGCATAACTATATTTAAGAATAATTTTATAAAATTTCAAGGTTCTCATCATTATGGGGAACTGTGACAACCTTTTCAATTCTACAAATACTCTAGGACATTATTATATCATAATCATGCAGAACAATGAACAATAGCTAATAATACATTAAATATCCATGTAATCAAAGTAAAACCTGTTGGTTCTAGGACACTAACTCTTACAGTGACCACATCCATGATATATCACTTCCTCCATAGTGGTTGATTCCCATTCTGATCGTTCATAGTGATTTAGGATCTTGATGTACTTCCTTATAAGGTTCAATTTCTCCAAATATATCAACTCCTTTAACGATTGATTGATATGGGATCTATTGGAAATCAGCTTTGGAAAATCAGAGTAGTCTTTCCTCAACCTTCTGTTGATTGTAAAGAACTCCTTATTTATGTACTTCTTATTCCCATCCTTGATGACATGACTATAGGAAGGCCTAACTGTATCACTATGGTTTTCCTTATCACTATTTGAGACATCCCCCATTTTCCAGAGATAAGCATCTCTTGGGGATCATAAATCACCTTCTGGTCCTCCTCATATCTCATATTACAATAAATCATGGACAAACATTACGGCTTCTCCACAAACTCATGACCAACATTCACCTCCTTCTGTAATGAATCCTCTAAAACAAGCTACATATTGTTACCTTCCTTTATTTGATAACTCTCCTCCACATGGGAGATTATTCATGCTCCAGCTCTTCAAATCGGTCGCAAGAGACAACAAAAATCTTCAATCCATCATCAGGTTGCTGCTACAAAATAGACTCATTAACAGCTAGAAAAGGAAGAGTTTCATCATTGATTTTCCCCCCAAAAACTAAACTCAATGAAATATCACCCTCCATCATCCTAGAATTTTCATATCCAAAATCTTCCCTACTTTCAAAACACTGCTCAAGCCCACTTTCCCCATGATTCGGGGAAACCTCTGCAGGACCTATCACTACAGTATTTATTCCATGTCATGTTCCACCTTCTGGATCAGCTGCATTCATGGAAGCACGATTCACCACATCTCCCAAGGTAAGGTCCTTCTTAAGCCACTGAAACACTGCAATAGTTGTATCATTAGCCAGTTCCCATGCCTGTTTTCCTAAGTCCAAGCCACCCAATCTAGTACCAAACTTATCAGCATCAACGAGATTCTATCCCTGACCAAGGACCCTTCCAATCCTCTTCATCGGAGTAGAAGTGGATCCATTTTGACACATACCATTCAGATGACCCAGTCAGTGGAAGATCAGTTAGTAATCAACCCATGATTCAAAGACAACGACTTACCTCTATTGGATATCCTACCAAACCATAATCCATATCCATTCAACCGGTGACTTTGAAGAATCCATATCAACACTGAATCATGTATTAATTGGATGAATCACCGATGAAGTGTGGGAAACAAAAAATAGAAATCGACCAACCACTTTACCCAAACATATGAATTATTTCTGGATTTTGAAACCAAAATGGAAGGTGAGGAAGGATTATCCAGGTCACAATGGAAGGTGAGTTCTGATTCATATGAAAATAAAATGACCAGTGGAGAAGGAAGAACATGCATCAGTTTAAAGGGTGAGGAGCTCTAGACCATGTGTAGATTAAATCATCCTCTAAAACAAATAATATCATTAGATGAAATTTTTCAATCAAACCCACCACCATACGATATTGAAAGTCCCAATTACTAAACATGAAGTGGTCAAATTCATCAACCGAAGGCCTTCAATGATTGAAGAGAGCAACCAAGGTTAAATATAGGAAACTCGAGGCCTTAGAGAATTCCAACAATGAAATCGAGAGCCAAGGTTCCCCAAGATGATGATCTAGAACCTTCGGGGTTAAAGATATCGATAGGATGTTAGAGAGAAATATAAGGTTAGAGAATGGTACAAACTCTTCCCATGAAATAGGAGGTGGCGAAACCAAAACCTCCTCCCCAATCCCACCTCAAGGAGGGGGGTGATCCATCCTTGACCCTCAACTAGGGTTCATCCCCGAGAGACATGGGTTAATTATTGAGATACATGGGTTATAGTTTATTTAAAATTAGGTTTTCATATTCAACATGTTATTAAAGTGATTACATATAATAAAATATATTAAATGGGTTATTTAATATCTTATTTTCATAACTAATTTGATAAGAAATAAAATTTTATTCCTTTATAATTTATGGGTGTAACATTCTCCCCACTTTAAAAAGATATCATCATATAAATTAAAAAATGATATTGGTAATCTAGACATTATCATTTGAAAATAACATCGATGAAAAACCCACATAAAAAAAGAGTTGATAAATTATCCTTATAAAAATAGAAAATTTAAATTAAAAACGTTTTATAAAATAACACATAACTTGGATTATAATTAGGTAATCATTGGTGACACGGGAAGATGTTGAAATTGAAGAAAAGTGTTAATAAATATAGATAATAAATGACTTGATCGACTACAATGATGATTGGAATGCTAAGGACCTCAATCACATAAATCAATAAAATTAAATTACCATCTATTTCATTGGATATGAATTTAATAGGATAAAAAAATTTCAATATCCCATTCCAAATGTTGTGAAATTATTTTACTATCGATGAATATATAAAAATATACTTACCTGATATTTTTCTATTTCATAATCACAATTTCCTCATTTTAGTGTGGTTTATTAAATTAATAATTCTATACATTATCCATGAACTAAATATCTATATATGAAATTTTTATGAATGAATAATTTAAATTCACATTTAACATATCATAATATACATAATATAATGATAAACCATTACTTTGATCTCTAGTTATTATTATGTTGTAATGTTTAGAAAAAGTTATCAAATGTGCAAAAATATCTATACGGTGAATTAATAAATTATTCTCTAAAACCACATCAAAATTTAATTTAAACCATTTCAAAAATGGTAATCCTTATGACCCATCCAAATGATTAATAACAAAGACATTAGAAATATGTTAACTAAATTTAAAAATTGAACTTATCATTAATCCCATAAACCACATAAATTTTCCCTTAATAGTTTCATGACATACATGTGAATAATTTCATCATGTATTATATTAAAAAATGGTAATATTATAAATTACCATAAAAATTATTTACATCATGCTTGATTACTTATTATTTTTTAATACACATATTATTGGATATATTACATAAATACACAATGATTTAAAATCTATTAACAATACCAAAAGCAACATTTTCAATAAATCATTAATAAATCCTATGGTTTTCAATACTATGAAATTTAATTTATCAACGTCAATCATCCATTTATCCCAAAAATAATTTTTTAAATAAATCAATGGAAAATTAAGGGTTATCTTTCCCTCACTCATGTGTCTTCTAAGAAGGTCAAAAATCCATTGAATCATATTTCATGGTAATCGATACCATTAAACATTCTATTTCTAATCCATAATGAAAAATTACAGAATTATAATACTAATACATTTCACAGTTACTATAAATAACACATAATTAAAAAATCTATAAAATTTCATAATTCATGAATATTAAAACATTCACATTAATCATTAGAATTCTTTTTTGGTAATAGAATAAACATGACCTTGATCCATTAGATTATTTTAATGTATGTTTCTCTGACGCTTCATTCATTGATTTATGAAGCATCCAATATTCATAAATTTGAATTGTTGTATATTGAGACCACTTTTATTTCCATTTAAATCACAATAATGGTTTCATCTCTCTATAATATCATACGAAAGATCCATTTATTTTAAGCAATAATAATGATATTTCATTCTATAATTATAATAAGTGGAAAAACATTTTCCCCTTCTTCATGTTATATATCCTTTAGCGTGAAATTTATTTATACTAATTATTCCCATTAAAGGAATAATATTAAGTGAATAATTTATTTTTCTTGTTAGAAAAAAATACTATTTTGTCATAATATGCTATTTTTTAGGAGAGTAGTTCCCTCTAAATGATTGTCTTAATCCTAAAAAATAAATGATCATTCTTACTCATAGGTTAATGTGAATTGATGTGCTTCCTAATATGTCTGGTAGGATCAATTTAAAAATTATTTCATATTTTATATTAGATCCCATCATTATGAGAAAAATGTATAATCCAAAAATAATTAAAATACCAAAAAAATTATAAAATTATTGAAAAAATATCATAATCATAAAAATGTTTCTTTTTGAGATATATTTATTTTAAAATCCTTTATAATGTTTTGGAAATAAATATAAATTATCAGAATATTATCGTTCATGAGTTTCAAACTTGATTCATAGTAAGGCTCATTTATTTTCCCTATGGGACGACTGGGTCAAGCCCAATGTTCCCTTTTCATATTTATTACCACTAGGTACATGTGTGATAGAAACACATCTACTTGTAGTATCTAGAAAAGGATTTAATTATAGTAAAAGAAAATAAATAACATCCTAACCAAAACACTTAAATTTTTCTATATATTTTTACTGACCCTGATATTTTATAATAATACTATATTCGACAGCTTGGGTTGCACATAACATAAATATTAAACAAACTCCAAAATATTATTATTAAAACAACATCACTATAATATAGTTGTTAAAATTTAATATAAGAGCTATATTAGAAACATTATGAAATAAATATTAAGTTTATATTTAATAAAAATTTAATTATTGAATGGATATAGACACATAATTTTTAGTGAGGTCATTTTATTCATCGAATATATGTTTATTTTTTCAAATGGCATTTTTCTTGCTTTCTATGAAAAAAATATTATTAATTTTTAACACATATAGAAAATTTATTTGATAAAATTAAAATTATTTTTCTACTCACCATTTCAAAATTATATTTTTATAAGTTTTTTAGAATTTTATTAAAGGATTAAGTTTCTGTGAATAGTGAAAACTACATAATTTTTGTAAAAATGTCATTTTATTCAATAAATTAAGAAATATAAAAGTAACTTTATATTTGGAAAATTTATTCAATTAAAATATGTATTATTTAGTTATATTTTATCAAATAAAATTGTTTTCAATAAAAATTATATTTTATTTTAGAATATGTGTTTTTGGTTTCAACGTGAGATTTTTCGGAAAATTGTTTAGAAGTTGAAAGTGTTTCTTCTTGTATGTAAATAAAATTAAACACAATTTTGAATGTAATAATTGAAATATTTATATTATATATCATTAAATATTAATTATATTTTATAAGATGACCATTATTATTCATGGAGTTAATATCAATTCCTCTTTTTCTTATAAAATACACTTCTTGAAAACCCTCCTTTTCATTGCATATAAGGTTTGTATATTAATTATATTTTTAAAATTTATATATATATATATATATTGAATTTGATAAAATGGATTCCATATTTTTAATCATATGTTAAAAATTATTGTGTTTTTTCATTTTATTTTTCATAATTTTTTTTACTATGGTAATAAAAAGACTTATCATGGGATAGGTAAAATAATATAGCATGTTAATGTTAAAAGGTATAATCCTAATATAAAAAAAAAATAACAATAAATTGTTTCTAGAATTATTTATATAACCTATCCATCCATTATAAAATTAATTTTCATCCAAATTCATGGGAATTTATTCAACCTAAAGGTTTTTGGTGTTAAATATAAAATAATCATTATTTAATCCCTTAAAACTACCCTTCCCCAAGTATAAATAACACTCATCACCACCCCATTTTCCTTCACAGGGATTGATGCTACTAAAATAACTACCAAAATGTCTCCTCCAAACACACCCCATTTTCAAATGAATATGATCTCATCCAAATACCATTCCAAGGTATTTAATAGATTATTCAAAGTGGTTACACACAAGAGATAATATTCTAAAACCACATCCCATGTTTTCTTCTTTTCATTTTCCTTCTCCTAACATGCTTTATCCAATGAGTATAATAACTCCAAAATATTTTGAAAAAAATAATGTTTTATGTTTCTAATTTAATATATTATTTCCATCCACTTTATTACCTCCTCATATTCGAAGACATGAAACTATTGTCCAAATTATGGAGACTAACCATCTCAAGGGATAATGATATTTTGTAAACCATTACCGCCTTCTAGGATAGGTATAAAAGTATTATTATGGTTGGATAATATTTTAATAATTATATTATATCCAAATTCATATTTTTGAACAATTATATTGACATAACATTAAATATAAAAAATAGTTTTTTATGGTCGGAAAATCATAGAAAATAAACAAAACATTTATAATTAAAATTATCAATTTAATCACTTGGATGTCATAAAAATTATATAAGGAAAAATCTAAACATATTTATGTTCATGAATATAATTTTATTTAACTTATGGAGTTTTATTTATATTTTAAAATAAAATCCATATTTATACACAAATAAATTGATAATGAATCCATGAAATGAACACACTCAAAAAAATGAAAATAATAAAATATTATTAATGAATGGGTTGGAATATGTTATAAAATATTTCTTCAAGAATTTAAAATATTATTATAGTTATTTAATGAATAGATAAAATTCTATAAAACATTATATTGGATGTTAATTTACTCCAAACAAAAGGGAAATATCTTGTATTGGTTTCTTGTCCCACTTTTACTTCAGTGAGATATATTTTTAATTCACCACTTATTTATGAGGTGTAGAGTATGTATATTTCCATTTACTATAAAATACAATGGATCTAAATATATTCATTTTATTGTATTTTTCGTTTTAAAATTATTAATTATATGTGGAATATGATTTGACTAATTGAAAGTGGCAGCGGATTTATTAACTCAATTTCTATCCCTTTAGTTAAACATCTTCTTAATTTAATTTATCATGCCAATATTATGTTTGAAGTAACGTTAAATTACCTTATTTTTGTCTAAAATTGTTTTTGTGGATTTAATGTGAATACAAAAAATCAATAATTTTAATTAATTCTCACAACAATGATTTTACATTTTTAGGAGACATTATTTTAAAAAATATATTTTTAATTTTTTCCTCAAAACTCTATTTTTCATAAAGGTACATGTTTTGTATTAAAATTTCCATTCTTTTATTATTATAATATTATTTTTTAGTGTTATTTTAATTGATATTTGCCTTTTAAAACAATTATTTGGAATGTATATTATGACATTTAACAAGGTTCTCATAGATGTTGTCGATAAAAATACTGATGGAATGTTTTCAAAATTATAAAAAATGGAGGGATTTTAAAATTTTCATTACATAATAATGTAATGAATATTACTTTAATTATTTATAGGGTTATCTTCAAATATCAATTTTTTTTCATTTTTAATTGTGCGGCATTTTAAACAAATATGATTTTCAATGTGAAAAAAGGTATTTTCATCCAGAATTTTTCAATGATCTCATTTGATGTTTTTTATCATTTTAAAAATACTTTTTAAAAAATAGTCATCATTTGGTTTATCTCTTATGATACATTATTCCATATTTTACTAAATGGTTATTAATCAGTTTTAATAGGGATGTACGATTTTGATACCACTAACCATTATACTCAGGATGGTTTTTCATTATGTTTACTTTATGGGGAATGATATTTTCATTTTTTATTATAGTTTTAATAAAAAATTACATATTGATTATATTTCACCCCTTTCATAGGAGTAAGGAATTAGATTTTTTATGTGATGGGTGACCTCCATAATAATCGCTTGACGCATCAGGTAGTCTCATTAGACAATCAATTTTGGGTATTGAATTATGTATTACCTGTTTATGTTTGTTGTCTTGGTAAATGCTTTGATGATATTTTTTTTTATTTTCCACTATTCATTCCCTATTTATGAGTTTAATTTCTGATTTACATGTGATTATTATATTATTATAATATCAATGGTAATGTTTTCTAGCTCATGTGATAATTTATATGGAATTTTTTATCATCTTTAGTCTGGCCATATTAAACTCAATTAATTTATTAAATGTATTATGTATCAAATATTTACCATGAATCAATTGTCTATGAGGATTTATGATATATTACACTATAATTAACCATTACTGGTTATTTAAACTCTCCCTTTTATAGTGTTTAATTTTCCCCAGGATGCCAAGAAGTTTATTTTGGTTTATATACAAGGTTATGTTATGAGAATAATAATGTTCTTAAAGGATTCACTATGTTTTATTTTATGTTTACTATTTTAATGTATGGTTTATGTATGTATCTAGTTTTCTAAAACTAATAAACTGTTAGGACTATTTGGATGTTATTCCTTGTATATTTTACCAATTTAATAATGTAACCACTAAAACTTGTTTGGAAGTTTCTTGGTAGTTACATATTGTATCAGAGACTGTTTAAAATAAAACATCATAACTATATTTAGGAAAACATTAATTAGAAAATCAAAGCCAATGAATTTTTTTTATTAATATTCGAAAATAAAACACTATTATTATTTAGAGATTAGTTGTAACAAATTTTTTAATTTATGTTAATTGTATCACTAGTTTAAATATTATACATTACGTTTCATAATTTTATGATCTAACATAGTTTTGATGTTATATTATGTGAAATCCTTATTGGAATTTTCACATGTTTTGATAAATAAATTGAATGTGTGGGTAAGATGAAGCCCTAATTGGTATTTTAAAATCATTTGGAAAATGCTTTAGATTATGGAAAATATTGGTTTCTATATAAGCTTTCATTGTTGGATGAGAATTCTGGTAAATGATTTTTTTTAATTATGTTTGTGATTACATGGCTTATGCTTTGAAACCACAAGACCTTGGGATGGGATCCAATTTGGTGGTTTTTTCATGGGAACTTGTTGGTATTTGGTTCACTGGACCTTGGGATATGTTCCCCTCTAGTGGCTCATGCATGAGAAGGTTGGGGGTTATGTTTTCTATACCATGTTTGTTGTAATATTACTATTATTAATATAATAATGGGATTATTTTGCATCATCTATAGAGTCAAGTGAGATTTTCATATTGACCCCGATTAGATGGGATGGTACCCACATGACTTTATAGGGTTACATGGGACATTCCACTGTATTGGATCATTTAGTGATGCTAGTTGTTTATCGACTATAGAGTTTAATAATATGCTAATAGGTGACTTAAAACTGATTTAGCCTAAGAGTTTCTCTATGTTTGTTTAGTAATTTCCCATGATTATCTATATGTCTATTATGTTTATTTTTGTTTCATGTTAGATATTTGTTTTTCAGGTTATGCCTGCAAGTTCATTTTCCTTTAAATTTCCAATAACCCCTTTTGTGTAAATGAATTTGTTTTGTATCTCAGTTTTGGTTTAGAGATAGATTTTGTAAAGTGAAACCACTTTTGAGAAGAAAAATGATTATGTTATTTTAAAAATAGAATTTTGGGAAAGATGGGTTTAATTTTTTTAAAAGATTAATAGCCTATATTCTAAATGTTTTCAAACTAGTCGATGTGGACTGTATCATGAAAGGAAATGCATGGACTCTATAGTGATTAACTACTAAGCATTTTAATCTCACACCCTACATATACCATTCGGTGTCGGAAACTATGAGCTATTTTATTGGTCCTGGTTTCTGTTTTGGGGTTTCCTTTGGAGAATATTAGTATTGTGTTTGGTGGTGACCAAGAAGTCACAAAGATATCATGTGGTGTGGTTCATTCCCATTTTTTATTTTTTATTTCTGTAGTTGTTGTATCATAATCAATTTTTGACAATCATTGATATTTAGTTATTAGTGGTTTATTATTTTTTTCTTTATTTTGTTTATCTTATCCTAGTTAATTTTTTGTTAAAATTATTCCCCTTACGATTACATTGATGACTGATACTAGCTACAACCCCTTGAGGATCTGGAATGCCCTTCGGGCCCCGTCTTGGATCAGGTTGGGTGTTGGGTTGGATGGAATCCCAACCTAGTTGATGATAAAATGGTATTAGAGTAGGCCCTTATTATTTTGGTTGTTAGTTAGTTTGATATTGAGACTGCGGGGACACGATAGGTATGTTTGGGAAGGAAATCATGAAAACATAGCCATTCTTTTCATCGAGTTGTGAGGTGTAGTATGGGCTTTGAGTCTTCTATAATTTATTGGGTTGAGGAATGAAAATAGAGACGATCTTTTTTCATGTTGTCATCCCACATGGATTAGGGACCCCTGTGGTGTCCATGTTCACAATTCAATGTCTTATTAGATGTTAATGCCTACATGGGTCATGGCCAACTAGTAATGTCACCAATCTAGGAAGGGATGATTTTTCTGTATTTGTGATGTTAGGTGAGGATTGTGTTTTGTTTTGGTTTCCGTTGTTGTATGTGATCCTTTAAATTGAAAATGGGTTTTGAAATCGAAATTATTTCATTCATGTGGTTTCATATTAAAAAAGTTATTTAAATAAGGGAATTTATTGGAATTGAGAATTGGGTGTATTCTTGGGTTTGAAGATAAAGTGGTAGCTGTGACCCTTGGTATTCCTTATGAACCTTCTCATATGTGAAGGGATGTATTGAAATAACATGTTTTGAATTGTTTGGGGATGATGTATGTGTAACTAGATGCCACATTTTTTATGGATCATATGATTCCATGGGTGGGTGTTTGAGATTAATGTTTTTAATTGGTTTTCCAAAAAATTTATGGGAATATGATCTCAGGGATTAGATTTTCGTGACAAAATAAGTTCTTTTTTCATTTAGAAATGGATTGAGTTTTTTGAAAATTTTACTTAAAATATGGTTTTTTGAAATTAAATTGATATGGTTTTTTTTGAAAAGAGTATTTTGTTGTGCTTATGTGTGTTTTTCTTGTGAGCGCATTGTTTCGACTCAAAATATCCTTTCTGATTGTGTTTCATGATGATGTAGATTTTGGTTTTGTGTTCATTATGTTGTTCAAAATATGGATCCTAGATAAGTCACAAGGTTTTTATTAGGTGTCATTAGATTTCTTGTTCTTCTCTGTTGACTTCCATATTTCATAATGATTGAGGTTTGTTGGAGGCCATTGAATGTCTTTAGGAAGTTAAGTGTATCTTCAGATAGTTCGGAACTCTGGAAGCTGTGTGAGCTTGTGTTGTTATACGATTATTTTAGGGTCTATATTAGGACTATTAGAAGGTTATTTCTCCATCATCAATCCATGTTGGGATGAAATGGGAATTTTTGATGTTTTATTTTAGCTAATGGTTTGTTCCAGAGGAGGTGAAGATGAAGAAGGTGGAAAATCACTTTAGAATTCAGCAAGGACAACAGTATTTGAAGGTCGACATTGAACATTTCAATGATATGGTTTCATTTTCTCTATAGGTAACATCACAGGATCTATTTAAGGATTCTCTATTCATTGGGGGCCTTTTATATATAAAAATTATCATATCCTTCCATTTGGTGATGTTCAGTTCGAGATGTTTGGGAATGATGTGTTGTTAGGTGTGTTAGATTTCAGTGTTCAACTAGTGACAAATAATGAACCTGTCTTTCTCGATGCTCTTGAACGTCCCCCAAATTGTGAAAGATTTGTTCTAGAGGATCCTATTTTTGAATAGCCTCTTTCATTTGTTCTGACTTCCAGTTCATTGGATCATTCCTTCCTGTGCTTTTTGTGTGGTTATTTAGGGAACTAAAAGTCACTATCTCACAATTCTACATAGTCTTTTCATCATTATGGTTGTTTTGTTAACCTTTTGAAAATTTTAAAGCTGAAATTCATGAAAAAGAAGTCTCGATCAGAATATTTTATCTCCTGAATGCAAGGTTGTGAAATCATCATACATCAGGGATCTAACCGTAGGTCCCTAGGTGATTCTCATTCACTTCTAGGAATCCATGAGTTTTGGGTATACATTGGCCCTTCTATATCTCCCATGTTACTGTAGATATGTTTATTGTTTCTTTTTTATAGTTTTATCTATTTTTATAAGGCAAAATTTAAGTTTTGAATCCTTGATAAACCTCATCTATCATAATTTGAGTGGTTATGTTCATCTGAATGTGAGTTTTAGAATTTATTTCTCTTTCATTTGTGTCTTCATCCATTTTTTGAATGGTTTATGGCTTCTAGTTGTGTTTATTTGGATGATATTTTTTCTTGTATAAATTTATTATGGTAGATTTTACCCAATTTCATTGATTGTTTTGAATTCCTCTCAAGGTTTTACCCTTATACTGGGGGGTTTTGGTTTGGTATGGGAGATCCTGGTTCCCCATGTGGTGGGATTTCTGTGTTGGGGCCACCATTTTCTCATTATAATTTTGGTGGTGATAATTGAGTTCTAGTAATGGGGAGATCCCTCTTATGTTCTCCCATTGTCCCTCGGGCTTTGGTTTTCTATTGAAATATCCTAGTGTGATTTGAGAATTGGAATGTCACCCTGAGGTTTGTGGTTTTGTTCATCTCTATTTTTATTTGTGATTGAATTTTGTTTATTTTTTGGCTGGGTGAATTTTTAGATGTCGTAAGTGTTTGTTTTATTGATAATTGTAACAACTCGATATTGAAATAATTTTATTTTTATTATTCTCTGGGATTTGGGTCCTTTGGTGGATGATCAGGTTTAGTCGTGGAAGGAATTTTTGAGTTTTTCTTGAAGAATATATTTTTTATGCTTAGAAGCAAGGAGATCATGTATAGCGCATTGTTAAGGGAAACAATGTGGCTTAGCCTAGGTTACCGTATGAATTGTTTTGTCTTAATGGGGTAAGTCTCATGAGTTGTGAATGGTTTGGGAAACATTGTCGAAACCGCGCAAGAGGTTCTTTCCAATAGGAATGTGGTGACGACATGGTTAATTCATGGGTTGGAAACCTCTGTGGGATAACCATGTAACATGGTCCTCAGAGATAGTGAGGGGAAAATTATTTTCACACAACTTACCAAACCATGTGTCCAAACCATGTGAGTTTCCCATATTCCTAAAAACGTGAAATTCTATGTTTTCCCCCTCTGATATGTTAACCCCATTTCTATATTTTACTCACTTTTCAACCGAGGTGCACCATTGGGTTCTCCAAACACTTCCTTTTTTGACCTAATTCCATTTTGGATTCACCTTGAAGGATCTAAGGTGGGTTTCTTTCAGATTCTTGGTCTATTTTCACATCTCCTATTTCTTCTCTCTCAGTTCTTGGTTGTTATTTGGGGGGATTCCCCTTTTGGATGAACCCTAAAGGAAACATTTGATGTGTTGTTTGATTTATTAGATGTTAGGGGATTTGGTTTGTATCTTAGGCATGATTCATCCTAGTTATCATGGTGTTTCATTTTTCAGGAATAAGATTTCAATAAGTTGGCAATTGTTAATATGTGTATAGAATGGTCAAGATTTATGTTGTGATGATGATGGAAGTGGTGATACTTAAAGTGAAGTTGTTGACTCAGGGAAAATCCAACATTGTTTTTGAATTGTATTAGTGGACCAGTACTACCAATATTTATTGATTGACAATTGTGATAAATGAGACGAGAATATCTGACTACTGTCAATATTATTTTGTTGTTATAAAGACACTAATTCACGGAGAATTATTATGGATACAAAGCATTAGATGCCACACAAGGGAAATTCTCCATATTTTCAAAATTCATACGATTATTGAGCCAATCCGAAGTTCCAATGACTTGTATCAAAGTGATACATGTTTACACCATCATGAAAAAGACCATTCTATTCTCAATTGCATGTTGAGAAATAAGATCTATCTATTGATCATAAATAGATAATCATTAACTAAATCATATTATTGTTTGACATGATCCTCAAATTCAATGAA
This sequence comes from Viscum album, assembly GCA_963277665.1. Classification (NCBI taxonomy): domain Eukaryota; kingdom Viridiplantae; phylum Streptophyta; class Magnoliopsida; order Santalales; family Viscaceae; genus Viscum; species Viscum album. The sequence continues at coordinate 196,656,098 of OY728152.1, read as the reverse complement.
ATCTGTTAATGGAGAACACATCTTCCACAATAATAAGGTTATGCATTATTCATTCATTCAAATGGAATGATGAAATGATCCATTCATTATCTATGATTGGATTAATGGAATGTTGAAGATCATGGATTTGTTATTCCAAAAAGAAAATAAAGATGATGTTTGAAGATGAAGAAGATAAGAGGAAGGGTATTTTTTTATTTTTCTATGGAATAAATTCATGGTTATAATTTCTTTATAAAAAAGTATATTTGGTCAATACCTTTTCGAAAAATATGGGCCAACATACAAGGCTAGCTGAGGACCTAAAACCCCATGCCTATGCGGGACCTGATGGTCTACTTTACCCAAGGGAAGCCATCAGGGCCAGCCTGCAAGAGGTGGATGGGGGCTATGTATAATCCCCAAAGTATGCATAGTGGGAGCTAGGTGTGTTATCAAGGAGGCAGAGTGGGTGCTAAGAGCACACCCGTAGAAAGAACTGGTGTGGGCGGCACCAAAGGGGAGAGAGGTGTAATCAAGCATTGTGGCCACACAACTTGATTGATATATCGATCCTTTCCGACATCTCTGTTTCGGTGTGGGATAGCCTAAAATTATCAGGAAGTGATCTTAGCCATCCGATACATCTCAGACATGTGTTCCACTATTCGATCAATCATGAGATTGATCTCGTGTAGCTGGGACATCCATGTGATCCTCACAATTTGGTATTGGGGCACGACCATATGGACTCCTTCACCATGTCTTCTTCAACCATCAATCATCCCGAAATTGAAACTCGATGAAAAATCCATGCACCCTGCACAATAATGACTCTTGGAACATTTGAATCTTGAACTTACAACATGAGAATCATCCAAAACAAATGATACCATGCATGCGACTATGTTTTCTTGAAAGCATCAAAATAAAGGAGGTTTTACATGGCTGACGAAAATGGGGTTGTGAGGCCACATAATGAAGCTTGAAGATTTCAAGAAGATTCTTTTCATTCATTACTCTTCGCATGCGTGTGAGAATTATGCTCACCGATAAAGAAGGTCCCACGTTGAATGGATACAAACTAAGATACTCATTGTAAAAATTATCCCACGTTTACAGATTTCCAAATATCATATATCTTTTACATTCAAAACATGTATCTCACGCCATATCCCGATGGTTTTAAATATTGAAGGATGAGTCACCCTCACTTATAAAAGGATGATCCTAAGACAAAACATGGTGCTTCTATACCGTAAGAAGGAGATACTATTTCTTCGAAGAAGCAGAGCTATGGTGAAACTCCCTGTTTCGCGAAAGGTAGAGGTACTCTGCCGATTTGCTATGCGATAGAGAAGAGCATACTACATCCCTTTGAAACATGCTATGAACTCTCAATGGGTCTTACAAAGAATAAGTCTCGTGCACCCCTTTCATGATGGAGAGCCACACACCACTCGTGGTTTGCAATGAAAAGTAATGTGAACCCCTTGGTCTGCGAATTAAGGCTCACCCTTTGTACGAAGGAACCCCATGAACATGTGACAAGTTTTAATAAACCCTTGTTGTGCTTTGTGGATGCATTAACATAGGTACAAAACTAGTGCATGAACCATTGTGATACTGTGGGAAGGTACATGAGCCGTGAACCTCCATGGTTTCACAAAGAGAAAGAGATTTCATAGAGGGGTAGTTTACACATTCACTGACCATGGAGAATAAGAAAAACCCATGCACACCATTGTTACACGCATTCTAGTTGTGAGGAAAAAAAGAAAAAGAATCACATTCCTGATCCACATGCATACATGTTCATGAGTTTAAACCACATTCATCTAAAGAAAAGAAATTAATACAGTGCATGTGCACATGTGAAGAAGGAGGAGGAAGAAATAAGGAATAAAACACACAAATGAATGCATCCATTTGGGTTTAATAGACACACAATTATGTTGATCCGAAAATATATGATAAGTGTGTGTGTGCAAAGAACCGATGAAATGAAATTTTGTGTGATATTTTCTGAGGAAAATAAAGAGAATGTGTGTGTGCTCAAAAGGATATACCCAGTGGGTTTCCACACAAGGAAGGGAGAATAAGGAGATTGTGCAAGAATGCAAGCATTCACATGCACACGTGAAGACACCTAAAAGGAATAATCAATATTTTCAGTGTATGTGAGTAAAAAATAATAAGAAATACCATGAAACTCGGGCATAAACCATAATTAATTGAGATATAAATAATAATAAGGTTGCATTCCCTCAAATCCATGAATGAGGTGAATAATTATTGAGACTGAAACCTGGTATAGTTAAATAAGATCTTTTATCTTAGTTGAAAGTGTTTGAGAATCCAAGAAGAGAGATAGTGCTAATATTGTGGAAGATCCTTCATTCATAATATATTCTTGAATATGATTTGTGAACAATTGGCACTCATTTGAGTGAGGCCAGGTCATCAGAAGAAGAAATAATTGCCTGAGCAATGTTGAACTGAAGACTGATAAAAAAGGTGATCATATTTATTGAGAAAGGACAAAAAACCTTACAAAAGTCTGTTGAAGATTTATTAAGTGATTCACGGGAAAGGTTGTTTCAGAAATCATGTGAGTGAAGATCATAAGATCCATCCATAGTTAATCAAGAATCATCTCTTGTGAAATAAAGGAGGAAGAATACTTTATTTGGACTCTAAAGCAGGCCAGTAGGACTTTGGTAACACTATGGGAAGTAGTATAATGAACCTCCTCTGGGTATCATAAGAGATACATTGGGACTCTGTATCTACCAATGTAACTGATAATAAAATTATAGTTTAGAATCTGTGTTGTGGATAATAACAGACACATCAAGGAGTATGTCTTTGAAATGAACCTTGTAAATCCTTGTGTTCAATGCCTTTACATTTAGAACATCATTTTAGGTATGGCTGATAGACAAAATAAGAGTTAATTGATGATTTAACCATACATAGAGGTTTAATTGAAATAAAACAATTAGTAAAAATATTTAAAGGGATCAATGATTCACCCCCTCCCCTCTCAGGGATTCACAATGATCTGGGCACTTCAATTTGTATTAGAGTGTTGTTACCTCTAAAATATCCAAGGGAGATTTTATAAAATAACGATTTCAGGAAATGAGTGAGCAACCTCAAATGGAGATTTGTTCCAGTACTCAGAAAAATAGAAATAAGAAACATGAAAGGAATGTGAGGAATAATCTTAGTGCTAGGGAAAAGACAACTTCTTCTAAATGATATCTTAAAGGTATAACATGTTATAAATCCTTCTATTATTAATCTTCTGATAAATCACGTTCAGGCTGTGATGATGATAGATCAATTAGTGATCTTGAGTTTTCACTCAAAGATCATCTGAATAAAATCCATAGAGAAGTTTCAAGACATATTTCTTCAAGCATTAGTGCACTTCATGATGAAAAATTTTAGCCAGAAGAAGAAGCTAATTCCTTGGAAGAAGCATTGGATAAACGTGTTTTCATATCCATTAATCTCATCAAACTAGTAAAGGCAAAGGAATAATCAATTTCTATTTTCTATGAAATACATGCCCAAATTACATAATAATCTTATGGAAGAAATTGTGAGAAATAATTCGTTCATATTGTATTTGTAGAAGCTTTCAATGAACTTTAAAAGTTACACAATGTCTCTATGGGTGTCAAAGCATCTCAACAGGATGAAAAAGATGATTGGGTAATGGAGTGAGAAATTTCATTGCAATAATTCAAAATAATGAATGAAAAACAAATTATAAAGCTTAAGGAGAATTGGGAATGAAAAATGAGTTCAGTTGAGGATGAGAAGAACTCTCTCAATATGAAATGTTTTGAATTGGAGGTGATATTTAGAAATCAACAATCACCCCATGATGAAACTTTGTAACCAACTAGAATAAGATATGTTTCCACTTCTATTTTCATTAAGGATAATGATTCCAAATTGAGTAATAGATCATCCTTCTATCCAAAGGAAATATCCTCTATGAAAAAGGTAACATCAATACCATCTTGTAATCATGTTTCTAAATGTGTTTCCAGAAAATGTGTATGTTGGAAGAAGAATTCTAAACAAATATGGACGAGGATAGGTGATAAGAATCCTACTACCATGACTAGGGTGGATAGGATGAAAAAGATGGAATATGGATCCCCACATAGAGCACAACACACAAGAAGTAATCTCAACAACCTCTTGTATAATATATCTAGAAGTCAAGATTTGTGGGTCAATGTGGGTGTTACACCAGTTATGGGAATTGTGCCTTAGAATGATAGTACAATCCTTTAAATTAAAAATCATAAAGGAAGCCCACCTCAAGGGGGATCAATGTAGAGAAAAGGAAGAAACATCCACTAATCCAAAATAATCTATACATTGCAGATAGATTTGAACTGATAGATAATATCTATGATGTGTGCAATTGAAGTGGTCATAAGGTTGGTACATGTCAATCTCAACATGTATCCAAAGCTGATAAGAAAAGAAGATCACAGAAGATGGCTAGGAAAGAAGAAGCATCTTTTGGAAGTAAGAATAAGAATAGTGCAAAGAAAAATTCTCCCATGTAGATTTCAAGAAGTATGAGTGAGAAGTATTTGGATTCTAAATCAATAAAGTTAAGTGGTGTTGGTTCCATAAACACTACTAATAAAAAATGCTTCTACTGTAGAATGATATGTTATACCATGGATCACTGAAAACAATCCATGGGACTGAATGGAAGAAATATGAACATAAAAATAATATTAATCCAGGAGAATACAATTATTGTAGATAAGTTTTTTATGAATGGTAACTTTAAAGTATTGAAGAATCCATGTTCATGCTCCAAGACAGAAAATGTCAAGAAAGAGTGTTTAGTTATCTGTCCTAATCAATTGAAAATTTCATGAGAACTATAAAGAGATGAAAATGAAGTTCTAGATAAAGCTAAATAAAAGGGGAACATGTCATTCCAAATGAATAAAAGTTTGTATTCCCTAAGAGGTTTTCAAAACATAAAAACCCATGTGTATCACAAGTATTGTGTGTGAGGTTCAAGAAATCTAGTCACACTATTAATATGTGTATAGAACTTATTCCATCTCATGAAGAATTTCATAAAAGAATGAATATTGCACTAGGAGATTCTAGTGCTCTAAAATCAATTGAAGAAAGAGGGTTCACACACAAATAGTTAGAAGAATTATTGTTATCCACCCAAGCAAAACCATCATTGAAGATCACATGTTCAAGTGATAAGAGTATAAAAAATGGAACATCTTGGATGGGAAAAGCATCCTAAACATATTGTTCACATTAATGATGCAGGGAGATTCCATCTTATTCCCTTATACTTTTGTTATACCTGTGTTATGACGTTGAAGGGAATTGAATATGAAGGACATTCTTAAGATTAATATTCAATGAACAAAGTGTGTAACAACATGTTTCCCTCGTTATTCATGATTAGATAATAACTTGATGTGTTACACAGAGGAAGATCATCAACCTGAATATCTTGGATATTATTTGATGATATTTTCCACCAGGGTAAATCAATGGGATTGCACCACTTGAGTGGGAGAAAATATGAAGGATATGATATCAAGGATTATGTCATGACAAATCTTGAAATTCACATCATCTTAAGTAGCTGAAATGTAAGGTTTTCCAATCACACTTCCATCCATTTCTCTTAATTGTATTTATCATGTCATTTAAGGACGAGTGCTTGATTGATGACAAGATGGGATGAGAGGGGGAGATTTATCGTTTAACTTGAACCTTATAATATGTTTGGATATGTATGTTCTAGATTTTGCATTTCATTGATAAATCAGATGATATCCAATCCCTTGGTCAAGAATTGAACCATTCTGAGCATGATTTCACATGTATGGTTGTTTGTGGAAAACATTGAATACCTGGTTCATATCTCTCTTTTTTTCTACACCGGGTTTTCCCAAGTAGACTTAGAGTTGATTTACAAAAGGATCTTTTCTATGTGAACAATGTGACATCATCCATCTCTCATAAATATTCAAGAAGATATTCCTTAAAGGGAGGAGGACATGTTTTTTAGCAGACCCCATTACACCTTAGCATTTAGTTGCTAATAATGTAGAGAAAATACTGGCACACATATAGACCGATTCAACATGTTCTTAAGTGATATTAAAAAAATAAAAAGGGGGATATTGATGATCATGATGTTACATTTTTTGTAAATAAGATGTATATATAGTGTTAATTTTCAATATGTGTATAGAAAAGTCATTATTAAAGTTGGGATGATGATTGATGTGCTGGTGATAAAAGTGAAGTTGTTGACTCAGGGAAAATCTCACTTTCATTATGAATTGTATTAGTGGACCTGTACTATCAGTAGTTGTTGATTGGTATGATCAATGAGATGAGAATATCCCAGTGCCATCAATCATATGAATTTATTATAAAGATACTAATTCTTGGAGAATTTTTATAGATTCAAACCATTTGATTCCAGACTTGGGAAATTATCCATATTTTCACAATTCAGACAAATTTTTATCGAATAATAATTTCTAAAGACTTGTATCAAAGTGATACATATTTGCACCATCATGAAGAACACCATGCAATACTCAATTGCATGAGGAGAAAGAAGATCCATCCATTGATCTTAAATTAATGATGTTTGACTAAACTAGATGATTATTTGAGATAATACTCACAGTACAAGATATGTGTTAATATAGAACACGTCCCTCAAAACCAAAAGGAAATGCATTATGCTTTATGTGTATGAGGAAGGACGAAATTATCCATTCATCATCCATGATTGGATTAAAGGAATGTTAAATATCATGGATTTTTTATTCCAAAATGAAAAGAAGGATGATGTTTGAAGATGAAGAAGGGAAGTGGAAGAGGATTTTGGAATTTTTATGGAATATAATCTTGGTTACACTTTTTTTTAACAAATTGCATTGTATTATGTCATTTCTATAAATAGGGGCCAAAATACTAGGCCAACCGAGGACCTTAGACCTCAGGTGTATGTCTGGCCTGAGGCTCTACCACTCCTAAGGGAAACCATCAAGGCCAGGACACAAGAGGTGCATTGGGGTCATGTATAAGCCCTAGAGTATGTATAATGGGTTATAGGTGTGCGCATGAGGAAGAGTGGGCACTAAGAGAGCACCAGAAGGAAGAACCGGTGTGGGGTGGCACCAGAGATGGGAGAGGGGTAATATGGTGTCGTGGATGCATACCATGATTGATATAATGCTCCTCACTTGTGTCTCCATTTCAATGTGGGTGGAATAAAACTCTCAGGAAGTTATCTCATCCTTCAGATGCACCGTAGACACATGGTCCACCATCTGATCAATCGTGGGAACGATAGTGCACATATAGTCCATCCATCTGATATTCATGGTTCATGATTGAAGCAGAACCATCTTATCTCTTTCATAGTGTCATCTCCATCCTCTATTCATCCCGACGCCACAAATCACCATGAAATCCATGAAACCTCCAAGATAATGACTCTGACCACCATTTATGTAGTAACTGATTTCATAAGAATCAGCCGGAAGAAACAATACCATGCATCCAGCAACGTTTTCATGCATGCATCGAAATAAAGGAGGTAGTATATGTTCAAATCAAACAGAGTTATGAGGCCACATCATGAAGCTCGAATATTTCAGGAAGACTCTTGTATGGCGTTCCTCTTTTCATTCATATGAGAATTATGCTCACCGAGAAAAAATGACCCGCGTTGAATGGAAGAAAACCGAGAGACTCAATGTAATAATTATCCCACATTTGAGGATTTCAAAATTCTGTATATCGAATGCATTCAAACCATGATTCATAGAGCTTATCTCGAGTATTTTAAACACATTAGGAGGAGTCACCCTTTCCTATAAAAGGAAGAGTCTGAGACAAAACATGGTGCTACCATCTCATATGAAGCATCTATAATTTATTTGATGAAACCGAGCTAAGGCGAACCTCTCTCATTCGCAAAAGGAAAAGGTACCACTAATCATTTCTACGCAAAAGAGAAAAGGATCCTATTGCCCTTCGACAAGTGATATGCACTCTCAAAGGGTCTCACGAAGATGAAGTCTTTTACCCCACTTGTGTGATGGAGATCCATGCACCACTTGTGGTTTGTGAAGAGAAGAACCTCGAACCCCTTGGTTTTCAAAAGAAGGTGCACATTTTGTGCAATGGAACCCCATAAACACGTGACCAGTTCTAATAAACCCTTGTTGTGGTTTGTGGAGGAATTCCCATGGGTTCTCCACAAGTGCATGGAATTTTGTGATACCCTTCCAAGGTACCAAGTCCATGAAGCTCGTTGGTCTCATGAAGAGAAAGAGAGATCATAAATGTATAGTGTACACATACACTGTCATGACCCGTCCTCAGGGCCCGTGTCGTGACTACCCCAAGCCTTCCTTCCATAGGCTAGGGGCTGGTGACTAACACTAAAGGTGTAAATCCTGATAACTGGGAATCCATTGCCTTTATAAAAGTAAATAGAACACACATAGTACAAGCAGAAGTAATACACAAAGAACAAAAGGAAGTGCTGAAAAGTTAGTGGGCCAGAAAACAAACCCAACTGAAAGTACAGCTACAACAGAATGAAATTACAACAGAAAAAGACAACAGCTGGAAGAATTGAAACAACTCCTGGGTCGTCCTCCTCGGATCCTACCTGAAGGGTAGGTACAGATAGTGCAGCTCCTGGATCGTCCACCATGGATCCTACCTGAAGGGTAGGTACAGATAGTAGAGCTCCTGGATAATCCACCACAGATCCTACCTGAAGGGTAGGTATAGATAGACTCCACAACGCTCTTTCCAGTCATCCTACTCCGAGTATCGTCTCGTCGTGAAGTCCACCTCCGGATACTGACTCGTCGAGAGGTCCACCTCCAGGAACCGTCCAGTCCTCGAACACTCGGCCTCTGTCAGTGCTGCCCGATGTCTACAACCAACACAATGAGGTGCGGGCATAGCCCGTGCAGGGGTGAGTATAACAATACTCAGTAGGGACCCCTAGACCATCATGGTCTCTCTATATCGAACAAGGATAACCACAAAGCAGAAACACAACAGAAACCCCTTACATAGGTATAAGCCCATACTTATATCAATGTTATCAAGTAACCCATCTCAATCTTGAGGAAACACAAAGGTTACGATATCAACGGATAACCACTACCGAGGTATATTCCCATACATATACCTAAGTTATCAAGTGACCCATCTCAATCAAGAGGAAACACAAAGGTCATAGACTTAGCTCAAACCAGGATTTTCATTATTGAAACCGTAACTGCTGAGGAGCCCCGCCTCTGGAGTGTACAGTGATCCTGTCACTACTCTGAGGTACTGCTCACTAACCTAAGACTGCTGAGGTACTCCTCCTGTTGAGTACCGCGGGCCAGCCACCCAAACACAGTAGTGCTTTCCGCCGGGGTATTCCACCCACACACAGTAGTGCACACCCCCTAATAGCCTGTAGAGGTACTCTCTAGACAAGTACCGCGGGTCTGCACCCAAACAAAGTAGTTCTCTGTCCACCATGGGTCTTCACCCAAACAAAGTAGTGCTCCGTCCACTGGTCTAGTCGACTCACTCCAAGTCGAGTCGGTCAAGCAGTCATTAGGTCTCAGTAATCTATACGGTCTATGTACCCCGTACGCTCATCTCCGGGAGGGTTTTCTCCACGAGCTACTGGTCGATACTCCAAGTATCTCAAATTCCCACGAAGAAGTATCTCAAAGTACTGCCTCATCATAGGGGTCTCAACACAACAGACGGCGCGTCAATCGGACGCCCGGTCTGTGACTTATTAGCCTTTTCGTCCTAGGGGCCCGGTTGGTTTCATGTACGAACCAACCCGTCCATATCTCAACTGTACCCCGAACTCTCATTGGGTATACTCATAGGTACCTTTTCTCAACGTGATCACCAACGCCGTTGACGATTCATCAAACAGACGTCCGGTCCGAAAGTCATCAGCTTTTCCGTTCCAGGGGCCCGATTGGATTTTCGGTGCAAGCCAAACCAAACACTATCCAACTGCTCCAAATCTTAGGCAAATTATGCCAAAATTTCTGTCTCATCAAGAGGAATCCAACAAAGTCGACGGCACATCATTCGGACGTCCGGATCTCGAGATATAAGTGTTTCTGCTCCGAGGGCCTGGTTGGTTTCGTATCCGAACCAACCCGGCCGTACTCAAAGATGTCTGAAACCTTGACTGTAATATACCGAAATGACCGTCTCTATCCAAGGATCGCATCGCAGCTGACGGTGCGTTGATCGGAGGTCTGAAGCTCAAGATATGGGCGTTTGACCAAAAACTGCCCGAGAATAGGGGGTTCGGGCCCGGACCGACCCGGCCCGGGATACCCCCCTGGGTCGGCCCGAACCGGGTCGACCCGAACTGGGTCTGGGTCCGGCCCAATATGGCGTGACCTGGCCTAGCCTGGGCGGCCTGGCTGGTTGGCCTGCCGCGCTGGCGCGGCCGCGTGGCCCGCTCGGCTATCCGGCTGAACGGAACAGGGGGGTGTGGTTTCCCCCCTTGAATGAAGCTGCAGCCCCCGCATGGGGGCCACTCCCTACAAACGACGCAGCGGCCGGCGCCGCGTCTCCCTTTGTCCAGCACGGCCACGGGACCACCACCTGTCGTCGTGGCTTCAGCCGCAGAGGAGCTTCTTGGCGGCGTACCGGGCGCCACCGCCTCCTGGCGGCCGGCCGTTGCTGGCCGCCGTGCCTGCAAGGGGCGTCGACAGGATTTTCGGAGGCCCACCGGACGCACTCCGGTGGACCGTTTTTCCTGTGGTCTTCACCGACAGTCCTCCCAGGACCGACACTTCTCTGCTAAGCCTTCAAATCAACACTGCCGCCCGTTCCGACAATTTCCAACGATCCGCCGCCAATTAACGATCTGTAGAGCCTTCGAAATGCCGCAAAGGCGCAGCCCGATGGCGCCACGCTTCTTCATTGTTTCCGCACAGTGCCGCGGCACCGCGCCACCTTTTCTTGTGCCGCAACAAGAACAATAATAAAAAGGGGGAGGAGAGTCGGTCATGTTCATGGAGTCCGACATCCTCCCAACATTATGATAATAGGCGGCTCAACAACTATCAACAAAATAATAAAAGGCCGAGGATATAATCCACATAAATTAAACCTAACCCCCTATTACTTACCCCGCAACCAACCCCCAAGAACGTGCGATCTGCGGATCAACCAAGCAGAGATTGATCCGCGCTCGTCGTCCTTTTCTTAAAAGATAAGTGAAAATAAAATAAAGAAAATAAACAGCGATGGAAGTAATTAGGAACAAACAATTAAAATAATCCCCCTACCTCGAGCGTAGTCGTCGAACGAGGTTTGTCGCAGAAAGGGATGTCGCGGAATAAGGCTCCGTACATGTTGACGGAGATCGTCCGAGGACGAATGGTGTCTCCCTTCCTTTGACAGAGTAAGAAGGAACAGAAGGATGAGCGTCGGGCCATCGATCTCCAAGGAAGGCATATCTCACCGTCTTCCGTTGTCGGAGGTCGGCGTTCTTCGTCGATGGCGGTGTGTTCTTCGTGTTCTTCGCATTTTTCAATGAAGAGGAAGAACTTCAAGTCATAGAGATTTTTCTCCCAATCCTCTCAGAACCCAACAAATCTAATAAAATAAGAGTTTGCCTTATTTTATTTCTCAAGACAAGCATTTTGAAAAACAAAAACGAATCAAACAATTAATTGAATTAATTTCAACGTTTAAACCGCAAAATTAATAGAGGCGTTTAATATTTAATTAAACGCATGAGTTGACATAACATAAAAAAAGGGGGGGTACGGGTGTGTTACCTTAATTAATAGGGGTTGAGGAAGTTGAATGGGTGGAGCTGTTGTGGGCCCCACCCCACTAATATCCTACATAGTGGATTTTTTAGGATGTGGGTCCCACTCATCCATTTAGCTTAGGTTAACACTTCCTTGAATAAAAATAAAATCTGTAGCGTAGTATTTTATTTTATTCATTAGTTATCCTAATTAAGTAAAACTCCACCGGAGAAAACGCAACTCCAGAAAGGGTATTCTTAAGCAATTACTAGCCCTTCGGTTTCATCGGTGCCGTCAGATTTCAATTCCGAGCACCGGTTCAAAATTTAGAAAAACCCATTCGTTCGTTCATTGAACGTACCCGAGCTAATCTTTGGAAATTGATTCCGGGCACACCGGACCTCAGAATCTGGCACCGTCAGAAACTGTATTCTTGTAAAATTTCAATGAAAATTAAGAAAATGAATTTCCTTGAAATTTCCGGGTCTTTACATTACTCCCACCTCAGGGCTTTACATCCCCGTAAGGCTTTGACACAAACTAGGGATACAAAAGAGGTACTAAGCACACATCTGAGCCTTCCACTCCCATGTGCTCACCTAGAGGTTCCCACACTGCCAGTGAAAGCGCACCCGGGGAATCGACCGTCCTCGTAGGATCTGCTCCTGTCGATCCTCGATCCCCACTGCATCCTCTGTGAAAATAACCTCATCGCCAATTTCCAGCTCCCCATGGTCGATGATATGCATTTGGTCAAGCATGTATCTCCTCTGTTGAGATTCATGGAAGTCGTCATGCACCTGGTGCAACTAAGGTGGATGGGTCAAGCGGTAAACCACCTCTCCTACCCTGATGAGGACCTAGAAGTTCCGTTGAACCTCGGAGATAACTTGTCACCTTGGCCATATCTCCGTAAACCTCGTCGAGGTGAGACACGTATAAGGACGTGATCGTCATCCTAGAACTATAGAGGTCTCCAATTCCTGTTAGAACTTAAACTAAAAATTCATACTGCCACGATGGTAAGGTTGGCCGAATCAAGAGTGATCGGTCGCACCCTCCTATGCATGAGTTTATCCTGCACTGCCTGGGGTTTCCTTTTCACCAACCAAGGAAAACCCATCCTGACGTCGTATTTAAACCACAACCTTTTTTCCTAAAACCGTCAATTTGTGTATGAACTGTGATTGCCCAGTCCATACTCAAACCAACGTCGTAAGGCCTCGACAATGCCACCAAGAGATTCCAACCGAAACTCTCGCCTCGAGGGTCTGACCACACCATCAGTGTAAGTGTGACTATCGAGTCTCCTCCCAAGGTATCTCCAGACGTGAGTTTCAAGTCTACGGCTTACCAGAAACTCTAGGTATGTGACATGATTCATGAAAGGAAGGAATGATTCATATCGACGTATGTTACTAAGGCATCTAGTAGTGGACACAGGCAGTCCCTTGAATCATTTTTAGAGCCATTGGTTCACACTCCTTGACCGCATGCAGCCACACTCTTCCCCTGCCCTCCAGCTCCCTAAGCCTGGCGGGGACAACTAAGGCGGGTGGTTATAGCAAGTTAAAATTTACAGCACCTCATTCTGCTCTCCTAGCTCTATCTCCATGTCTTCTGCTTCACAGACTCATCTCTCCTTTATGATTCTTCTTATTGAAACATTTAACATGCCCGAGTCTCTAAGACTGGCGCCAACTTCCGGTTTCTTACTACACTATGCAGTCTTCATCCGCTCTAGGATGATATGCACTTTCCTTGCCTATGATCAGTAAGAGCTGCTAAGATTTCTCCTTTTCCGAAAAGAGAATCTCGGTCTTATCCCATGGATGAACCACTCCCATTGCCTAATACAGTCAATCCTGACATGAATGATGTATTCATTCCATGGATGACGTCGTAAGGCCCCGACAAAACTACCTAGAGATCCAATTGTCACTCTCGACTCCAAGGGTCGAGTCACACTGTCGGCATTAGTGTGAGGTCACTGGGTCTCCTCTAGTAGAAATCTCGAACGTGAGGGTCAAGTCAACAGTTTTTAACCGAAACCTCTCAGTATCAACCAAACAAAAGGATAGGAAAGAAAACAACACAAAGATAAGTGTCTTTTTATTACTTCAGCTCGTAGTACAAGACACAAATACAATAGGAACATGGAACTAGAAGTACCATGAAAAAAAGGAATCCACTAGTTACACTCTTATCCACCTTCTTATAGAGCTCTACTGCCTTGTCCACCGCTCGGATGTTGCTCAAGCACTGGCCGATGCTTTTGTATAAATGGCTCCTCCAACGTCTGCAGATCAACTGTGCGGGGAGTCAGGCAGTTACTTTCCAGGTGAACCTTCCTGCCGCATTGATAACACTTCCTGCTCCAAGTATGGCTGGCTCTGGTCCTCTTGGACCTCTGAATCATCTGTCTACTACCCGCAGATGACTCAGCTACTGATCAAAAAACATGAGAAGAAGGAAGCAGATCCTGAACACGCTCAGGGTGTAGAGATACTAGTACAAACTCCACCCTGAAGAAGGTCTCTAAGTCTCCCCATGTGAAGTTCATCCCCTCGGAAAACTGGAACAAGTGGATCCACCACCTGCCTACTGCTGCCTGAATGAGGCTGGCAGCAAAGATCACCATGAAGTCTGCTGGTGTCCCCACTAGCCTGAAGACTCTCACCACAACTTCCAGCCAATCCTCAACAGCCTACGGGTCCATCTCTCCCCGGAACCTAGGCGGCCTCTGGCGCTGGAACTCGTGCAGTGCGCTCAAGTGGCGTGCATCGCCTACTGCTGGGGCTGGTGGCATCGGTGGCCCAACGTATGGTAGTACCGCTAGTGCCTCCACTGGTGCCTCTACTGCAAGAGGGACCTATACCGAAGCCTCATCGCTCGGCAGGCTGTCAGTACGCACATCCCTCTAGGATCTACCTGGTCGTCCGTGAAAAGGCATCCTGAAGAAACAACGTGACATGGTAAAACGATTTATACATGGTGAGTTGACCTGGTTTGAGCGGAATTTTAAAAACTCTTGGAAACACATATGCAATTAATGTTTTCGTGCACTGAGATGGAAATCAGAAGTCAGGGTCCTGGTGTATGGATAGGTCAGCCGCCAGCACAAACACTGGACTCCCTGAACTGAAGACCACACTCGGTACCCTTAACACTATTGCTTCACAGAAAGAAAATATCACAGTTATAAGTTTTGCGGTAGAACTGAACTCCTCTAATACAAATTTGTCACGACCCATCCTCGGGGCTCGTGCCATGACTACCCCAAGCCCACCTTCCATAGGCCAAGGGATGGCGACTAGCACAAAAGGTGTAAATCCCAATAACTTGGAAGGCATTGCCTTTATAAAATAAACAGAACACACAGAGTACAAGAGGAAGTAATACACTAAGAACAAAAGGATGTGATGAAAAATAAGTGGGTCAGAATACAAACCCAACGGAATGTACAGCTATAACTGTCCGCAAGTACAATAGAAGAAGACAACAGCTGGAAGAATGGAAACAACTCCCAGGTCATCCTCCTCGGATCCTACCAGAAGGGTAGGTACAGATAGCACAATTCATATATCGTCCACCACGGATCCTACCTAAAGGGTAGATACAGATAGCGTAGCTCCGGGATCATCCACCACAGATCCTACATGAAGGGTAGGTACAGATAGCCTCCACAACGCTCTTGCTCGTCAACCTCCTCCGAGTATCGTCTCATCGTGAAGTCCACCTCCGGATACTGACTCGTCAAGAGGTCCACCTCCAGGTACCGTCCAGTTCTTGAACACTCGACCTCTGTCAGCGCTGTCCGACGTCTTCCACCAACACAATGAGGTGCGGGCATAGCCCATGCAGGGTTGAGTATAACAATACTCAGTAGGGACCCTGAGACCCTTAAGGTATCTCTAAATCAAACAAGGATAACCACAGAGAAGAAACACAACAGATAACCCTTACTTAGGTATAATCCCATACTTATACTTATGTTATCAAGTAACCCATCTCAATCTTGAGGAAACAAAAAGCTTACGATATCAACGGATAACCACTACCGAGGTATATGCCCATACATATACCTATGTTATCATGTGACCCATATCAATCGTGAGGAAACACAAAGGTCATAGACTTAGCTCAAACAAGGATTTTCATTATCGAAACTGTAACTACGGAAGAGCCCCGTCTATGGAGTGTACAATTATCCTATCACGAATCCGAGGTACTTATCACTATCCTAAGACTGCTGAGGTACTCCTCCTGTCGAGTACCACGGGCCAGCCACCCAAACACAGTAGTGCTTCCCGCCGGGGTATGCCACCCAAACAAAGTAGTGCACACCCCCTAATATCCTACAGAGGTACTCTCCGAACGAGTACCACGGGTCTGTACACAAAAAAATTAGTGCTCCGTCTGCCCTGGGTTTGCACCCAAACAAATTAGTGCTCCTTCCACTGGGCTAGTCGACTCACTCCAAGTCGAGTCGGTCAAGCAGTCGGCTACACGGTCTCCGTACTCCGTACACTCGTCTCCGGGAGGGTCCTCTCCATGAGCTACTGGTAGATACTCTAAGTATATCAAAGTCCCAAGAAGAAGTATCTCAATGGACTGCCTCATCATAGGGGTCTCAACGCAACAGACAGCACGTCAATCGGACGCCCGGTGTGTGAGTTATTAGCTTTTTTGTCACAAGGGCCCGGTTGGTTTCGTTTACAAACCAACCCGGCCGTATCTTAACTGTACCAAGAACTCTCATAGGGTATACTCATAGGGGACGTCTCTCAACGTGATCACCAACGCTGCTGAATGTTCGTCAAACGGACGTCCGGTCTGAAAGTTATCAGTTTTTCCGTTCCAGGAGCCCGGTTGGATTTTCGGTACAATCCAACCTGGACACTATCCAACTACATCCAAATCTCAGGAAAATTATGCCAAAAGTTCCGTCTCATCAAGAGGAATCCAACAACATCGATGACACATCATTCAGACGTCTGGAGCTCAAGATATAAGCGTTTCCGCTCTGAGAGCCCGGTTGGTTTCCTATCCGAACCAACCCGGTCATACTCAAAGTTGTCCGAAACCTTGAGTGTAATATACTAAAACGACCGTCTAGATCCAAGGATTGCATCACAGCTGACTGTGCGTCAATCGAAGGTCTGAAGCCCATGATATGGGCGTATGAACAAAAACTTCCCGAAAATAAGGGGTTCGGGCCCCAACCGACCCGGCCCAGGACCCCCCCTGGGTCAGCCCGAACGGGGTCCGGGTCTGGACTAATAGGGTGTGGACCGGCCCGGCCGGATGGCCTGCTGCGCTGGCCCGACCGCATGGCCCGCTCGGCTGTCCGGCTGAGCGAAACAGGGGGGTGCGGTTGCCCCCTTGAATGAAGCCGCGACCCCCGCGTTGGGGCCGCTGCCTTCCAGCGCCGTGTCTCCCATGGTCCCACGCGGCCGCGGGACCGCCACCTACCGCCGCGGCTTCAGCCGCGGCGGAGCTTCATGGCGGCACGCCGACTGGATTTTCCGCAGTCCACCGGATGCGCTCTGGTGGTCCTTTTTGCCTGCGGTCTTCACCGTCGGTGCTCCCGGGACCAGAACTTCTCTACTAAGCCTTCAAATCACCACTGCGGCCCGTTCCGACAATGTCCGACGATCCACCTTCAATTAACGATCTGTAGAGCCTTTGAAATGCCGCAACGGCGCAGCGCGATGGCACCACGCTTCTTCATTGTTTTCGTGTGGTGCCACTGCACCGCGCCTCCTTTACTCGTGCCGCAACAAGAACAATCAAAAAAAGGGGGAGGAGGGTTGGCCGTGTTTGTGTGGTCTGACCTCCTACCGACATTATGATAATAGGTGGCTCAACAACTATCAACAAAATAATGGATATAATCCACATAAATTAAACCAAACCCCCTATTACTTACCCCGCAACCAACCCATAAGAATGTGCGATCTGCGGATCAACCGGGCAGAGATTGATCCGCGCTCGTCATCCTTTTCTCAAAAGATAAGAGAAAATCAAATAAAGATGATAAACAACGATGGAAGTAATTAGGAACAAAAAATTAAAATAATCCCCCTACCTTGAGCGTAGTCGTCGAACGAGGTTTTTCGCGGAAAGGGACGTCGCGGAAGAAGGCTCCATACACGTTGACAGATATCGTCCGAGGAGGAACAATGTCTCCCTTCCTTTGACGTGGTAAGAAGGAATGAAAGGAAGCACGTAGGGTCTTCGATCTCCGAGGAAGGCATCTCTCACCGTCGTCCGTTGTTGGAGGTCAGTGTCCTTCGTCGGCAGAGGTGTGTTCTTCGCGTTTTTCGACGAAGAGGAATAACTTCAAGGCTTAGAGATTTTCCTCCCAGTCCTCTCACAACCCAACAACTCTAACAAAATAAGAGTTTTTCTTAGTTTATTTCACATGCCAAGAATTTTTAAAAACAAAAACGAATCAAACCATTAATTGAATTAATTGCAATGTTTAAACCACCCAATTAATAGAGGCATTTAATATTTAATTAAACGCATGATTTGACTTCAGTTAAAAAAAGGGGGGTGCAGGTGAGTTACCTTAATTAATAGGGGTTGAGGAAGTTGAAAGGGTGGCGCTCGTATGGGACCCACCCCACTAATATCCTACCTAGTGGATTAGTTAGGATGTGGGTCCCACTCAACCACTTAGTTTAGCTTAACACTTCCTTGAATAAAAATAAAATCGGTAGCGCAATATTTTATTTTATTCATTAGGTATCCCAATTAAGTAAAACTCCAACCGAGGAAACGCAACTCCAGAAAGGGTCTTCATAAGCAATTACTGGTGTTGTGGTTTCATCGGTGCCCTCAGATTTCAATTCCGAGCACCGGTTCAAAAGTTTGAAAAACCCGCTCGTTCGTTCACTGAACGTAACCGAGCTAAACATCGGAAATTGATTCCGGGGACACCGGACCTCGGAATCAGGCGCCGTTAGAAACTACGTTCTTGTAAAATTCCAAAGAAAATTAAGAAAAATATTTTCCTTGAAATTTCCAGGTCTTTACAAACACTACCCTTTGAGTAGAAGAAAACCCAATGCACACCCGTGTTACACCCATTTAGGTTGTGAGGACAAAAAGAAGAATAAGGGATTACATGAGACACATGCATACATGTGCATGAGTTGAAACCACATTCATGAAAATAAAAAAAAATAAGATAGTTGGTGTGCACATGTGATGAAATAGGAGGAAGAAATAAAGAATGACACCCACAAATTAATGCACCCATTTGGGTATGAATAAACACACAAATATGATGAACCAAAAATATATAATATGTGTGTGTATAAAAAGAACCAAATAAAAGAAATTAAGTTTGATATTAAGTTAATAAAAGAAAGATAAAGTGTGTGTTCTTAAAAGGTTATACCCTGTTGGGTTTTCACACAAGTAAGATAGAAGAAGTAAATTGTGCATGCATGCATGCATGAAAAAGTACACATGAAGACACTTAAAAGGATGAATCATGATTTTCAATGAACCTGTGTAAAAAAGAAGAACTATTTACATAAAACTCATGAATGACGCATTATTAATTGATATATCCCAAACAAGATGTTTGGATGCCATGAAATCCATGCATTAAGTGAATAATTATTGAGACCGAAGGTAGACAGTGTTAAAGAAGTTCTTTTATCTGAGTTGACAATTCTGAAGAATCCAAGAAGAGAGATAGTTTTGATATTGTTTAAGATCATTCTTAAATACTATATTCTTGAAGAATTGGTGTGAACTATTTCCGCACATCTGAGTGAGGCCTGGTCATCATTAGTAGATTTTAGAAATTCCTGAACATTGTTGATCTAAAGACTGACCATAATGGTGATCAGATTTATTGAGCAAGGCCAAGAGGCCTTACCAATGGCTATTGATGATTATATAATATATTCAAGAGCATGTGTTATTCAAAAATATTGTGGGGGAAGATCACATGATCCATACAAAGTGAATCAAGAAGCATCTCCTGTGAAATCTAGGAGGAATAAGTCTTCAGTGGGACTCTAAAGAAGACCAGTGGGACTCTGGTAATACTGTGGGAAGCAGTATAAACATCCTCTTGTGGGACATAGGAGAGATACATTGGGACTTTGTATTAACCATTGTAATTGATAATAATATTATAGTGGATAATCTACGTTGGGTAGAATAACAAATACATCAAGGAGTATATCTTTTAACTGAACCACATAAATCCTTATGTTCAGTGCCTTTACATTTACATCATCATTCGAAGTAAGGATGAGAGACCCCAGAAGAGTTGATTGAGGATTTAACCATCTATAGAGGTTTAATTGATATGAATCAGTTAGTAAAAATATTTAAAAGGATAACTGATTCACCCCTTCCCCTCTTAGTCATTCACACTGATTTGGGCACTTCACCTCCTTCTCTAATAGTTTTCGTGCATTCACTTGTCTTTATGGTTTGTGTTTCCATCCATTTACATTCTAGAACATTCCATTGGTTTCTTTGGATTTTCGAAATGATTTATAATTTTTTCCCCTTACTTGTGAAGTGTTTCTATGAATTTATTTGGGGTTTTGATGACAAAAAATTGGTGATAAATGGGTTTCAATGGTTTCTTTAATAAAGAAACGATAAGAATTCATGAAATGACTTTGATAAAATACAAATTTTTATTTTAAGGTGATATTGGATTCTTTGGGGTGGTTTTTCCCATGGTTCTAATTTGGGAAGATTTTTGGGCTTTGAGTTAGGTGATATGTGTGGAAATTATGGATTTTAATGATGTGATTCTTATTTTTTCCTTATGGTGTTGATTTAAAACATGTACTGTTTCTTGAAATAGATTGTTTCAAAGTAGATTGAAATGTGCTTGTGTGAATGTTGGTTTTTTAGAAGAAAAGTGTTTTATTTCAAGTGATCTTTGTAGTTAATTTTCTTAAACATCTTCCATGAATTGTGGAAGTGGTGTGAAGCATGTTTGAAAATGGTTTTGTTCTGTGAGTTTATTTTAAAGAGGATTTTCCTATTCAAATGTTTTGGTTTTATTGGTGACTATCTTACTGTATTTACAAATAGGTTTTATGAGTTTTCCAAGTGGTTTGAAATGTGTTTCCAAATAGCCATGGTACCATGAGTAAATTAAAATGTGGTTGCAAATGTGTCTCAAAATTATGGTCAGATTTAGAATTTTAAGATATTTTTTATTTATAATTAGTATAAAGTCCCATTTTTCATTTTGATAAATGTCATTAAAATCTTGTGGTGTACCAAACAATGGAATGTTTGGAACATTGAAACATGGATGGTTCTTAATTATTATAAGGGTCCATTTGGAAATATTATGCTATTTATACATTTTTATATTGGTTTTGAAGTAGTGTTGTATGTAGATTTGGTTTTGGAATGTGTTTCCCAATTAGAACATGATATAGTTTTGGGGTATTGTATTAAAATTCACATAATGTGAAATGATTTTTGGTACTTTTTCTAGACTTAAGAAGGATATTTTAGATGTGATTTGATGTGGAATCTCAGGTGGCATTTTGTCATGTTTTGAAAATAGATTGAATATGCAGGTAGCATAAATCCCTAGTTTTATTTTAATATAATGTGCAAAATGTTTTTGATTATGGAAATTGGTGGTTTACATGTAATATTGGATTGTGTTTATAGTGTTCTTATTAATGAATAGTATTTTCATGCATGTTCATGATGACTTGGAATATGTTTTGAAACTACTATTCCTTGGGATGGGATCACCTCTTGTGTATTATTTACATGAACTTGTTGGAATTGAGTCCACTATACCATCTGTTGTGTTTCAATATAGTGGCTCTTCATGAGAACATTGTGGGTTATTGTTATTGTACCATTTCTGGTCAATTGTAATTATTATTATTATTATTATTATTATTATTATTATAATCATTAGATTCCGGGAAATCATCTATAGGGTCATGTGACTATTTCATGTTGATTTGATTAGATAGGTTGGTACCCCACTTGAAATTATCGGTCTTTTGGGGAAATTCCACTGTATTTCCTAGATTAGAGTGACAATTGGTTGTTGAATATGGATCTAATCCATATACTAGAAGGTTAGTATGATCTGAGTACCTATATGGATATCTATAGGGATGTTTAAGAAGCTTCCATGCTTATCAATCTATTTTTTTTATTTCTGAAGCATGTTGGGTATTGGTTTTCCTAGGTTTTCATATTTTTTTGGTATCCTTTACTTCCTGAACAACCCCATTTTTATTGTCTTTTATTTTTTTATGTGATTTTTCATTTATAGATGGGTTGTATAATGTTAAAGCATTTTTGAAAATAAATGTTTCATGGGTTATTTAAAAAAAGGAATTTGTGGAATGATCTGTTTCTCTTCATTAAATGATAAAAATAATTTTTTCTAGATGATTTCAAACTAGTGTTTCTGGAATATGTTGGGAAAGGAAATGTATGGACTATATAGTGAATTCTCAAGGGGTTATTTAAGATCACACCATACTTATACCATTTGATATCAGTAGACCTTAGTTGTTTTGCATGTTATAGTTTCTGGTTCCAGTTTTCCATTAGAGCATGTTGGTCTTGTGGTTGGATGTTTCAAAGAGGTCATGTGGATATCACATTGTGTGGTTCAATCCTAGTTTTTATTCTGGATTTTTTGTTCAGTATTTGTTGTATCTAGATTGTTTTTATGCATTCATTGATATTAATTTATTATTATTTTTTCGTGCAATTTATATTTTATTTATTTTTTCATAGTTTATTATTAAAAAATTAACTCCCTTTTTGATTACATTGATGTTCTTCACTGGTTTCGTTCTTGTGGGGGTTGGAAATTCCCATCAAGCCATGTCTCAAATTTGGTCAGGTGTCTGGTTGGATTGCATCCTGACTTTTTTTATGACACAATTTTGGGGTGATTTATGTTAAATTCATTAAGTTACCTAATTCATAAATTTTTCAAATATTGTTTTAAAAATTTTGTAGGATACTTAATATTTAAAAATTTTAACACCTGGAGATTTTGGGAAATATTTTTTTTCTAATTATTTCAATCTTTTTTATATTTTTCATTTCATTTAAAAATTAATATAACATGTGTTATATGAATGAACCTTGTTGTTATTACATTGAATGCAACACCATATTGGGGTTTCACTACATGAAAGACTTATATCATCTTTCAGTACATAGAACACTTTTTTTGGCTTATGTTGCACACAATATCGAGTTCTTTTGATAGCATGTGTTACACGTAAGACCATATTTTTCCAAAAAAAATATATTATTAAAATAATAATTTTTAATATATAAGATGTATCATAACCGTAAAATTAGAAGTTATAAATATTATTAACTAAATTATGAAAATATCTGTTTTATAAGATGAATTATTTTGTCACCAATTAATTATAAATGAAAATATATACCAATTGATTATAAAGGAATGAATTTTATTTTTAGGCTCTAATAGTTGGTTTGTATTAATAAACTAGTTTATGAAAAATTATTGAATAATATTAACAAAATGTATATTTTAAATAATTAATATAATATTTTTGATATCCATTCGATAAATTTTATATGCATAATGGAAGAACAAACTGAATTTTACCCATATAACCCAAAAACATTCGAAGGGTAATTTTAATGCCTTTTAATGGTTAACCCATGTTAAATCTAATTTTTGAAACTTTTGGAATTTTTATATGATAAAATAAAATTATAATTAGAAATAGGGAAATCAATATTTAATTTTTTTGAATTTTTTGTAATTTTCTGATAAGTTTCATGTTTTGATGAATTGGGAAAAATACATTTTTTTTACTGAAAATATTTTTTTATTCTAAATTAATTATAGTGTTACATAATATTAATGATAAGTTTTAAAGTATAATTAGAATATATTTTATCATTTAATATAAATTATATTATTCAAGTAAATTTCACATTGAATTTATAAGTAAAAAACAATTAAATCTTTTGGATGTTTTCACATTAGAAACCCATTTTCTAATTATGTCAATGGGGTTAATTTAAAATTAATTTTAGAAAACTATGAATTTTAAAATATGAAAAATGGATTTAAAATTTAGAATCATATTGTACAAATTTATTAATTAGGTCATTTTTATTTGTGTACAATATCAACGGTAACATTATAATTTTTATTACAATGGTTGAAGAAGAAATTGAGTAATTAAGGGTAAAAATAATATTATAAATATTAAAAAAATTATCAAAAAACATATAAAATATCATAGGATGAATTTAATTTGACATATAATACCATTTTATTAGAAATATAAATTTTTAATGGTAATATTTCAATGAAAATTATTTAGATATTATTAAAATTAAAGAGTGTGAAAAAATGTCACACTCTTACTTTTAATAAGAATAATAATTTTAATATGGGTATAAAAAGTGGATATGCTTGACTATTTATATTATTCATAAATATTAAATTTTCGTATTCATAATTAAAATTTATGATTAATTTTTAGTGAATAAATAGTTATCATAAATAATTACAAAATGATAATGAAATAATTGATCAATTGATGAAACTATCAATTAAATGATATTGGAAATATTAAAAGAAATATAATTTGACTTAATTATGATGTTTCATGAATTTTAAGGGAGAATATAACATTTTTGGGGTGTTTTATTTTAATTAGTACAAATTTATCATGTTTTTGGTTTTTGTTTATAGTTAATGTCATGAATATTGTCAAAATCGACATTTATGATATTTTATGAAAATAATATTTCATTAAATTATTTAAATTTCAAAAAAATATAAGCTATGTAAAATGGTATTAGATATGGTCTAAAATATCATAAATTTTCCATTTATGGGCAAATTGAATCTTTAAAGGTAAAAATTACATTCCTCGTAGTTTAGAAAAATGTGTTGGCATAATTATAATTAAAATGAGTTAATTAAGGGTTAATGAAAATGATAAGGATTAAAATAACACCAAGATTTATATAAAAAAAATTATTTATGAAATTACCTCGAAATATAATATTATCTTTGAATAAATTTCTCTTTTTATGTATTTGTATTTATATTTAATTTATTATAATTTCATATGTTTCCATATTCAAAAAGTATACCTTGCCTCAATTATAAATGGGAAGCTCCACCCTAAATTATACAGATTCCTTTGAGAATTACAGCTTGATTAAAACATTACATTTTCACATACCAACTTCCATATCAACATTATAGATTTGATGGTTTTCCAAAATCACCAACTCTATAGTAATTTAGTGTATATCTAAATGAATCGTTTTGGAGAAGAGGTAGTCTCTATAATTGATCACTCTCTTCTTCTACCATAATATACATACTTAAAATATATTATATATATCATAAAATAATAACCTAATAATCCCCAAAATTTTCAAATATTATCATTATTATTAACACATCATTACACAACCCCATTCCCGTCGAACAAGAAGTGAATATATTGATAGTGAGTACGTACGACTTACCGTCTCCACGTAGAGAAAAAATTCATTCTCAATCGCTATCTTTTATGAGTGGTAATTATGATGGGTTTAATTTTTATATATGATATTTATTAAATAATTATAATTATTTAAATATAATAACATATGTTTCTTTTACCATCCAGTATTTTGGAAAAATAATAAGGTCTCTCATATGTATGTATGGCATACTATCTACATGATGTGATGTGATTCGTTTTTCATATATATTTCACATCGATAGCGAGGGGGAAAATATTTTGAATATATATGATGTATTTATGACTCTATAATTATTATATATATATATATATATGCATATATTTCATTTACAATATTTCTTTTCAAAATAATAATTAAACGGAAACAATGTTCATGCGTATGTACGACCAGACATCTCCATGAACATTTTATTCCATTTCATATTTATATTGATTGTAAATTATTATATATATTTGTATAATGAATATATATCATATTTATATCATTCATTTCATTCTATAAATATTAGAATCAAGATTAATGTACGATGATCAAGAATGACAAGTTGAAACAAGCGAATATTACATGAAATATAACACTAAAAAGTAATGGTTAATAAATAGGTAACATATGGTCAAATGTAAATCAGATATGGTATTATAAAATTTAATATAATTCTATAAAATATTTTTTATGAAATTATATTTATTATACCTTAGGATTGAACAAGTATGAAGAGATTCAAGACATAGGGTAAGGGATTTATGTATCACTTTTATTTTTTTGGGACACATTCATTATGAACTACTTGATTATTATATGTGGTGTATATACTTAAAATTAATATATTTTACAAGTATTATAATTAATAATATTTTTATCTTCATATAAATATTATTTCATTTATTTAAAGGGTCAATATATTTTACTGATTGTAATGGAATGAGTAATCACTTTAGAAACTCATCAAAAAAATTTATTGTTTCATTTTAAGTATCTACCGTTGAATATCATCCTTTAATGTCCATGTTTTCAAAAATAATTTTCAAAAATATTTTCTGAATTATCCTCTAGATTTTTAAATTAAATTTTATCTTTTTTTTTAATTTTTATTGCATGGTCAGAAAAGAATAATTTTGTAGTTTTCCAAATGAGGTACTTTGATACTTTTTTGAAAAAATTACAAAATGAATATTTTCCTACATATAAAACACAACCACAATTTTCCACCATCATAAAACCTTATTTATTTGATTTTTATTATTAAATTTTCTCGGTTTATTTTCAAATAAAATTTATTCTTTGAAAACCACATGTCATTTTAAGGGAATAAATTTTTTTAAAAGAAGAAATGATATTTTAATTAAGAAATAATATAATGTGATCTCTCAAGATTATTTTCCATCTATTATAACTCTCATTTATATCACTTATGATCTATTGGGGATTTATTTAAAATATATGATCCTTCATATTTATATTTATATTTTATGTCTATTATAGACTGATATTTATTAAACCCAATTCTTTTCCATTGGTTATGATATGATCAAATGATGTTTTTTACCCATTTTATTTCATGGGTCATGATATGTTGAATGATTTATGTTCTTCTGGAAGATATATATATATATATATATCTATGTGTGTGTGTGATTTTCATTTTGTGACTTGTGGGACCTATATATCCCTCTAATTTATTGGGTAAATATTTATTTCTCATGAGATAATTATAAAAATATTTAACTAGATTAATCCATTACAGATGATGGGGAGTCTCTATACACTATCAAAATATGGGGATACCTAATAAATAGTGGGAAGATGGGAAAACATGATCTCTTATAAGTAATGAACTATGACTGGGGATGGCGGTGTGTCAGACCAAGTAGGTGTATTCCCCTATGATGTTATGTTTTATATTTTGGCAGTGTGCCTTGAATTTTAGTGAATTATATTAAATGTTCATGTGTCTACCACAAATTTCATGTCTTATTCCATTATTATACATTTATTGATCATGTGTATGGATTATCTTATGTTTCATTTCATATGTAATCCCAATATTTATGACATGACTCAAGTATATGATCTTTGTTATATAGGGTTTATCCTCAAATTTAATTGTCGTTTTTTATTATCATATTACCCATTTTATGATTACATATCATCCATGATGACCATTAGTGGGTATCTGAGCTCTCCCTTTTCTTATTTTTCCATTCCATATATTTTATGGAATTTTTTTATGTAGGAGTACTAAAGGGAAATATCATTGTGGGAAAAAGTTATGATCTTCCACCAGACTAGATGTTTTTGTTCCATGTTTCAAAATTAAACTTATCTAATATGGTCTATGAGTGTGTATTTGTATAATTTCTAAAATTTTCTTCACAAATGATGTAATATTAATTTATTAAAATATTAGGTCACTGTCGAAGGTATCATAGCAAAGGTTTAGTCGACCTTTAGATATTAAGATGAGAAAATGTCAGTGATATCTCTAGAGTTATTTCAAAGGATATGTCTAGAGACGTCTCTAAGGATGAGTCTATTTTTATTTTATAATTCTAGATTTCTCATAACAATCATGAATAAGAAAGTATTAAACCAAAGTTGTCATATATTGAAATATTATAAGTAATATTTATTAATTTTTTATTTCAAACACTATGATAAGCTTCTTACACACTATGACTAATGATTCTTATCCCATGGCTAGAACATGAAGAAACCATGTTAATGATGTCTAGGATGGGAAATGTAATGATTATCCTCTAAGGAAACCAAAATTTATGGGATAAGTAATAAAAAATATTACATATAAATATATATACTAACATAATTTATGAATCATGCTATAATTACAAATGAGAATAAGAGGGAACAACTTTCTCTTGAGTCTTTAATGATGAAACATCAACCTTCATTCAATTATCCTTCTGAGCCACTTGTTTTTAAATAATGGATCAGTACCACAGAAATGATATTTTCCATCCTTTAGTGTTTGGAACTGGAAAATGTCATTTTGGTTGTCTATAGTCAGAATTGGATCAGTGGTGGAATCTATTTAAGAACATGAGGGGATAAGAATTAATTGATTTTATGTAATTTAAAGATTTAAAGGAGATATTGTTTAGTATGTACATCCCTCATAATCTACAGAAAAAGTTGGAAAAGATTTCCTTGAGCTTTTGGAAAATTATGATGAATCTATTGGTTCTTAGGAGGAACAATTACATGAATTGTAAGGTATGATTCTACGTTAATCACCTAAACTTAAAGTAAGGGTTTTTGATTCTTCAAAGGATTAAAAAAATTCCTTGGAGTTTTTATCTACAAGATATTCAAGTATCTATGAAGATATTGTGTTTTATATTGTCATGGTGGAAATGGAAGATAGAGTTATATAACAATCTCATGGTTTTGAAAAGAAATGGAATATGTTTTTTAAAATAAAATATAAAAAACATGGTGAAAAGAAGTTGAGAATTTATTTATTCTCAATGTGTAGATAGAAGAATGGTGGAGACTTTCTTAAGGGGACTGTGAAATATTTCAAGTGTGGAAAAAAAGACCATCAGAAAATTGAGTGACATAATGGCAGGAAAAGGATAGTCTATGATACAAATATAGAGAAGGATTCATAGAATTAACAACACACACTTCGATGCTTCAGGAGTATGGAAAATGGTCATTATGAAAATAAATACCAAAATCCATGGGTTAATGTTGACGATCCATTCCAAAAACCACTCAAATATCAAGATAAAGTGAAATCTCTAGAAAACGTTATTCGTGATGTGGAAAATGACAATAAAGTTGTGGAACAATTGATTATTTACAAAATAGAATTCAAGAATAATGTTTTGGATGTAATTTTATGGTATTAAAGATAAATGAAACATCTATGTATTGGTCCACTATAGTTTTTACATAATTATTTAGGAGAATATGACGAATCGTACTGGAAACCATGAAATTTTATTGCGGTAATTTTATGATATTTTTAGAAAACACATTATTAATAATAGGGTAACCACTAATACGTGCATGATGTTGAGATAATTATATGTGTATAAAGATATTTTAGATATTAAGAACTAAATTTTATGGTATATAAATCCTTGGAATATAATAGGGTTTTTTTGAAACGTTATTTATGCTGTCATACATGAAGTTTACAAATTTTGGACATAATTAATATATCAATTAAACAATATAATAAGGAAAAAAGAATTACTTCAATAAGGAATTATGGTAATTCATTTTATTACCATGTTTCAAGAGAATACATGATTAAGGTATTCAGATGATTGGAATATGAAAACCAAGATCTAGCTTATGATATATTTGGGACAAATGTTTACTAATTTGGTTATCATATTTCAATTATATTGGACTCACATATATTGGATGGTCTATAAGGATAACCATTTTTGTAATGGTTTATATTAAAATTAAGAATTACATTTTAGATATTAATTTATTAACATGGCATTGGGGGATTTATAATTTTTGGAAAACATGTTATAACCATTTTTTTGAGATAATGATAGATGAAATGACGTATAATTCAAAGGATCTTATGATTTTCTAATATATAAAGAATGAAAAATTCACATTCATTCCATGGAATAGGATAATGTAGTGTCTTGTATTTTTCCATGTATTATTTTTAAATATTATATGGAATTATTAGAAGACCAGGAGAAGATATGGCCCATCATCATGAGGCTCTTTGATCCCAGAATGGTGGATCAGACTTTTTTTATGTTAAGGGAGTCGACACTTGTGTATGATTGTGGAAGTTTCCAAATGGATTCTTGGATTAAAAATATGAAGGCACCATTGCGTCTGGGACGATGACTTTACCTATGAACGGGTCTAACCTCGACCGGCACGGGTCGAGAGAAAAAGATAATTTTCGGACGTTTCTTGTAAAAAGAAAATAAAATAAATTCTCAATGTTTATTTTATTTTATGGAAACATCCACTGTAGCATGGTGGCAGGGTAGATGTTTCATTAAAAAATCCCATGCCATAATGACTCAAGAATGGAAAGCATGACTCATTTATACCTCCGCGTATTTTGAATGCCAAATCAAATTCCCCTTTTTATTTGGAAAATCGAACATCGATCATTGGTGGAAGATTGACAGGAAACTATGGAGAAAAATCTCAGTGAAGAACGACGATGGATTGAAGAAATGAATCATTGTGCCAATGAAGTTGAAGGATCTCGATGACGGTGGCAGCATTACCCATCGTTAGTGATCGATCCCTTCATGAGGTAGGGGTTTATTATTTAATTTCTTTTCCCCGCTTTTGATTTAAATGACGAACGCAGATAAATGATGATCAAGTTGATCCGCGTATTCGTACATTATTGCGGGAGGGTTTTATTGGGATGATTCAGTGAATTTTTCCATGTTGAATTGTTTTCATTTATTCTGCTCCATCTAATCCTACTAATGAGAGCGAATCAGCGCCATGACGAATGACGACGAAGGTTCATTCCTCTATTTCATTCATTGGATTTTCTTCCCCATTTTTCTTTCGTGTGTTCTTCACATTCTTCGTGGGTTGATGAAAAACGGATCGTTGTTCATCAATTTTCTGATGTAATGATCCGAAATTGAAGATTCTACACCACAATGACCTTTAGGAGGTGCAACAACGATAGCGGACAACAAATAGGACCGGATTGGGAAGGACATTTTTTCATGCATTCTTCACATGGGTAGATCGTTTCACTCATTCAGAGATGATCAGAGGCCCGATAACAACGACTTCGGATTTGTGGTGTTAGGGTGACCAAAACCTCGTATCTTCATGGTGATCGGATGGCTGAATCAACGATCGGGGCAGCACAGAAGGCACACCAGTGAGGAGCATCATTTCTGTAAATTTCTAGAATAGACGTTGTGTACATTAGAAGAACATGTTGTGTAATACTGGTGGCTGGTAGGGTTTTGAGAGTCAGAGAGGAATCACACAGCGTGTGACCCAGGTCACACGACCTGTTGGACTTTACCCGATGCTCGACATGTATTTTGGGAAGTACACAGACACGAGTTGGAATACACTGCTTCAGATAGCACAGTGTGTACTCTCTACGCAGCATGGCGGAAGTGGCTACACATGACTCGGTGTGTATCCAGGGGATACACAGACACAATATGAAGTACATGGTGTACTAAATCACATGGCCAGGCGAGACCAGTAATGCGGGTCACCCCGTGAACCGATTACACGGGTTGGATTACACGGGTTGATGACCGTGTACGGGCACATGGCCAGCGTACACGGAGCCAACCCTAGTCACTCGGACATGGCGTGTACACCATACTACACGCCATGTACTATCGTTTCTACACGACCATCCTTACGACATGGGATATTTTACACTAGCAGTACCCATTGTCAGATAACACGGCATGTAACACTCCTACACGCCGTGCACTTTTTGAAAATTGGCATGGTCCACTTGTTCACAGTATCTTAGACAACATTCATTTGGTTTAGTTCCTCTTATTCTCGTTCCTCTAGAGGTCAGGCATCATTTCCTTCTATAAAATTATGATCCCATCAGCAGGACTTTATGTGATAGATTCAGTATCCCTCTAAGATGCTTGGAGTGAGATCCTCTATCTAGTCATGACCCTCGGTAGAATCAGGTATCGACGTGACCAACACTACCGGGTGATGATCCTATACCAAGCTGGTGAATCATCTAGCTGGTGAATTCGGATGAGTCATGGTATCCACCATGGCCCTGAAAATGATCCTCATCTATGTATCATTATCTTTCCCTCTTAGGAGTGTGTCTCCCATAATGAGTGCTTCTATTTACCATGATCTTCCCACTCAAGAGTGTGTCTCCCATAATGAGTGTATCTACCTCTCGTCACGTTTCTTGACAAACAATACTTCTTAGAAGGATGCCATCAGAGCTACCAGACACGTGAAGTGTGTTCTCCCAAAATGAGTACTTCGAGGAAATCATCGAACTGAATCCCTAACGGGGTATGTGGTTGTGTCACTTGTATCTATACTATGGGTCTGGGTTTTGAGTATATCTTGATTTTGATCTTCTATTATATGTTTAGTATAAATATACTGTGTAGAGCTAACTGTAACTTTCCTTTGGGTACTTTCTTTGTGTTTTTTGGGGTCCTCTAATGAGTATTGTTATACTCACCCCTGCACGGGCCTTTCCCGCACGTGTTATGGCTTGTGTAGACTAGCTGCCTTTTGACAGAGTCCAGGGTGGATGAGGACATTAATGATCTTTCTATGTTCCCTACAGGCCGGGGCATTCCTTTGTCTATGAGCTACAGTCCTAGTACGTCTTTGAGTTTACAAGTTGGACGTTGCAGTTTTTCAGACTCTTGTTTTTGGTGGGCCGGTATTCTGGCCTAGTTTACTTTCAGTACATTACATTCCACCGTACTCTGTTGGTTGGGTTTAGTTTTATGCATGCATCTTGTTCCTTAGTGGTATTTACATTTCAGCAATTGTGGTCTTGGAGATGTGTGTGTGTGTGTGTACAGGTTCTTAGGCAATGCCTTCGATGTAGTAATATGCCTACTCTATTCTAGTCACCAGCCCCTGGCCTATTTGAGGCTGCTTGGGGAGTCACGGTGTGGGCCCCATTTGGACGGGTCGTGAAGGAGTGGTATAAGAGGTGTTCGGTTCTACCTTAGGACCATGAGTCTGTGAGATTGGTTTGGAAGACAGTGTTTAATGTTTCGAGATTGACTTTCAGGCTGGAGACTCCAGTGTTGGTGCGACGACCGACATATCCATACACCAGGACTCTGATAACCTACCTTTCGACTCGGTACATGAAAACACTAGTTGCATGGAAATAAAATAAAGGTACATGCATCATATAGGAATGAGTTGTGTTTTCCATGCCCTTTGTGTCATCTATCCATATATATTCATTGACCGTGGTACATCCTATTTCCTTACATGATTCTGCCACGATGCATACCTGCTAGGATGCAGCATCACGATCACGAGGATAACCCCCTCGATGACGAGGTTTTGATACAGGGACCAGTTCCCCAGGAATTTCCACCAGGTGGTGCACCTGCTATACCACCACCAGTGGAGCAGCCTGTGGCACCTTCAATGCAAACCGATGAGGAGCGTAGGCTGAGCACGCTCCATGAGTTCCAAAGACAGAGACCCCTCAGGTTCTAAGGGAAGGCCGAATATCAGGCGACTGAGGACTGGCTTGAGGCGGTGAGCAGAGTTTTCCGTCTAGTGAGGACACCAGTAGACTAGATGGTGATCCTAGGAGCAAGCCTTCTTCAGGGTTCGGAGGGATGATGGTGGATTATGACCACATATACCCACGACAAGGAGACTCTTTCATGGACAGAGTTTGAATGACTCTCAAGGAGGAGTTCTCTCCGGTTACGATGAGAGATTTACGCATCCAGGAGCTTCTTTAGATGGAGTAGGGTAGTTTGATGATACCTGAAGAGTCATTGAGGTTCAACAACCTTTCCTGGTACTCGATAGATTTGGTCAGAGATAATTACTTTAGAGATCGGACCTTAGAGTGAGGTGTGTGACGAGACATCCAATCTAGTGTCGTGCCTCTATGGATTCCTCCATATGTTGGAGGGGTCGAGTGGGATTTGGTGATCAAGAGATTCATGGGGGAGAAGAAAGACCTTCCAGGCAGCGGATGTGGTAGAGGATCAGGGAGAGCTGCAGGTGGTGGAAGATGCTTCGATCTACTTCCACCACCACGCCCAGGAGGTCTGCATGAGGCTCAAGAAGGTGGGGGACAGGGGCGAGGACAACTGCATGCAGTCAAGGCGTACGACCCAGGGACTCCAGGGATGATACGAGGTATGATATGTGTCTTCTCTACCTTATCTTACGTACTTATAGACACAGGTTCCTATCATTCCTTCATCTCACACTAGCGCAGAAAACGTTTTTTACGTCACCATTTTTTACGTCGGTTATATAAAACCGACGTCATAATATGTAAAACGAGGTTTTTTATGTCTGTTATTTAATAACCGACGTAAAAACCTGTGTTTAGTACACCTTTAACATAGGTTATTTTTATAACCGACATTATTAATCGCGCGGCTTCGTTTTTTACGTCCATTATACATTAACCGCCGTAAAAAACAGAAGCGGGGGGCATTTGTTACGTCGGTTATTCAATAACTGACATAAAAAACGCGGTTTTTGAAGGCCTTTTTACGTCGGTTATTTTATAACCGACGTAAAAAAAGAATCCGCATATGTTTTTGACGTCGGTTATGGAATAACTGACGTAATAAAACGCGGATTTTGAGCCCTTTATAACGTCGGTTATAAAATAACCGACGTAAAAAAAGAATCGGATGAAGGTTTTTACGTCGGTTATTGAATAACCGACGTTATAAATGTTTTAAAAAAAATTATAACGTCGGTTATTGAATAACCGACGTGATAACTCATTTAAAAATTTACCCAGACCCGTGGATTGTCATTCGCGAGTTTACCTTCGACAGTCGCGACTCGTCTCTCTCGCGCGTAAACCCGAATCGGCTCGTCCATTTCGTGGGTTTAGATTCGTTTTGCGATCATCGTTTCTCATATTTAATCTCCTCGGATCAATCATCTAAACTCGCAGCACTCAGGTAATCCTCCCACTCGTTCGTTTTTTTCGCGGATAGTATATATATATGTGTAGTGATTTTTTTGTTGAAACTAGCTAAGATTATTCGATTGCGAACCCTTTTAACTCGTTTTGGCACCATAATCTTATTTATCATCCCTAGATCTATTAGTTCGACTTTCAATATTGACTAATTTTATGATTTCACTAATTTTTCATCATTTTCTATAAATCCCCGAGAGGGTTGGGGCGTGTCCATTTGGATGGGTTGCCCTTTTACAGTTGTTACTACTTTATTCACACACAACCATGTCATAGGTGCATGGATTTGGGATCACATCACCATTTTCACCCCCTGCAAACAATGTTTCACGAGGAGGACTCGCCAGATTTCCCCTCGGCATGTTAAAAATTTTAGATACCCTCTTTTCAGCAAGTAAAAAATTAACTAGTTTTTTTCTTCACTACTTATCCAAATCAAATAAAACCACCATTCTTTCTAGAACCTCTACTAGATCCATTGCATCCATCAACATACATATTTGGATCTGAAAGCATCCCTTAAGCCTTATGTTCGATGCTAACATCCTTTACTGATCTATAGAAAATATGATGGTATGCTAAGCTCTCCATTTAAAAGACAAACCACACCAATTATTCATCCTCATCATGAGAAAATGGCACAACATCTGAATTTCTGATCCAATCTCTTGGGTCACTGAACAAACATTAACTCCTTCAAAGCCACACCTAGAATAGACAACCTAATGTCGAGTTCCTTCTCTATCTATTGAAACTCAGTTCTTCTTCCACACCTAAAAACATTCTTTGAATGGCCCAACTTCTTGTTATGGTAAATTTTCAGTGATTCCAGGGGGGTGGGAGGGCTATCAAGAGGGTTGGGGGTGTCCAGGGGGGTGTCCAAGGGGGTAGGGTGTGGGGGGTGGTGTCCAGGAGGGGTAGGGGGCTGTCCGGAGGGGTCGGGGTGTGTCCAGGGGGGTTTACAAGGGGTTGGGTGGGTGTGGGGGGCTGTCCAAGGGTGTGGGTGGGTGTTGGGGGGTGTTGGGGGGTGTCCAGGGGGGTGTCCAAGGGGGGTAGGGGGTGGCGGTGGTGTTTAGGAGGGGTGGGGGGGGGGGGGGCTGTCCAGAGGGTTGGGGGTGTCCAGGGGGGTGTCCAAGCAGGTCGGGGGTGGGGGGTTGTGTCCAGGAGGGGTGGGGGTGCTTTCTAGAGGGGTTGGGGGCTGTCCAGAGGGGTCGGGGGGTGTCCAGGGTGGTGTCCAAGGGGATGGTTGGGTGTGGGGGGGCTGTCCAAGGGGGTGGAGGCCTGTCCAAAGGGGTCGGTGGGGTGTCCAGGGGGGTGTCCAAGGGGTTGGATGGGTGTGGGGGGCTGTCCAAGTGGGTGGCGGCCTCTCCAGAGGGTATTTGGGGTTGTCCGGGTGGGTGGGGGGCTGTCCAGAGGGTTGGGGGATGTCCAGGGGGGTGTCCAAGGGGGTTAGGGGTGGGGGTGGTGTCCAGGAGGGGCGGGGGGCTGTCCAGAGGGGTCGGGGGGTGTCCAGGGGGGTTTACAAGGGGGTGGGTGGGTGTGGGGGGCTGTCCAAGGGTGTGGGTAGGTGTTGGGGGGTGTCCAGGGGGGTGTCCAAGGGGGGTAGGGGGTGGGGGTGGTGTTTAGGAGGGGTGGGGGGGGGGGGGGGGGGGCTGTCCAGAGGGTTGGGGGGTGTCCAGGGGGGTGTCCAAGCAGGTCGGGGGTGGGGGGTTGTGTCCAAGAGGGTTGGGGGTGCTTTCTAGAGGGGTCGGGGGCTGTCCAGAGGGGTCGGGGGGTGTCCAGGGTGGTGTCCAAGGGGATGGGTGGGTGTGGGGGCTGTCCAAGGGGGTGGCGGCCTGTCCAGAGGGGTCGGTGGGGTGTCCAGGGGGGGTGTCCAAGGGGTTGGATGGGTGTGGGTGGCGACCTCTCCAGAGGGTATTTGGGGTTGCCCGGGTGGGTGGGGGGGCTGTCCAGAGGGTTGGGAGATGTCCAGGGGGGTGTCCAAGGGGGTAGGGGGTGGGGGGTGGTGTCCAGGAGGGGCGGGGGGCTGTCCAGAGGGGTCGGGGGGTGTCCAGGGGGGTTTACAAGGGGGTGGGTGGGTGTGGGGGGGCTGTCCAAGGGTGTGGGTGGGTGTTGGGGGGTGTCCAGGGGGTGTCCAAGGGGGTAGGGGTGGGGGTGGTGTCCAGGGGGGGTGTAATATCTTACTATATTTTGTTTAAAAAATAATATTCAATAATATTTTTTTAAATACACATCGATTTGTTTTATATTTCAAAATTGTTTACATTCAAATTATGATTTTTTTCATATAAACATATATTTGTCTTATCTAAAAAATAAATATATTTTTGCTATTTGTTATAGGTAATAATGAGTCGAAGTTGGATTACGACACATCAAATGAGCAATGAATATGAGGAAGGTGTTAATGCCTTTTTGGAATTTGCTAAATGAAATGTTCCAAGTAGTGACATTTTTTTCTGTCCATGCCTGAAATGTCTGAATATGAAGAAGTTGAAAAGTAGAGAGATAAAAGATCATCTGATTTGTCATGGTTTCAATCCGATTAACAACCCTTGGATTTGGCATGGCGAAACTGGACAGAATGTCACTGATGTTAATGAATCGCAAGATGGTATCTCCGATGGAATTGAAGAAATGATTCGGGATATTGTAGCAGAACAAATTGAGATAGAACCGACAGTTGCACGTCTATATGGTGATGCCAAAAAACCATTATATCCTGGTTGTACAGATTTTACGGTTTTGTCGGTGGTGTTAAGATTGATTAACCTGAAGGCGAAACATGGATGGAGTGACAGAAGTTTTACAGAGCTGCTACAATTGATGAAAGACATTCTTCCAAAAGATAACGATCTTCCAGATTCACATTATAAGGCCAAAAAAATATTATGCTCGATGGGATTGGGTTACAGGAAAATACATGCCTGTCCAAATGACTGCATTATATATAGGAAGGAATATGAATTTCTGAAAGAGTGTCCTAAATGTGGGACATCACGGTATAAGGTGAAAGAAAAATCACAAGCTGATGTAGAGATTACAAAGCTCCCTTCAAAGGTATTTTGGTATCTTTCTATAATTCCTCGTTTCAAATGTTTATTTGCTAATTCACATGATGCAAAAAGGTTAAGATGGCATGCTGATGAGCGGGTATGTGATTGAAAAATACGTCATCCAGCTGATTGTCCACAATGGAAGAAAATTGATGCCCAGTACCCTACATTTGGAAATGAAATTAGAAATCTGAGACTAGGCTTGTGCACAGATGGAATGAATCCATACCGAACCCTCAGTAGCACACATAGTTCATGGCCTGTTTTATTGGTAATTTACAACCTCTCTCCTGAAGTTTGTATGAAGCGCAAATATGTCATGTTGAGTATCATGATCTCTGGTCCAAAGCAACCCGGCAATGATATTGATGTATACTTGTCACCGCTGATTGATGATTTGAAACTGTTATGGGCTGATGGTATTAGGGTGTATGATTCTTATAAAATCGAATATTTTCAACTGCATGCAGTGCTTCTATTCACTATAAATGACTTCCCAGCATATGGAAATTTGTCTGGATACAGTGTTAAAGGGCATAAAGCATGTCCAATTTGCGAACAACAGACGTCATATTGTCAATTGCATCATGGGAGGAAAACAGTGTACATGGGTCATCGAAATTTTTTGCCTATGGATCACCCTTATAAAAGACTAAAAAAGGCATTCAATGGCTCACAAGAATTTGATACTGCTCCAAAACCATTATCCCCAGATTTGTATTTTGAGAGGGTGAAAAACCTTGATGTGACATTGGGAAAGACACAGAAATCAGGTAATGATAGGCATATTTGGAAGAAAAGGTCAATATTTTTTGAGCTACCATATTGGAGGTATCATGAAGTCAAACATAATATTGATGTCATGCACGTGGAGAAGAATATCTGTGATTCTTTGATCGGATCATTGCTAGATATTAGAGGAAATACAAAAGATGGGATGAATGCAAGGTTAGACCTACTATCAATGGGAATACGTTTGGAGTTAGCTCCAACTCCTAAAGGAAGACGGACATTTCTTCCCCCGGCTTGTCATACATTATCTAAGAGGGATAAAAGTAGCTTCTGTCAGTGTCTTCATGATATCAAAGTGCCTCAAGGTTATTCTTTAAATGTCAAAAATTTTGTCTCATTGAAAGACTTGAAGTTGATAGGTATGAAATCACATGATTGTCACGTCATGATGCAACAAATTCTACCAGTTGCATTGTGTGGAATATTTCCCATCCGTGTCAGAAAGACTATAATGAGGTTGTGTTATTTTTTCAATTCAATTTGTAACATGGCGATTGATGTGAATGCTTTGAAAATTTTGGAAAAGGATGCAATTTTTATACTTTGTCCTTTGGAAATGTATTTTCCTCCAACTTTTTTTGATATGATGGTGCATTTAATGATTCATCTGGTTCGAGAAATAAAGCTTTGTGGACCTGTATATCTTCGTTGGATGTATCCTTTTGAAAGGTATATGAAAATATTAAAGTGATATGTTAAAAATCCATATCGACCTGAAGCCTCCATTATTGAAAAGTATATTTCTGAGGAGGTAGCAGAGTTTTGTACGAGCTACCTGGCTACGGCGCAACACATAGGTTTGCCTCCATCTCGCCATGAACGGGTTAATAATGATGGAAAGGGGATTCGTGGCTTGAAAGTCAAATCACTGTCAGCTGAACATATGAAGAAGTTAGAATCATACATCTTGAATAACATAGCTGATGTTCAACCGTATATCACATTGCATATTAATGAGTTGAAACAATGTCATCCAAAGAAGAAAGAAATGTGGATTTTGAATGAGCACAACAAAACTTTTTTGCCATGGTTTAAAAAGACCTTTCTTGGTAGATCAGATGTATCAGAGACATTAAAATGGATAGTGGGTGGTCCATCTTTAAATGTGATAACATGGTCCGCTTATGACATTAATGGCTATACATTTCATACGAAAGCTCAGGACAACAGAAGTGCAGTTCAGAATAGTGGTGTATTGGTGTTTGCAGAAGCAATGCATTTTTCGAGTGCTAAGGACAGAAACCCAATTTCGGCATCAAGTGCATATTATGGAGTGATTGAAGACATATGGGAGGCTGATTACTTTAAAATTAATGTTCTTGTTTTTAACTGTAAATGGTTTATCGGTAACAACAGTGTCAGACATAATGAATTTGGAATGACACTTGTTAATCTGAATAGATTGGAAGACACAGCTGATTCTTTTATAATGGCAACACATGCCAAACAAATTTTCTATGTAGTAGATCAATCAGATATGCAGTGGGCTGTTGTTTTACAAGGGAAAAAACAATATGTTGGTGAGGATGAATTTGATGAAGATGCTGATTTATGTGAGATCCCTACTTCCATGGAAAGATTAACAGAACATAATGATGAGTATGTTGAAGACATGGTTTGTGCCATAAGGAACGATCACGACGAAGGAATTTGGGAAAACAATCCAACTGTACATTCCTAAAATTACAGGTAACACATGTTTATTTCTTGTTTACATTTAGTTTTTTCATATAATGTTAGATATTGTAAATTTTTTACTTATTAAAACATGTATCAAACCAAAATGATAAAACAATAAAAACCGTAAAGAGGAGAAGTCTTGGGCGCACCGGATGGCCTCTGGTGGATCACCGGTTGGCCGGTGGTCCAGAGCAAAGCTCTGTCTGGTCCACCGGCCGGCCGGTGATGAGCCAGCGGCCGGCCGGTGGTGATCCAGCGGCCGGTCGGTGGTCCAGACAGAGGAAGGCTCTATGTCTGGTCCACCGGCCAGCCGGTGGTGATCCAGCGGCCGACCGGTGGTGATCCAGCGGCTGGCCGGTGGTCCAGACAGGAAGGCTCTGTCTGGTCCAGCGGCCGACCGGTGGTGAGCCAGCGGCCGGCCGGTGGCACCAGGCAGTGGGCAAGTCTACTGCCTGGGTCCTCCGGCTGGCCGGTGAGCTCACACTCGCTGACCGGTGGACTCATTGAGTCCACTTTTCATCTTTCTTGGGCCAACTCCTTGGCAAACTTTTGCCTGTGTTTACCATGTTTATCATTGTTTAACATGCTTACCATATTACCAATGTTTACTATTATGTAATTTAGTACACTTTTCTATTTTCTGATTAAGTAGTATTACAATATTTGAATTTGTATATTTGTGAACTAATGTTTGTTTTTTTGATTTGAAGGAAAATGACAGATCAATCAGTTGATCAGCCTCATGATTCTGGAGATGAGCATATTGGTCATACATCTGGGGAGGAACATTCACATGCTCCTATTACGAAAAAGAGTTCAATGGTTGGTAAGCGTGGGTGCACACGTTTACCAAAATTATCACTTGCCCGCACGAAGGAGGAGAGGATAGTCGTGGAGTTTGATGATGATGATCTTCCTAGAGGTCCAAATGCTAAAGATTTTAAGGGTTTTGTAGCAACTCAGGATAAGAGCAAAGTAAGCATTCTCTATGATGATTGGAGAAGTGTGGATAAGGTGATAATTTCTCAGCTGTGGGAGACCATTTTGGTAAGATCTTTTTCTATTGTTTGACTGTTCTTTAAATGTTTCTAGTATATATAATATTTTTAAACTCTTTTTTATCAGATGACATTTGATATTCCTGACACTAGAGGAGTCAGGAAGAAATGCTTATCGTTGGCTGCTAGGAGATGGAGGGATTTCAAATCAACCCTCTCATCTGATTTCATTTATGGTCATATGAGTTGTGAGAATCCTTGTCGTATATATCCTTTTATAGATGAAGACACATGGATACAATTTTTTGAAAGTAGAAGAAAAGAATCATTTTTGGTAAGGGCAATGTAAACTTTTATAAGCTTTCTTATATAAATGATCTTATTATTGTTTTGTTAATGATTACTTATTCTTAATTTACAGCAAACAAGGAAAGCTCATCAAGAGATCCAATCTAAAAATGTATACCCTCATAGTTTATCTCGGGGAGGGTATGCATTATTGGAAGAACAAATGATGGCAGAAAAATTTCAACAACTAAGAGCTGAGTTTTCAAGCTCTGGAGAGGTGGCCCCTCCATCCCCTCCATCTAGACATGAGAAATGGAAAAGAGCTCGGATGGGCAAAAAAGGACAATATCTTTCGAAATAATCGAGACTCGTAGTTGAGAGGATTGTAAGATATCTATTTTATTTATTTAAGTTTACTATTTTCGTCATATATTTCCAATCATTATAGAAATGTTCAATTAATTATTACAGGACTCTCTTGAGGAGCAGAGTTCACAGGGGACATTTACACCATCTGGGAGGGAAGATATTTTATCTGTGGCATTGGGAAAGCCCGAACATCCTGGCCGTGTAAGAGGATATCCGGCAGGTGTATCGGTAAGAAAAGTGTTGCCACGTTCCTCAACTTCTAACGTTGAGGGAGTTTATAAAAAAAAATAGAATCCTTTGAGGCTGAAGTCCATAATATTAATG
Organism: Viscum album; assembly: GCA_963277665.1. Classification (NCBI taxonomy): domain Eukaryota; kingdom Viridiplantae; phylum Streptophyta; class Magnoliopsida; order Santalales; family Viscaceae; genus Viscum; species Viscum album. Next base: position 196,613,554 of record OY728152.1, on the reverse strand, counting down.
CGACAATGGAGGACAAGATTAGAGCATCGGTGCAGTTTATGTTTGCAGACTTGCAAAGACAATTTCAGGGTGCAGCTCCCACTCCACCTCTCCCAGTAGCTCCCACTCCCCCACCTCAGCCTGCGGACCCCATTTTTGATCCTCCTCCTCCGCCGCAGCTACCTACTTATTGTGAGTTGTATGTTGATGATCCTCAACATCATATAGTTGCATATGGGATGGTATATTGTATAGGAGATACAGTTCATCATCAACAGTTAGAGGTAGAGAATCAGAGGGTCACTGTACAGGATATTATAGATAGATCAGCTCGGATACCATTACCTACAGATGAGGTGACGACAGTTGGACATAGTATCGGCCATTTTTTACTTTGGCCATCCAGACTTCTTCGACTCATTACCATAGAGGTATGGATGTTATATCTTTTATTTTATATTTTTATTAATGTTTTATCATTTGAAAAATAATATATTTTTCAATTTATTTTTACATGAATACTTCAAAGGTAAAGAAATACTGTATAGACAACAACAAAGACAGATAGCTATGTCATCAGATGCAGATACTAGCAGTCTTGACAAATTGTCAAGATATTCAAATTTGTTAGCGGATCATTATGACTTTACAATGGAAGCTCATGTCTGTGGACGTGAACTAAGTGTGGGGATTATGAAAACTGATATCATGGAGTTTGTCACTGGAGATAAGTTGGGCATCAACGTGGTGCAAATTTTTATCATGTAAGTCTTAACACCTTTTCCATGCGTTATATTTATTATAAATGTATAATTATGTCTACTTTGTATTAGGTATCTGTATAAAATTTGTGAGAGGAATGAGCTGACAGATGTATATGGATTCGTGGACCCACAATTGATTTCCCCTGAAGCATGTGCATTGGATGAGGAACAAAGAATGCTTTATATTGCTGATAGATTTGAAAAGAATGTAATCACACAGTCTTGGATGATGCCTTTTTTGTGAGAGGTATGAAACACATCCCTCTCAAAGAGTTAATTATCTTTTAACATAAAAAACCACTAACGTTAAATTTCCTTTTATCAGGGATCATTGGATGTTAGGGGTTTTTTTCCCTAGGGAGAAAACACTTTATTGGATATTCTCTCTCCATGATGATGTGCGAGAAAGTTTTAAGAATATATTGGAAACGTAAGTTTCAATTTCACAATAGTTTTATATATTATAATGAATTTTAAATTTACCCCATTCGTATTATTTTCTAACAGGGCATGGGTCCACTTTCGAAAAAGCGCAACGAAAAGTAATTTCAAGATCAAATATGTACATGCGAAGGTAAATATCCATTTATAATTTGTACATTTTGATTTATTACATTAAAATAATATATTGAATTTACACTCATTCAAACAGAAATGTCATGAGCAACAAGGCATCATCGAATTCGAATATTACATGTTATGATTTATGTATGAAATAATAACAACTGGGACAGTTCTGAGTTTTGACCTGGTAAGATTTCCTCTTTTTCATAATATTTCAATTTGATTTATTCATTATACACATTGACTACTATCCTTTTCCTTTGTAGATTTTTGATGACCCTCAACCCTTTACTGCTGAAGATATCAAACACTTACAAGTGGAGTAGTCAAATTATTTTACAGGTTTGATTGACTTTTAGTTGTTTGTAATGTAAAATGTAATTTTGAATATTTTCAATGTAATTGCGTATTTCGTAGTCGTTTAGGTTGGATTTAGTTTTTTTTGAAGTTGACAGTGTATGTTTTGAATGTTATATAAGTGAATGTTTAATTTTTCTCTACTTCTTGTTTTGGTCTACTGTTGATGGTTTTTCTGGTCTGGATTTTGGTATGGGGGAGAGGTTCCAAGGGGGTGGGTGGGTGTTTGGGGGGTGTCCAAGGGATATGGGAGGGGTGTCCAAGGTGTGTTTGGGGCTTTCCTAGGGGTCGGGGGGTGTAAATGAGGGTGGGGGGGTGTCCAAGGGGTGGGGGGTGTCCAAGGGATATGGGAGGGGTGTCCAAGGTGTGTTTGGGGCTGTCCAAGGAGTCAGTTGGGTGTAAATGAGTGTGGGGGGGGATATCCAAGGGGTGGGGGGGTGTCCAAGTGGTGGGGGTGTCCAAGGGATATAGGAGGGGTGTCCAAGGGGTGTTTGGGGCTGTCCAAGGGGATGGGGGGTTTCCAAGGGGTAGGGGGGTTTCCAAGGGGTCGGGGGGGTGTCCAGGGGGTGGGGGGGCTGTCCAAGGGGTGGGGGTGTCCAAGGGGTGGGGGGTGTCCAAGGGATTTGGGAGGGGTGTCCAAGGGGTGTTTGGGGCTGTCCTAGTGTTCGGGGGGTGTAAATGAGGGTGGGGGGGCTGTCGAAGGGGTGGGGTGTCCAAGGGGTGGGGGTGTCCAAGGGATATGGGAGTGGTGTCCAAGGTGTCTGGGAGTTCTGTCCAAGGGGCCGGTTGGGTGTAAATGAGGGTGGGGGGGGGGGGGGGGGCTGTCCAAGGGGTGGGGGTGTCCAAGGGGTGGGGGGGTGTCCAAGGGATATGGTAGGGGTGTCCAAGGGGTGTTTGGGGCTGTCTAAGGGCTCGAGGGGGTGTCCAGGGGTCGGGGGGTGTCCAAGGGGTCTGGGAGGGCTGTCAAGGTGTGGGGGGTGTCCAATGGGTGTTTGAGGCTGTACTAGGGGTCTTGGGGGTGTAAATGAGGGTGGGGGGGCTGTCCAAGGGGTGGGGGTGTCCAAGGGGTGGGGGTGTCCAAGGGATATGGGAGGGGTGTCCAATGGGTGCATGAGGCTGTACTAGGGGTCGTGGGGGTGTAAATGAGGGTGGGGGGGGGGGGGGGGCTATCCAAGGGGTGGGGGGTGTCCAAGGGTTGTGGTGGGGCTCCAATGTGGTGGGGGAGGACTATCCAGGTTGATAGGTGGGTATAGATGAGGGTGGGGTTCAGTTGGGGCTTGGGGGAGGGCTAGCATGGTTATTTTTGTTGTTTGGTTTCTGGTTGCTTTTTGGTGAGAGCAGTGCAATTATTTTAAAAAAAATATCGCTTTCACGTCGGTTATTTTATAACCGACGTGGTAAATAAATCGGTAGGGATTTATCACGTTGGTTTTTTCGAGAACTGACGTGATAAACCGTTCCCGGGCCTTTTATCACGTCGGTTCTTAATATAACCGACCTGCTAAAAGGCCTGGGAATCGATTTACCACGTCAGTTATTGGATAACCGACGTGCTAAAATGTTTCCCAGGCCTTTTTATCATGTCGGTTATTTAAGAAACCGACGTGATAATAGGCCCGGGGAAGGGTTAATCACGTCGGTTATGTCATTACCGACGTGATAAACGATATCCCAGGCGTTTTATCACGTCGGTTTAGAAAATAACCGACGTGATAACCCCCCCCCCCGCACATATTTATCACATCGGTTATTAATGAACCGACGTGATAAACACCGTGATGTTATGGATGTTACGTCGGGTTTTAAATAACCGACATAAAAAACGGTATTTATAACGTCGTCCGTATTAACGTCGCCTAAAAACCGACGTAAATAATTAAAAATAACCGATGTTAAAAATGTTTTCTTCACTAGTGTCAACTTGTCTTGTGCGAAACCTTGAGATTCTAGTATAACCGTTGACTCGATCCTTATGCTTGGAGACACCGGCGGGAGGATAATCGATGATCACACACCTTTGCAGACAGTGTGATCTTACCCTTTGAGGTAAGAGTTTCATTTGGAACCTCGTGGTGGTAGCGTCAAGGCCATAAGATGTCATTCTCATTATAGATTGATTATCTTCGGTCCATGCGCAAATTTACTATTTTAGGCGAAGAGTGCAGTGTGTTTGCCATGATGGAATGTGGTTTTCCTTTTTCTGAGAAAAGGAGAACCATGAAGCATAGAATGGGATCATGTATAAGATGGTGTATATGATCACTCATGATATGGCTAGCCTTACCCTCATAGCAGTAGATGTTGTGAGCTCTTCGTTCCTAGTAGTAGTGGCAGAGTACGAGGACATCTTTCCCAAAGATGTTCCAGGATTACCTCCCTACTAGGAAATCTAATTCTACATCAACTTACACCACAATACATCACCGATTTCATCATCATCATGTCAGATGGCTCCCATAGAGATTCGTGAGGTAAGGGTGAAGTTGGAGGATTTGTAGAGAAAGGGTTCTGTAAGACACAGCATTTCACCCTGGGTGGCGCTAGTCTTGTTTACCAAGAAGGAATATGGGATTTTGAGGTTGTGCATAGATTATCAGTGCCTGAATCAGGTAGTGGTGAATAATAAGTATCCACTGCCGAGAATCATTGACCTCTTCGATCAGCTGAGAGGGGTATGGTGGTTCTCAAAGGTTGACCTTCAATTAGGTTATCACCAATTACGAGTACATGACAAGGATATACCGAAGACGTATTTTAGATGCTTCTACAGTCACTATAAGTACTTGGTGATGCCTTTGGGCATGACAAAATCCCCCAAAGTGTTCGTGGGACTGATGAACCAGATCTTCTAGAAGTACAAGGACTAGTTCGTAGTGGTCTTCATCGACAACATCCTTGTGTACTCGGGGTCAGAGGAGGATCACACGAGACACCTGTGGATGGTTCTTGACGTACTTTGGGAGCACCAGCTTTATATAAAGCTCTTAAAGTTCATTTTTTGGATTCAGGAGGTCTACATTCTAGGACACGTCATCTCAACAGATGGAGTAGCTGTAGACCCAGCCAAGGTGGAGGCTGTGTAAGCAAGGGAGCCACCTCAGACCATGACGGAGGTGTGGAGCTTCCATGGGTTGGCAGGATATTATCGGAGATTCATCCCTAATTTATCCTGAATATTAGAACTGATGACAGCCTTGACCCGGAAAGGGAAACCCTTCGTGTGGACGGAGAAGTTCTAGTAGGCTATCGAGTAGTTGAGACAGAGTTTGACGAGTGCCCTGGTTTTGAGATTGCCAGAAGATGGTTTCAAGTATATAGTTTTCTGCGACGCATTGGGGACTGGGCTTGGCTGTGTCCTGATGCAAAGTAAAGAAGTGATTTCTTATGGTTCATTCCAGCTTAGACCACATGAGAAAAAATATGCAACCCATGATCTAGAGTTGGCTGCGGCAGTCTTCACATTGAATATGTGGCGACACTACTTTATGGGCGAGCGATTCATTGTCTACTCTGACCACAAGAGCCTCAAGTAAATATTTTTGCAGAAGGATCTGAATCTGAGGCATAGGCATTTTCTAGAGTTCCTCCAGGGCTATGATTTCGTGATCATCTATACTCTTGGGACGGGGAACAAGGTGGAAGATTCTCTTAGTAGAAGGTCATGCTCGCAGCTTTTGAGTGAGGCGATAGACCAGTTAGCCACGTTGTAGTTATCCTTCATGGACAGAGAGTATACAACGTACCTACAGTTGATGGTTTTCTCCCCTCTACTCTTACAGTGGGTTAGGGAGGCACACCTAAGAGATATCGACTATGTGGCTTTACATGCTCAGTTGTACACAAGACATTCTCCAGATATATATTCACAAGGTGGGGAGCACATACTTATTTTCAGAGAACGCACTGTTGTACCAGTAGCATTGCAGGAGGAGGTCCTGAGGGAGTTTCATACATCCCCCTTTGTGGTACATCCTGGAGTGGAAAATAATTACTAGGAACTACGATGACAGTTTTAGTGGTCAGGCATGAAGATGGCAGTAGCACAGTTCGTTTCCTGATGCTTCACATGCAAGAAGGTGAAGGATGAGCACCAGGTTCCAGCAGGATTAGCTCACCCCTGGAATTTCCACAGTGGAAGTGGGATTGAATATCGATGGACTTCATGACAGGCTTACCAAGGATGACCAAGGAGCATGATTCCATATGTGTGATCATTGACCAACTCACCAAGTCATCCCACATCTGATCCATTAGAGAGAAGAGTTCCGTAGAGAGCTTGGGACACCTCTACGTGCAGGAGATAGTTCGGATTCATGGCATCCCCTCGACGATAGTCTCGGAACGAGATACCTATTTCACATCTCAATTGTGGAAGGGATTGCAAGAGGCCTTTGGGACTCAACTATGCTTGAGTACAACATTTCATCCGCAGACAGAAGGTCAGACGGAGAGGACCATTTAGGTTCTGGAGTATATGTTGTCGGCCTATATCATGGACTTTGGTCACAGTTGGGAGTACCACCTACCACTAGTAGAGTATTTGTACAACAATATATACCACTCCACCATTGGTATTTAACCATTCAAGGCCTTTTATGGAAGACCCTTCCGGTCACCGCTTTGCTGGACCGACCCCAGAGAGATAGTGCTCATGGGTCCAGAGTTTGTGCGAGCTACCCCCGAGAAGGTGCATATCATCTGAGAGCGGATGAAGACTGCACAGATATGGTAGAAGTCTGATGCTGATAGACGACAGAGACCTATGGAGTTCAAAGAGGGAGACCACGTCTTCCTTTGGGTCTCACCTCGTCGAGGGTTACGGTGATTTGGCTGGGGGGGAAAGCTATCTCCAAGGCTCAACAGACCTTTCCTGATACTGTGCAGAGTTGGCGAGGAGGCATACCGGATAGAACTACTTCCACAGTTGCATCAGGTACATTATGTCTTCCACATGTCGTAGCTGAGGAGGTACATGCATGACCTATCGTACATCATCGACTGGGGCAAGCTGGACATTGAGGATTGAGTGACCTTTGCGGAGTACCCTGTGGAGATCGAGGATTTGTAGGAGACAATTTTTTGTGGATGATCAATTCCCTTGGTGAGTGTTTGTTGGAATCCTAGGAATCTTCATGAGAGCACATGGGAGAGGGAGGCTCAAATCCGTGCCCTGTACCCACATCATTTTTAGTAGACCTTGTTTTGGATTTTTGGGGAAGCAAATCCCAAAGGTGGGGAGAATGTGGTGTCCCAGATTTTTTGGTGTATTATTTATAAATATTATTTGGAATTATTACGAGACCAGGCATAAAGAAAACACATCATTTTGAGTCTTGTTGATCCCAGAATGGTGGTTTGAACTTTTGTTATATTAAGAGAGTCTGCACTTGTGTGCGGTTTCGGCAGTTTCAAAACAGATGCATGGATAAAATATCTGAGGGCACTGTTGCATCCGAGACGATGACTTTACCTAAGAACGGGTCTAACCTCAACTGGCCCGGGTCGAGGGAAAAAGTTAATTTTCAGAAAATTTTAGTAAAAATAAAATTAAATAAATTCCAATTTTTATTTTATTTTATGGAAATATCCACTGCAGCGTGGCGATGGGGAAACTGTTTCTTTAATAATTACCACGTCATAATGAATAAAGAATGGAATGCTTGACTCATTAATACTGCACTGTATTTTGAATGCAAAATCACTTTTTCATTTTTATTGGGATAATAGAACGTCGATCATCGGTGGCTGATGGAGAGGAAAATCTGGAGAAAGCTCTCGGTGACGAATGATGACTGAACGAAGCTGTGAATCACTGCACCAATGATGTTGAAGGATATCGACAACGATGAAAGTGGGACCCTTCATCAGTGATCGATCCATTCACTAGGAAGGGGTTAGTTATTTAATTTCTTTTCCCCTCTTTTGATTTAAACGACGAACGTGGATCAACCACGAACAAGTTGATCCGCAGATTCTTATGTTCTTACAGGGGGAGTTTATTAGAATTATTTAGGTAATTTATCCATGTTGAATTGTTGTAGTTGATTCTTTTCTTTTTAATAAAACTAACAGAAGTAGAACAACACCGTGACGAATGACGGCGAAGGTTCATTCCACGATTTGTTCATTGGATTCCCCCACCCCTTATTCCTTCTCTTGTTCTTCACGTTCTCCATGGGGCGAGGAAAAATGGATCTGTGCACATCTTTTTTGCGATGAAATGATCCGAAATTGTTGATTAGACACCACAACGGCCTTGCGGGGGTGCGATGACGATAGAGGATAATGAATTGGACAAAATCAAGATGGGCCATTCATCTAGCGTTCTTCGCGTGGGTGGATAGTTGCATGTTTTCAGAACTGATCTGAGGCCCAAAAAACAGAATCGACTTCGTGGTAACGGGGTGACCAAAACCTGGGAGTTTTATGGTGATTGGATGGACAGATTGATGATTGGGGTAGTACAGGAGGCACGCCAGTGAGGAGCGTCGATTCTAGATATTTCTAGAATACACAGAGTGTGCTTCCGAAGAACACGCCATGTTGTACTGGTGGCTGAGGCTTGGGTTTTGGGGGTTATAGAGGAAGAAAACGATGTGTGACCCTGGTCACACAACATGATTAACTTTCCCCGAAGCTCGGTGTATATATTGGGACATACATGGACACGGGTTGGACTACACGGCTTCAGAAAACACAGTGTGTACTCTCTATGCAGCATGGCAGAGGTGGATACATGGGACTCGGCGTGTATCTAGGGGATACACGAACACAAGATGATGTACATGGCGTGTACTCCATCACACGACCAGGAGAGGCCAGTAAAACGGGTCACCCCGTGTACTGATCACATGGGATGGAGTACATGGGTTCATGACCGTGTACGGGAACATGACCAGCATAAACAGAGCAAACCCCAGTCACTCAGTCATGGCGTGTACACCGTACTACACTCCGTGTAATCACTTTTCTATATGACCATCCTTACAACATGGGACATTGTACAGGGGCAGCACCCGAGGTCAGATAACACGACGTGTAACTTTTCTACACGCCATGTACTTCTAAAAAACTGGCATGGTCTTCTTGTTCACTGTATCTTGGACATCATTAGTTTGGGTTAGTGCCCCTTCTTCTTGTTCCCCTTGAGGTCAGGCATCACTTCCTTCTAGAAGAGTATGAGCCCTTCAACATGACTTTTTGTGATAGAGTCGGCATCCCTCGGAGAGGCCCATAACGAAATCCTCTATCCATTCCTGACCCTAGGTAGAGATAAGAAACGATGTGACCAACTCTACTGGGTGTTGGTCCCCAACCTAGCTGGTGAATCACCTAGCTGGTGAATCCAGATGAGTCATGGTATCTTCCATGTCCCTCAGAGTGATCCTTATCTGTCTATCATGATATTTCCCCCTCATGAGTGTGTCTCCCTTAATGAGTCCTTGTATCTACTGTGATCATCCCACTTAGAAGTGTGTCTCCCATAATGAGTATATCGACCTCTCGTGACATTTCTGGATGAACAGTACTTCTCGTATGGACGCCATCAGAGCTACCAGACTCGTTGAGTGTGTTCTCCTAGAACGAGTACTGAATGTAAATCTTCGAACTAAATCCCTAGTGGGGTATGCAGTTGTGTGACTGGTCTCTAGACTACGGGTCTAGGTTTTGAGTATATATAGATTCTGATATCCTGTTATATGTTTAGTAGACATATACTTTGTACAGGTGATTCTATCATTCCTTTGTATACTTGCTTTGTGTTTTTCAATGTCTTGTACTGAGTGTTGTTATACTGACCCCTGCACCGTATTTTCCCCCACGTGCAATGTCTTGTGCTGACGAGCAGCCTTTTGACAGAGTCCAGGGCAGACCCAGACAGGACTGAGCCTTCTGAGTTCCCTACAGGCCGAGGCGTTCCTTCGACTACGAGCAGTAGTCCGAGTACCTCTTTTTGTTTACAGGTTGGACATTGCAAATTTTCAGACTCTTGTTTTTGGTGGGAATGTATTATGTCCCAATTATCTTTCAGTACTTTACATTCCATCGTACTCTGTTGGTTGGGTTTAGTTGTATGCATGCATCTTGTTCTTTAGTGGTTTTTACATTTCAGTATTTATGGGATTGCAGATGTATTCAAGTGTACAGGTTCTTAGGCATTGCCTCCCACGTAGTAATATGCCTACTCGGTGCTAGTCACCAGCCCCTGGCCTACTGGTGGTGGGTTTGGGGAGTCACAGTGTGGGCCCCACTAGGACAGGTTGTGACAAAGAAGTGGTAATTGATCACGGAACAATAGATGGGGATATTGTTCTAAAATAAATTAATTATATCTTCTTATAAAAATCATCAACTCTATAAAAAGGGATCATTAAATATAATATTGTTTTGTTATAATCAGTTTTAATGATATTAATTACATTTTTCAACCCACTTTGGGATATTTCCTTATGATTTTTAACATTATCCTGACTGAGTTCTCTATCACTCTACATCAAAACATGATAGTTATAATTCTATTCCATATCAATTATTTCACATTCAACCTATGTTTTCCTATGGCGAAACCTAGTTGTGAGTAACATTGGGTGACCGTTATGTTTCTAACATTCCTTTTTGAAAAAATGTTTTACTATTGATTTTTATGATGTGCATTTCTTTGAATTGAAATTTCTTGTATTAAGATTTTATTAAACAAGAGGAATTTTGATGGATAAATTCATATTAAGGAGTTAGAATATAAAAAATATATATTTTGTGAAATATGTTTCTATTATTAATTTAATATTTTTGATATTTTTAATTTCATGCAACATTGAATATTAATTATGATATATGAAAGCCCGAAGTTATTATTTTTTTGTGAAACTAAAAGTAAAGGATGGGATACAAGAAACACTAAGATAAAATTTTGGTGCACACATCACTTTGTTTGGCTTTTGTTACATATAATGTCGTTTTCTTTTAATTGATTTTTTACACGGAAGACTAAGTTATTCTGAACAAAAGTATATTATTAAAATAAAATTATTTAATTTAATAAAATTTAAATTAGATTTTAAATTAGAGTTTATTGATAATATTAATTATCTTATGATAATATATGTTTTATAAAATTTTTTCACTGGTTACCAATTAATTAAAAATGAAAATATATACCAATTGATTATAAACAAAATAGTTTTGTTTTTATGCTTCCAAAGTCTTGTTTTATTAATAAATTAATATAATTAAAATTATTTTATGATATTAATGAGATTTATATTTCATATATTCAATAAAATATTTATTTATATATATCTAGTAGATTTTATAGGAATAAGATAAGATGAAACCTAATTTTATGCCTAAAATTCTATATTTTTCAAAAGGGTAATTTTACCACCTTTTAATGCACAATCCATTTTAAATATCTTATTTGTAATAATTATATATTTTATACAATCAAATAAAAATATTATTCTAATTTGGTATATATATATATTTAATTTGGTTGAATTTTTGTTATTTTTTTGATAAGTTTCATGTTTCGATAAATAATGAAAATTAATGGTTTTTTAATTGAAAACTGAATTTTTATCTAAATAAATTATAGAGTTACATTATAATGTTAATTTGTTTTAAATTATAATGTGGGTATTTTTTATCATTTAATACAATTTTGGTCATTAGAAGTAAATTCACATTGAATTTCTATGTAAAAAATAAATCAATCATTTGGACCTTTTCACTTTAAAAAACTTTTTTCTAATTCTGTCAAGGGGATTAAACATCAATTAATTTTTGACAATTATTTATTTTGAATTATGAAAAATGGATTCCATATTATGAATCAGAAGGTAAATATTTTGTAATTATATCCCTTTTATTTTTTTACAATTTGTATAGTATATTTAAAATTTTTTATTACCGCGATCAAGGGTAAAATCGGGTAATTAAGGGTTAAAATAATATTTTAAATATTATCAAAAATACCCAAAAATAGGATAAAATATCATTCAATGAAAATAATTGTGCCCATGTATAATATTTTAAAATATCATTAAATAAGTATAATATTTTTTGTACTAAGATAAATAGAAGATATTGTTTAATATATAAATTATTATGAAATTTTTTTTATGAACCTCATTGAAATTTATTTTTAATTTTTATGGAATTAATAATTATCTTAAATAATTAAAAAATTTGGATACACTAATTACTCAATTACATAAAAATAAAATTAAAGGATATTATAACTATTCTATGAAATATAATTTGACTTAATTAATGTGTTAAAAAATTTATTAGTTAATATGACAAGTTATGGGGATATTAAGTTATGGGGATATAATGTAAATTGGTTATAAATTATATTTCTATATTAATTTTCTTATAGTCGATGTTATTAATAGTGTCAAAATTGACGCATATTATATTTTATGAAAATAATATTTTATAGAATTATTTATAAATAACAAATTAATTAATTAAGTCCAGTGGGATGAGATATGATCTAAAATATATTATTTTTTCCATTTAAGTGCCAATTTAAAATATATAAGTAAATATAACATGCTCTTAGAATAGAAAAATTGGTTACCATGGTTAAAATTATAATGTTTAATTGTGGGTTAATATAAATGATAATGATTAAAATAAAATAAAAACATGTCTAAAATCTATTTTTTGATTATAATACTACCCTATATCGTCTTACCGTCAATTTTATTTCCTTTTTACATATTTTGATTGAGATTTATTTTTTATAAAATAATTTTTATAGAGATTCCAAAAGTACCTCTCACCTCAATTATAAAAGGGAACCTCCTCCCTCAATTATAATCTTCAAATTGATCCTTATATCTCAACCAAAATCTAAAAAATTCACTTTTAAAATTCTCTATCCAAATTACAGTGGTTCTGGATTTCCCAATGGTCCATCTCAATAGTCCTTTATAGGATATCAAAACGAGTCATTGCAATGAATAGTTAATTGCTGTAACCGATAACTCTCTTTTTCTACCATCTCACACATCCTAAAAATCTATGATATATATCATAAAATAATAAAAATGACTTCATAAATACACTTAAATGTTGTTATTATTATAAAAAACCCATTATACATCACCTTTCCCATCGAATATGAAGTTAATGTATCACTTGTGCGTACATATGGATTACCATTTCCATATAGTGACACAATTCATTTTCCATCACCATATTTTATGAGAGGGAATTATGATGGTTCTATTTTTTATGAATGATATATATTATAAAAATAAAATTTTATAATGATAACATCATATATATATTTTTTACCATATACTGTTTTGTAAAATGATAATGTTGCTTCTGTGTACGTATGGCTTAACATCTACACGATGTGATGTGATAAATTTATTATATATATTTCACATAGATGTTAATAAGGATTGATTTTGTGAATATATATAAATTATTTATGATTATTTAATTAGTATATATATATATATGTCATTTACCTTATTTATTTCAAAATAATAATTAAACAGAAACGACATTCATACGTACCTACAACATACAGTCTCTATGAATGGTGTATTCCATTTCATATTTATATTGTTTATTAATTATTATAAATATCTATATACTGAATATATATGATATTTTTATCCATATTTATATTTTGGAAATATGAAAATTATGATCTATGTAAGGAAATATAGAATAAAAGGTCAAAAAAGTGAATATAACCTAAAATGTAACACTAACATGGAATGATTAAAATATAGGTAATAGAAGGTCATATATAAACTGTATATTGTATGATTTAATTTAATATGGTTCTTTAATATATTTATAAATAACATATATATATTATATTGGAGGATTCTATGAGTATGGAGAGAGTTAGGATTTAAGGTAAGGGATTTATGTTAATCTTTTATATCTGTTGGACACATACCTTATACACTACTTGTTTCTTCTACGTGGTGTATATAACACCCATGACTGTATTTTATGAGTCTTATCTAGAATATTATTGTATATAAATATCCATATAATTTTCATTATTTCATAAGGAATATGATTCTACTATGTTAAAAATAAATTAATACCTATTTATCAATCTCATCAATATTTGGGATAGATTTGATTTAAGTGTTCATTTAGAAATTCTTATCTTCTATACCAATGATTTATAAAAAAGTTTTCAAAAATGTATTTACTATTATAATATGGATTTTTAAATTTATTTTTATCTTTTTTTTTAATTTTTAATAAATGTTTTAGAAGGAATATTTTATTAGGAAAGAGGTGTTTTGTGACATTTTCAAAAAAAGTACGAAATGAATGTTTTTTAATTAAAAGAAATGCATGGAATTTTCCACATTCATCACTCCTTAATGCTTTGATCTATTCTATAAAATATTATGGGTTAATTTTAAAAGAAACTGTTTTACTTTAAAATGGTGTGTAATTTTATGAATTGAAAAAATTTTAAATAAAAAAGGGTATTCAAAAAAAATTATTTTCCAGTGATTAGTTAAGATTATTTTCCATATATAACAAAATTAATTGATGTTTATTTTTAGTTATTGGGAGATATTTTTCAAGTATACGATTCATTATCCTTCCATGGTTTTTTTATGTTTATGATGGAATAATATTTATGAAAACCATTTCCTTTCTATTGGTTCTGTTATAGTTAAATGATGTTTATGAATCTCATTTCATTTCATGGGTTCTGATATGATGAATTATTTATGTTCTTATGGAACACGTATTTTATATTTTAATTATATGAATGGTGGATCCTTTATCTCCCACCAATTTAATGGGTAATTATTTTTTTCTCCTGAGATAATGATGGAAACAATTCAAAATGCATGATTTGCAATGGAAGATGGGGAAACTCGATCTGCTATGGGTTGTTGTGGAAATCTGATCCACTATGGGAAGACTAGGAAACTACGTCCCTTAAAAGTAATGGATTATTACTAGGGATGGTAGTGTGTCAAATCTAGTAGTTGAATACCCCATGAAGTTCCCAGTTATGATTTGGTAGTGCACCTTGAATATAGTGAGTGATATTATAGGTTTTTGTGTCTTCCCCAAATTTCATGTTTGATTCCATTGTAATAGATTCATGGATAATGGGCTTTTATAATTTTGTGATTATTGTCATATAAACTTCCAATAATTGTTCCCTGACCCATGTATTTGATATTTATTATGTAGGGTTGATCTTCAAATGTTATTGTCATGTTTTCACGCACTTTTTCTTATATTTTTCTTATGTATCAAGATAATTACCCTTATTGAGCATCTGAGCTCACCGATTTCTTATGTTTCATTTCCCTATGTTATTAGGAATGGATTTAAGTAAGTTTACTAAAGAGAATGATCTTTTTGAGAAACAATCAATATCATTCACTAGAATATATGCATGTGTTCCATTTTACAAGAGTAACTTTTCTTATATAGTTTTTTGTGAGTGTGTTTCTATAATTTATGAAATATTCTTTAAAAAGGTTATAATATCCACATATGAAAGTCCTAGGTCATTAAACAACTTATAAAATATATGGGACTAACATTGGATATTATGTTTCATTGTTAAACATTTATTTATCATATTGGATAAAATTTTCTAATCCTTAGAGGTTTTGGAAATTATTTAGAGACTAGAAGAATGAATTTGGGATATTATGATTCATTAAATGTTCTTTAGACATGATAAATTAATCATGAATATCTGTTTCCTTAAAAAATTAATGAAGTGTAGATAGAACTAAGTACAACCAAAAGGTTGATATTATGATTACGGAAATGAATGAAATCTTGTAAGATTATTTCTTGAGTTATTTATATGTATTTTATAATAATTACAAAACTCTAGGAAAATGATTTTGGAAACAAAATGTTTCCGGGTTACAAATATTATTGGGAAATTAATGTCCTTTTAACCCATTATATATTTGAGGTATTCTGATGGTTAACATTACATTGACCATGATCTATATCACTCTTTATCCGAACTTGATAGTTATATTTCTTTTCCATGACCATGTTTCCACTTCACACTAATTTTCCCATATTTTGGAACCTAGTTTTGTGGTAACCATTATTATTTCATTTCCCTCTTTTTAGGAGGACATTTTATTGTCCCTTATTATGAATTGGGTTCCCCCCAATTTTATTTTCCAAAATCAACCTTTTTTCAAAGTGCAATTTCAAATTTTGAGGAATCATTTTATTTAAGGATGGAATAAGATATAACCCTATGATTTTAAAAGAAAACATTATTCGATATCATATATTTTATAGAACACTGGGTATAATGGACTCAAAAAATTTATGATTAAACCACAACCATTATAAATTAGACATTAAATTGATCCTTGTGAAAACTATTTTCTATATTAAGAAATATATATAATTCTAGTATAAAATAATAATATAATTATGATTCATAAATGACAAAGTAATTTTTATTATGGTCATTTTATTGTTTAAAAATAAGTTTTTTTTCAAATTGATATTTTTAATTCATTCTATGAGAAAATAAATAAAACTATTTTTTGAATGTTTTTTAAAATTTATTTGATAAAATTAAAAACATTTTTGGATTCATCATGTAAATATATTTTTAGAAAGAAATTATTAGAATCATCTAAAAAGAGTAATTTTTAATGAATAGTAAAAATATAGATATTATAAAATGTCATTTATATTCAATAAATTATGAAATTTAAATACCCCAATATGTTTTGAATCCGTTTTAATGTAAAATAATAATTATTTAATAATATATCATCCACATAAATATTTTTTTAATGGAATTTTTATTTTATTCTAGAATTAGATTTTTTTGGGGATTAAAAAGGGGATTTTTTGAAAAACTATTTTAAAGTGCCTAATTTTTTTCATTCATAATATATTTAAAAAAACAAATGGTAACCATTTAAAAAGGTAATTATTATATTATATATCATTAAATATTAATTATTTTTCATATAAATATAATTATTAGTCGTACAGTTAATATAAAGTCATATTTTGTTTGAAAAATACACTTCTTGAAAAGAAAAATTTTATCGCAGCTATGTGATTTATTTGAAATGAAACATTTCAAATTACATAAATTTAGTTTTATAAAATCGATTCCATATTCTTAATAATATGTTAAAAATTATTTACAAATGACAATTTCATTTTTTTCATAATAACGTTATCGGGGTAAAAATAAAATTTACCGTTATATAGGTAAACAAATATAGCTAGTTTAAAGGTAAAAGATTAATATACATAAAAACTAAAATATTATTTGTATTTTTTAATTTTTAATAGACCCTAACCATCCCTAAAAATATTAATTATCCAAAAAATTGATTGTAATTAATTCCACCCAAATTTGGTTGGCTATATATATATTATAAAATAATCATTCTTTAATCACATAAAACAACCTGTCCTCAAATATAAACACATCCCCTCACCAGCCAATTTATAATAACAATAATTAATATCATAATTCCCCTTCCAAGACCTCTCTAAAAAAATACCCTCATCTATATGCCCTTTGTTTTACCCGAATACAAATTCCAATTTCTTTAAGTGATCTACCATTGAGGTGACATTTAGGAGGTAATTTTCTCAAACCACGTTTCTTATTTTTTTTTCTTTATATATATTTTCCTCAAATCATTTATACATAATGGAATAATAACTACGTAAAAATTTAAATACCATAATTTTATATTTCTAATGGAATATGATATATCTATCCCTTTTATTACATCATCTTCTTCAAAAAATGAAATCATTGTCCAAATTATGGTGGATAACTGTCTATATGAATTAGGATTTGATGATTCCCATTAGATAATTCAATAATGGTCATAAAAGTATGATTATGGTCCAATAATATTTTAATTATTATATTATAACGAATTTCATTTTACAAAACTAATATAGAGAAATAAAATTTAAAAAAACAGATCTTGATGGTTAGAAAACGTACCAAATTTAAATAAACCTTTTTCATTAAACTTTTATCAAATTAATCATCCGCATATACGAAATAAAAATGATATTTGATTATTTTTAATCATTTTAATTTGTATAAATAAAAGTTAATTTCACTTCTTTAGTTTTTTTCGATTTCAATTGAGAATCAATAATTATACACAAATGAACCTACTATGTAACCATGAAACCTACAAACCCAAAAAAATAAAAAAAATATTGAAATATTATTAATGAATTTGTGGTTAGATGTTTTAAAAGTATCATATATGTTATTATAAATATGATTATAGTTATTAAATAAATTAATAATATTCTTTAAACATTCATACATAAGGTTCTTGTATATAAAACTAAATGGAAACGTGTGCTAATGGTTTCTCATCTTACTTTTTCTTATATGAGATATATTGCTTATTCACCAATTAGTTATTATGTCTGCTATATATATAAATTCCATTGATAAAAAATATCTCAAATATAATTATCTTCATTTAATTAAATTATTATTTTTATAATTATTAATTTTAGTGAACATATGATTCGACTGATTACATGTTGTAAGGGATTTCTTAACTCAATATTAATTCCTTCGGTTAAACATATACTATATTGATATTTTCTATTTAGTATCACGTTTTAATTGAATTTAACTTACCTTATGCCATATTTAACCTGCTTTAATTTTTATTAATAGTGATGAAATTTAATTAAATAATTTTATTAATTCTCACTTTAATAATTTGATATTTTTACGTGACTTTATTTAAAAAAAAATTCGTTTAAAATTTTTCTTTAAAAATCTCTTTGTAAATCATGTCCGTTCCTTATATAATTAATTCCAAAATTGTTTTCAATATTATCATATGATGGTTTTAACGAATTTTTATCCATGATTATCTTTTTTCAAAATTGTTTTAATGGTGTGTTTTATCATTTTATAAATGGGATTCTTGGAATCTTTTCTAACCAAAATATGTATGGAAAGCTTTTAAAAATTATATTATGTGATCTTGTATTCCAACCATCATGTTGCATTAATTTTTTGAAGAATGCCTTACATTATTACAAGGTTATATTCAAATAAATATCTTCCTTTATAATTTCATAGTGTTTTAAAAATAAATAATTTTCAATGTGTAAAATTGTATTATCATCAAGAATATTGCAGTGATCCCATTTACTATACATTCATCAAGGTCAACATAATTTGTAAAATCATACGATTAAATGATTTTGATCTCTTATGATACCATATTCTATATTTTATTAATGTCTTTTTTAATATTTTGGAATGGGATATACTATTTTGATATCATTCACCATATTAATCTTGATGGGTTGGGATTATATTTACCCAATGGGGAAATTTATTTACATTTTATTCACAAGATTCAATAGAAATGTAAATATTCTATATGTTTAAATTTTTTCCTATGAGGAATTTATTAGAATTATTCAGTTTTTTGGGGGCCTAATATATCCCATATATTCATCTGTATGTCTTCTGAGACAATCTATTTTGGGTATTGTCATACACCTTACCCATTTATGTATGGTGTCTAACCCAAATTCATGATGGTATGTTTTAGATGTACAAAATTGTGAATTACTTCATTATGATATTATTTTTTGATTTCTATGTGATTATTCCATTAGTATAATATCCATGGTTAATATTTCTAGATCATTTTATTTTTAATATAAATTTACTTGTTCATATTTTATTCAAGTCATATTATGCTCATGTTATTGACTATAGGATTTTGTTATTGTTATTTTATCTTGAATTTTTTTTATTTTTTATGATATCTTCCACTATATTTAACCTGTACTTATCATTTGAGATCCCATATTTCTAATTTTTTATTTTCCCCCAAATTCCAATATGTTTATTATGGTTGATATTCCAGGTTATGTGATGATAATAATGGGGTTATCTATGGATTGACTATGTTTTATTTTATATTTACAATTATAATGTTAGGATCCAATATTTTCTAGTTTTAAAAAACTAATAAATTTTTCATTATGTCATGATGAAATTACAGTTATATTATTCCATGGAAATAATGTAAACACCAAATCTGGCCAACTTGGGTAGAGGGTGTTACAATACTTATCTTAAACACCTATAATGGGGTTATTATCCCTATTTTATGTTTCACTATATCTTATTCTAAATTATTCTACTAAAACTCAATTTGATACCTACTACAGTGACCCCAACCCCAATCACCTAGTTTTGATGTATTTCTTTATGAAATTTTCATAAGATACAAGTAATCACATCATAATGTACTGGATATTTTAGTAGTATTGGTGAATTAAAATCATTCATAAATCATATAATACTTTTTAAAAAAAAATAAAAACATAAATTTTTTTATTTTGAAAATATATTTATTCCCTCTAGAATATCCCTTCCTATAAAACATACTTGAATTCTTAGATTCTTAAGAAACCAAAAAAAATCAAGGTGTGTACAGATTTTAAGCAAGGGTAAATCACAATGGAATATATCATGAATCAATAATCATAATCATAATGGCATGTTAAATAACTGAGCGCACATTCAATTTACTTAACTTCAATATAATAATAAGATAAGGAATAATAAATATGGTGAGGAAAATAACTAAAATAATTCCATTAAAATAATAATCCATAAAGAAAATGAATCCTTAGATAATATCATTGTGAAAATATCATGGATAATAATAACTGAATTATTAATGAATTAAATGCTTAATTATTGGATTATGTGTGTCAGGAACATGATAACTCTACCATTAAATAAAGATATCCAACAGTTTCATCTTGGGAGACATGATGATGTTTTGATGGTATATCAATAACCAAGAACCACCCATGTTTGTATACACAATTAATTCCAAATATATGAAATAATAAATGTAATTCAAGAAAAATGTGTGTTATCATCAAATATAAATATTTATTAAAGAGTAAAACTATATCAATATATACCTTGAAAAAAAGAATCTTAATGTAGAAAACCATATATTTAAATGATATAGAGTATATGAAATATACATCTCCATGACAAATAATATTAATATTTAGGGAAAATTTAACATCCACTGATGGTAGGACAGTGAAAATTTCAAGGGAATGTTAATGACAAAAAAAATAAATTAAACAAGTGAATGAAAAAATATAAATTTATCCAAATGATAATAACCCATAAATTTAAATATTAAGGATGGTATCAATAAAACATACACCAGTTTTTAGTATTAAAATTTAATTGATTTCATTCTTGGATATAAATATCATAAAAATAGTTCTAAAAACCTGTATGAAGTTGATGTCAATTTTATTTTAAAAATAACACAATAAAACTAAAAGTTAAAAATTAATTATAAAATAATTTTCATAGAAAATAATAATTGAAACATATAAATGAAACATTGAATCATTTTAGGGGTCTTTATGGATGAATATTATATTCATGTCGTACACATTAACACCAAGATTTTGTTCACTATTTCAATAAGATTGGAATAGAAGTTTTTTTGAAAATTACAGGATGATTCATTTAAAATTATTAAATACTAAAATGGGTAAAAATATATATAATAAATCATTTTAATAATGTTAAAAATATATTGGAATATGTTTTTATAAAAAATTAGTTTCAAATAAATTGGATTTTTGACTGAATATATAAATGAAATCATATTTGCTTATAAAATTTTAAATTATTTTAAGTACCAAATAGTGGAAAATTTTACTATTACTTTATATTTTCTTGGATTTCATAGGGATAAGAAAATTTAATTTCTATTAAATAATGATAATATAATTTTCTTGAACAGAAATTCATATATAAATAATCATGATTAAAATGAGATTGTGAAATAATCCCTTGGAATGATCATAGAAATGAATGGAAAATTACTCAATAATTCAATTAATTTTTACAAATGTATATCCATGTGATGAAATTTTAAATAAAAAACAACTTATTCATAATTAATTACACAGATAATATTATAATATTAATGACAAAAAATAAGCAATATGACCAAATCAAAATAAATTGTGTAATGAAATTCCTTTCCATAGGGTAAATTTTATGTCAAATCTAATCGGGTGAAATAATTCAAATTGAGTCATTAAAAAAATTAATTAGTAAGGATTTATTATATTTCATATTAAGTGGTATGTATATACCCTATATAAAATAAATTAGGTGAATAACATTACAATATTCCTTAATGAAGTCAAATTAAGAAAAAGTCCATAAAATCATGCTTCATTTTGGTTGAGCATGATTTAACCACATGTATATTTATTTTAATAATATTATGAACAAAAAAAATATAATATCAATATTTTTAATATAATATTTTTTATATCATCATATCACTAATTCATTAATTATCTTTCATTGTTTTCATTGTTTCTGGTGTTAGTTTCCTTGTCCTCCCATGTATTTTTCATCATGAATGATTCAGTTCTTTGAAATATAATATAGATACAAATTATAAAGAATAATAATAATGAAATAATTATCATATTTATGAAAGGATTATTATTTTGAAACCAATCATGAGAGGTGGTTATGAAAAATTAATTATGTTACAATCATAGTGATTGTAGACTGTACGTACGCATGAGCAACGTTTCCATTTTCAAATGATCATTATGTAAAGAGGCTATATATATTTTTATGTTTAAATAATTCTAATAATATTATATATAAAATATTTATTATCTAATTATACTTATATATATTATCTATGTGTTATGGTGATGAAAACAGGGTCATATCGATTCGTGAGGGCAGTAGTCCACCAAAAACCTGAATCATGTTATAATTTATCAATGTAAGAATGAAATTGAGATATTATCTATTCATAATGATAAATACATCATGAATAATTTTTTTTTCTTTATTCCAAATATACTAATTATATTTATCTTTATCACATTCCATATAATTCATTAGAGAAAGATGTACCGCATCCCTTAATTGGGACTTAGTCCACCGTACACATCAGCAACGTTATCATGTCCCCTATGCAATGGAATGTAAAAACATATAAATGATATATTGAACAAAGAGGTATAATTATGATATATATGTCATATATATGTATATATATACTTTTTTATATACCATCGCAGCCAACCGTGTTAGATGGTAATGGAATAAAATGTCTTCCACTCATTAGGTGGTAGTCTATTATACAAATGAATAATGAATTCGTAACCCATTTTGTAGAAGTGAATATTGTTTTTGTTCATGTACGTAATATAAAAAACATATTATAATGATTATATTGAGGTTATTATATCATCATGGTTTAATATGAATTTATTGAGGTGGTGTAAGAAAAAAAACAGATGTTGAAAATCATTACCTCTTATTTGGGTAACCCGCTTATATATGCACTGAAAGCATTCATGGGATATATTTATTAAATAAATAATACATATAGAATTTTATTATAAAATTTTGGAATTTATATTGGTTGGTAATGTCTTATATAAAATGTTTGTAATGTATGATGAATATAGGGGAGTGGTTGGCCATTTATAAGTGAGGTGAGTCTTGCACCTTTAATTCGTTATAAGAAAATGGTGTACACACATTTTTCACCTAAACAAATTTCCCATAATGTAGTATTTGGTATAATAATTTATGTTATAATCTAAATATTTTGATATAAAATATTTTCCACTAGTATTTAGGCCATTTTAACCATTTTATTTTTAGTCCAACCTTTTGTAATTCTATTTTTTCCATTACTGTGATAAATAATTTCTGTTGTTTTCATGATTAATTTTTGTCAAAAATTAAGTTGAACATATTTCATAATATTAATTTTTCTAATTTAAAATATTTAATATATTTTTCAAGCTCTTATTATATTGTGTGGGAAATTTTGAATTAAAATTAATCTAATTAACGTGATGAGAATGGAAGTTTTCAGAGAGAAAATGTTGAAACTTTTACTATGTTTTTATATAAAAATTAAATTTAAAAATGATTAAAGTGAACATAATTGAATTAATAGATTTATAATTTGACTAATTTTACTTTAAAACTAATTTAAAAAAATATCATTATAAATAATTAAAATGAAAATGCAGTTTTCAAATAAAATTCTATAATTTTCACTATTAATCAAGAAATGAAATACTTCTAAATAGTCCCAAAAATATCTTAATTTAATTTTTATATTATTATTTCAAATATTTATTTCAATTTATCAAATAAATTTTTTACAAGTGGTAGAAATTAATTTTACATTATCAACAAAAATCTTGAATAAATCATTTGTTTGAAAAAATAACATTTTTTAGAAAATGTTTGTCTTTCTTATAAATAGATATTATTTAATTTGTAATATTTTAATAGAGATAATTATCATAATTTAGTTAATAATATTAATTACCACTAATTTAAAAACTGCAATATAACATTATACTATAGTATAGTTCATTTAGACTCAGGGTTGTGTGTACCACAAGCTATCAAAGTGATAAAATTTATGGAAAAATATTTTATAGATTATTTATGTGTGGTGTTGTCTATCAGATATGGTATCGAATAAAATTTTATTCTTTTAATAATTATAGGGGATAACATTTTATGCATCAATGAGATGCAGTGATGGAAAACTAATTAAATCATTTCGCAAGGTCGTAGTCTTATATACAAATTATCGTTGGTTTCCCATTCCATTTGATGGATATTGAGATAGATATATCCTTTAATAAATAATATCATCTCTATATTTGGTATATAATATTGTTATTTTATTTTAACTAATGTGAAAAGAATAAATTTTTTAAGAGAATAATTAAATAGAAAAAGTTTAGTAACAACATTTATCATCTCTTTAAAACCCCATGAATCTCTTAATAAGTACCCTAAGGTTTGTATCCTCAGGTGAACAGAATCTATAAAACATGTTTAAGGGCGATTAAATATGTAATATTTATCCTTTTAGGTCACTTAATTTTACCATTTATTTTTTATCCACAGTAACAAGTATTTTTTTATATTTACCTAGGTGATTCACCCCATACGTTTAAAAATTAAATCGTCTTATTTAATAATTAGAAAATATGATTCAAAATATTTAATCAAATTTAGAAAATCAATATAATTTGAGTGTTTAGAATCAATTTTAACACAACCTCATCAAAGGAGAAAAACCCAGTTTTACACTTTACCATGTTAAAAATATTTCCACTATTTAAGGGTCAATATTATTATTATAAAAGGAACATTGGTACATGAATTGAAAATGTATTGTATTTTTAAATATATACAAATAACATGGTAGTGAAAAGGATTTTAGGAATTTTAAATCATTTAATTAAATATCATTTCTTATAAAATAACATTAATATCCATTTTGATAGTATTCATTAAATTTGAATTTAAGAACATCAATATTAAAGTTGAATTAAAATTTATCAATAAAAAAGAACTCGATAATGATATATTTACCCAAAAAAATTCATAAAATATAATAATTCATTCAATTTATATTATATTGCACTTTTTAGGTTTTTTATTTTATTTTTCTATTTATTAAATAATTATTTTGGGGGAATTTATTAAACATTTAAATTAATTTTATAATAAATAGTAAGTAAAAATATGTTTCCCTCATGAAATTAATTACATTACTATCAAAATTTCAATCAATAATTTTTCATGTTATTCTTTTATCAATATTTGAACTCATAATTTAAATTTAAAATAATGTTGTTTACATTTTCTCGTTTTTATTTACATAAATTATTACAATGGTCACTTTCTTAAAATAATATCCGAAAAGTACATAAAAGTATATCATACTCTAATAAGTATCATTATATGTCCATCCAATAGGTTTTACATAAGTTTATAGGATATTTTACCCCATATATTTTTGGTTTAACCCCTGGTAAACCCATTTTAAACATAGCTATTGAAATTTATGTTTTCTTTTTTACGATTAATTATTTACACAAATTTAGATCAAATTACTAAAAAATATTTATTATTACGATTAAAAATATATAATTAGTTATCCAAAATCCCTTTAATATAATTTTTAAATTTTAATTTAAAATTATTTCCAAAGATGTGATGAAAAATTCATTTCATAAAGTGAATATTTTCAAAAGATTATAATTTTTTAAAATAAAAAACTAATACGAATTTTATTAAAAGGATATAAATTTCATTAGAAAAATAAAATTGAACTGGTTTAAATTAATTTTTTAAAAAAGAATTTGTAGCTTGTAAATTACTTTCAGAAAAAATGAATTGTTTAATAATATTAAATATTTTAATTATTCACTAAAAATATCAATTTATAAAATACTCAAAAATTCACTAGAAGATAACATTTATATCTTGATTTCAAAAATTATATTTATTTCTTAAAATTATTTTTCTAATTTTATAATAAATAATTTTTATTATTTTTTTCCATGAATCAATAAAAAATTGTAAAATAAGATTTTCAAAACATATAAAAAATTAATACAAATTAATAGTATTTTATCAATATGATTCCACTATATAAAAGTTTAATATTTAAATTTTAAAATTTCCTTAGTTCAATTCATACAGCAATGTTTAATGAATTTGAGAAAAAATTCAATTTAAAAAACAATAATTTCATAGTTTTTCATGTTTTTCTAGAACTCTGTATTGTGTGCAAGGCATGCTATCAAAGAAACAAATGTTATTTTGAAAAATATATATTTCATAAAAATTCAGGGTATTGAAAATATATTATAAAATTTAAGGGATTAAATATATTCAAAGTGTGGATATCCCCTAACTTATAGAAGAAAACCCCATCACCCCCTTCCATAAAAATTTTATGTACTCTATTTCAACAAATACAAAAATAACTCTCCCCAATATCCCTAAACATTTCATATATTTCCCATTATTCTCAATAGTCTAATAAAAAAGGCATATTTTTTATGTAAAAATGAGATATAAAAGGTAAATGTTCCAGTCCTCATGGACCAATTTTAGGTTTATGTTTTATTCGACATCCTTCTATTATTTTTCAACCTTGATGATGAAAAATTTATCATATTATATATAAATTTATGTTATTATAGTCATAGTGAAAATATTTTCCATCTAACTTTCCTTCATATGATAAATAGATTTATCGTCCATGCACATGTGTGGAAAAACTTCTTCATAAAGTGATGCACTTCAATTTTCATTTATGGATTACCCATATAGTTAAAATAATTAAAAAAATAGTTATATTTTTTCTTTATAATAAAATTATTATTTGAGGTCCTTAATATATTAAATGAATTCATAATCATCCTATCCATTGGAAATAGATCACATCACAGTGTATGTATAGAATACCACTTCTATAACATTTTGTCATTACTTTATCATTTTCACCTTATAAAGAAGATCATAATGATGAATGTAATGCACAAATATGAAAAATATATGATATTTATGTTTATATTAAATTAAAATAATATGTAATTTATTTTTTTCTCCTATTAGAAATACTAACTCACCATCCATGATGATGTAAATACTATCATCTCTATGAAACTATGTGGGAAAATTTTCAAGACCACCATACATGATTGGTTTTAAAGGTTAATTTGATGAATAAATAATAAAATTATAATAAATTTACAATTTTGGAGGTAATGGATCAATAACCCCATTAACCATGGTCAATTTTATATTTTCATTTTGTGGTTGTAAACTAAATGACCACAAAACTTCCAATATTAACACAACCATTTGAGTAAACAAATAAAATATAAAATAAATAAAATAAATAGAATAATAATAATAATAATAAAAATAAAATGTTTCGCAAGTAAATATGTAACTAATATAATTTTATTATTCAGGAGTTTGAGAATGTATGAAGATAGATGACACATACAGTTTGTTATTTTTTATTAAAATATTCGTTTAAATTATAAATTATGACTTATTTTCATATATATATATATATGTGCTTTAAAATATTCCAATTATGTTATTATTTATACATAAAATATTCTAAAATTTCATCTTTAACTATTTTGTATCTAACAACCTATGTTTTTAGCTATGTTATAATTCTAGGATAATTTGAATCTTATCATTTCTTGGACCAATTTTTTGTCGATCCTTTCTTGAGATTGTAATTTACTATGTTGTAATACATAAATAAGTTTTTTTTAGACACGTATTAAGACCCTATATTTTCCTCAGGTGCTTCATTGAGTTTTGGTAGTGTCGATCCATAGACAACTAAAGTTTGGGATAACTGGCAAGGGTGCACTTTTTTTTTGAAACTATTCAGGACACTAGTTAAAATTGTGTTTCCCTTTAAGGTGAGATGAAGAAATCCACTTGGGTTGCACATAATTTCCCAAATCATGTGCTTAGAATGCACACATAGTGCCACATTGGCTATGTGTGAGCCACATTTAGTGCACAATTGACAGACGGTTAGGGAAACTATGTCGTACAATAGTGAGAGGAAGGGTTCCTAAGTAGTTGGATTCACATGATAGGTACATGGTTTGGAAAACTATGTGGCCAAACCATGTGACCCAATATTTTGAGTGAAATTTCCATTTTTCAAATATTGAGGTCAAATCCCAGTTTTCTTTCTCTTATCCTCCTCTATCCATATGATAATCTACTACCCCTCATGGGTTTCCCCTCCAATGCCTACCCGAGGCATTTATAGTTCTCCAATATCTAATGTCTTATTCAATTGTCATAGTCTAGATTGGATCCTTATTGATAAGCTCTCAAATCATATTTATTTCATTGTATATTTCTATTCCAATATTTTGTGATATTTTGGAATGATATGATTCACCATAATTTCAGGGTGGATGTCTATTTTTTCAATTTATTCCAAACTATACCATATCATACATTGATGTTAGACATCAATAGCATCCTATGTATGAGGTAGGTGGTTTAGGCCTCTTTCCACATGTCTTCATTATTTTTTAGTTATTATCATTGTGTTGTGTTACATCCAATGTCTTATGTCACCCTAAATTTAACTTCTTCTTTTTAAATCATCATACTAACCTAATTATATATTCATTTACTTTTCTTATTAAAATAAAGAATTCCAACCTCAATGAAGGAATCCCCTTTGGTGTTTGAGATTGAATTTCCCCATCATAATTTTTTAATTAAATTCATAGCACACCATATAATCAATATTCTTGGAATATAAATGAAATTTCCAACTATATTTTATTTCCAAATTTTTTATAGAAAATCATAACTTCTATGTTTTAACTTGTAATTAATTTTTATGTTTGGTATCATTTGAAAATGATTCTTTTGATAAATTAAGTTATGTGTTTTATTTGATTCTTATTTGCACTAAATGATTTATTTTATTAAAAAATCCATGTTTTATAATAAAATCCCTCAGATGAGGTGCACTACCTTCTAAACTGAAAAATGATGACTAGTAATTCTTATCTTTCTCAGCCTTATAGATTTAGTACTTACTACTCCTTTAATGTTATTGTAAAAAATGCGGCAAGACTAGTTCATGTCCACTACTGATATTCTTAAGAGGATTTAATTAATCTACATGGAATTTCATATGAATATTTGTTCCAAAGAACAACTGCCTTCTATATTGGTTGGCCTCATTTGTCTCTAGAAATCCTAGCCTTGTAAAAATTAAATGGCTTGTATAAATCGGATTATTTATATTAAATAAAATTTCATGGGTGTTTTAACCATGAAACATGATATATATAAATAAGAATGGATTATGTGAATTGTATTAAATTTAATCAGTGAATATGGCACACCATTTCTATGTTTCTAAATTTTATCAGAATTGAGATTCCATTGGTTATATTTGGGATTGATAAATATAATTCATGGGAGGTAATTTAAATTGAATATTATTATTATAAATATGAAAACTCCTTGATATAGGCTATGAAGAAATGGTAAGGTATCTATTGACCGTGGAGGCATCAAATACCCTATTATCATTTTATAAGCATGATATCTCACATCACTGAAACTATTTGGATAGTGGGAATGATAGACTAAATCACTAGTTGCAGGTGTTGGAAAGAGGAAACACCCATTATCTTGAGTGTTGGAATGATGACACATTCACTATCTCAAGTGATGACCATCATGCCTCTCAATATTTGTTTTATATAGTGGAAATAGCCTCTATTTGAACATATTGACTCATTTAGATAGGTTATTCATGACTGAGTTATACCCTAGTTTATACATCACCAAGTTTTCTAGGAATATGGCTACTATCATCTGAAAGTAATGAGTCTATATAGGTGGATTCAGTAAAAAATAATATATATATATATATATATATTAATATATATATATATATAGTTATTGATCAAAATTTCATTTTGACCTTTGAGAAAGCCAGTAGATCCAGTCAAGTGTCCTATTGGAATTAGGGAATGTTGTTATTTATTTATCCATCATTGATTAATATACTATATATCTACACACTACTTTACCTTATATTCACGGGATTAATTTAGCTTTAGAACCATTAGTTGTGGCCTAAATGGATTTCATCTCACACCCTACTCAGAAAATCATTTCACTTGGGAACCCAAGTTGATCTAATGTTCATAGGGCCTTCGAATATTACTTGCACTTCCATACATGTACATGGGAGTTAGGAGAACATGACTGAGTTGCAGCTTAGGATTCTTATAGAGTTTTGCATTGGGGTTTTTATTTCCATTATTTGTTTATATATTGCATTGTATTCTTATTTCATATTATATGTATAATGATTCAGTTTTGTACCATCATCTAGACATTCATTTATTTTTCTATATTGGCATTGCCGGTATCTTATTCAATTTATGATACTATTCATATACTCTATCTTTCATTTATTACTACTTAATTTTTTTACTATTTTTTTATGTATTCATATACTGTTGTGATACATTGGTCATGAGGGTGTAGTGCGCCCACTCTATCCTCAATATACCCTCACTACTAGTCGGTATCATCTAGTGTGCGAGGCAGAACTCTTGAGTCCACGTAGAGACTGGTCTGACTATATGTTTTATTGGAATTCAATTTGGGATTTTATATCTAAAATTATTTCTAATAATTTAATAATAAATCATTAATATATTTACTATCTTGGTCCTTTTGACATTTTTTAATAATGTGAAATATTTATTCATATACAACAATAATTATTTTACCCACTTTTATTGTCATTATTTATATTGAAAAACACTCTATAATATTCCATGGTTATTTATAAAGAAAATATTTCCCTCGGTATCCTAGGAATTTTTTAAATGATTTTCAAATAAATCATGTACTTTTCTCATATTTATGAGATAACTAAAATTGATTTTTCAGTTTTTCTGGAATGAAAATTGAAATGGGTTTTATGATTAGAGTGAAATATAGATTATTTTTATTCATTATATATTTTTCTTGGAATTTGTATATAATTTATGGGTTTGCCTAACATGACTCTTATGATATGTGAGAGTAATATAGATCATCAATTTAAATACTAAATTATTAGATTTTACCATTTATATGTTACTCCTAAGAGATATAGGAATTATCTAGTTATGAGATCATACTTTAAGGGTTATTTCTAGATTGAGTTTAAGGATAATTTACCTATGTACTAATTTTATAAGATTTAAATATTTTATAATGGAAATTATTTCATTTAAAATGTCAATCATGTGAGATTATCAATAAATTAAAATTTAATAATTTTACTAAAATAACTGTGAAATGTTTGTGTTCATAGAAAGGAATTCATGATTATTCATGTTTTCCTTAGAAAATCACAATTATGTTTTTCTTTATTATCTTATTTAAAATGTTTAATGAAATCTATTAAACTAATAATTTGTTTCAGGGAAAAGTAAATGAAAATCCAAAATAAATTAAAAAAAATGTAAAAAAATATTATGAAATATTCTTGTCTAAAAGGACTAATGGGATTCTCTTACTTCAGTACCCTTACCGATATTTAATTTTATCATAAAAAGTATCTAAATGGTGGTCTCCAGATATTAATGTTTTTTTGAGAATTTAATGAATTTATAATTTCAAATATGGTATTTTTCAAGAATGAATCAAGTGTGCCTTCATTGAGAATGTTTTTTGTAACAAAAATTGATACTTGGTGGAAATGAATCAATTTTTATGTAACATTTTGCATAATTCTCTAATATAATAAATTGAAGAGGCTCCAAAATTATTTTAATGACTAACACATATTGAAAATCATGGAATTACATGTTGTTTAAAGTATGAAGTGTGAAATTTGTTATCAGAAAATGGTTAATACAATATTAGAGGTTAATATATATTTATAATACAGTCTAAAAAGACTCGAATTTATTTTTTATATTATAAAAAGAATATTATTAAGATTTTTATTTTACATATCTAATCCTTGTATGTATAGAAAATTTTTCATAGAGGGAAGTCGTAATTTTAGGTACAAATTACTTTTGATGATGATATAATTATAAACGAATAATTTTGAATCAACAGAATTAAAAAATATATTTTTTTTCATTTTTTTCCTTGTTGATTCGTGACATTAATAAAAGAATGAATGAAATAGAGTGACCAAATTCTCTATAGAGGAACAAGTCAATAGTGGATAATTTCTTAAAATAACACCCTATTGAATTTTATGGTTCACGAAATCTTATAAAATATGAAATATGAATAAATCTATTATAGAATATATTTGATTTTCTAGTATTTTTTAATATCAAAAGGTGATCCTTTAGATTTACCGTTTTAAAGGTAAAGACCATCAATGATTTTCATTGATTAAGAACACTATGAAAAAGGAATAAAATAATACCATATAATGGAAGATATTTAATTTATTCATAAAATTATTTTCCTAATGTTACTTGAACTTGAATTGATAGGAAATACCTAAAATTGAAACAAAAGGAGGAGTAATTAGTTTCTCCCTATGAATATAATTTTACATGATTTTAAATATATTCCCTATATTACATTTTTCTCCATGATGGTAAAATGGATGATATTAACTAGGATTGAAGTAATGATTATGAATGATCTTTTTATTCATTAGATAGGATATTAAGTGGAAATTTTGTGGTGCTCTAATAAATTAGATATAGTGTGTATAAGAAATTTTAAAAAGAGGGATATGAAGTGATACATGTTTCATGTGCTGTGAAGGAATTCATCAATGAATCTTTAAGGTATGAAAATTTAATTACCCTATTATGATATGTTTGGAAAGAATAATTCTATATAATTTCATATATTATCTCTTGTGTTTTTTCAAATTATAAATACTTGTAAAATGTCATGCGACTGCAATGAAAAGAACAATTTTAATGGTCATACATATAATGAAAATTAGAAAGGGACATGTTTTAATTTCAATGAGTTAGGTTATTATACTAAGGAATTCCCAAATTTAGTTAGTAAAGATGGGAATCATAATGATTTGAAATATAAAGGAAGTTTATTTCTTTCTACTACTATAGAATGTGAGGTACCCTTAAATAATTTGGTGATAGGTGTATTATATTTTTTTTAAACAACACAAATTTCTTTGTCATATTTGGTATCCATACATTATTTTTTATTTGAGAAATTTTCTAGTAAAATAGAAATACAATCCCAATAAATGAAGTTAAAAATATATGTAAAAGATATTGAATTTAGTACAAAGGAAATACGAATTCATAAAAATTTTCAAATTCTTATATATAGAATAATTTTCCAAATAATCCTTGTTATCTTTTATATTATGTGGTTTTATTTTATAATTTGTGTGGGGTGTATTTTATTTTATCAAACTAAGATATATTTCAATACTAGATTATTATTTTCCATAGTTTTAATTTTAATTTCTATAAAATAATGATTTCATAACCATGATAACATATCAGGAGTTTATAATATGATAAAATTTTGAAGTGAAAGATATTTCTCACATATTCTTGAGAATAAAGGAACTAATAAAAATTTTCATGCGCCAGTAGTAAATGAATATCAAGTAATATTTTAAGATGATTTTCCTATTATTATTTTGGATTTGGATATTTTTTTAATTTTTATTAGTTCTTAATTCTATAAAAATTTCAAAACCCCTCTACTAAATCGATTTAATTGAGTTTTTAGTATTGAGAAAGAAATTACATGATTTTCTTGATAAGGGTTTCATCCTACCTATCACATATACTATGTGTGGTCCAATTCAATTTGTTAAAAAAGGATGGTTTCTTTACAGTTTAAATTAGTTATAGAGAAATCAATAACATAATTATTATGAACTAGAATATGTTGTACCAAATCATCGACTTCTTTGATCATTTTCTGGGTGCATATTATTTTTCAAATATAATCTAATATCTAGGTATAACCACCAGAATGTAACGGAGGAATAAATTATGGGCCAAGTCTTCTATATTATTTATAGTCATTATGATTATGTGGTTATGTATTTTGGGTTAACAAATAAATCCTCTATATTTATTATTCTAACCCATATACTTTTCTAGAGGATATAGATAATGGGTGGTTTTGTTTATTAATACTATTGTGTTATACTCTAAAATCAATGAATATCACGAGAAACATCTATGTATTGTTTTCAAAACATTAAAATAAATTATGTTTTGGGGAAAATTTATAAAATATGAATTTTGAATGCAAGTGATTACATTTCATTAGAACATTATATCTAATGATGGTATTACTTTTTATTGTGCTAAAAATAAAATTTTAGAACATTGTATAGGCATATAAATTTCCATGTGAGTTAAATTTCTCCTAGATTATCTAATTGCTGTCAAATTTTGAATGAATTTGATTCAGTAATCTATCCCAATAACTATATTCAATAGAAAAATGTATTTAATTAATCTAGACAATGGAATTTCCTAATTACATTTTGAAATTTAAATTAATATTATTTAATTATATTAATTTTTCTATTTCCAAAACAAATGGTGAATTTATTTTATCTAGTTGTGATTATTTGAAGTTATTTTGTAGTGTCTAGATACAGAATTATTGGGATATCATGTATTCACCTTGCTAGATGAAACAACATGAGAATATTTATCCTATAAATTAATATGATATAGTTATAGTAGTTTTTAATTAAATTTCTAGAGGAATCATTTTTATTGGATAAAATATGAAATTTATTTTGGGGATTAAATTTTAATGTATATATTAATTAAAAAATTGAGGAATCTGAGGTTGATAAGATATCATGAACTTCTCATTGAATAAGATTACACAAGTTACTATCATTCAGAAAAAACATGTTTGTTTATTTTTTAGTTGAAAATATAATGAAAATTGACTATATTATTTATAAAAAAATAACTATTATTTAATGATTTTATAAAAGTTTTCTTGGAAATTTCTCATAGAGAAACATATTCTTTTAGGATTAGGTAGTAGTGCAGTCATCTTCATCAGACAAAATTATGGAGTCTTGGAGTGAATATCTTGGTTTCCATGAATTAATTGAATCACTCAATAATGGAATGTTATCTGATATTAATGTTTAT
This sequence comes from Viscum album, assembly GCA_963277665.1. NCBI lineage: Eukaryota > Viridiplantae > Streptophyta > Magnoliopsida > Santalales > Viscaceae > Viscum > Viscum album. Next base: position 196,578,302 of record OY728152.1, on the reverse strand, counting down.
AAATAAGGTTTTATCATATTTTTAATGAGGATATTTGTGCCTATTATTTCTTATTTATAGAAGGAATTGATAAGTGAATGATATATCTCTTTATTTTCTATTCTTCAAGGAAAAACTAAGATGTATAGTGACCGTCAAAAATATTTTTGGTGGGATGGTATGTAGAAGGATATATCTAATTGTTCAATGAATTTTTTGAATTTTTAGTAGGTTAAAGGTGCATGACAAAAAAAGGATAATTAATCCTTTTTAAATTCCATCATTTAACATCCATAATATATCCTAGGACATCATGGTTTTAACTCCCCGAAATTCTAAAATAATAATATTATATTTGATAGCATATGAGAAATTAACTAACAAGCTTTAAAGAAAACATAACATCCCCAAGACATCAAGATGTATTGGTTTTTAAATAAATTATATATCTTATTTATATTTCATTACATGAAACACTATGTTTATCTTGCATTACATAAAACACTATATTTATCTTGTGTTACAAGAAAAATTGAATTTAGCTTTCATTACACACAACATTATCTTTAAAAGAAGTCTAAATTTTTTTTAAAATAACGTTTTAAATATAATATTTATTACCAATAAATTGAATTGGGCGTCAGGACTCGTCCCCTGGGGCCTATGTCGTTACTACCCTAAGCCTGCCTCCCAAAGGCCAATAGCTAGCGACTAGTGTCGAGGGCGTCAACCTGTAAGTGGGAGGAATTTTCCTACATACCTGTATGAACTCACATGCACAACCAAGTCCAACAAACTGGAAATAAATCATATATCACTAATTAAAATATGGGTATAAGTACTACTAATATAAGGGGGCCAGAATACAAACCCAATAAAAGAACTAAAAATAGCAAAGTACACAAAGGAAATAATGATTGTAATCTGCAGAAAACCAAGCATGATTGGGATAGTAGTGTAGCTATTAGAAGACGATGTGTAACTTCTTATCCAAACTATCATATTGGGCCCCGCCTGGTCCTAGGCCACCATGACTATCTTCGTAGCATTCATCGGCCTCATCTCCCTGAGCAACACCTGGTCCACGTCCACCAATGTCTCTGTTGAAATGTCAATTGTCTTTACCAGACACAACACGTGCGGGCTAAGACTGTGTAGGTTTCATTAACAAAGTACTCAATAGGGACCCCAAAACAAAAAGTAAATACCACACAACAATCTTCAAATTAAATCATGAAGCACAAGACAACTCAAACTAAGTATACATTTAGGGTAGTTAAAGAAGAATCACCAGTCACATCATCAAACACCTCAGCTGCTGGAAAACTCCTCATTTATTGAGTACAGTTGATCTACCAAGTCACACATATGTTCTTCCCACTAACCTTGTACTGCTTAGGTACACCTCCCCACCACGTACCGTGGCCCAGCAAAGTAACACAAAAAATATTCCCTATAATCTTTGACGACTAAGGTACTCCTCTTCATGTATCGTGGGTCTGAAAAGTCACATTAAAGTGTTTTCCGCCATGGTCTAATGAAGACACATATATGTTCTTCCCACTAGTCCATATTCAAGTCTCATAGAGTCGAAAGTCAGCAGTCCTCAGGTCTCATCCAACTGCAGGGTTCATACATATCACACCTTCGAGAACCGCTCATCAAGGAATTCGTCACATCTCAACCTCCATGAAATCATCCTCAAGGAATTTCAAATGGTCCTCCTAATCGAGAGGGTCCCATTTCCACAAATGTCTCATTAATAGAACACACTATTTTCATGTTATTAGTGTTTTAGTAAATAGGTATCGGTCTCATTGGATCGGATCTGACTCGGTCGGATCGACCCAACCAAATCAGCTTGGGGGTCCTACACACCCTAATTTAGTTCTGGCTTACTCAACGTGACCCATTTTGTGTATGTGTAGTTCTGGTCTGTCCTGGCCAGTGGGATAGGGCCATTGGTCATTGTTGGACCCTATCTGATTTGGCTGAGGGTCCAGCACGCCAGGTCACCTAGCGACCCAGTCTAGTCCTGCATGGCGTGCTGGGGGCGGGATTGACATGATGGTGTGGGTCCCACCCTGTGGGCATGGGACCCACCAGCCAGCCCAAAGCTCTGCCGCTCAATGCGGTCGGGGGTGCACCGTCCTGCTAGAACGTAATAGGCTGTCGTGTCTGGCCCCAACTGGCCCACAAATGCGGGGTATCACCTACTACAATGGTCGATGGACCTCGGTTCACCAGTCGCCTAGAAGGCCCAGATGTGGGTTGTCCCTCTACATGGCACATTCCTAGAAACACGCCTTCCAGCACTACAGCTCGCTATTGGGCACACCCCTCTTCTGGGACGCCGACACAGTCGGTGGCCTCCGGGCCCGCCATCTTACACTTGGCCGCGACATCTACCACCATCGCTGGCATGCCGATAGAACCTTCGAGGGGCCACTGGATGTGCTCTGGTGGTCTGTTCTTCGTGACACTTGCACCAAAAATCCCTGGGGAGCATCTTCTTCACAACAATGGTACTGAAATCATATTTTCTCCATTTTGAGGGTACAAACACAAATAATTCACATGGAGGAGGTTCTTGGTCCTTGTTCATGTCAGCCAACACCCTCATCATTAGAGTTTTAAAATAGTGGGAGGCTCTACGATTGTTTTTCAATCATATCAAGTAATGATTGAATCCCGGATAGAGAAATCCTCAAATAAAGTTACCCTCTTGAATAAATCAATGAATTGTAGATCATCCTATTCGTGGGTTGATCTGCATTATTCATTTCTAGAAAATGATCAAGGAACAACATCAAGATAAAACCACCCCCACTTCTTTTTCATTCGAAGCTAGAACGTTTTGTCCTCCCGGATTCAAGATGTTATCATCGCTCATTGCTTCTGGCTCCATTCTTCGAGATGACTTGAAGTCGATGATGTAAACTAAGGCATCATTCTTCATTTGAGGAGGATACCATTGGAGTTTCATCATATAATCTCCAAGATTTAATCCTTGTTCCTCTAAAATGTCAAAAAAAAATATAAGGAACCATATCCCAATGTTTGAGTTACCCTACGATGTTGCGTCGTTACACTATTTAAATTATGAAATAGCATCTCTGTTAAGATTCCTTTATTTCATCGTTACATTGAATGATACCAAACATTAATAATCATCATTATTGTGCCTTTTTTTGTCATGTCGTTGCACCGTGGCATCCCTATGTCATCGCTCGTTGGTTGAAAAAATAAATAAAATTGATTTTTCAAAGTTATTTTATTATTCTCTGAAAAGTATGAAAATAAACCTTCTCATTTTGCCCTTGCCAGATGAAGTTAAATCCATTATAGGTGAATCTCCATGTTTCGAGTTGAATGGTGACCTTGGATTTTTGATATGATAACCTATTTAAATGTTAGAAAATCCCGCTCATATGTTTACTGAACATACCCTAAAAAAGTTCAAAATTTCATTTCGGTCATATCGGGCCTCGAAATCACGTGTTGTCTAAGCATGTGGTCTCAGAACAATTCTATATAAATAAAAAAATACATAGGATTTCTGAGATATTACATTCTTCCCACCTTAGGGTTTTACATCTCCAAAATCCCAAACAAAAACTAATCAAACAGATGGGGGTACTGAGCATGAATTTGAGCCTCCCTCTCCCATTTTATCTCTTGAACATTCTCGTTCTGCCACCAAACATGCTTTAGGAAAATCTAATGTTTGCATAGGACCTTCTCTTTTCAATCCTCTATCTCCAACAGGAACAATACAAATCTTTCCCCATCATCAATGTCCAATTCCCCGAAGTCGATGACATGTGATGGATCATGCATGTACCTCCATAGATGCGGCACATGGAAAATATAATGCCCCCGGTGCATCTATGGGGAATATCTAGGTGGTATGACACCTTTCCAACTCTTCTCAAGATCTGAAAGGATCTTAGGAACCTCAGATAAAGCTTGCTACCCTAGCCATATCTCTGCAATACTCATCGAGGTGAGACCCAAAGGAACACATGATCACCCTCCTCAAACTCAAAGGGTCTTCTTATCCTATCATCATAAGACTTATACTTTCTTTGTGTAGTAATAATACACTCCCAGATGATCTACACCGTCTCGGTGGTAGCCCGTACCAACTTTGGACTAATGAGTGTCGACTCCAAAGGGTCTTTCTAACATATGGGTGATCTGCAAGGTCGTCCGTACAAAGCCTCAAATGGGTTCATGCCGATGGTAGAGTGATATATGCTGTTTTATGAAAACTCCACAAAAGGAATTTGGTCTTTCCAACTATGGACAAATTCAAGGACACATGCATAATGAATGTCCCCCATGGTCTGTATGATCTGCTCTGCCTGACCATCTGTATGGGGATGAAAAGGTGTGCTCAAGCACAACTGCATCCCGAATGCCTCTATTAATACCCTCCACATCCGAGATGTAAATCGAGTGTCACGATTTGAGACGATCATCAAAGGAACCTCGTGGATCCACACTATCTCCTTGACATAGAGGCATCCCAATCCCTCTACTTTTCCCTGCTCCTGAATGGACAGAAAGTGAGGCGACTTGGTGAGTCAGTAAATGATCACCAAGATAGAGTCATGGCCTCAAGATGTGGGTGGTAACCCCATCAAAAATTCCATTGATAAACCATCCCATTTCCACTGTGGTACATTAAGTGATTGGGACAAGACTATTGGAATGTGATGCTCAGCCTTCACTTGTTAATAAGTGAGGGATTGTGAAATAAACTCAACCACCGCTTTATTCATCCCTGGAAACCAGTACTAATGTGGGAGGTCCATGTACATCTTCTCCACTCCAGAATGTACCTACAAAGGGGATGTATTGAACTCCCTCAACACCTCCTCCAACAACGTCACTGGAAATACAGTGCACCCACAGAAAAGGATAATGTTCTCTCCATCTATAGAAAATCCTTCCGGAGACCGTCTTAGGGATAAGATTGCATATCGGGCCTTGTAGTCAACATCAACCAGCTGTGCCTATTTGACTCACTATAAGAGTGGGGGTGTAATATTCATCGACTGAAGTTAATAAGATTCACCATAATCCAGGAAGGATTACATCATCATAGCCAATTTCTCAGTCACCTCACTCAGCAGCTGCAAACTGGTCCTCTTATTGCGTGGGTCTACCACCACGGTCCCCTTTCCAGTAGTCTAGACTACCTCAATGTCATAGTACTTGATGAACTCTATCCATCACTGATGTATCAGGTTCATGTTTTTTTTGGGAGAAGATATACCTAAGACTCAAGTATTCATAGTAAACCACACACCATTCACCCATCAAGTAGTGCTGCCACATCTTCAATGAAAGGGCCACTACTACTAACTCCTAGTCATGTGATGCATAGTTTTAGTCATGTTGTCTCAACTATTGTGAGCCTTAGGTGATAACTACTCACTCCTACATCAGGACACAACCCGGTCTGGTCCTCGACACATCGCAGTAAACTACATACCCAACACCCCTCCTCTAGTAGCCTCATGATGGGGGCACTAGTCTGTCTCCACCTCAGCTCTTTAAAACTCTGATGACATCTCTCATTCCATACTAATGGATATAAATTCATGTCAAAGATAAAAAGGGTGCTACTACTCTAGAAAAGTGAGGCCCAAACCACTGGTAGTATTCGATCAACCCCAAGAAACTCTTCACCTGAGTCACATTTTTGGGTGTCTCCCAAGTAAAAACTACCTCTATCTTTTCTGGATCCACAAAATCTCCAGACACCAAGATGACATGTCTTATAAAATGGACCTAAAAAATACAGAACTCACACTTTGAGAGAATACCATAAATCTAGTGATCCCAGATAGTGTCTAGTACTATTCAAAGGTGTGTAGTGCTCTCCCCCTCTGATGCCGAGTACACCAAAATCTCATCAATGACGACCACAAAAAACTGGTCAATGTAAGTCTAGAAGATCTCGTTCATGATTCCCAATAACACTGGTGAGGTGTTGGTGACGCCGAAAGTCATCACCAGGAACTCATAATGGCAATATATGCACATAAAGGACATATTTGGTACATCCTCATACCATACCCAATGCTGATGATAGCCCGATTTGAGGTCTATCTTTAATAACCACCTCGCTCACTTCATCTGGTCGAAGAGTTCATTGATCCTCGAAAGTGGATACTTTTTCTTCATGGTTTCCTGGTTCATGTTCCAGAAGTCCATGAACTACCTCAAAATACCTTCTACATTCTTGGAAAAAAGCATCGGGGCTTGCTATGGGGAAACACTAACCCTTACGAATCCATTCTCTTGAAATTCCTCAAGTTGTACCCTCATCTCACAATGCTACACTAGAGCATCAGATATTCCAGTGTGGATATCAGTTCCGTCTAGGGGTACATGTCGATGAAAAAATATACCTCCCTCCAAAGAGGAATTCATGGAACATCCTTAGGAAAAACATCCTTGTACTCATCAACCACTATAGGAAAGCATGGACAACTATCATCCACTACTCCAAGGTTGAGGCTAGCTAACTGGTGAGTAATTGGCTGCACCCTCCTCTAAGAACATCTGTCCTTTGCTAAAAGGTTTTCCTTCTCGTCTGGGAGGTAAAACATAGACCCATATCCACGGAAACACCACACATTATGCCTTAAAAAGTCAATCCTAGCAAGGAATTTAGATAACCATTCCATACCAAACTTGACATCATAAGTCCTCAATGAGGATATTCTAGCAGAATCTCTCAACTCCTCAAGTAATATCACACTGCCGACACAAATGTGAAATCATTGAATCCCCTCTCGTAGGATACTCTATCCACAAGTATGGATCCAATGGCTCCCCCAGAATCTCCTCGCTCTGAACGAGATCCTTGGAAAAGAATGAGTGACTAGTAACTGTGTATATAATAACATCTACTAGGGTGGAGATGACACATATTGAACCTCAAATCATCTGTAGAGCATCGTGGTCATATTCCCCTGCCGCCTAGAGATGAGATAGTCCATGTATTTCTACTCCTTGAGGTCGGGGTGGACCACCTGTGGGTAGTGGAACTATCACCTCAATTTGTCACCCACTACCAGCTACTCAGCCTGCTCCCCTACAATGTTTGCGTCCTTGAAGACCACCTCTCATGAACTGCTATTGTTGTCTCAGTGGCCCCTCAACCCTTTGTTAGTCATTAGTACGGTGGGTGGGGAAGTCACGAGCCATTTGTCCCTACCCGCCACACATGAATCACTTCTTGGCTGCCAGCTACCTCCCTCTCGAATGGAAGCACCGTACTACCGAACTTATGTCCTGGGGTTATCCTCTAAAAGAACTGGAATGCATGGGACCTCGTGTCTACTGTTGGATTCATGTTGAAGACTCTGCCACCTAGGGTCTGTGGGTTGCGCTTTCCGTTGACAATTTCTCTAGAAAAAATATATCCACAGGTAGGGAACACTCTAGCACCCTGGACTGGGTAGGGATGCTAAGAGGAAACTCAAATTCCCTAATCTCCCACATGAATCCCTGGTAAAAGGATCAAGACCTTAAGAAAGGGTCTCGCACCATGTCTATGGAGTAGCATGATAGCTCTGTGAACCTCGCTGAGTATTCCACCACTCTCATGCTACCCAACTGCAGGTGAGGCAGCTCCGAAATGCATACAGAGTGGAAGGTCACGAGGAAAACTCCTCCTATAAATGTTGCTCGATGTCTACCTAGGTAAGGGACACCTCATCGTGCATCTAGGTGGTCATACCCCACCATCACCCTACCATGCCCTGAAGAAGACTCACTACCAAGATCACCATATGGTCAGGTGGTGTCCTCACTATGGGAAAGACCCACATCACTACCTCCATCCAGTGGATTGAAACCTTAGACTTTGTATCTCCCCTGATCCTAGGAGGTATCTCTCACTGAAACTAATACAGGGCATTAAGTATGTACACATCATCTACTAGAACTGACAGTAATAGATGCTTACCATCGGGTGGTGTTAGCACAGGTGCACCACCTGGTGGGGAAATCTCTAGAACAGGTCATCGAATGGACGCCTAATAGCTAGTTAGGCTATCCTCATCATCACGTATTAGGATGATGACTAGTCTTCCACATGGAGGCATCCTAAGATAGATCAAGATGTACCACGGTCATATGGTTATACCTGATGAGTTGAATTTTATTCAAAACAACATTAGGATAATTTTATGAAACAAATGTTTTCATGTATTAAGTTGGAAGGAATAATTAAAGGTACTGGTGTATGGATACGTTGGCTGCCACACCAACACTGGACTCCCTAAATCTGAAAGTCGAACTCGAAACACATAAAATTGTTGAACCAAAATAAAACAAAAGACTCCTAGTCTTTGAGGTAGGACTGATCTCCCTCTAATTCCAATTTTTACACGACTCGTACCCTAAGGCTCGTGTCATGAATACACAAATACCACCTCCCAAAGGACAAGTAATGGCGACTAGTGTAGAAGGCATCAACCTGTATGTGGGATGAATTTTCCTAAATACCTATACGCACACACATGCCCAAAAAAGTCACACACACTGCGAAAGAAACAAGTATAACGAAAATATAGATGGGTACAAGTACTAAAAATATTAGTGGGATGGAATATCAAAAAAAAGAAATAAAAACAAAAAATTACAAAAAGGAAACTATGATGGACATCTGTAGAAAACCCCACCTGATTATGAGAGTAGTGTGGATATAGAAAGTTGAATTATAATTTCATATCCAACTAATCCTACTAGGGACCACCTGCTCCTAGGCCACCTAGTCCACCATCATAGCATCTATCAGTCTCATCTCCCTGAGCACCTCTAGGTCTTATTCCTCCAAAATGTCTGTTATAACGTCGATCGTCTGCACGAGACACAACACGTGTGGGAAAATCCTGTGGAGTGGTGAGTAACCCAGTACTCAATAGGGTCCCCAAAACAAAATAGGAAAAACTACAATGAAATCTTCAATGTAATTCACAAAGAACAAGATAACTCACATGAGGAATACAATTAGGGTAGTGATTGAAGAATCATCAGTCACATTATCCAACAAATCAGCTAATAGAGAACTCTTGCTTTATTGAGTACAGTGGGTTGGAAAACTCATACAGAAGTGCTTCCCACTAATCATCTTCTCAGTTCACCTCCCCTTCACCTACTGTGGGCCTCCAATGTCACACAGAAATTATTCCCAATAATTTTGTCCAAATGAAGAACTCCTCTGTGTCGCATACCATGGGGATTAAAATTCACAAAAAAGTGCTTCACACCATGGTCTTTCAATTTCATATAAAAGTGCTTCCCACTGGGCCATAGTCGAGTCTCACAGAGTCAAACGTTAGTAGTCCTCAGGTCTCAGCCAACCTCAGGGTTCCGTACATAGTCCGACTGGGAGAACTGATTCTCAATCCATTCATTGCATCTCAACATCCATAAAATCCTCCTCAAGGAATGCCAAAAGATATTCTTTATAAAGAGGCTCCCATTTACGCAAACAACTTGTCAATCGAACACCCAGTTTTAATGTTATTAGTGTTTTAATAAATAAGGACTTGTTGCATCTGGGTCTGATATTACCTAGTCGGGTCGATCGGACCAACTCGGCCTAGTTGTCCCATATACCCTCATTTAGTTCCGACTGAATTGACCTGACCCATTTTGGTTATGGGTTGGTCTAGTCTGCCTGGATTGTGGTACACGTCCAATGGGCCTTGATGGACCCAGCACGGTTTGGATGAGGGTCCACCCCACCAGCTCGCCCGACAACCCTGTCTAGTCTTGCCTGGCCCAAAGGGAACAGTTCTGGCCCACTAGTTAATGGGTCTATCCTGACGGTGTGGGTACAGCCGGCTGGGCGCGGCCCACTAGCCCGAATCCTAGCCACTCGATGCACCTGGTGGTGCACTGTCCAACCAGGATGCGGTAGGTTACTGCATCTGGACCCAACTGGCCCCATAGATATAGGGTCTCGCCTCCTGCGGTGGTCGATAGACTACTGCTCACCAGCTTCCTAGATGGCCTGGATCCAGTTCATCCCTCAACGCGGAACCTGCATGGCACCACACCATCTGTAGCTGCATCCAGTTGATCGGGACCTCTGGCTAACGTGGCATGCCACTTATCCCGGCTTCGGGCATGGCCTCCGGCCTTCATTACAACCATCTGGAATGCAGCCAGCACTGTCACTACTGTCGTTGCCACTACGGAAGCCGCCACTGCCTCCGCTGACACTGGCATGCTAGTTGAACCTTATGTGGACTATCAGACATGCACTAGTGGTCCGTTCATCATATCACCTATGCCTATAGTCTCCAAGGAGGGTCTTCATCACCACAGGTGGCACGAAATAATCTTGGCACCATTATGAGAGTACAACCATAATTAACACACCAGGGGGGGGGGGTCTTGGGCCTTTTTCATGTTACACCACGCCCTCCACTTTACAGGATTAAAATAGCGAGGAGTCTCAAGTATTATAGTTCAATCATATCAATTAATGGTTGAATCCTAGATAGAGAAATCCATAAATAAAGTTACTCTACCACATAAACGCACAAATCAAGGATAAACATGTTCATGTGTTGATCCACATTCATCTTTTCTAGAAAATAAAGTGGAATAAAATAACGATAAAACAACCCTTACTTCTTGGATGTTCGAAGCCTCAGTGTTTCTTCATCGAGGTTTCATGATGTCGACATTGTTTGTCACTTCCACCTCTATTCTTAAAGGTGTGTCAAAGTCGAGGATGATCAACTGATGTGTCATTATTTTTTTGAGAGGAAGAGTATTGGAGATTATTTATATATTCTCAATGTTTTAATCATCATTCCTCAAACTCTTCAAACAATTAAAAGAAATAATGTCCCATCATTTCAGTTATAGTTTCACAATGCATCATAACCCTATTTAATTTTTAAAATTATGTTTCTATTAGGCTTCCTTTATTTCATTGTTACACTGTATGATAAATTCCATTAATGAGACTCATTAATGTGACTCATCGTTGCATCATTTATTCAGCACAACATCTTCATGTCACCTCTTGTCAGTTGAGAAAAGAAATAAAATAACTTTTTTAAAAGTTATTTTATTATTTTTTGAAAATTATGAAAATAAACTATTCTGTTTGGCCCTTGATGGCCGAAGGTAGGTCAATTCTAGGTGAATCACATCATTCCAAGTTCAATGGTGCCCTTGTATTTTTGATCTGCAAAAAATTTCTAATGTTAGAAAATCCAACTCGTATATTTACTAAACATACCTTAAAAAAGATCAAAATTCCATTCTAATCTCACCGGGCCTTGGAATCACGTGTTATTAAAGCATATGGTGTCAGAATAATACCATATAATTAAAAGAATACACTAAATATTTGATAAATTACATTGGAGGGTATTAAAAGTACAAAAAAATATTTAAAACTTTATATATTTATTTATTATAAATGAAATAAGTATGATGTAAATTGAAACAATTTTTTTGGATAAACTGTAATTTTCTAAAAGACGGTTTAGTCTATCTTTGGGCAGAAAATATTAAATTAATTTTTAAAACATTTTAAAATTTTATATTTTAATAGTAATTTTATTTTTTTAATAATAATATCAGAATTATCATACCATGAATTTTTTATGTTTTTCTTAAAAGATTTATCATTTTTTTGAAAATTTGGAAAAATGAATTTTAATTGAAATTTATCTTTTAGTTTAAATAATTTTTAATATTAAATTAACTTTCGAATTGGGTTTACTATAAAATTAGTTCAATTATAAATCAATTAATATATGTTATGTCATTGGAATAATTTTTATATTCTATTTCTCTTGAAAAACATTGTAAACTGTTCTACATTATTCTCCTTAAAAATAAGCTTTCTCATCCTGTTTGTGAGATTAATATTAAATTATTTTTTCCAATTATGTGTATTGAATTTCTAAAAATGAATTCCATATTTGTAATTGTATAAATTTATAAATTTTAATTATTTGATTATATTTTTTGATCAAAATTAATAGTTGAAATAGTAAATATTATTTATGGTAGTAAAGGTAAAAATGGATTTACCATGAGGGTTAAACTAAGAAGAAAATGGTTAAAAATGACCATCTAACTTGTCCAAAAATAATATTATGACCAAATTTAATCATTATCCCATCTATGTTATGGAATTTTTTATTCCATTATAGCTAGTTCATCATAAAAATTTGGTTATGATTTAATATTTTCCAATAATTACAAGTATGTCACGCACCTCACTTATAAATGGCAACCCACTCTCCTCTCTTCATCATACCATCACCCAATTTATGTTAATACATCCCTAACTAAAATAATTTAATAAATTCACTAATATCATAATACATCATTATTTTGGGAATAAATATCACCTAGGAATGCTTTGGTGCAAACCACATGAGGATACATCAGGAAGAGGTAAAACTTTTCAACAAGAATTATTATTTTATTTATTCATACACCCCATTAAATTCATATTAAACCATGATAATATAATAAATTATCATATTCTATATACTATAATGTTTTTAAAAAAATTTAATCAACTCTTACTATCTCAACTTTTATCAAATGGGATACAAAATCATCATTTGTTTGTACGGATGACTGCCACTTTGCAAACCATTGTCATTTATTTTTCAAATACCAGCTCTCACGGTTGGGTATAATGACAAATATAAAGTAAATTAATGATATTTTTAAAATAATTATTCTAATTTATTCATTATATCATATACTCTATTTTTATATCCATTCTGTTGGAGATATGATAACTTCACTTTTCTCTATAGAGGACTACAACCTCACGATGCAATGTGATTTTCCAATCGACGACTCATTAAAAGGTAGGTGTTAAAGATAAAGTTAATTATTATATATAATGTAAATGAAATAATTTTCATTCTCAATATATAAAATAGAATTATATTTCTTTCCTTTTCACTCACTTAAATATGATAACATCCTTGGTGTTCATGTGGACGATAACCTTCAAGAAGCAATGTCACTCTCTTTTCATCACCAAACCTCACATACGATATATATAATTATGTAATATTTTATTTATGATAACATTATCATTATGTAATGATATTATATTACATACCTAGTTTTCAATAATTGTTGTTAAAATATGGAAACATCACTCGTGCTTATGTACGACCTACCGTCTCCATGATCATAACATATATAATTTTTCCTAACCATTATTCATGATTTTTTTAAAATAATAATTGATGTTAAAATATTATAATTATTTAATTGTTATTTTTAGGGATATTTTGGAACTATATAACATATATTTGAATTGTGTCTTTCATAAGAAAACACACATGAAAAAACATCATAATTAACACTAGAAAAAATGGTAATAATGAATGATTATTAACGAATGATTGATAGGATTTTATAAATGGATAATAAACTAGGATAGTCTATAAACACTAATTAAAATTATAAGAAGAGTCAATAAAAAAATAAGATAGTGATGAAAACCACTTTCCACGTCTGGAAAAATAAAAATTACATATCATAAATGACAAGACATTCTCATAACTAAACTCATCAACAGTTTCCCATTCATATTGAGAGTTACCTTGATTTAATATCTTTAGGATATCAGCATTGGAAATTTTTTGACACCTTATAGGATGATATGGTAGTCATTGTCTTTTTCATATTGGAGTAGTCCTTCATCACCCTTCTCTTTGAGCGGTAGAGATAAAACACTCATTTTCAACGGGATTCATAATTTCATGTGCCAGAATATCCTTGTAGAAAGTTTCATTGTTAACCACACACATAGGGGAAATGTTTTCTATTACCATTTCATCATCAATGTAATTTTTCACTTCTATGAAATTTTTTAGGAGATGTAAAATTTCATGATATCCTCTTAAAATTTTTTATTTTGTGCACCTGGACTAATTTCCCATATAGATCATGTACTAAAAAACTAGAACCACTATGTTGAATGAAACAATTCCCCACAAACTAAAGTTGTGTATTAGTATCCTCTAGAGACACAGACTATGTATATTTGTAGGAATTGTGATCAATAGGTTCATTTTGAATTCACCTCTACATCATTAGATAAGTTGGCTTCCCCATAAAACTTCTAAAACTATTAATCTATGACACCCTTATGGTCTGATTAGTATCAGAGGCATCCCATATTTCATTATTATGGATAGATTTAACCAAACATTCATTAATATCAGAAACCACTTCAACACCATCACATAAAGCATCTGTAACACCTTGAATCACCATAGACTGTAGAGAACTCACCACTCCCATATCTTAGTGGAACCTATCATAAATTTCAAGGACATTCATGTTAGGAGGAAGAGGTTTTAATGGATTTGACATATCATTTCCTACCTCATACATAGTAATAGAATGATCATCCTGAATATGAGTATGATCAGACACAACCAACTAATGACCTGCAATTGGTCCATAAGAATTCACACCCAATGAGATTCTTCAAACAGTAGGTGCCTCACCTGGGACCAAATTCATCTGATTTTTACTCAATCCATGCTCCTTATGCATTTATTTGTCACTACTGCAAACCTCCAATATATTCCCTATTTTCCTTCTCAAGTGGTAGAGGTCACCCCATGATTCAAAAAAACTTATTTTTTATATCGAAATTACTCATCAATAGTGACCCATGTTTACTCAATAGGAATATTCAACATATCAAAATCAACACAAATTTCAGGTGAAATTTGATGACATACCAACCTAGCTCGACTATCTGAATAGAGGTAAGTACCTACGATATTTCCTCTCATACAAATTACTAAAGGATTATGAAAATTCATTGGATGTTATAGAAGCCATTCCCATATCACAATGGTTGGTGAATTACCTTTCATATAAAAATCATATATCTATTTAAATAAAGGATATCAAAACCCATTTTAGGTACGAAGTGCACTCAACAAAACATAGAATAAATAATCCTCAAAATAATGTTTGATCACGATGTTATTAGAGTTGAGGATCCCTCCTATCACACACTCATTTGGACCCTAGGATCCCAAATTAGTCAGTAAAATGAATCCGTTAATGGTCAGAAATGATTGAAACATAAAATAAACATCAGGTGTAACAAAGTAGAAGCATTGGTGAACTCTGGGCTCCAAATAAAAAATTTTGGGGCTCCATAAAATATAAATAAAACCTTCAGAGTAAGAGAAATGTGTGGTAAGGAAGGGATGAAATCATGGTTTAAGAAAGGAGATAATGGTTGGGGTCGACCTCTTTCAAGGGATGTCACGACCAGTCCTCGGGGCCCGTGTCGTGACTACCCCAAGCCCGCCTTCCATAGGACAGGGGATGGCGACTAGCACCAAGGCGTAATTCCCGATAAAAAGGGAAGGAATTTCCTTTGTAAAGTAAACAAACACCACATAGAAAGCAAGCAGATGTAAGCACTAAGTAAAATCTAGGTAGAACAGTAAGTGCAGAAAAGTAAGTGGGCCAGAATACAAACCCAAACTGAAAGTAATGTACAACTGAAAAAGGGAGTACAGCAACTGAAAAGTAAAGCTGCGACCTCGAACTGTCCACGGGAATTACCACCTGAAGGGTGGGTATATATAGCCTCCACATCTCTGTGGGTCCAGCCGTCTGCTCTGAGTATGTCCTGCCTAGTGGTCCACCTCCAGGTACCGACCTTCTCTGCAAGCCCCAAACACAATCAGCGTTGTCCATCGTCTGCAACCAACACAATGTAGTGTGGGCATGGCCCGTGCAGGGGTGAGTATAAGATACTCAGTAGGGAACGCGAGACCCCCTAAGGTCTCCCATAATACACATAGGATAAACCACAAAGGAAAGATACAATCACGAAGTAACATTCGACACTACTTAAGTATATTCCCATACATATACCTAAGTCATCAATTCGAGTTCAGCTCCAACATCTGAGCCCAAGTTCGATCACGTCCACACAAGATAGCACAACACAATACACACATGAAATAAAGTCAATCATATCGAAGATAATGATTGAAAGTCAAGATTTATCTCACACAGGTATACTTATTCGTAAGATGATAGAGATGATCAGATGTAGCTACTGATTCATATAAGCCATAGGACCCACACAAGATCGATAGGTACTAACCCCTGCAATGACCCACAAAGGATCGATAGGTAACTAACCCCCGCAATGACCCACACAGGATCAGAACCACACAGGATCTGTAGGTGCTGGCCCACACAGGACTGCTAAGCGCTGACCCACACAGGATCAGTAGCACTGATCCATGTAGGATCGCAGAGTGCTGTAGTCGTCGCCGTCGAATCGATAGAGTATTTCTGTACAGTCGTCATCGTCGTCGCAGATGCAGCCTGCTATAGGGTTCCCGCACACTGAAAGCTCGTTTCGGGAGGATCTTCTCCTTGAGTCAAAGGGATGGATACATCAACCGTCACAAAGATCAAGGATGATGTAACCCAATGTTTCATCCCACGTCTTAGGGGAAACCCAGGAAAAACGTGCCCATGTCACCGAGAACAAGACGACCAAACCATTTTCCAAAAGTACACAGTGTGTAGATATACCATACACACCGTGTCATCAGACACTGAGTACTGCCCGTGTGTTACGGCCCGTGTCACAAGGCTGGTCGTGTAAAAAAAGAAAGTATACGGTGTGTGGTATGGTTACACGCCGTGTCTTCTGTCCATGGGTACTGTCCATGTACCACAACCTGTGTCGATGGGTTGTTCGTGAAAAAATTATGTACACGACATGTGGCATGGTTACACGTCGTGGCCAAACATCTGGGGTTGGCTCCGTGAATGTTGGCCATGCCTGGTCATGTGGGGGAGTACATTCCCGTGTACTCCACTCTATGTATGTGTATCCCCGGAATACACGCTGAGTCCTGCGAAGCCGCTTCTTCCCTTCTATGAAGAGAATACACGCCGTGCCACTTGGTCGTGTGTTGCTGCCCGTGTCCATGTATTTTCCAGAATATACACCATATCTCGCGAAGCTAATTCTGCTATTATATGTATAGATTACACGCCGTGTGGCTGGGGTCACAGGCCATGTGTTACATGTCTAAACCTGAAACTCAAGCCGAGTATACTCACACTACACGGCGTGTTCGTCAGAGGTACACGTTGTGTATTCTAGAATTTTCCAGAACCGACACCTCCGGCCAGCGCGCCTCCCGTTTTGTCCGTTCTTCGTTCTGACGGTCCATTCATCATGAATAATCGAACACTAAGTCTCCCCGATGTCCCGTAATCGTCTCCGGTATTTGCGGGCCTCTGATTGGCTCCGAAATCACGATTTGATTCACCCGCTCAAAGAACAGTCAAGGGACGGTCCCTCCCATTCCGGTTTGATCTGTTGCCCGCTATCATCATCGTACCTTCGCTAGGACGTCATGATGTTGGGTCTTCAATTGGGATCGTTGCGTCACACAAAAAACTCACAATGTTCTGGTGTTATTCACCCATGAAGAACATGAAGATCCCACCAAACATTCACAAAAAAGGTGGAGGGATCTGGCCATGTTCGTTTGGCCCGGTCCTTCCACGTTAGTTTTGTAGAAAGCGCGTCAAGATAAACAAAGGAAGGAAGAATCAGTGTTTCTCAAATAAAAACACACCCCTACCTTGACAACGAGATGAACGAAGGTTCGTCGCGGAAAATATCTTCACGGAAGAAGACTCTGTAAGAGTCATCGGCGTCACAAAGAAGAGAGTCGTTGGCATCGCGGTACACGACGTCGCGTCGTCAATCTATGAGGATGGCGTCTCTCACAAGCTGTGGAGAGTGAAGAAGACGGTACGACGAACTCCCCTTTGTGGTTATGGAGTTCTTCGTCGAAGGCTCGACGTTCTTCGCGTTCTTCAACGAGGAAGAAGATGAACTTCAAGACTTAGAGTTTTCTTCTCCCCAATCCCCTTACACCACAAGACAACCTAATAAAATAAGTTCCCCCTCATTTTATTATCTTAATTCATGCCTTTAAAAATTACAATTTTCAAATACATATCTCACGTAATTAAATTAAAGAGTTGGCATTGAATTAATGTGGGGAGAGGGAAGGTCACAAAATAAATTGGAAGTTTCAATGGTTACACACTTAAGAGGGGGATTATAGGAGTTAGGGAATATGAGAAGATGGGGGCTCATGTGGGACCCACCTCCCTCATAACCTCACATGGGAAGTTGGGTGGTTGTGGGCCCCACCAACAACTTCCCATGAGAGAATTAAACTACCATGGATAAAATAAATTTGTACATAATTTATTTTACCTAAAATTTAATTCCCTAATTTTTATCAATTCCTCCTGAGCAAACACAACTCCAGTAAAGGTTTTCCTAAGAAATTACCGTTGATGAGGTTTCATCGGGGCCCTAGGATTTTGATTCCGAGTACTGGTTCAAAATTTAGGAAATCCCACTCGTTCGTTCACTGAACGTACCTGAGCTAAACTTATGAAAATTATTCCGGGCTCACCGGGCCTCAGAATCAGGTGCCGTCAACAACTGTGTTTTTGTAAAATCCCAAATAAAATTAATAAAAAAATTCCTTGAATTTTACGGGTCTTTACATTACTCCCACCTCAGGGCATTATGTCCCCATAATGATACATCATAAACTAAGGTAACAAATGTGGGTACTATGCACACATCTGAGCCTCCCGCTCCCAAGTGCTCTCCTGGAGGTTCCTGTGCTGCCATCTGATGCGCACTAGAGGAATCGACCATCCACGTAGGACCCGCTCATGTCGATCCTCAATCTCCACCGGGACCTCCGTAAAAGTCGCCCCATTATCAATGTACAGCTCCCCATTGTCAATGATATGTGTCGGTTCGTGTACGTATCTCCTCAGCTGAGATACATGGAAGACGTCGTGCACCCGGTGCAACTGAGGTGGTAGAGAGAACCGATAAAACACCTCGCCTATCCTGCTGAGAACCTAGAACGGTTCGATAAAGCGCGGATATAACTTGTCGCCCCGGCCAAATCTCTGTAATCCACGTCGAGGTGAGACCCGCAAGAAAACATGGTCGCCATCCTAGAACTCCAGTGGCCTCCACCTCCTTTCAGCATAAGACTTAGGCCAGCTCTGAGCTGTCCTCATCCTCTCCTGGATGACCTGGACCTTCTCTATCGTGGCCTGGACCATCTCCAGTCCCACAAGTTCTGACTCCCCAGGGTCTGTCCAGCACAGAGGTGATCTGCAAGGTCGGTCGTACAACACCTCGTATGGTGCTATCCCAATGGTGGAGTGGTATCTGGTGTTGTAAGCGAACTCCACCAATGGTAGGTCGTCCTCCCAGCTGCGAACAAGTCGAGGAAACATGCGCGGAGCATCTCCTCGGGAGTCTGAATGGTCCTCTCCGTATGTCCATCTGTCTGAGGGTGAAAGGAGGTGCTCAGACGTAGCTGCGTCCCGAATGACTCATGAAAACCCTTACAATGCCGAAAAGTAAAGCGAGAATCCCTATTGGAGAAATTGGATGATGGAACACCATGAAGCCGTACAATCTCCTGAACGTAGAGACGTCCCAAGCTCTCCACCGAGCCCTACTCTCTGATGGGTAAGAAGTGAGCCGACATGGTGAGTCGGTTGACAATCACCCAAATGGAGTCATGCCCTCTGGATGTGCGTGGAAGTCCAGTCACAAAGTCCATAGATATGTCGTCCCACTTCCACTCCAGAACCTCCAAGGGCTATACCAAGCCTGCTGGTACCTGGTGCTCTGCCTTCACCTACTGGTAGATGAGGCATCGAGAAATGAACTCTACCACAACCTTCTTCATACCTGGCCACCAGTGCTGTCGTCTGAGGTCCTGGTATATCTACACCACTCTTGGATGTACCGCTAGAGGGTATGTACGGAACTCCCTCAGCACCTCCTCCTGTAAAGCACCCTCCCATCAGATAGTGTTGCCACATCTTCAGAGTGAAGACCACTACAACTAATTCCAGGTCATGGGTAGCATTGTTCTGCTCATGCTTCCTCAATTGACATGATCCATAGGCGATCACAACCCGCTCCTACATCAGGACACATCCGATTCTGGTCCCTGATGCATCGCAGTAAACTATGTACCCTACTCCTTCCTCCAGTAGCCTCAAGAAAGGTGCACTTATCAATATCTGTCTCAGCTCTTGGAAGCTCTACTGACATCTATCTAACCACACGAAGGGTTGCCACATCCTCCTAAACGTTTTTAAAAGCTGCAAAGATTTCTCCTTTTCCGAAAAGGGAAATACGGTCTCATCCCCTAGATGAACCACGTTCCTTGCCTAATACAGTCAATCCCATCATGATTAGTTAATTCATGCCATGGATGACGTCGTAAGGCCTCGACGCTGCTACCAAAAGATCCAGCCGTTAATCTCACCACCAAGGGTTGAGTCACACTGTCGGCATCAATGAGTGGTCACTGGGTCTCCTCCAGTAGGAATCTAATATGTGAGGGTCAAGTCAAAAGTTTTTAACCGGAACCTCTTAGTATTAACATACAAAAGACAAGAATGAAAACGTCACTATTGAAAGTGTCTTTTATTATTGAAAATCAAAGTAAAAGGACACAAGTAAATACAAAAAACAAAGCTAGAAGCATTATGGGAAAAGGCCTCCATGCCTGGAGCTAGTCCTGCACTTTTCCACCCGCTTCCGAAGCTCCATGATCGTAAGCTTCAGCTGCCTGAAGTTGTTCTCTCCCCTGTGGTCAGGGTGGAACTCCTGATGGTGGTGGTGGTAGAGCCTCAAAACATCCCCCACCACCTGCCGCTCGACCAGCTCCTCAGCCTCGTCCACCAGATCCCCATAGACTGCCACGGTCGATCCTCTTCCTCTTCCTGGGTGGTTCCTCAACCGTCTGCTGCTCCTCAGCATAGCGGGTCGGGCAGTCATGATCCAAGTGGCCATGCCCGCCGCATGCATAGAATTGTCTTCCACTCGTAAGACTGGCTCTACTGCATGTGCCCCGCACCTCTGAGCCAGTATCCTGTGGTTGTCCACCCAATGGCCTGGTCCGCTTGGACCTCTGCGACATCTGTCTACTGTCGGCTATAGAAGACTTCGCTACGTGCCGCCCTGTGGTTGGTCTCGCTGCTGGTGTAGGCTCATCAAGAAATCTCTCAATGAGAAGGGATCACTCCAGTACCCCTGCCTGTTTTGGAATGGTGAGAGAGATCAGCGATGCCCTGATCTCATGCCTCAATCCCTACTCAAAGGTCTGGGCCCGGAAGAATGGGTCTCGTACCATGTCTGTCGAATAGCGCGAGAGATCGGTAAATCTCACCGAGTACTGGGAGACCGTCAAGATACCCTTCCACAGCTGTAGTAGATCCTGGATGCGCACCGCAAGGAGGGTGGCTGGGATGAACTCCGAGCGGAAGAGGCTCTCATAGTCCGTCCAGAGGAGAGATGCTTTGTCGTGCACCTGGAGCATCAAGCTCCACCATCTTCCTCCTTCTGCATGCAGGAGGCTCACTGCGAGGATCACCATGAGGTCATCCAGTGTCCTCACTAACTTGAAAACTCATAAAACTACCTCCAGCCAATCCTCGGCTGCCTGAGGGTCCATCTCCCTACGGAACATGGGCAGTCGCTGACGCTGAAACTCATGTATTGCACCAAGGCGACATGCACTCTCAACAGATGGTGCTGGTAGCATCGGTGGCTCGACGGGTAGTGGTACCGTCGTTGCCTCCGTAGTAATAGGGCCCTGCACCGAGGCCTCGTCGCTCGGTGGGCTGTCGTCACGTACAAAACTCGGAACCCTAGCTGGCTGCCGTCGTGGGGCCATTCTAAAAGGAGACAGGTGCACCACGGTCAAAACAATATTCCTGGTGAGCTGACACAAAGTAATCACAAAAAAAACTTGAAACACACATGCAATCAATGTTTTCGTGCACTAAGTCGGAAATCAGTAGTCAGGGTCATGTTGTGTAGATACGTCATCCGCCGCACCAACACTGGACTCCCTGGACTGATAACCCCACTTAATACTCTTAACACTACTGCTTCACATAGAAAAGATCAGAGTCTTGTGTTCTGTGGTAGAACCGAACTCCTCTGATACCAATTTTTCACGACCCGTCCTCGGGGCCCGTGCCGTGACTACCACAAGCCCGCCTTCCATAGGCCAGGGGCTGGCAACTAGCACTAAGGCGTAATTCCCGGTAAAAAGGGAAGACATTGCCTTTGTATAGTAAACAAACACCACAGAGAAAGCAAGAATAAGTAAGCACTAAGTAAAATCTTGGCACAATAGTATGTGTGGAAAATTAAGCCGGCCAGAATACAAATCCTAAACTGAAAGTAAAGTACAACTGAAAAAGGGAGTACATCAACTGAAAATTAAATCCGCAGCCTCGAGATGTCCACTGGAAGTCCCAACTGAAGGGTGGGTATAGATAGCCTCCACAGCTCCTCGGGTCCAGTCGTCCGCTCCGAGTACGTCCCGCCCAATGGTCCACCTCCAGGTACCAACATGCTCCACAAGCCTCAACCACGATCACCGTTGTCTGTCATCTACAACCAACACAACGTAGTGCGGGCATAGCCCGTTCAGGGGTGAGTATAAGCTAGTCAGTAGGGACCCCGAGACCCCCGAAGGTCTCCCAGAATCCACAAAGGATAAACCACAATGGAATGATACAATCACGAAGTAACATTCGATAGTACTTAGGTATATTCACATACATATACCTAAGTCATCAATTCCAGTTAGGCTCCAACATCGGAGCCCATGTTCGATCACGTCCACACAGGATAGCACAACACAATCCACATAGGAAAGCAAGTTAATCATATTGAAGATAATGATTGAAGGTCAAGATTCAGCTGACACAGGTATACTTCTTCGTAAGATGATAGAGATGATCAGATGTAGATACTGATTCATCTAAGCCGTCGGAACCACACAGGATCGATAGGTACTGACCCCCACAATGACCCACAAAGGATCGATAGGTAACTAACCCCCGCAATGACCCACACAGGATCGGACCCACACATGATCTGTAGGCGCTGGCCCACACAGGACTGTTGAATGCTAACCCACATAGGATCTGACCCACACAGGATCGGTAGTACTGAGCCACGTAGGATCACTGAGTGTTGTAGTCATCGTCGTCGAATCCATGGAGGATTTCTTTACAGTCTTCATCATCGTCGCAGACGCAGCCATCTCTAGGGTTCCTGCACACAGCAAGCTCGTTTCGGGAGGATCCTCTCCTCGAGTCAAAGGGATGGATACATCACCGTCACAAAGACTAGGGATGATGTAACCCAACGTTCCATCCCACGTCTTAGGGGAAAACCAAGAAAAACTTGCCCATGTAACCAAGAACAAGATGACCAAACCATTTTCCAAAAGTACACGGTGTGTAAATATACGATACATGTCGTGTCATCAGACACCGGGTACTGCCCGTGTGTTACTGCTTGTGTCACAAGGCTGGTCGTGTAAAAAGAGAAAGTACAAGGCGTGTGGTATGGTTAAACACCATGTCTTATATCCACGAGTACTATCCATGTACCACCGCCCGTGTTGATGGGATGTTTGTGTAAAAAGTATGTACACGGCGTGTGGTATGGTTACAGGTCGTGGCCAAACATCTGGGGTCGGCTCCGTGTATGCTGTCCATGTCTGGTCGTGTGGTAGAGTACATGCCCGTGTACTCCACTCTATGTCTGTGTATCCTCGGAATACACGTCGAGTCCCACGAAGCCGCTTCATCCCTTCTGTTAAGAGAATACAGGTCGTGCCTCTTGGCCGTAAATTGCTGCTCGTGTCTGTGTAATTTCCAGAATACACGCCATGTATCGTAAGGCTACTTCTGCTATTCTATGTAGAGATTACACGCAGTTTGTCCGGAGTCACACGCCGTGTGTTACTTGTCTAAACCAGAAACTCAAGCTGTAGTACACCCACACTACACGACGTGTTCGTCAGAGGTACACGCTGTGTATTCTGGAATTTTCCAGAACCGACGCCTCCGGCCAGCACGCCTCCTGTGTTGTCTGGTCTTCGTTCTGACGGTCCGTTCAGCACGAAACTTTGGACACTAAGTCACCCTGATGTCCCGCAATCATCTCCGGTGTTTTCAGGCCTCCGATGGGCTCCAAAATCACGATTTGATTCACCAGCTTGAAGAACAGTCAAGGGACGGTCACTCCCATTCCAGTTTGACCCGGCGCCAGCTATCGTCGTCGCACCTTCGCTAGGACGTCATGATGTCGGGTCTTCAATTGGGATCGTTGCGTCGCACAACGAACTCGCAACGTTCCAGTGTTAGTCACCCATGAATAACACGAAGATCCCACCAAACATTCACAAAAACGACGGAGGGATCAGGCTGTGTTCGTTTTGCCTTGTCCTTCCACGTTAGGTTTGTAGAAAGCGGGTCATGATAAACAAAGGAAGGAAGAATCAGCATTGCTCAAATAAAAACACACCCCTACCTTGATAATGAGATGAACTAAGGTTCATTTCGGAAAAGATCGTCGCGGAAGAAGACTCCGTAAGCATCGTCGACATCACTGAGAAGAGAGTCGTCGGTTTCGCGGTACACGACGTCGCATCGTCGATCTCTGAGGATGGCGTCTCTCACCGGCTGTGGAGAGGGAAGAAGATGGTACGACGAACTCCCCTTTGTGGTGGCAGAGTTCTTTGTCGAAGGCTCGACATTCTTCGCGTTCTTCGACGAGGAAGAAGATGAACTTCGAGACTCAGAGTTTTCTTCTCCCCAATCCCCTTACACCACAAGACATCCTAATAAAATAAGATCCCACTCATTTTATTATCTTAAGTCATGCCTTTCAAAATTACAAATTTCAAATACGTAACTAACTTAATTAAATTAAAGATTTGGCATTGAATAAATGTGGGGAGAGGGAAGGTCACAAAATAAATGGGAAGTTTTAAGGGTTACATACTTAATAGGGTGATTAGAGGAGTTATGGAATATGAGAAGATGGGGGCTCGTGTGGGCCCCACCGCCCTCATAACCTCACATGGGAAGTTGGGTGGTTGTGGGCCCCACAAAAAACTTCCGATGAGAGAATTAAACTACCATGGATAAAATAAATTTGCACACAATTTATTTTACCTAACATTTAATTCCCTAATTTTCAACAATTCCTCCCGAGCAAACAACACTATAGTAAAGGTCTTCCTAAGAAATTACCGGCGCTGCGGTTTCATCGGTGCCCTCAGATTTCGATTCTGAGCACCGGTTCAAAAGTTAGGAAATCCCGCTCATTCGTTCACTGAACGTACCCGACCTAAACATTGGAAAATTATTCCGGGCTCACCGGGCCTCGGCATCAGGTTCCGTAAACAATTGTGTTCTTGTAAAATCACAAAGAAAATTAAGAAAAAATTTCCCTTGAATTTTACGGGTCTTTATAGGGGATATCGGAGGGCCCTCCCCCACTGTGGGGGAGGGGCAGGAGGGATACTTATTAGCACCTAGGTCATAGAGGTTGTCTGTTAAGCGATTATCTCCCCCCAATAGATAATATAATATATTATAAATACTAATATAGTTCTTATAAAATCTATTAACTTGTTTTTAGACACAATAAAATATTTTAAAGCATGATCAACCAAAATTAAGCTTAAGGTATGAAATATCATCTTAATTTCATTGCATTGAGAAATATCTTAATGTTATGAACATTACATAATTTATAAGATGTATATACTTATATATAGACCCATAATATCTTGAATAATAAATTAATCATGGTACTTTATGTTTCAATTTGAAATAATTCATTTAAGGGGTTTCCTATAATTGTTACCAAGAGGAAAAGAATTTTATAATTCAAGTTCATTTAATTTGGTTATATTAATCATTCTATATCATTTATATTCTATGATTATGTGTGAAATTAATTTTGAGTATCTTTTTTGGTATTTAAATATTTTTATTTATATTTAAATTTTATAAACATAATCGATTCATTAATATTATTATTATTATATTATGTCATGTTTTCAAAATCTCAATCTATTCAACATGGATTATTCCGAAATTTTAGTTATAGGAAATTATTTGATTATTATATCATGAAACCATTTAAATTTATTCTTCTAAATTTATTCATTGTGTTTTTAAATAATAGAACATTTTCTACAATTTTTTACTTAAAAATATTCAGATAATGATTCTAATATAACCTAACTTCATTTCTCTCATCGGAAAGAAATTAGTTTTCCTCCAAACCCACATCTTCAAAATCAAAGTAATAGTTTTCAAACAATGTTTTTGTCCTTTTAAAACTGATTAATTAAATAATTTTAACACAATGTTACTTTTTACAGTTTTATTAAATGAATCTTCATGTGTTCTTTATAACAATCCCCAGGTCTCTTTTACTAAAAAAGTGAAATGAGTCTTTGTTTAAACATGTATGACATTAATGAACATTTCAACCATCCAGTCCACTAATTTTTTTTAAAGATATATTTTTATGTTTTAATGGTTATTTTAGTATAAATGAATTATGATTATGTTTTATAAAATTTTATTTCTAATAACTGATATTAAAAATGAAAATGTGTTTTCCTAAAAATGAATTTGAAGATGTTTTATGGTATTTCTATTAATCAATGATAAAAACAATTAATTTTACAAACACATTCCTTGTAATGTGATGTATTTATACGGCACTTATTCTCCCTCTAGATTTCTTACAATTCTTTTGACCAAGGATAGTATGGACATTAAATTACTGAATTTTTTGTTGTATTCAATAAAATTCCCTTTAAAATTTCACTTTCATGTGATCATTTCCCATTAAATTTCCATAAATATTCAAATTATTTATCATTTATTTGTTTACTATTTAAATTGTGTATTATTTCTACATAGATTATTCTATAATGTGTTTCATTTTATAAATTATTGAAATAATGATAAATCTATATTTTTTAATACATATGGATATTTGATATTAAATACATATTTTATGAATTAAATCGATTATTATAAATATCAGGAATTCATTTATAATGAAATAAATAGTTTAGAACCTATTATAGATTTCCCCTCAATTAATTGGTAGTCTTATAAGGTGAATAAGTACTCTATTATGAAATCAGTTGTCCAAACACAACTATTCTGTATATAGGAAATTTCAACATCCTTTTAGTGAGGTCTTGAAGATAAAGGTATCATGTCCTTGAGACATAAGATCAAATAATTAAATATTTCCTTCATTTATGATTTATTTATTATTATCCAAGATATTTTCATAAGTATTTTATCTCTATATGTATTTCATTCTCAATTATTTGTTAAATAGAAAGTGTTTTCAGTTATTTACCTTACTATTTTGATTATGCCTTATCTAATTATGATATTCATGTTATTGATTAAATGAAATTTGTATTTAGTTATTAACCTTGAAATATTGATAATAAATTATCTAATTATGATAGTCATGTTATCGATAAAATGGAATATTTTTTTAGTTATCAACCTTTACAAATTGATTATTATCCATGAGATTATTCACATTGATCTTATCTCAGCATGCAATTCCTTATCTAATTATTTATTACATGGAATGTGTGTTCCATTATTTTTCATACCATATTTTTTTTATTATGGATTCATGATAGATTGTACTATATATAACCCTTATTGATCATTTGAGATCACCATTTTTTTGTTTACATTCTATGGAATACATGAATTGTACTATGAAATATATAATAGAATATGCTAGAGGAAATAATTAAATTCCCAAAAAAAATTATATTGTAATTTTTGTATTCAAATTTAATATCATAATCATGTAAGTATCTGCTTTACTGAGACTAAAAAACTATTTGGTCCTATGACATGTGATTCCTTTTATCACAGGCTAATGAATTAAAGTTGGAATTGGCTCCTGGATACTAGGTTTGGGGTCACTATTGTTGTTATAAGAATAAATTTTGTAGAAACCTTTGTAACTAGATTCTGAAGAACATAGAAAAGGGTTCATAACCCAATGATAGTATTTTTGGATATGTATATAAGAACATCCCAATGTTTTGGTAAGGTGTATATTTTTTTAGTTTTCCTTGGAAGTACATCAATTTCTTGATACTACAAGTGGAAATGGTTCTAGAATAAATATACCAAAATGTAATAACTCTGAAATGTGAAACTGGTCATTGACCAGATCATCACCTAGTTCATGATAGCGAGCCTTAATGAAAACAAAGTTTGATTCTCTCATGAGATATGCTTAGGATAATTCACAATTTATTTACAAACAATTATGAAATATTAGAATTGATGATGACAAGGAATCTCTTAGTTTATACACAAGGTGTATTATATTGATACAAACATTGTCTCAAGGGAATGGGAATATCTTTTATGTATTGAAAGAAATTGGATAAAGTAATTAATTACTGAGGAAAAATTAATAGGATTAAGGAAGGAAATAAATTTTATCACAATGATCTATTTATAGTTCCTGGTCTTACATTTGGAGAATATGGGAATTATCCGAGTCAATTCCCTATTATAAAGGATAAAACCGAGACAATGGAAGGACCTATCAGTAGATAAAAAGGACGATGTATTTATTTATTGATATTGATGAATTAAATTGTAGATGTATGTTTTTACCAATGGTATTTTGGTTATAAGAATTATAAAACATCTAAGGATTTTATTATATTTTAAAATCACAGGTGTGTTTATCAACAAAAAAATTATAAATCCCATAATGGGATTATGAGTTTAATATTAATTATATATTCAATGTATTGAAAACACATTTTTGGTATAATGTGAGCATAGTTTATAAATATTCACGAAATTTTTGTTAAAATTTATGGCTATTACATGTTTTAGTGGAGAAGTTATTTCAATAATTATGCCTTAAATTTTAATAGACATATTTTTAAAGGTATTGAAGACCTTTAGGGTTGATTTGATCAGAAATGAAATTTTAATAATATCCAAATAAATATTATTGTCTTTATGGGGAAAATATTTGTATTCATAACCATAAAAAATATTATTTAATGATTAAATTTATTTCAAGGTTGTCCATAATATTTTTTTGAACCTTATAGGAATTAAATTTATATTGTTTTAAAAATAGGACACCACACTTGACGGCTGACAACCCTTCTTCTTTAGTAAGGACATAGGGATTGAACCCATGATATATGGATTAAAAGGGTAGTGCACCTACTACTATCCTATGCCAGTTCCTGATTAGTATGTCATTGTTTTTAGATAAAATATATAAAAAATAAATATTATTAATGAACCATTTGTGTTCCCTCATAGGCTTATATATTAATTTTTTTATTATGGATAACTTGTACTGGAAATATTGTTTTGAAAATTAGTTAGATACAAAAGAAAATAATTATCACTCATTTATGGATATTCAAATCCATTAAAAGTTATTTTTAGTGCATTAGGCATAAAAATTCAATTCTAAATATTTGTTTAATATAGTGATAGTTTGATTGAGATTTTATCAAAGAACATCCAAAGAATGAAATTACTATTATGAAATAAAATCATAACAATAAATTATATTTCCTTATATTGTTAGAAAGTAAAAAAAAATTCATCTATCAAAATTTTATCTTGTAATAGAAATTTGATCCTATTACATTCACATCATAATAACTATATGGTATTTAAATCACCATATATATATATGGATTTTAGGCCCTTAAAATTATACTAGTCATTCAATTACATATTAGAAATGGAATTAGTAACTCTATGAAATTATTTATTCTTTTCTTCCATATCCTTATCTTTACATTACAATCATTAAATCCTATTAGGAAACCCATATATTTTTTATTCCAAATGGAATTAGTACTTACCTTTCTCTCTAATTTAGTAGATATTTTTTTAACCCTTTTTTGATGTTGGTTTTTAAACAATGATATTTACAAAAATAAAACCCTATGTTACGAAAATCGAATTTATATTATATAGATAGAAATTATTTAAGGCGGGGAGAATGTTACACACCGAAAATATAAAATAAGAACACTGTATCTGATGACATATGTGACATAGAACATAATATTAAAAGAAAATATAATACCCCGCGACATTATGATATATTTATTTTTAAATAAATTCAATAAATTCAAAATATTTTATTATATGCAACTCGATTTTTGTCTTTTCTTACATCTAAAAATAATTTAATCGTGAGTTCCATGCGAAGCTAATTATATCTTTCGTTAAATGGAACACCGAGTATAAACAAAAAGTAAAATATTTTTAAAATATTTTTATTAAATATAATATTTATAAAAAAGAAGTTAAATTGGATGGAATGAGTGCAACTAACACAATTATTAAAATTATTGTATACTATTTGATATAATAGAATAATAATCATTTAAAAGGAATAGAAATGTTTTATAATAACTAGATTTTTCTATAAGATGGCATAGTCTATTTTTATGGATATAATATAAAATTTATTTTCAAAATTTATTGAATTTTTTTATAAATGGATATTAATTTTTTAAATCATCATATGAGAATTTTACTAGGATTATTTTTTGGGATTTTTATGAATTATTTCTAATAATCTTAATAGTGAAAATTATTGAATCCTAATTGAAAACTGCATATTGAATTAAAAAATTTATACTGTTAAATTATATTTTAAAATGTTTATAAAGTAAAATTTATAAAATCATTTATCAATTAATACATGATAGGTTATTTGAATCATATTATTAATTAATTACTATATCAAAATATTGTAAACTTTTGAACATTTCTCTCTTTAAAACCACACTTTCTCATCATGTTAGTGGGATTACTTTTTTATTAAAACTTTTCCAATTATATGAATTAAATTTGGAATAATGGATTCCATATTTACTATCAGAAAAATTTATACTTTTTAGTTATGTTAACTTAATTTTTGATAAAATAGAAATGTGAAAAAATTAATTACTACGGTTAAGGTTAAAGTTGATTTACTATGCCAGTTAAACTAAGAAGTTAAGTGATAAAATTACCAAAAAATTTTTCCGAAACTAATTTTAGGAAAATATATAGACCTTATATCTTCAAGGTTCAATAATGTGCTATTTTTTAGCATGTATTGATGATAAAAACATGGGTATGATTTATTCTATTGATTTTTTTTATGTTTTCAACTTACCACACTTATAAAAGTCCACCCCTCTATCCTATCTTATTCAACCATTAAAACCATTTTTATTTTCCAATACCATCCAAAATAACATCAAAAAATCTCTAATATCATCCAAAGTTTTCTATTTTGGGTATGAATCTAACGTAGGAAGGCTTTGGTGTAATCCTAATGAGGATACCCGAAGAAAAGGTAACACTCGTCACTGATCATTTTTATTGGATTGATTCATCGACCTCCTTCAATTCATATTAAAAAATTTTGATAGAATAATATAAAAATATTACATGTGATAGTTTGATATTATAATAATTTAATGACATACAACCATCTCAACTTCAATCAAATGGGCAAGGAAATCATCATTTGGGTGTGTGGTGGACTACTGCCCTGTGAATAGATGTCATCCATTTTTCCATTACACCCTCCCATGGATTTTAATTATAATGGGAATAATATAATTATATATATGTGTGTGTTTGTGATATTAATAAATTAATTATAACTCTGGAGTTATTATATCATATATTCCATTTTAATTTACATCTTATAGAATATATAATAATGTCGCTTGTGTGTATGGTGAAGTATCACCTCAGGAAGCGATGTAATTCATCCTTCATTAATACATTCCATATAAGGTGATAAGGATAAAGATAATGATTATATGTGATATAAATGAATTTTTTTTTGAAATATTTGAAATATTTATCATACATAAGATATAATATATCATTTTATTTCTTACCTTTTTACTCAAACAAATATGATATCATCATTGGTGTACATGTGGGCTACTATATTCATGAAGTGATGTAACTATCATTTCAACACCAACCACATGGATAATATATTTAGGTATATTATATATTTTTATGATATTATTATAATAATTTAAAATAAGATATTACTTACCTCTCCATAATTATTGTTATAAAAGGGAAATTTTACTCATGAATATATACGCCCTACAGTTTCCATGATCATAATGTACATAATTATTCATAAAAATATTTCATGATTGGTTATAAATATATAATTTTTGTACATATATGATAATTATGTTATTATTATTATTATATAGAATATGTAACTATATAATATGTGCATGAACATTAACTCTCATGAAAAATCATATAGGATAAAACAAGACAATTAACACTCGAAATAATGGTAATAATAGATGATTTTTATTTAATTAGTGCCTAGATGTTATAAGTGGTTCATATATGTTATTATAACAAAAACAACCAATAATAACATCAAAATGGATATCTGAGATGATTCCCCACCAACTTGAAGAGCCTTCTTGATCTCTACAGGTTGGCAACAAGCACCTAAACATCAATTAATAACTATTGGTAATGGTTTTACCTAAAAATATTACAAAAAAATAGTATAATGTAGAATAATAATAAGATATATAAATCAATTAATATGCATAAAATTACAAAGATACTTTTGTACAAAAGAAATATGAAAATAACAACCAAAACCCCCCATCCTAGTGGTCCATGACCATGCATCATCTCCCATTTCACCCACACATGGTCACCCAATAACAAACCCACAATGGAAGATTAAAGCATAAACACCTACTATAATTTCATAATGTAATTCCAAAACCAAAATTTAAAAATCATGTTGTGAGTTAAATATCCCAGTATGATTTCACTAATTATTCCATGTAGTAACTTCAAAATGTTTTTCAAAAATTCTAATATCGGAGTGCAAATAAGAGAGTATGAGGATTAGTATAAAAATAATTTTATAATCATTTGAGACCCATTTATCAAAGTAACCCTATAAAACATGAAATTTTACCATTAATAAACTAATAATCATTCTTGAAAATATTTTAAAACTATTCCACAAGATAATGTCAGGTAGTCAAAAAAGATGAGAGTATGCACCTAATATTGAAAACGTAAAATAGTCAATAAAGTATATTAAATGTGGAAAATAATAATAAATGAATCATGATTGGAAACTCTATTTCCAAAGAGTCACAAAAAATGTTTCTATGCATCGATTATAAAGTACATGGATGTCAAGGATACAATCTAGGTACGATTGTGAGTGCACCTCATAATCTCTAATCAAATTACAACGTGACTAATTTTCATGATTACATCTAGTCTCATAGGCCTCAAGAAAAACATTTCAATACACCTGAAACAAACTACCGACTGTCTCCTATCTACTGGTAAAAGTTCAGGTGCTCTGCTAATGTGTATAGCAGCACTCGAGTCGAATCCTCGGTGATGATACTTTGAAATAGTCGTTTGTTTTTAGTTGATTGTATTTCGATTAGGGGGGCTTGTTTGTAGAGATTAATTGAAATGATTGATTGTATATAATTGATTTAAAAAATTGATAAATATTGGGGTGAGTTCATAATTAGGTAGTTAATATTGTGATATCCCTGAGCTTTGATTTATATTGTGTTTAAATTAACACTCACTTCACAAGTTGATGTCGATTAGAATTCCTAAGTGTTAAAGCTTTAATCAAATCCGTAACATAATTATGATTCCAATATCAATCAGTACATGTTTATGGTAGTGTATTTTTGGTTCCAATAATCCATGGAAACCACATGCTAAACAAAATATGTCATTAATCCATGACATATTAATTCCAACATACACAATGTTAAATTAACGAATACTCATCGAGAAAATACTCTCAATCACTTAACAGCCCAAAATGATAACTCCACCCAATGAGATATTTACTCAGACATTTAGGTTTTTAATATTCTGGTTATAATAATTATGATGATAAATTAAGAATAGAAGAAAAAGAAAGAGATTATAAAAGATTGGTTACGTTAAACCCACACACACGAACAATGATGATAATTAAAAACGGATTTTCGATTGAATGAGGAAGCAAAATAAGGGAAGGGGATTCAATTGAATTTAAACTATGTTAAGCAAATTAATATTAAACTACAGGAGGTGGAGAAGAATAATATATATTGATGAAGAAACTTTCATTAAAACAGAATTACAAACAAAGAGACTTACAAGATTACAAAAAATGAAGAAAAGGAAAGTATGTGAAAACAAAGAGAGGTGGAAAGGTCTCTCAAGTGAAAACATGAGCATGGAAGGTCCTCCCAAGCCTCTGTCAAGGCTTTGGTCGTTCCAATATATTATCCTCTCTTCTGAAATGCCAACCCCTCTCAAGGAGATAAGGAGAGAGTATTTATATCCGAAGGAGTGGACTATTTTCATTCCCAATATGTCCTTCCATTTTCATCACCAAGTTGGCTATTCAGACATCCGAATCTACAAATATATATTTCTTTAAAGTTTTTGATAATAATGTTTTCCGACTACTGTCAAAATTTGGAGGCATTTTGACAAGTGGATCCAATGTTATGGAGATTTTATTAAACAAAGGTAAACTGTCCATTTCTATCCATTATTTTTCGATGGCCAAAATGTGAATGGATTTTGGAACAGTAAGATGCCTTAAAATAATAATTAATTCTTCAACAAAGTCTGCCGCCTATATCTCCTCTTTCAAACTGAAAAATAGTAGTTTGATTTGATACATACATAATGAGACATGTCATGAATACTATACTGATTTTATTTCACGGCCAGAATGGTGGGCAGGACTTCAATGCTTCATTTGGGCCCCTTGTACTTGTATTTGGGCCTCAAAATATTTATCCAGGACGAAATGTAGTGTCCCCCGAATTATGGTGGATAATTAATGTTTTTGGACTTCTGGATTGAGCCCAGTAAATAAATCTTCATGGATGGTCCAGTTTTCATAGATTCTGTAGGTTATCTTGTGTGGTAAATGTGATCCTTCAAATGGCAGAATTGGTCCATGATCCCTTCTAATGCAATGTTGTATAATGAATTAGGAATCCTAAAAAATAGGAACCACACAATTCATATCAGTAGGGTGAGATTTATAAATACAAAGGTAAAATGACTCAATTGGACTACTTCTAAAAAATGCTCAAAAATTATACTTAATATTAAAACATTAATATCTCACACAAATTATGAACATTTCATATAAATTTAGTAAATGGAGTATATAATAATACATGAAAATATTAACAACATCAAATCCCCCACACTTAGTATTGTTCATGTCCTCATGTTCAAAAAATATAAAAACATAACAAAATCATTTTCACTCACCAACGAATATTATAATTTTGTATTCTCCAATCAGGGGAGGTTTAGACTATTTCACTCATCCATTTTGAATTCCACCACAAGTTGTTACAAAAACAATGTTCCAAAACTAATCCATTTTTTCATGCGAAAATTTAGAAATGGAAAATGTGGACACTCAAAACTCACACCTCTCAAGATGATAAAATTCATTTGTGGAGGTTCACTCTTTCACCAACCAAAAGTGAAAATCATAGTGTTTCTAAGAGCTCTCAGCTTCCAATCCGTATCAAAATTGCAAAAGAATCAAGTGGTATTTTTAAGGGGTTTTTCTGTGGCTATGGGACAGTAGGAATATAATTTCCAAGAGAGAATAAGAGGGGTAATACACCAACATAGAAAAAAAATTCACATTTTTTTAGACATAAAAAGAGGAAGGGAATGAAAACAGGTATTTACCAGGGAATTATTGTGTGAAGAATGAAACAATAGAGGATGCGAACTTGAAGGGGATGAAAAGATGAAATATTTACAAACCAAAAAACTTCTCCCAATAAGAATATAATGCAAGTGTTTTTTTCTTTTTTCTCTTTGTTTTTTTGAAAGTTGACCTTGAAAGAGATCTCACACTCATATCCCAACCCATGTTTGTTCTCCTCATGAAACTAATTGTAATAGTTATAAAAATATAAAAGTCTGAAAAATAGTTATTTTTGACCTACCCAAGACAGAACCCATTTTTTCATTTTTTTTTATTTTTTTCATATTTTTTTGACTTTTTTGAACACTTGTCAATAACATTTACAAAATTTCATAAATGGGAGTACATTACATTCCCCAAAACAAACTGAATTATAACGTCTCCCCCACATTGAAATGGATGCTTTCCATCAATCATATGATAACATGGTGAAATCAACAAAGGGTACCCAAATTGAAATACATCCCCCCCCCCACACTTTCGAAAAATTACTCAATGAAAATCCATGTTGATATTGGGTGGGAAAAAGTATTGGGCTTGTAATGTGGTAATCAAAGAAAAGGTTTTCATAGGATTGAAGGGGCTTTCAAAAGGAGGATTAATGTAAGGGAAATGGGATGCTATTCGGCTATTTTGATTCTCATGTGGTTCAGAAAATGCCTCTATCATATTAATGCACACTAAGGTAGGAAATTTATCTCGAAGGTCTATAAACTCAAGACTCACAAATGCGGCTGAAAACACACATTTTGAAAAGATTTACATAGATATCCTTGGCTTGAAATAAAATGTGTTCCTCACAGTTCGGGAAAAGCATTTTCCAAATCAAAAATTGAGTATTCAAAATTTGTTAATTTTCACACAAAATTATTTATCCAAAGTCATGATGAAAATACAAAATTTTTGAGATGAAAAAATGTTTGTTAACTCCCCAAAATGGTTGGAAAAAATTTCAAAACTCAATGGTGAGTAAGCATGACACTTTAATTTTTTGTATTTTTTTAAGTGATTGTTTTCTTGGTTTTTTTTTAGTTTTTTAGGTTTTTATATTTTTTTTATAAAAATAAAACCACACAAAAGAGAAAGTGAAAAAGAATGTTTTTGATAAAGAAAGTGGTAAAAAAAATTAAAGAGAGAGGAAAAAGAAGAAAGAGGTAGAGAGAGGAAGAGATAGAGAGAGTGTTAAAGGGAAAGTGGTGCCCCCTGATTTGGATTTGGTGGGTTTCCATCTCTATCTAGTGGTGGGTCAAGTACAGAAGTTGGGGATCCAATGGAAGTCGATGTGGTTCTAGGATTGTCGGATATTACCTGAAAAAGAAAAATAATTATTCATATAATGAAAAACTAAAAATAAATTGAAATTTCACAAAAGTAAAATAAAACATGGTTTGCCTCCCAAGAAGCGCTGCATTTATTTGTCTATAGCTAGAAAGTTTCATTGGTCTACCCATAGTCTGACAGTGGCCATTGTATCTTCTCAACTATAGTGTGCTTCTAGAAAAACAATTCCTTGGGGATTCTTGATGATTCAATGGATAATTTCATCCCTTCCTTGTTTCTCTTGCAATTAAACCGGGTTGGAAACAGAATAAGACATTCCTCCCATTGGTCTTCAATATGAGGAATGATTTTATCCACAAAGTGATTATTTTCTATTCTTGTAAATTCAGGATGATGTCTCAATTCTGATGGTTCATTTATGTAAGGTTCAGATAACATGAAAGTAGAGTATGAGATCCCAATTGTTTTTGACTCATTTATTTCATCACTTACCGATGTAGAGTAATGAGGATAAGTGGAGTCATAAGACAGAATAAAATTTTCACTATCCTTTATTTCAAAGTTGTTCGCCAAAGAACGGTCAATTTCAACCTCACTAGTGATCACTTTATTAATTAGGGTACAAATATCACAAACATCACTACCATCAGGACAATATGAACACATTGGTTCAGGGTTCACTTCACATATAACAGAATTTTCATAATCATGGATAGGAAAGGATGAATGTGGCAGAATCTGATCTGAATCAACAAATGAGCATTCTAGTTCATTTTCCTCATTACCATCCTTGTTGAAGCATTAGAGGTCAGAGGTGAGATGAGATTCCAAATATTTTTAAAGATCCTTTAGATCAATGGAGTTTTCATTTGTAATGTCAACATCAACTTCTCCATTAATCACTTGGTTAATGAGGATGAAATATTCACAAACTCCTCTATTAGTAGAACATGAAGAACATGATGGATTAGGATTTAACACACTCTTAGAGGGAGTTTCAGAAGCATGGATAGAGAATGCAGATTGATTCTCTAATCGGTATCGCATGGATTGGAAAATATTGAACTTGACCATTTGGTCGCCAAATTCCATGGATAATATGCCAACATGGACATCAATTTTGGTTTTAAATGTCATAAGGAATTATCTTCCTAGAATCAGAGGAGATTTTGAAGATGTTGTTTCACCTTCCATGTCAAGGACATAGAAGTCAGCTAGGAAGATAAAATCATTTACTCGAACAAGGACATCCTAAATTATTCCCTCAGGACTAGCTATGCTTCGATTGGATAACTAAATGACAAAACATGTTGGGTGCAAGGGACCTAGACCAAGGTTGGAGAATATGGATTTGGTCATGACATTAATTGATGCTCTTAGGTGTATGAGTGCATCATCAAAGTTCGAACATCCAATTTGGCATGGAACCGTAAAGGTCCCTGTATATTTTCCCTTTATGGGAATAGACTGTTGGGTGGAAACATTTTCTAAGGTCCAAGTTGCCTCCTGTGGGTACACAACTCCTTGAGAAACTTGGAAACCATAGGAATTTGTTTTATGGCATCTAAGAGGGGAATGTTGACTTCAACACGTCTAAACATGTCAATAATTTCAGGACCCGGTTCAAAGGACTTCCTTGGATTAGAAAAAGCTTAAGGAAAAGGAATTGGATTCCTAAGTGGAATGGAAGGAGGTGAGTGAATGGATTCAGGTTCCTTTTCACGTTTCTTTTTATTTTCGTTTTCTAGGTCAACATTCAAAGGAGGTTTTGAGGATTTATCTTGAGGCATAACAAGTTGCTTTCCTGATGTAAGTGAAATTGCACTTATATTACCCTTGGGGTTGGGTAATGGTTGAGCTGGGAGTTTGGAAGAATTTGATTGTTGTTTCTGGGTCAGGTGGGGTGCAAGTTGACCTGTTTGAGTTTCAATTTTTTTAAGGCTAGAATGGGTGAAGTAGGCAAGACCATCCACTGCACTTTCCCATGGTTCCATAGAAGAAGAGGCTTTTCCCGAATTGGGATTACCTTGAGTTTGGTTCTTGGGAAAGAGATTGTATTGGTTTTGGAATTGGGAAGGCTCATTGGGATAATGGAA
Source organism: Viscum album (assembly GCA_963277665.1). Classification (NCBI taxonomy): domain Eukaryota; kingdom Viridiplantae; phylum Streptophyta; class Magnoliopsida; order Santalales; family Viscaceae; genus Viscum; species Viscum album. The sequence continues at coordinate 196,539,095 of OY728152.1, read as the reverse complement.
TCTAGGAGGAGGATTGTTTCTTTGAGGTTGAGGGACAAAAGGATAAGGTTGTTGGAAGTTACCAACACCTTGACCATATTGGAGCTGGTTTGGGTTTTGAGGAGGGAATTGAGGGGGTTGAGATATGGGGATACCATACCTCAATCCTTGGTTAAAGTTAGAGGAGAAGGGCTCAGAGTGAGGTTGGATGAAGTTTCTAACAAACTGACCTGATTGTTGAGGATTGGTGTTTTTCTAAGCATATGTTTCATTGAGATCCATTGGTTCAGATGAATCAGATTGATCCTCTTGAAATTATGGACATGTCTCAGTTGGATGAGATGGAGAGTTGCAGATTCCACAGTTTTTGATAGGTCCAGGAAACATTGATTGTGGGGAAGATGAGATTGGGGATTTGGTGGCCACAACTAGTTGTTGCAAAAGACCTGTAAGTTCACTCATCCAATCGGTCATCTTGTTCGACTCAATTGATTGATTATCTTGGGATTTTTTGACAGGAGCATGTGCTCTAGTATCGAATTGTTGTGTGTGTGCAGCCAAGTTACTTATGAGATTTCTTGCTGCTGTAGGAGTTTTATCAACGAGATCACCACCACTTGCGGCATCTATGAGAGTTATCTCCATAGCCAATAACTCCTCATAGAAGTATTGGATCAAGAGTTGGTCAGGGATTTGGTGATGTGGGCAGGTTTCCCCAAGGTTTTTGAACCTCTCCTAGTACTCATGGAGTGATTCACGTGGGAATTGATGTATACCACTTATTTCCTTTCAAATAGAAGAAATACGAGAAGCAAGAAATAATTTCTATAAGAAGAGTCGCTTCATGTCATTCCATGTGGTTATGGAACCAGGAGGAAGGTAGTAGATCCATGACTTAGCATTGTCAGCTAGGGAGAAAGGGAAGGCTTGAAGTTTGATTTGTTCTTCAGAAACCCTCTTGAGGCTTCATGGTAGAGCACACTACATGGAACTCTTTAAGGTGGAGATGTGGATCCTCACCGTCTAGCCCGTGAAAATGAGGGAGAAGATGAATCAAACCCAATTTGAGTTCAAAGTCAGCCTCTATGTTTGGATATTGAATACCAAGAGGTTGGTAATTCATATCAGGGTCAGAAAGATCTTTAAGTGTTTGTTCCCTAGGATTGTCCATATCTAATTCAATTAGTTGGAGAAGGAATGGTTCTTGAATTATTTCATTATCTCTTATGTTCCTCCTAATTTGGAGAAGTGTTCTCTGAATTTCAGGGTCAAACAAATCCGATGGATAGTTTGGAAGGATACATGGTATTCAGAGAGATTTTGGTAGAAAGAGGAAGATGAGTTTTTTGTGTGTTCTTTTTCAATTATTTTTTGAATATTTTTTTTTGGATTCTTTTACAATATCCAGAAACTAATGACTACATAAAGCACCATCCCTGGAAAAATCTCCATTTGAAACGCATGTCCAATTGTCACCTATAGACCCATCAATGTTCTAGTGCTCTGGTAATGTGTATAGCAGCCCTCGGGTCGAATCCTCAGCGATGATACTTTGAAATAGTTGTTTGTTTTTAGTTAATTGAATTTTGAATAGGGGGTTTTGTTTTCAGAGCTTAATTGAAATGATTGATTGTATATAATTGATTTAACATATTGATAAATATTTGGGTGAGTTCATCATTAGGTAATTAATCTTGTGCTATCCTTGATCGTTTCTTTATATTGCATTTAAATTCACACCCACTTCACAAGTTGACGTCGATTAGAATTCCTAAGTGTCAAAGATTTAATCCAAGCCTTAACATAATTATGATTCTATTCTCAATAATTAAATGTTTATGGTAGTGTATTTTTGGTTCCAATAATCCATGGAAACCACATGATAAACAAAATATGTCATTAATCCATGACATATTAAGTCCAACATACACAATGTTAAATTAACGAATACTCATCTAGCAAATACTCTCAATCACTTAACATCGAAAAATTATAACTCACCCCAATGAGATATTTACTCAGCCATTTGGGTTTTTAATATTCTGGTTATAATAATTATGATGATAAATTAAGAATATAAGAAAAATAAAGGGATTAGAAAAGAGTGGTACGTCGAACACACACACACACGAACAATGATGATAATCAAAAACATATTTTCAATTGAACGAGGATGAAAAATAAGGGGAGGAGATTCAATTGAATTTAAACTATGTTCATAACATTAATATTAAACTACAAAAGGTGGAGAGGACTAAGATATATTGAAGAAGAAACTTGAATTAAAACAGAATTAGAAACAAAGAGACTTACAAGATTACAAAAATGAAGGAAACGAAAGTATGTGAAAAAAAAGAGAGGAGTAAAGGTCTCCCAAGTGAAAAAATGAGTATGGAAGGTCCTCCCAAGCCTTTGGAACGGCTTTGGTCATGCCAATATGTTATCCTCTATTCTGGAATTCCAACCCCTCTCAAGGAGAGAAGGGGAGAGTATTTATAGCCCAAGGAGTGGACTGTTTTCATTACCAATCGGTCCTTCCACTTGCATCACCATGTTAGCTAGAAAGACATCCGAATCTTGAAATATCTCCTTATTCAAAGTTTTAGATAATAAAGTTGGCCGACTACTGTCAAAATTTGGAGGCATTTGGACATGTGGAACCAAACTTACGACGGTTTTATTAAACAAAGGTAAACTGTCCATTTCTATCCATGCTTTTCGATGGCCAAAATGTGAATGGATTTTGGAATTGGTATATGCCTTAAAATCCTAATTACTTCTTCAAAAAAGTCTTCCGCCTATATCTCCTCTTTCACACTAAAAACTCGCAGCTTGATTTGATTCATACATCATGAGATATGTCATGAATACTATACTGATTTCATTTCTCGACCAGAATGGTGGGCTGGACTTCAAAGCTTCATTTGGGCCCCTTGTACTTGGATTTGGGCCCTGAAATTTTTATCCAAGATGAAATGTAGTGTCCCACGAATTATGGTGGAGATTTAATGTTTTTGGTCTTCTGGATTGAGCCTAGTAAATCAATTTTCAAGGATGATCCAGTTTGTTCAAAGATTCTGTAGGTCAACTTGTGTGGTAAATTTGATCCTTCAATTGGAAGAATTGGCCCATGATTCCTTCTAATGAAATGTTTTATAATGAATTAGGAATCCTAAAAAACAGGAACCACATAATTCGGATCATAAGGGTGATATTTATATATAAAATGGTAAACTTACTCAATTGGACTACTTCTAAAAAATGCTCAAAATTATACATAATATTAATACATTAATATTTCACACAAATTATGCACATTTCATATAAATTCAGTAAAGGGAGTTTATAATAATACATGAAAAAATTAACAACATCAACTTCCCCACACTTAGTATTGTTCATGTCCTCTCGTTCAACAAATATAAAAACATAACAAAATCATTTTCACTCACCAAAAAATATTAAAATATTGTTTTCTCTAATCAGTGGAGGTTTAGAATATTTCACTCATCCATTTTGAATTCCAACACAAGTTGTTACAGAAACAATGTTCCAAAACTAATTCATTTTTTCATGCACAAATTTAGAAATGGAAAATGTGGACACTCAGAACTCACACCTCTCAAGATGATAAAATTTATTTCTGGAGGTTCACTCTTTCACCAACCAAAAGTGAAAATCATAGAGTTTCTAAGAGCTCTCAACTTCCAATCCCTATCCAAAGTGCAAAATAATAAAGAGGTCATTTTAAGGGGTTTTTTTGAGGCCATGGGATGGTAGGAATATAATGTCAATGAGATAATAAGAGGGGTAAAACTTCAACATAGAAAAACAATGCACATTTTTTTTGAAATAAAACGTGGAAGGGAATGAAAACATATATTTACAAGGGAATGACTGTGTGAAGAAAGTCCCAATAGAGGATGAGAATTTTAAGGGGATGAGAAGATGAAATACTTACAAACCACAAAACATCACCCAATAAGAATATAATGCAAGTGTTTTCTTTTTTTTCTTTTTTCTATTTGTTTTTTCGAAAGTTGACCTTGAAACAGATCTCACACTCATATCCCAACCCATGTTTGATCTCCTCATGACACTAATTGTAGTAGTTATAATAAGATAAAAGGCTGAGAAATAGTGATTTATGACCTACCAAAGACACAACCCATTTTTTCATTTTGTTTTGATTTTTTTTCATCATTTTTGATTTTTTTGAACACTTGTCAATAAAATTTACAAAATTACATAAATGGGAGTACATTACATTCCCCAAAACAAACTGAATAACATGGTGAAATCAACAAAGGGTACCCAAAATGAAATCCATCCCCCCCACACTTAAATTTCAAAAATTATGCAATGAAAATGCATGTCAAAATTGGGTGGGAAAAGGTATTGGGATTGTAATGTGGTTATCAAAGAAAATGTTTTCATAGGCTCGAAGGGGCTTTCAAAAGGAGGATTAATGTAAGGGAAATGGGAGACTATTTGGCTATTGTGATTCTCATGTGGTTCAGAAAATTCCTCTATCATATTAATGCACACTAAGGCAGGAAATTCAGCTCGAAGGTCTACAAACTCAATACTCACAAATGGGGGTGAAAAAACACATTTTGAAAAGATTTCCATAGATAGCCTTGGCATGAAATCAAATGTTATTCCTCACGGTTCGGGAAAATCATTTTCCAAATCAAAAATTGAGCATTCAAAATTTGTTAATTTTGACACAAAATTATTTATCCAAAGTCATGATGAAAATATAAAACTTTTGAGATGAAAACATGTCTGTTAACTCCCCAAAATGGTTGGACAAACTTTCAAAACTCTATGGTGAGTAATCACGACTCTTTAATTTTTTGTATTTTTTAAGTGATTGTTTTCTTCATTTTTTTTAGTTTTTTAGGTTTTTATATTATTTTGTTATTATTTTTATAATGATACACCCACACAAAATAGAATGTGAAAAATAAAGGTCTTGATAAATAATGTGGTAAAAAAATTAAAGAGAGAGGAAAATGAAGAAAGTGGTAGAGAGAGGATGAGATAGAGAGACAGTTAAAGGGAAAGAGGTTCCCCTGGTTTGGATTTGGTGGGTTGCCATCTCAATCTAGTGGTGGGTCGAGTACAGAAGTTGGGGATCCAATGGAATTCGATGTGGTTCTAGGATTGTGGGATGTTACCTGAAAAAGAAAAATCATTATTCATATAATGAAAAACCAAAATGAAATTGAAATTTCACAAAAGTAAAAGAAAACATGGGTTGCCTCCCAAGAAGCACTGCATTTATTTTTCTATAGCTAGATAGTTGCAGTGGACTACCCATAGTATGACGGTGGCCATTGTATCTTCTTAACTCCAGAGTGCTTCCAGAAAAACATTTCCTTTGGGGGTCTCGATGATTCATTTGATAATTTCATCCCTTCCTTGTTTCGATTGCAATTCAACAGGGTTGGAAAGAGAATACGACATTCGTCTCTTTGGTGATTAATATGAGGAATGATTTTATCCACAAAGTGATGATTTTCTATTCATGGAAATTCAGGAAGATGTCTCAATTATGATAGTTCATTTATGTAAGGTTCAGATAACACGAATGTAGAGAATGAGATCCCAATTGTTTTTGACTCATTTATTTCATCGCTTACCGATGTAGAGTAATGAGGATCAGTGGAGTCATAAGACTGAATAAAATATTCAATATCCTTTATTACAATGTTGTTCTCCAAAGAATGGTCAATTTCAACCTCACCAATGATCAATTTATTAATTAGGGTACAAACATCACAAACATCACTACCATCAGGACAATATAAACACATTGGTTCAGGGTTCACTTCACATATAACATAATTTTCAGAATCATGGATAGGAAAGGATGAATGTGGGATAATCTGATCTGAATCAACAAATGAGCATTCTAGTTCATTTTCCTCATTACTATCCATGCTGGAGCATTGGAGGACAGAGGTGAGATGAGATTCCAAAGAGTTTTCAAGATCCTTTCGATCAATGGAGTTTTCATTTGTAATGTCAGCATAAAAATCTCGATTAATCACTTGGTTAATGAGGATGCAATATTCACAAACTCCTCTATTAGTAGAACAGGAAGAACATGATGGATTAGGATTCAACACAATCTCAAAGGGAGTTTCAGAAGCATGGATAGAGAATACAGATTGATTCTCTAATGGGTATCGGATGGATTGAAAAATATTGAACTTGACCACCTGGTCGCCCAATTCCATGTATAAGATGCCCGCATGGACATCAATTTTGGTTTTAGATGTCATAAAGAATGGTCTTCCTAGAATCAAAGGAGACTTTCAAGAAGTTGTCTCACCCTCCATGTCAAGGACATAGAAGTCAGCTGGGAAGATAAGATCATTACTCGAACAAGGACATCCTCAATTATTCCCTCAGGACTAGCTGTGCTTCGATTGGATAACTGAATGACAACACCCGTTGGGTGCAAGGGACCTAGACCAAGGATGGAGAATATGGATTGGTCATGACATTAATTGAGGCTCCTACGTCTATGAGTGCATCATCAAAGTTCGAACATCCAATTTGGCATGGAACCGTAAAGGTCCCTGGATCTTTGCACTTTATGGGAATATACTGCTGGGTGGAATCATTTTCGAAGGTACTAAGTTGCCTCTTGTGGGTACACAACTCATTGATAAACTCGGCATACATAGGAATTTGTTTTATGACATCTAAGAGGGGAATGTTGACTTCAACAAGTCTAAAAATGTTGTGCATTTCGGGATCATGTTCAAAGGACTTCCTTGGTTTGGAAACAGCTTGAGGAAAAGGAATTGGATTCCTAAGTGGAATAGAAGGAGGTGAGGGAATGGATTCAGGTACCTTTTCAAGTTTCCCTTTATTATAGTTTTCTAGTTCAACATTTAAATGAGGGTTTGAGGATTTATCTTGAAGCATAGAAATTTTATTTCCTGATCTAAGTGAAATTTCACATACATTACCCTTGGGGTTGGGTAATGGTTGAGCTGAGAGTTGGGAGGAATTTTATTTTTGTTGCTGGCTTAGGTGGGATGCAAGTTGAACTATTTAAGTTTCAATGTTTTTAAGTCTAGAACGGGTGAAGGAAGAAAGATCTTCCACTGCACTATCCCATGGTTTCATAGAATAAGAGGCTTGTCCTGAAATGGGATTACCATGATTTTGGTTCCTGGGAAAGCAATTGTATTGGTTTTGGAATTGGGAAGGCTCATTGGGATAATGGAATCTAGGAGGAGGATTGTTCCTTTGAGGTTGAGGGACAAAAGGATAAGGTTTTGGAAGTTACCAACACCATGACCATATTAGAACAGGTTTTGGTTTTGAGGAGGGAATTGAGGGGGGTGAGACACGGGGTTACCATACCTCAATCCTTAGTAAATGTTAGAGGAGAAGGGCTCAGAGTGAGGTTGGTTGATGTTTCTAACAAACTGACCTGATAGTTGAGGATTAGTGTTCCGCTAAGCATATGTTGCATTGAGCTCCATTGTTCTAGATGAATGGGATTGATCCTCTTGAAGTTGTGGACATGTGTCAGTTGGATGAGTTGGAGAGTTGTAGATTCCACCGTTTTTGATAGGTCCAAGAAACATTGATTGTGGAGAAGATGAGGTTGGGGATTTGGAGGCCATAGCTAGTTGTCGCACAAGACCTGTAAGTTCACTCATCCACTCAGTCATCTTGTTCGTCTCAATTGATTGATTATCTTGGGCTTGTTTTACTTGAGCATGTGCTCGAGTATGGAATTGTTGTGTGTTTGCAGCCATGTTACCTATGAGATATCTTGCTGCTGCAGGAGTTTTATCAACAAGAGCACCACCACTTACGGAATTTATGAGAGTTATTTCCATAGCCAATAAACCCTCATAGAAGTATTGGATCAACAGTTGGTCAGGGATTTGGTGATTTGGGCAGGTTGCCACAAGCTTTTTGAACCTCTCCCAGTACTCATGGAGTGATTCACTTGGGAATTGACGTATACCACTTATTTTCTTTCATATAGAAGTAGTACGAGAAGCAGGAAATAATTTCTCTAAGAAGAGTCGCTTCATGTCATTCCATGTGGTTATGGAACCAGGAGGAAGGTAGTAGAGCCATGACTTAGCAGTGTTAGCTAGGGAGAAAGGGATGGCTCGGAGTTTGATTTGTTCTTCAGATCCCCCTTGAGGCTTCATGGTAGAGCACACTACATGGAACTCTTTAAGGTGGAGACGTGGATCCTCATCGGCTAGCCTGTAAAAATGAGGGAGAAGATGAATCAAACCTGATTTGAGTTCAAAGTCAGCCTCTATGTTTGGATATTGAATACCAAGAGGTTGGTAATTCATATTAGGGGTAGCAAGTTTTTTAAGTGTTTGTTCCCTAGGATTGGCCATATCTAATTCAATTGGATGGACAAGGACTGGTTCATGAATTATTTAATTATCTCTTATGTTCCTCCTAAGTTGGCGAAGTGTTTGCTCAATTTCGTGGTCAAACAAATCCAAGGGATTGTTTAGAAGGCTACGGGGCATTTAGAGAGATTTTGGTATAAAGAGTAAGACGGGGTTTTCTTTGTGTTTTTTTGAATTTTTTTATTAAATTTTGTTTTTTTTTGATTTTTTTACAATAACCAGAAACTGATGACTAAATAAAGAACGATCCCCAACAATGACTCCATTTGAAATGCACGGCCGATTTTCGCCTATCGACCGGTCAAAGTTCAGGTTCTCTGCTAATGTCAATAGAAACACTAAGTTCGAATCCTCGGCTATGATACTTTGAAATAGTCGTTTGTTTTTAGTTGATTTTATTTTGATTAGGGGGTTCGTTTGCAGAGCTTAATTGAAATTATTGATTGTATATAATAGATTTAACCAATTGATAAATGTTGGGGTGAGTTCATCATTATGTAGTTAAGCTTGTGATATCCTTGAGCTTTTCTTTATATTGAATTTAAATTAACACCCACTTCACATGTTGACGTCGATTAGAATTCCTAAGTGTTAAAGCATTAATCCAAGCCTTACCATAATTAGGATTCTAATCTCAATCAGTACATGTTTATGGTAGTGTATTTGTGGTTCCAATAATCCATGTAAACCACATGGTAAACAAAATATGTCATTAATCCATGACATATTATGTCCAACAAACACAATGTTAAATTAACGAATACTCATCAAGAAAATACTCTCAATCACTTAACATACCTAAATTATTACTCACCCCAATGATATATTTACTCAACCATTTGGGTTTTTAATATTCTGGATATAATAATTTTGAGGATAAATTAATAATAGAAGAAAAATAAAGGGATTATAAAAGAGTGGTACGTCGAACACACACACACGAACAATTATGATAATTAAAAACGGATTTTTGATTGAATGAGGAAGAAAAATAAGGGAAGGGGATTCAACTGAATTTAAACTATGTTAAGAACATTAATATTAAAGTATATAAGGTGGAGAAGACTAATATATATTGAATAAAAACTTGCATTAAAACATAATTACAAACAAGGAGACTTACAAGATTACAAAAACGAAGAAAACGAAAGTAAGTGAAAACAAAGAGAGGAGGAAAGGTCCCTTAAGTGAAAACTTGTGTATGGAAGGTCCTCCAAATCCTTTGGAAAGGCTTTGGTCGTGCCAATACGTTATCCTCTCTTCTGAAATGCCAACCCCTCTCAAGGAGAGAAGGGGAGAGTATTTACAGCCCAAGGAGTTGACTGTTTTCATTCCCAATCAGTCCTTCCATTTGCATCGCCAGGTTGGCTATTCAGACATCTAAATATGCGAATATCTCCTTCTTAAAAGATGTATATAATAATTTTTTCCTACTACTGTCAAAATTTGGAGGCATTTAAACAAGTGGAGCTAATGTTATGGCGGTTTTGTTAAACAAAGTTAAACTGTCCATTTCTATCCATTCTTTTTCGATGGACAAAATGTGAATGGATTTTGGAATATGACGATGCCTTCAAATACGAATTACTTCTTCAACAAAGTCGGCCGCCTATATCTCCTTTTTCACACTAGAAAATATCATCTCGATTTGATGCTTACATCAAGAGATATGTCATGAATACTATACTGTTTTATTTCTAGGCCAGAATGGTGGGCTGGACATCAAAGCTTCATTTGGGTCCCTTGTACTTGGATTTGGGGCTTGAATTTTTTTCCAAGATGACATGCAGTGTCCCCCGAATTATGGTGGAGAGTTAATGTTTTTGGACTTCTGGATTGAGCCCAGTAAATCAATCTTCATGGATGGTCCAGTTTGTTCATAGATTTTGTAGGTCATCTTGTGTGGTAAATGTGATCCTTCAAATGGAAGAATTGGCCCATGATCCCTTCTAATGAAATGTTTTATATTGAATTAGGAATCCTAAAAAATAATAACTACAAAATTTGGATCAGTAGGGTGATATTTATAAATAAAATGGTAAACTGACTCAATTGGACTACTTCTAAAAAATGATCAAAAATTATACTTAATATTAAAACATTCATATTTCACACAAATTATGCACATTTCATATAAATTCAGTAAAGGGAGTATATAATAAGACATGAAAATATTAACAACATCAACAAACCTGAATTTATTGCACCACATCCATAGCCTGAATATTTCATGATCCCTTTGGATCTAAAAAAAGGATGTCGGTCCCCTATTGAAGCTTATGTCTAGGTCATTCAATCATACTATCTTGGTTCCCATGACTAGTCAAATGGATTAGTGAGATAAACAAGATACAAGTATTACAATGGGATACTTATTAACAATATCTCACTCTCACCCCATACTCTCTCATAGTAAATAATCACTTTTTAAGACCCCACCAAAGTAATGGGAAATATAATAAAAATAATAAATGTAACAATTAAGGTATTATCACATGAAAGGTTTATCATAACATTCCAACCAAGAAATCCAACATCATAAATTGAAAAGAAGAACATATTCTACAATTAAATAATTGAAAGTGTAATAATACTCGCTTCCTATTGAAATTCTCTAATAAAATTCATATTGAGAGTTTAAAACAATCATTTATTTCATGGAAACCTTAAAACATTCATTATAATTATTATAATTTTAAAAAGGTATGAATATATTTATAAACATTGGTTGAAACCCAATTTTTATGTGAATAAATCATTTATTTCAAATAACCAAAGAGCACCCATTTCAAAATAATATCAAAATCATTTTAAGAAGTTTCCTGGAAATTTAATAAATTCTAGGTATAAAACCATTTACGAAATTTTAGGAAGATAAAATCATTTAATTCAAATATTGAAAGATCTTTTTATAAATCAAAACCTAGTACAAAGCCATCAATTTCACAAAAACACTATTTATTAGTTCATTAAAAATAAATCCCAAAGAAACATGGAATTTCAACAATTTATAAAAATATTATAGATTTCTTGATTATAGACATTAAATTAATTCAATATTCAATTTTAATAGAATTGAGTCAAGGAAGCTTTGATAAAGAACGAAAAATAACATTTTAAAATAACATTTTTTAGAAATTAAGAAACATGTTTATATGAATTATCAAGAAACAATGAATCAAATAAGAAGGAAAATCATAGAAACAACAATTTTGAAAATTAATAATCCAACAATAATGAATATGAGATGTGTCTCCCTCTGTGTTGATCACCAGATCTAGGATGATATATCTATAGATAAAAGAAAATATATCCTATATCCAATATCTAGAAACAATCTACCAAAATCGAACAAAATACAAGGCTATCATTAAATTTAGAAAAAATGAATCATGTGGAGAATAGAGATCCATGAAATAGAAGAAAATAAATCACTAATATAGAATATCTATACTTTGATTGGTACATTTATCCATAAATAGATGAGTTTTGGGGAGCCAAAATGCCTCAAGAGGGATCCCAAAATCCAAAATATCCTATTAGTTTGGAGTGGGATGAGTCTATAGTAAAATAGGTGGGTTTAGCGAATTAACCTAAGATTTTTGTAAAATTAAAATTCACATGAAATATTTTTGGAGATCGGTAACATGATTATTTCTAACAATGGGCCTAATTGTTCTCCTAAAACAGATCCCCTAGAAGAGTTTCTCACCTTCGCTTCACACTTAGTTCAACCATGGAAAAACCGTGCAGCCCACTTTGCACAAATTTTTTAACCATGAAATAACAATGTTCAAACATTGAATCCACTTCATCCTAGGATCAAAATTTTATTAACCATATGAAAACCATGAAAAAATGAAACCTAGGTTGAAATATTCATTTAACCATGAACAAAACATTAAGAGTTCCAAAAACAATCATAAATGGTCTGTAAAATACTAAAAATAACCCATGATGAGTTCCAATCATTTCAAAATAAAATTAGTGGGTCAAACACATAAAAAATAATGTAATGTTACAACCTCCCGACCATATTAATTTTTATACATATAATTATTCTTGTCCAAATGATATAACTAGATGATACAAGAAGAACTATTCCACTCATTCTGTGTGATGAATGGTCAATGGTCTAGAATTTATACTTGTTCAAAGGTTAACAACACACACTACTCCCAGATCAACACACCATGATTATCACACCTCTGTAAATAAAATAATTATTTGATACCTAGCATAGGACTCTCCACCATATAAAGATTGATCAAAATGGTGTAATAGTGGAAAAGTGTATTCTTTAGAACCAAATTAGAGACACAAACCACTAACTAAGGAGAAAAATCACAAATAACACATCAATAAGCAAGGTAAATAACTGACAAGGATTTTTATCATGGTTACGTACAAAATGGTTACATGGGATTTTTGAAACTAGGCCACACACCTTGATGATCTCATCAAATCAAACACCAACACCATCAGGGTGCCTAGTCATCTAAAAATCCACATCATCCTATTTACCTAAGAACATTTCCATGTGCAATCCATTTCCAATCAAAAACGGCTCACACAACTAGGTTAGGGAACAATAGGGTACTACACTCTCACATGGGAGATTATCCAACACATCATAATTTCCCTATAACTACCAATTAAAAAGAGGAGGACACCAAGGAACAATAATCAATATCTTAAAAAAGATACCATTATTACGTTATCAATCCAAAAATAACCAAAACAATGTTCCACATGATATCACCCATAATGATCTTGAGTCAAAAGGTTAACAAAACTAGATAATAACCAATAAAGAAAAAACTCCACAGTTTCTATGTCCATATCTAAAATATAATTCATGATCATCATTTTCTATAAATTATAACTAATATTTAATAACCATTATCTCCTCCACTGTTTAAAATGATTCACTCAAATTCATATGGATATATCCCAATTTTTAAGAGTCATATACTTCCCCATAGTTAGTGGATTATATTCCCGATAGAATCATTTTTTTTGTGGAATAAGTTATAAAATCATGGAAGGTGACCTTGACAACCACACCATCACCAAACAATTAGAGCATTTGAACACTAAATATTTGGATTATTAGGTTTTCTAAATATAAAGAAAATGAAATTACACTTCATTCCATTAAAGGATTTCCCTTTATCAACCATAAAATGAAATTCCTCCCATTGTGTAGTTTCACTAGCTCTACTTCAGCTAAGAAATCCGTAACAAGCATATCTTGATAATAAATTAACCCGAAGATATCCATGGAAGTTATAAGGTCTGGTTGAAGTCCTTTTATTAATAGATATCTCTACTGGAGTCATTAACAACATGATTATGTGTTAAACATTTCAAACATGATAATCTCTTGGAATTATCCTCGTCCAATAGCTCATATTGACCCAATCCATATAATTAGGTAAATCTATCTTTCTTCACATCCTCAAGATACTTCCACTAAATGATTACTGACTAGAATCATTGCCAAGACATTCTTTCTTATACAAAAGAGGGATCCCAAACTTCCCACTAGTTTTTTCTAGGTTCCTTAAAATAAATATTCAATAGACTTATCCTTCATAGAATTTTGAGTCTTGATAGAATCCAAGATCACATCAACTTCTTTAAGCCATTACACTTCCTCAGGAGAACCTTATTTTAAATTAATAGAAAGTGAATGGGAATCCATGATGTTAAGGGTGGGATTAAATGTATAGAATTTAACAAGCTGCACTACTCAATATCATTTCTAGGTAGAGTAGTTGATAGGGAATTCATCTTCTGGAAAAAATGAAGAACTACCCTGAGGAATGGAATATTGGACCGACATTCTGTCTTTCCTGAATTACATTTTGGAAAAAATTTATGAACATCAAAAAACACAGGCATAACAACTCCATAATAAACAAACACTCTAACATAAAACACATGTTTCTTAACAAAGTCACATCACATTTTAATAAAAAATCATTTAATTTATAACACAAAATATTTTTTTATCAATTATTAAATAACACATTAGATTCTTTGAAAATATTTTTTTCTGGAAAAAACACTTCATAAGGCTCACATGATTCTAAAAAAACAAACATTCCAAAATCACTCAACAAAATCTATTTTAATCCCCAAATTTAATTTTCACAATGGATTTTAAATAATTAAAATTTGATTAATGTTGAAACAACCCCACAAGAGCTTGAAAAAACCCACACCCATAACTCATTTAACCAACCACACATAAGTGAATTGTAAGAAAATAGATTATGTGTCAATTTTAGAACCAATTTAATACTAAAAATGATTGGTCGGATTGGTTGGTAAACCACACACCAACCTCATGGCTATTCAGGGTTGGATTTCTAAATCAATCTATTCAATTCCCCACATTTTTATAGACCGTGAAAACATAGTGTGACCATGGTAATAGTTTAATTCTGGTTCAAAAACTCATAAGAGATACCAAAAATAATAGATAGTATCATTGGGAATCTAAATATTATTTATCATCAGAAAACAAATAACTCAAAATAAATACCCAAGTCCCAACATCCTTGTTAACTCAAGTCTCATCATGAGGTGGTAGTGATCAAGAACCCACTTACAAACTACCGCTACTGTCCCGACATATTATTAATCTCTTTTAAAACATGGAACAACCCAGATAATATAAGGATTTCATTGTTATGTATTTCCCTTTAAGGAAAACCCAAACCTGATAACATTCATAATGTACCAACCCAGAATACTGTCTAAACTAATATCTGTTCCAATTTACCAGCAAACTAAAGAGTGTTACTAGTCTCCACAGGCTGGTGAAAAGTGGATAGACATTAATAAATAATCATTGGGAAAAAAATTTACCTCGAAAGATAACAAAAAAATAGTACAATGAAAAAACATCATCTGATATATAAATCAATACATATATAGAAAATATAAAAAGACACTATGAAAACTGAGAGTTAAAAAAACCTGACTCCTTGTAGTCCATAACCACCCACATTGTCCTATTTTACCCACCAACATTTATCCAAGAAATAACCCCAAAGGAAGATAAAAGCATGAAAATCTGTTATAAAATCATAAAGGATTTTAGACAAAATAAGGTACAAGGAGGGTGTGACCTAATGTTATGAGTATGATACCCCCAAATATTCTATATAAATACTTAATAAGGTAATTAAAATATTCTAAAATATTAATATATATAATAGAGTGTGGGCATTGGTTTAAAAATAAGTTTTTACGCTTTTAAAATCCATTTATCAAACTAAACATAAAAATAATTCCATTTTACCATTATAAAACTAAACATTTTCATGAAAATATTTTAAAACCATTTCACATGATAAAGTAAAATAATCTGGAAAATATGATAATATGAACCAAATATGGAAATATGTACAAGAGTCATTAAAAATAGTCAAAGTGCATAAAGATAATAAATGAATCAATAATGAAAACATTGGTACCAAATAATGAAAAAGAACACTGTCTTGTATCGAGTATCATGTATATGGATTTCATGGGTACAACATAGGTATGATAGTGATTTCACCTCAAAATTGATAATCAAATAACAACAAGACTAATTTTTGGGCTTACATCTAGTCTCACATTTCTAAAAAAACCCATTTCCACACACACCCACTTTCCTGGATACACATTCAAAGTATAAATCATTCATTTTATCTATATATCCACTATAAGGGTGTTATTCCACTAGAGAATCATATATCTTGGTCATAACATCTAACTATATAGGTTACCATTACTAGTAAAAAGATGATGTGAGACAAGAAATTTATAAATATCACATAAGGATCATTATTGAAAACATCTCATTGTCACCCCTAAACTCTCTCAAAGTAAATAATCCCTTTTTCACCCCCCAACAGTGGGAATGATAATAATTAGACAAGATACAATTATGGGATTATCACATAAGAGAATGATCAATAATATCCAATAGTTCCATCAAGAATCATAAATTTAAATTCAAAATCTTTTTAAAATTAAATAATTTAAATGGTAATAATAAACACATTCTTTCACTATTCATCAATATAATGCCAAATGGTCCTTTAAAACAATAATTTATTTAACAGAATCAATAAATCATTCAATATAAATTATATAAATTTAAAATATTTGAATATATTCCAAAACATTGGTTGACACCCTCTTTCCATTAGAATAAATCATTTAATTCAAATAACCTAAGGACACCCATTTCAAAATAATTTCAAAACTGTTAAAAGGCAGTTCTTGGTCATTTAATAAATTAATACATTTAAAAATATTTTGAAAACATTAAATATCTCAAATCATTTAATTTAAATCAAGGATGTTAATTTAATGAACCAGAACCCATGATAAATCCAACAATGTCACCAAAATACCCTTAAAATGTTCTTCTAAAATAATTCCTAATAGACATGGGATTTATACAGATAATAAAATGGTTATAGATATAATGATTATAGAAATTAAATTAATGAAATACTGAATTTTAATGAAAATAGGTTCAAAGAATATTTTATTTTGAATTAAGTGGAATATATTCATAGAATGTGTGTTTCAAATTATAGAAAATTTACTTATGAATTATTAAGAAAGAATGAAACAAAAAATGAAGTAATTTCATAAAAACTATAAGGACCCAACATTTAACATATCATATTCTAGTTATTTTAACACTAGATATCACATTCTCTTCCCAAATATCTTTTAGGTCTCATGTTTTAGATAATTAGAATGAAATCTTACATAGTAAACACATACATGAATTATCGAAAATTATAACTAGTATCCATTTTACAACAAAATAAACCCATTTAAATCAATACATGATTTTTCTTCAAGACACAACATAAATACTTTCATCATGACACATTCTTTTCCCTCACTAATCAGAAGAATAGTGGAAAACATTTTTACTCTAGTGTTGAGCAAAAAATAACAGTATTGAACTTAAAAGAAAAGAAATCATCAGTTTACTGAGAACCCGTAAGGGATTTCCTTAAAACATACCTTAGTACCCTAAAAAAGATATCATCATTTAAAAAATATCAATATCATATCTTTAGAAAATCAAACAATTTATGTTAAAACAAATTAGAAAGAACATAAAAGATAACTAGGTAACATGGGAAAATACTAAAATGGAATAATCATACATTCTCCTTACATACATGTTACTTTTCTAGATGTAATATTCATACATAAAACTTCAATACCCAATTATTTATATATTAAAATGTAACCATCCATCCTTGGTTTTTCAAAGAACAACCGGTCCTGGGTTTATGATGTAAACACCCATATTGGCTTTATCACATAACCATGATGAAATTTAACAGTACCATTATATAATAATAACACATTAAATAGTTTATCTTTAAACATTTCACTCTTAAAATTTCAATTTCTCTCATAATAAAACATTTCATTTTATAGAAATAATAAATCCATTTTAAAAAATAATTTCCAACAATCTAAAAGTCATTTTTAAATAAAAGTGTCCCATAACACATTGAAACATTTAAAAGAAACTCAAATATTAATATTTTTAAAAACTAATTTCCATATTAATACATTCATATATATTTTTTCTGAAAATTTGAAAATGGAATTGAATTATTTATAAGAATAAATCATTAAAAATTTTAAAATTATTTTTTAGTTAAAGATTCCCATACCTTATGACTGAATCATCACGTAAAATAGATGTCATCCAAAATAATACATTAATGTTAATTATATAAATTATTTGGAAAGTTTTTAATTATTTTTATTACTTTTATATAACTTATTGTCATGTTATAACAATTTTTTAATTATTTATGTTTGTGTCAGACGCTTTATTGGTATTCAGTACTTAAGTCCAAAATGAATTCGGTATGATGTCAAGAGTCAAAGTTATCATAATTCCATCATCCACAAAATAATATTAATAACATTATAATAAGATTTATATATCATTTTTAATTCTATTTCTATCCATTAAATAAATATATTTAAAATTAACTACATTAAAATCATGGAGATGGTAGTTTATACGTATTTTTGGAAAAGTTACCATTTTCCAAAAATCATTATGGAATGAAGGTAATTATTATATTTTCCTATATATTTATTACAATATCATAAATAACATATTAAACATTTATATATACTTATATATATTATCCAAGGGATTCGGTGATGAAAAATGAATCACGTTACTTTGTGGAGGTGATTGTTCACATGTACGCACATACGGCATTTTCAATTTTATATACATGGAAAGGTAAGAGAATAAATGATTTAGTATTATTTAATAATTATAAATATGTCACTAATATCATATATAAACATTAATTTCAACATTAAAATCATTCTTGAGAAATGGTGATGTTAAATATATTATATTTCTTTGCAATGTGGAATTATACTATATAGAGGAGCAGTTAACTATTTTCCCATTTGAAAGAATTAGAAATGGATTTAGGTGATGATATTAACATAATAAAATCCCAATAAATTTATTATACCATATTTATTATTTCATCATTTTAGATGAATATTTTAAGGAAGTGGAAGAAGAAATATTATAGAAACACTTAATTAAAAATAACACCTCTTCTACGGATGATCTCCTTTTATTAACACCTTAACATCTCTAAGGTTAGTGTTCCAAATAAACTAAGATCTCAATAATGAGTCAATGTTTTTGATTAATAAATTTGGGATGAACAAGGTTTATACAAATAGATTTTTAGGAGTGATGAAAAGATAATAATGTGTTTCCTTATATAAGAGAGGGGATGCACGCTCTTGGAATTCTTCAAAATAATAAATTTATATAAATTAAATATTGATTTAAAATAGATACAAAATGATGTATTGGTACTATATGATAAATATAAGTCTGAATAAATTCATGCACTAAAAATCATATATGTTTTGACTATTTTTTATCCTTATCATTCGTTTTAACCCTAATTTAACCTTTTTAATTCTTATCGTGATATCGTTTAATTTATACTTTGTTTGTTAATATAGTTACTATAAAACTAATGAAGTATAATAAATGAGTAATTTATGATATTATAAGACTTATAACTATAATGTTTCAGATTTTTTTATTTTTATAAATTATTTATCAGTTAATAAAATATTATTTATTTTAAAATATCATTATTGTCAATTTGGAAACTATTCAATAGTTGAGTTTTTAAAAATATCACGAAAACATTATATATTATAAAAAACTCTTTTAAATAATCAATAATATGTGAAATTCATCAATAAAATTATGGGATGACCTTAATTTTATCAAATTATATTTATTTTAGTATTTCAATATAATTTATTTGATTCTTCCATTAATTAAAACACTACTGCATCATTAGTGTGTCACCATATAAGTAAATTATTTTATCCCTAAATTTTTTAAATAAACTAATAACAGGTATGGTGACATTTTTTCTTCCATAAGAATATTTATATTCAAACATATCCCTTATATTGCTATATATTAAAAAAATTTCTTTTCTTAAAAACAAAAGTATGAAAATATTGAATTTCCTTTTATTATGATATTATAATGGTTTTATTCACATCAAAATGGCCTTAAATGGTCTCAAAAAGGATCCTTTAATGATTATTGTATAAATATACTGATCTATTAAAATCTGGACCATTTTTAGGGTATATTTATAAAATTAATAACACTATTTTATGCTAAATTTCCCGATTTAACATTAATAGTCGTAATAAAAAAAAACCAAAGTTACTCTTCATATTTTTTCAAAAAATAATTATATTAGTTATTTAAAAAATAATCTCATTTATAGAACAAGAATATGGGTTTTTAATATAAAAATATTAAAAATATTGGAATGTTTTTATCTCAAAATTAAAAGTGAAATTTATTCTAATGAAAAAAAAAATTAATTAATTGATAAAAAATTATATAATTTAACTTTAAAACCATTTAAATATATAAGTTAACAATATAAAAAATTTTGATGAAAAAAAGTTTCAAATTAAATTATACTATTTTTTCAATATTCATCGAAAATTAAAAATTATCAAAAAAATATAAAAAATTACACCAATGTAAATATTGATTTTACTATTTCAAATAAAAATATTTTCTTATCAAATATAATTTATGAATGTGTAAAAACTATTTTCAAAACAATTGCACCATCAAAAGGTGAGAAAACAACCATTTTTTAAAAATGCTTCTATTATGTGTGAAATCGAATTTTTTCTTATATCAGGTCTATATAACTTTTAAGCTAAATTATAAACATTATATTTAATATTATTTATATATCTCATTAATAGAATACAACAATCGTGATTTAATTATTTTACACACACTTTTGTTTATATTTGAATTATTTTTCAGAAAATGATTTCCATTTATTTTTAAAAGGGTTTTCTTTCATTTATAATTAATTTGTAACCACTGAATTTATTACATATACAAAATTAAACCATATTTTTATAATTAAGTTATTCTTTTTTATATCTATGATTCAAATGGATATGTTATAATGGTATCATTAAAATAATAATATTGTTGTGTTCGCGTATACTCGATGTGGCAAATCATGTATGATATCAAACAAAGACTTTCCATTTAAAAACCTGAGATTTTACATTATCCCCCCATCCTTTGTAAAATTTATCCTAGCAATTTTGAATTTGATCTTGGTAAATATGTTATGAATTTTTAAAATACATTTTTTGTAACACCCGATACTTTTATGTTATATAAATCATCAAAGGAATCTTTCACTTTCTTGGCTTGCTTTACACAAAATCGCGACCTTCCTCGATAGCTTGCGTCGTACGCAATACCGAGTTTCACTAAACAATGATATGCTATTAAAATATTATTAAAACTAGCCGTTATGAATTTTAATAACCACTTTTTGAAATTTTGTAAATTTTATTTTTCAAATTTGAATTCATTTTTGCTTTCGGAATATCGAAATTATCCTAGGGTGAAATTTTGGTATTTTTTTGAAAACATTCAATTTTTGATGAATAGTGAAACCACTAAGTGGTAGTTAAAAAAACTGAATTTTTCATAAAACATAATTTTAATGCTTCTGTGAGTGGAATTTCAAAAATCCAAGACACACGGTTGATGTCAATAAGTAAAATGTGGTTCAATGAGATGAAAATAATTTTTCGTGAATAGTAACTTTTTACATTTAATTACCACGGTTAAAGGTAAATATGGTAATTAAGGGTAAAAATGATATTATTATTACCCAAACACATGTCCTAATTCTATTGGATAAGTGTAATTCGACCAAAAACAACCTTATGAATAAAATATGACCATTTAGGTCCACTTGGATTAGATTAGAACATTTATTATTAATTTATTTACAGAAGGGTTAAAATAGTTAAAATCAAAGCTTATTAACTAGATCATTTTTCATATTGGGTTATACAAAAGATAAATTCGTCTATAAATATTAATTAGAAATCTAAAAAGATTTCCTACATAAAGATATTTTATTTGTAATTTTTAGACATTAAATAATTTAATTTATTTATGACACAATGATGATGCAGTAATTATCTTATTAATAAAATATTGACATAATTGATGTTATAAATACCCAAATAAATATAATTGGAGACTTTTTATGAATTACACTAATTTTATAGGTTAATATGACATTTTAGTATTGATTTAATTAACTTTTTTAGAACTAATCATTCTGTTATTATTTTCACAAAAATCAATTACTAAATAGTGTCAAAATTGACATAAAATTGTTTTTAAAACAAATATTATATTATTAATTGTTATTTTATTCTTAAGAATCTACGGTTCGGCCAAATGACTTAGATAAGGTTATATATATTAATAATAAACAACTTGGGGTTCTTTTGGTTGCTTATAGTAAGTTTATTAACCTTATAGTATAAGAACACAAGAAGACACGGTAAAAGTAAAATTATTTAACTTAATGTTAAATCTAAATGATAAGGTTAAAATAGGAACCTAAACATTTCTAAATTATATTGGATTAGAGTATTTCGACCCAACCCCACCTTATCTCCGAAATAAATCAATTTGGAGCTATTTAAAACCGAACATGACTTTATAATAAAATAATATTTTTAGTTTTTCCAAAGGTGCCCCTCTCCTCCCTTATAAAAGGGAACCTCCTCCCCCTCTTCCTCACACCTCTTTGAGCGTTCAAGCTCGTCCAAACCCTGAAACATTCTCCTCTCCACTTCCCTAGAGACATCCTAGAGGTCCTGGTCTTCTTAAAAGACCAATTTTAGTGCCCTAAAAGGAGGTCTCAAAGAAGCACTTCAAAGAAGAGGTAATGTCAGTTACCGATTTTTTCATCTTTATTTCTTCTTCCACATCTTCTTCTTTAGTTCATTCATTATGTAGTAATAACATCAGTATCACTCATATAATGATATGTTATTACAATTATGAAACAACCCTATTTCACCATCTATCCATCCTACGGAAAATGAAATCACCGCGCGTGCATACGTACGGAATACCGTCTCCACGCCGTGGTGTAATCTATTTTCCACCACCACCTTACATGGATGGGTATAATGGTGTAAATAATGAATATATATGATTATTGTGATGTTATATTGATTCTTAAATTGTATACATACACTCCAATACAATTTCACGATCATGGGAATGATATCATCGCTCGTGCGTACGTACGGAATACCATCTCCACGATGTGATGTGACTCGTTCTACATGATCTTCATTATATAATGATTATATAAATGAATTGAATGAATTGATATCATATATATTACACTAATATCATTATGTAAATGAGTTATCTATAACATAAAAATAAGGATAAGAATTTATTCGACAAAACACGCATAAGAACAAAAAGTAATAAACACCCGAATAAACAAGTAGTAATGAAATATTACTAATAAGAAGCTAAGAATATGACCATATATGATATCATAAAAATAAGTATGATTCTGGAATAAGTCAATATAATTATTTAAATCATTATACAGGAGGTTCGGACACTTACGAAGCAAATCGGACCTAAAGTAAGGGAAATATCACAATCTCATTTTTATCTGAGATTGTTTATACTTTGAAATTTACTGGGGTTTATTTTATCATCCACATCCATGTTTCCTAAATATGTAATATTATTTCCATCCACCTATAATTTTTTAAATCCAATTTTACCCTTAGGTGTGTTTTTAGTAAAATATATGAATGCAATCTTTTGTCGTTTTTCGTACGAGGTACTTTTTGACTTTTCTGACAAAAGTACGAGAAGAATGTTTTTTAACTTATACGGCATGAATGGATTTTTAAAAAATTATTTCCAAGAAGTTTCCTTTACAAGTTTTAATATTTATTTTTAATCAACTTCTTTTAATTTATAATTTTATGACATGTTAAGAAAGGAAAAGTGTTTTTGAAGTAGAAAGGATATTTTCCTGAAGAATGGAGTTCAAGTGTTTTATCAAAATTATTTTCCATCTAATATAATAAAGGGTTCTGTTTCTATCCCAATTATTACATTGATTTTATTATGTTTTGATGGAATTATTTTTATGAATTATTTTATCTTATATGAATTGTTTTATGATGTCACAATATTTAAGATTCCCATTTTTATTACATGGGTTATGCTATGATGTATGGTTTCTAATTTTCTGGAACACATAAGAATGGTCTCATTATGAAATAAGTGGGACCTATATCTCCCTCCAATTCATTGAGTAAATATTTTATATCTCAAGAGATAGACATGGCTGGAATGGCAGGTTAAACCGGTTCAGTGAAACAGGACTGAAACGAGGAGTGAACTCGGTTCATAAATGGACTTTTTCCACTAAGATAGTTTTGGAAATGAGTCTTGACTAATAAGAAATGATTCTCTATGATTATGTGTGTATGACACAAAGATTCATGTTTTAAGTTATGATTATTGGGATTACATTTCACTACTATGATTTATCCCATGTTATGAAATTATGATTTCTTTTGCAGGTTTTGATTTCCAAAAGCTATGTTCTTATGTATATGATGTGATTGATATTTCTTTTGTTTACCCTTACTGAGCATTTGAGCTCACCCTTTTGTATGTTTTCTTTCCCCAGGTCAGGAAGAAGGTTATTAAGTAATATATGTGAAAAGGGACTATATATATGATGAAATAAATGGGAGACAGTGTAGAAGCTTTATGAACCAGTTGTTTATGTTTCCCAGTTTCTAAAGACACGTTACCTATACGGTCCTTTCCTGGTTTTGTTATGTATTGTAATAAGTGTGCATCAATTTTTAAGTAATAAAAATTTATGTAATGTATGGGTCGTTGTAGTTGGTATCAGAGGAAAGGTATAGTCAACCTTTGGAAACTAGGATGTGAAAGCCTTAGTAAGAATCCTAGGGATAGGTCTAAGCATAGAACAAATTCTTAGTGTTTTAGAAATGGCCATGAATAACCTTGGAGAAGACCTCAATTGTGAAATTTTATTCTTGATTATGATGTTTTCCTACTATAATTAGTGTTTCTCACACTATTATTCTTGGTTTTAGTCAATGGATAGAACCCAAAGGAACCGTGTTAATGCGAAATGCGACGGGCAATGCAATGATTGTCCCCCAGAGCAACCAAACGTTATGGGAGCCGGAATGAAAAATCTTGTATCCATGCTCACACAACTTTCTCAAGCTATGAATCATGCATGACTTCCAAATGAGCAAAGGAAGGAGTAACATTCTGTTGAATCCTTCATGAGGAAGCATCCACCTTCATTCAGCAGGTCTACTGATCCATTAGTTGCTGAACAATGGATTAGTTCTACTGAAAAGATATTTTCAGTTCTTCAATGTTCTGAACATGATAAAGTCATCTTAGTAGTGTATAGTTTGGAAGGTGATGCAGATCAATGGTGGAATCTTATCAAGAATATGAGGCAAAGAGATGAAATTGAGTCCATGGAATGGGACGAGTTCAAGAACATATTTTTCAATAAGTACTTCCCTCATATTCTCCGAACCAAGATGGAGAAAGTGTTTCTTGAACTGAAGCAAAAGGATGATGAATATGTTGGTACCTATGAAGCAAATTTTACAAGACTTCCAAGGTATGCTTCTGGTATTATTATCCAACCTGAGAGTAAGATCGATCGATTCATTATTTGCTTAAAACCAAGTCTTCGAAGGGCATTATCCATAATGGACTTCAATAGCTATGAGGAAATCTTTCGATGTGATCTCAAAGTAGAGATGGAGATTGGAGTAACCCATCAGTCATATGGGTTTGATAAGAAGAGGAAAATGGAAATCAAAAGGAAAATATAAAGAGCACACTGAAAAGAAGATTAGAGTTCCCTTATACTCAATGTGTGGAAATAAACATGGAGAGAGTTGTCTTAAAGGGACAAGTAAATGTTTCAAATGTGGAAAGGAAGTTCATAGGGAATTTGAATGCCGCAATGATGGGAAGAGGATGTCTAATGATGAAAACAAAGGAAGGGATACACAGAATGAACCTACTACACTTTAATGTTTCAAGTGCAAGGAGATATGGAATTATGCCAATCAACGCCCAAATACAATGGTTGATGATGATGGTCGATGTCAACAGACTCTTAAGTATAAAGACAACGGAAAGTCACAAGCAATTTCTATCAGCGATGTGGAGTGCGATAACGATGTGGTGAAATGTACACTTACCATCCACTATAAAGTAGTAAATGTTTTATTTGATTCTGGATCCACCCACTCTTTTATTTCTGAAGAATTGTCTATGGGTATCACCGTATTACCTCAACAATTATATATTGAGTTAGCTGTGACAACCCCTAATGGAACAATAGTCACATCAAAAGTTTATAATTCTTCTCTGATTGAAGTTTTTGGGAAAGTGCTTCCTGCAAATCAAGTGATCCTTTCTATAGTTGAATTTCATGTGATTCTTGGCATGGATTGACTTTCTCTACATGGAGCTCATATCAATTTCCAAAGAAGGGAAGTCACATTTCATATTCCAGATCAATCTATGATCGTCTATCGATGCAAGGATGAACATAACCTTCAAGTGGAAATTTCTTCCATATTATGGGTCTTGATTCCACTAAATAAATGTGATTTTTCTCAATTGATTGGTGAGAAACTCACGATTAAGAATATTCCCATTGTACGGGAGTTTGATGATGTCTTTCTGGAGGAATTTCTGGGTCTTCCACCAAATCGTGAAGTTGAATTTTCAATAGAACTCGTACCGGGTGCTTTACCTATTTCAAGGACACCTTATAGAATGGACCCAATTGAGTTGCAGGAATTGAAGAAGAAACTCCAAGAGAATCTTGATAAGGGGTTCATAAGCCATAGTGCGTCAACTTAGGGAGCATCTATTCCGTTTGTTAAGAAGAAAGATGGATCAATGAGACTCTGTATTGATTATCGAGAACTTAACAAGATCACTATCAAGAAAAAATATCCCCTCCCGCGCATTGATGACCTATTTGAACAACTACGTAGAGCTCAATACTTTTCCAAGATTGATCTTCGTTCAGGGTATCATCAATTAAGGGTCAAAAGGGAGGATATACCAAAGACGGCTTTCCATACAAGGTATGGACACTATGAATTTATAGTTATTCCATTTGGTCTTACTAATGCCCCTGCTATCCTCATGGATCTGATGAATAGACTATTTAGAGACTATCATGATCAGTTTGTTGTAGTCTTTATAGATGATATTCTTGTCAATTCAAAGAGCAAGGAATAACATGATGATAACTTGAGAATTATATTGAAGACCCTGAGAAAGGAGAAGCTTTATTCCAAATTTACCAAGTGTGAATTTTGGCTTCAAAAAGTTTCATTTTTGGGTCACATAATCTCAAAAGAGGGGATATCTGTGAATCCAGAAAAAAACTGAGGTTATCGAAAGATGGTCGAGACCAACAAAAGTAACTCAGATCCAAAGTTTTCTTGGTTTGGCTGGATATTATCGACGTTTTGTGAATGATTTTTCATGATTATCTAATCCACTCACCAAGTTGACTCGGAAAGGAGTTAAGTTTGTTTGGACGGAGGAATGTGAAGAGAATTTCAAGGAGTTGAAAAGAAGGTTATCCAGTGCATCTATGCTCACTCTGCCTTGTAGTGGAGAAAGGATTGTGATCTACAGTGATGCATCCATGAAGGGATTGGGGTGTGTTCTTATGCAATATGATATGGTGATAGCTTATGACTCACGACAGTTGAAAATACATGAGCAAAATTACCCAACTCGTGATTTGGAGTTAGCTGCGGTAATCTTTGCATTTAAGATTTGGAGGCATTATCTTTGTGGAGAAAGGTGTGAAATTTATACAGATCATAAAATTTTAAAGTATATTTTAACACAAAAGGAGCTGAATATGCGCAAATGAAGATGGTTAGAGCTGATTAAGGATTACGACTGCTCAATCCATTACCACCCTGGGAAAGCAAAAAAGGTGGCAGATGCATTAAGTCGACAAGACCATGCCAATTTATCCATGATGAGGATCACAAAAGATCCAATATTTATTGATTTACAAAGGATGGATCTTGGAATTATAATGAAAGGGGAAAAATAGTATCTTTCTCAAATGAATGTTCAACTATCTATACATTTGAAGATTAAAGAGGCACAGAAAAAAGATGTCGAGTTACAAAAGAAGGTGAGAAATGTTCCTGAATTCAACCTTGATTGTGATGGGATAATAAAGTTCAGGAATCGTCTTTGTGTTCCTCCCATCCCCGAATTAAAGAAGCAGCTGCTGGATGAGGCTCATAGTTCATCATTCATCATTCATCCTGGAAGAAAGAAGATGTATAGGGACCTGAAAGAGTACTTCTGGTGTGATGGCATGAAAAGAGATGTTGCTGAATATGTCTCTCGATGCTTGGTTTTTCAGAAAGTTAAAGTTGATAGATAGAAGTCTAAGGGGATGTTACAACCATTACCCATACCCGAATGGAAATGGGAAAACATCACTATGGACTTTGTCACCAGACTTCCTAAAACATCCAAAGGAAATAATTCCATCTGGGTCATAGTTGATCATCTTACAATGTCCGCACACTTCATCGCTATTAGAGAGGATTTCTCTCTGGATCAGCTTGCTAGGATTTATGTGAAGGAAGTGGTAAGATTGCATGGAGTACCACTTTCTATTATATCTGATTGGGATCTGAGTTTTACCTCAAAGTTCTGGCGAAGTCTTCAGCATACTCTGGATACAGAGTTGAGTTTCAGCACTACTTATCATCCTCAGACATACGGTCAGTCTGAGAGAACAATTCAAACTCTAGAAGATATGTTGAGAGCCTCCTCTATGGATTTCAAAGGTGGTAGGGATCAACACCTACCTTTGGTGGAATTTTCTTATAATAATATCTTTCACTCCAGTATTCATATGGCTCCTTATGAATCTCTCTATGGAAAGAAATGCAGGACTCCAACATGCTGGGATGAAGTTGGGGAAAGAAAGCTATTAGGACCTGATCTTGTTGATGAGATGGCAGAAAAGGTCAGATCTATTCAACAACACATAAGAGAAGCTCAGAGTCGACAGAAAAGTTATGCCGACAACCGAAGGAAAGACTTAGAGTTTGAAGTGGGTGATAAAGTGTTCTTACGAATATCTCCCTGGAAGAGGGTCATGAGATTTGGAAAGAAGGGGAAGTTGAGCCCTAGATATATCGGTCCTTTCGAAATACTGGATCATGTTGGGATGGTAGCTTACAGATTGGCGCTTCCACCGAATCTCTCTCAAGTTCACGATGTGTTCCATGTATCTCTCCTAAGAAAGTACATACCTGATCCTTCACATTACTCAGCTCAGAAGTTGCACCGCTGGAGCAAGATCTTTCTTATGAAGAACAGCCGATAGAGATTATGGATCGTAGCGAAAAAGTCCTAAGAAACAAGACCACTAGATGGGTGAATGTTTTATGGAGGAACCACCAATTAGAAGAAGATACATGGGAGCTGGAGGATATGATGAGGGAGAGGTATCCTCATCTGTTTGATACAAAGTGACGAATTTCGAGGGCAAAACTCATTTTAAGGGGGGTAGAATGTAACACCTGAGACTTTTATGTTATATAAATCATCAAATTAATCTTTCACTTGCTTGGCTTGCTTTACACGAAATCATGACCTTCCTCGATAGCTTGCATCGTACGCAATACCGAGTTTCACTAAACAACTATATGCTATTAAAATATTATTAAAACTAGCCGTTATGAATAGTAATAACCACTTTTTGAAATTTTGTAAATTTTATTTTTTAAAATTGACTTCATTTTTGGATTCGGAATATCGAAATTAGCCTAGGGTGAAATTTTGGTATTTTTTTGAAAACTTTCAATTTTTGATGAATAGTGAAACCACTAAGTGGTAGTTAAAAAAAGTGAATTTTTCAGAAAACATAATTTTACCGCTTCTGTGAGTGGAATTTCAAAAATCAGAGATACACGGTTGATGTCATTAAGTAAAATGTGGTTCAATGAGATGAAAATAATTTTTGATGAATAGTAACTTTTTTACTTTTAATTACCACGGCTAAAAGTAAATAGGGTAATTAAGGGTAAAAATGATATTATTATTACCCAAACACATGTCCTAATTCTATTGGATAAGTGTAATTAGACCCAAAAAAACCATAGGAATAAAATATGACCATTTAGGCCCACTTGGATTAGATTAGGACATTTATTATTAATTTATTTAAAGAAGAAATAAAATAGTTAAAATCAATGTTTAATAACTACATCATTTTTAATATAGGGTTATAAATAAGACAAATTATACTATAAATATTAATTATAAAGATAAAATTATTTCCTACATAATTATATTTTATTTGTAATTTTTAGACTTTAAATAATGTAATTTATTTATGACACAATGATGATGCAGTAATTATCTTATTAATGAAATATTGACATAATTGATGTTAGAAATACCCAAATAAATATAATTTGAGACTTTTTATGAATTACACTAATTTTATAGGTTAATATGACATGTTATTATTGATTTAATTAACTTTTTTTGAACTAACCATTCTTTTATGATTTTCACAAAAATCAATTACTAAATAGTGTCAAAATTGACATAAAATAGTTTTTAAAACAAATATTATATTATTAATTGTTATTTTATTCCTAAAAATCTACGGTTCGGAAAAATGACTTAGATAAGGTTATATATATTAATAATAAACAACTTGGGGTTCTTTTGGCTTCTTATAGTATGTTTATTAACCTTATAGTATAAGAACACAAGAAGACACGGTAAAAGTAAAATTATTTAACATAATGTTAAATCTAAATGATAAGGTTAAAATAGGAACCTAAACTTGTCTAAATTCTATTTTATGAGAGGATTTCGACCCATCCCCAACTTAGCCTCCAAATAAATCAATTTGGAGCTATTTAAAACCGAATTTGTCTTTATAATAAAATAATATTTTTGGTTTTTCCAAAGGAGCCCAACTCCTCCCTTATAAAAGGGCACCTCCTCCCCCTCTTCCTCACACCACATTGAGCCTTCAATATCAACCAAACCCTGCCAATTTGTCCTCTCCAATTCCCTTGAGACATACTAGAGGTCCTAGTTTTCTTCAAAGACCAATTTTAGTGCCCTAAAAGGAGGTCTTAAAGAATCACTTCAAAGAAGAGGTAATGCCTGTCACCGATTCTTTCATCATTATTTTTTTCTTCCACTTCTTCTTCTTTAGTTGTTTCATTATGAAGTAATAACATAAGTATCACTAATATACGGATATGCTATTATAAGTATGAAACAACCCTATTTCACCATCTATCCATCCAACGGAAAATGAAATCACTGTGCGTGTGTACGTACGGAATACCGTCTCCACGCCGTGGTGTAATCTATTTTCCACCACCACCTTACTTGGATGTGTATAATGGTGTAAATAATGAATATATATTATTATTTTGAAGTTATATTGATTCTAAAATAGTATACTAACAATCCAATACAATTCCACGATCATGGGAACAATATCATCGCTCGTGCGTACGTACGGAATACCGTCTCCACAAAGTGATGCGACTCGTTCTACATGATCTTCATTGCATAACGATTATATAAACGATTTGATTGAATTTATATTATATATATTACACTAATAACATTCTGGAAATGAGGTATCTATAACCTAAAAAGAAGGATAAGAATTTATTCGACAAAACACGCAAAAGAACAAAAAGTAATAAACACCCGAATAAACAAGTATTAATGAAATATTACTAATATGAAGCTAAGAATATGACCATATATGATATCATAAAAATATGTATGATTCTGTAATAAGTCAATAACATTATTTAAATCATTATACAGGAGGTTCAGACACTTACGAAGCTAATCGGATCTAAGGTAAGGGAAATATCACAATCTAATTTTTATCTGAGATTATTTATACTTTGAAATTTACTGGGGTGTATTTTACCATCCACATCCATGTTTCCTCAATATGTAATATTATTTCCATCCACCTAAAATTTTTTAAATCCAATTTTACCATTCGGTGAGTTTTTAGTAAAATATATGAAAGGATTCTTTTGTTGTTATTCATACGAGGTACTTTTTGACTTTTCCGACAAAAGTACGAGAAGAATGTTTTTTTAACTTATACGGTATGAATGGATTTTTAAAAAATTATTTCAATGAAGTTTCCTTTAAAAGTTTTAAAGTTTATTTTTAATCAAATTCTTTTAGTTTAGAATTTTATAACATTTTAAGAAAGGGAAAGTGTTTTTGATGTAGAAAGGATATTTTCCTCAAGAATGGAGTTAAAGTGTTTTATTAAAAATTATTTTCCATCTAAGATAATAAAGGGGTCTGTTTATATCCCTTTTAATAAATTTATTTTATTATGTTGTGATGGAATTATTTTTATGAATTCCTTTATCTTATATGAATTGTTTTATGATGTCACGATGTTTAAGATTCCCATTTTTATTATATGGGTTATGCTATGATGTATGGTTTCTGATTTTGTGGAACACATAAGAATGGTATCATTATGAGATGGGTGGGACCTATATCTCCCTCCAATGCATTGGGTAAAGATTTTATATCTCGTGAGATATACATGGCTGGAACAGCAGGTTAAACCGGTTTAGTGAAACATGACTGAAACGAGGAGTGAACTCGGTTCCGAAATGGACTTTGCCCACTAAGATTGTCTTGGAAATGAGTCTTGACTAATAAGAAATGATTCTATATGATTATGTGTTTATGCCACAAAGTTTCATGTTTTATGTTATGATTATTGGGATTACATTTAACTACTATGATTTATCCCATGTTATGAAATTATGATTTCTTTTGCAGGTTATGATTTCCAAAAGTTATGTTCTTATTAATATGATGTGATTGATATTTATTTTGTTTACCCTTACTGAGCATTTGAGGTCACCCTTTTGTATGTTTTCTTTCCCCAGGTCAGGACGAAGGTTATTAAGTAAGATATGTCAAAAGGGACTATAGATATGATGAAATAAATGGGAGACAGTGTAGACGCTTTATGAACTAGTTGTTTATGTTTCCCAGTTTTTAAAGACACTATACCTATATGGTCCTTTCCTGGTTTTGTTATATGTTGTAATAAGTGTGCTTGAATTCTGAAGTAATAACAATGTATGTAAAGTATGGGTCATTATAGTTGGTATTAGAGGAAAGGTATAGTCAACCTTTGGAAACTAGGATGTGAAATCTTTAGTAAGAATCCTAAGGATAAGTCTAAGCATAGAACACAATATTAGTATTTTAGTAATGGCCATGAATAACCTAGGATAAGACCTTAAGTGTGAAATTTTATTCTTGATTATGTGGTTTTCCTATTATAATTAGTGTTTCTCACACTATTCTTCTAGGTTTTAGTCAATGGCTGGAACCTGAAGGAACCGTGTTAATGCGGAATGCGGCGGGCAATGAAATGATTGTCCCCCTCAGCAACCAAACGCTATGGCAGCTGGGAATGCAAAATCTTGTAGCCATTTTCACACAACTTTCTCAAGATATGAATCATGCAGGACTTCCAAAAGAGTAAAGGAAGGAGAAAAATTCTGTTGAATCCTTCATGAGGCAGCGTCCACCTTCATTCAGCGGGTCTACTGATCCATTAGTTGCTGAACAATAGATTAGTACTACTGAAAAGATATTTTCAGTTCTTCAATGTTCTGAACATTATAAAGTCATCTTAGCAGTGTATTGTTTGGAAGGTGATGCTGATCAATGGTGGAATCTTATCAAGAATACGAGGAAAATATAGGAAATTGAGTCCATGGAATGGGACGAGTTCAAGAAATTATTTTTCAATAAGTACTTCCCTCGTATTCTCTGAACAAAGATGGAGAAAGAGTTTCTTGAACTGAAGAAAAAGGATGATGAATTTGTTGGTACCTATGAAGCAAATTTTACAAGACTTGCAAGGTACGCTTCTGGTATTATTATCCAATCTGATAGTAAGATCGATCGATTATTTAGTGGCTTAAAACCAAGTCTTAAAAGGGAGTTAGCCATAAGGGACTTCAATAGATCGGAGGAAATCGTTCGATGTGCTCTCAAAGTCGAGATAGAGATTGGAGTAACCCATCAGTCATATGTGTTTGACAAGAATAGGAAAATGGAATTCAACGGAAAATCTAAAGAGCACACTGAAAAGAAGATGATATTTCCATTATTCTCAAATTGTGGAAAGAAAAATGGAGTGAGTTGTCTTAAAGGGACAAGTAATTGTTTCAAATGTGGAAAGGAAGGTCATAGGGCATTTGAATTCCGCAATGATGGCAAGAATGTGTCTAATGATGCAAACAAAGGTAGGGATACACATAATGAACCTACTACACTTCAATGTTTCAAGTGCAAGGAGATGGGTCATTATGCCAATCAATGCCCAAATCCAAGGTTTGATGATGATGGTCGACGTCAACAAACTCTTAAGGCTAAAGACAATGTAATGTCACATGAAATTTCTATCAGCGAAGTGGAGTATGATAACGATGTGGTGAAAGGTAGACTTACCATCTACTCTAAAGTAGCAAATGTTTTATTTGATTCTGGATCCACTCACTCTTTTATTTATGAATAATTTTCTAAGGGTATCACCGTATTACCTCAACAATTAGATGTTGAGTTAGTTGTGACAACCCCTAATGGCACAATAGTTACATCAAAAGTTTATAATTCTTCTCTGATTGAAGTTTGTGGGAAATTGATTCTTGCAAATCTTGTGATCCTTCCTATAGTGGAATTTGATGTGATTCTTGGCATGGATTGGATTTCTCTACATGGAGCTCATATCAATTTCGAAAGAAGGGAAGCCACATTTCATATTCCAGATCAATCTATGATCGTCTGTCGATGCAAGGATGAACATAACCTTCCAGTGGAAATTTCTTCCATCTTATGGGTCTTGATTCCACTAAATGAAGGTTATTTATCTCAAATGGTTGGTGAGAAACTCACGATTAAGAATATGCCCATTGTACGGGATTTTGACGATGTCTTTCTGGAGGAATTTCTGGGACTTCCACCGAATCGTGAAGTTGAGTTTTCAATAGAACTCGTACCGGGTGCTTTGCCTATTTCAAATACACCTTATATAATTGACTCAATTGAGTTGCATGAATTGAAGAATAAACTCCAAGAGAATCTTGATAAGGGGTTCATACGCCCTAGTGTGTCACCTTGGGGAGCCCCTATTCTATTTGTTAAGAAGAAAGATGGATCAATGAGACTCTGCATTGATTATCGAGAACTTAACAAGATCACTATCAAGAACAAATATCCTCTCCCGCGCATTGATGTCCTATTTGACCAACTACACGGAGCTCAATACTTTTCCAAGATTGATCTTCATTCAGGGTATCATCAATTAAGGGTCAAAAGGGAGGATATACCAAAGACAGATTTCCGTACAAGGTATGGACACTATGAATTTATAGTGATGCCATTTGGTCTTACTAATGCCCCTGATATCTTCATGGATCTGATGAATAGAGTCTTTAGAGACTATCTTGATCAGTTTGTGGTAGTCTTTATAGACGATATTCTTGTCTATTCAAAGAGCAAGGAAGAACATGAAGATCACTTGAGAATTATATTGAAGACCCTGAGAAAGGAGAAGCTTTATGAAAAATTTACCAAGTGTGAATTTTGGCTTCAAAAACTTTCATTTTTGGGTCACATAATCTCAAAAGAGGGGATATCTGTGGATCCAGCAAAAACAGAGGTTATCCAAAGGGATTGGGGTGTGTTCTTATGAAAAATTATATGGTGATAGCTTATGCCTCACGACAGTTGTAAATACATGAGCAAAATTACCCAACTCATGATTTAGAGTTAGCTGCGGTAATCTTTGCATTAATGATTTGGAGGAATTATCTTTATGGAGAAAGGTGTGACATTTATACTGATCATAAAAGTTTAAAGTATATTTTCACACAAAAGGAGTTGAATATGCGCAAAAGAAGATGGTTGGAGTTGATTAAGGATTATGACTGCTCAATCCATTACCACCCTGGGAAAGCAAACAAGGTGGTATATGCATTAAGTCGACAAGACCACGCCAGTTTATCCATGATGAGGATCACAAAGGATCCAATATTTATGGATTTACAAAGGATGGATCTTGGAATTATAATAAAAGGGGAAAAATCGTATCTTTCTCAAATGAATGTTCAACCATCTATATATTTGAAGATTAAAGAGGCACATAAAGAAGATGTTGAGTTACAAAAGAAGGTGAGAAATGTTCCTGAATTCAACCTTGATTGTGATGGGATAATAAAGTTCAGGAATCGGGTTTGTGTTCCTCCCATCCCCGAATTAAAGAAGGAGCTGCTGGATGAGGCTCATAGTTCTTCATTCTCAATTCATCCTAGAATCATGAAGATGTATAGAGACCTGAAAGAGTACTTCTAGTGGGATAGCATGAAATGAGATGTTGTTGAATATGTATCTCGATGCTTCGTTTCCCAGGAAGTTGAAGATGAGAGACAGAAGTCTAAGGGGATGTTACAACCCTTACCCATAACCGAATGGAAATGGGAAAACATCACTATGGACTTTGTCACCGGACTTCCTAAAACATCCAAAGGCAATAATGCTATCTGGGTCATAGTTGATAGTCTTACAAAGTCTTCACACTTCATCGCTATTAGAGAGGATTTCTCTCTAGATCATCTTACCAGGATATATGTGAAGGAAGTGGTAAGATTTCATGGAGTACCACTTTCTATTATATCTAATCGGGATCAGAGGTTTATCTCAAAGTTCTGGAGAAGTCTTCAGCATACTCTGGATATAGAGTGGAGTTTCAGCACTGCTTATCATCCTCAGATAGACGGTCAGTCTGAGCGAACAATACAGACTCTAGAAGATATGTTGAGAGCCTACTCTATGGATTTAAAAAGTGGTTGGGATCAACAACTACCTTTGTTGGAATTTTATAACAATAATAGATTTCACTCCAGTATTCAGATGGATCCTTATGAAGCTCTCTATGGAAAGAAATGCAGGACTCCAACTTGCGGGGATGAAGTTGGGGAAAGAAAGCTATTAGGACCTGATCTTGTCGATGAGATGGCAGAAAAGGTCAGATCTATTCAACAACACATAAGAGCAGCTCAGAGTTGACAGAAATGTTATGCCGACAACCAAAGAAAAGACTTAGAGTTTGAAGTGGGTGATAAAGTGTTCTTACGAATATCTCCCTGGAAGAGGGTCATGAGATTTGGAAAGAAGGGGAAGTTGATCCCTATATATATCGGTCCTTTAGAAATACTGGATCGTGTTGGGAAGGTAGCTTACCGATTGGCGCTTCCACCGAATCTCTCTCAATTTCACGATGTCTTCCGTGTATCTCTCATGAGAAAATACATACCTGATCCTTCACATATACTCGGCTCAAAAGTTGTACCACTGGAGCAAGATCTTTCTTATGAAGAACTGCCGATAGAGATTCTGGATCGTAGCGAAAAATTCCTACGAAACAAGACCACTCGATTGGTGAAAGTTTTATGGAGGAACCACCAATTAGAAGAATCTACATGGGAGCTTGAGGATATGATGAGGGAGAGGTATCCTCATCTGTTTGTTACAAAGTGACGAATTTCGAGGGAGAAATTCATTTTAAGGGGGGTATAATCTAACACCTGAGGCTTTTATGTTATATAAATCATCAAAGGAATATTTCACTTTCTTGGCTTTCTTTACACGAAATCGCGACCTTCCTCGATAGCTTGCGTCGTACGCAATACCGAGTTTCACTAAACAACGATATGCTATTAAAATATTATTAAAATTATCCGGTATGAATAGTAATAACCACTTTTTGAAATTTTTAAAATTTTATTTTTCAAAATTGACTTCATTTTTGGATTCGTAATATCGAAATTAGCCTAGGGTAAAATTTTGGTATTTTTCTGAAAACTTTCAATTTTTGATGAATAGTGAAACCACTAAGTGGTAGTTAAAAAAACTGAATTTTTCATAAAACATAATTTTACCGCTTCTGTGAGTGGAATTTCAAAAATATGAGAGACATGGTTGATGTCAGTAAGTAAAATGTGGTTCAACGAGGTGAAAATAATTTTTGGTGAATAGTAACTTTTTACTTTTAATTACCACGGTTAAAAGTAAATAGGGTAATTAAGTGTAAATATGATATTATTATTACCCTAAAACATGTCATAATTCTATTGGATAAGTTTAATTCGACCAAAAACAACCTTAGGAATAAAATATTACCATTTAGGCCCACTTGGATTAGATTAGGACATTTATTATTAATTTATTTAAAGAAGGGTTAAAATAGTTAAAATCAAAGATTAATAACTAAATCATTTTTAATATAGGGTTACACATAAGATAAATTCAACTATAAATATTCATTATAAATCTAAAAATATTTCCTACATAATTATATTTTATTTGTAATTTTTAGACTTTAAATATTTTAATTTATTTATGACACAATGATGATGCAGTAATTATCTTATTAATGAAATATTAACATAATTGATGTTATAAATACCCAAATAAATATAATTTGAGATTTTTTATTAATTAAACTAATTTTATAGGTTAATATGACATGTTAGTATTTATTTAATTAACTTTTTTCTAACTAATCATTCTGTTATAATTTTCACAAAAATAAATTACAAAATAGTGTCAAAATTGACATAAAATAGTTTTTTTATAAAATATTATATTCTTAATTGTTATTTTATTCCTAAAAATACATGGTTCGTCCAAATGACTTATAAAAGGTT
This sequence comes from Viscum album, assembly GCA_963277665.1. NCBI lineage: Eukaryota > Viridiplantae > Streptophyta > Magnoliopsida > Santalales > Viscaceae > Viscum > Viscum album. The sequence goes on along the minus strand of OY728152.1, from coordinate 196,500,330 downwards.
ATATATATTAAAAATAAACAACTTGGGGATCTTTTGGCTTATTATAGTATGTTTATTAACCTTATAGTATAAGAACACAAGAAGACACGGTAAAAGTAAAATTATTTAACTTAATGTTAAATCTAAATGATAAGGTTAAAATAGGAACCTAAACTTGTATAAATTCTATTTTATGAGAGGATTTCGACCCATTCCCACCTTAGCGTCGAAATAAATCAATTTGGAACTATTTAAAACCGAACTTGACTTTATAATAAAATAATATTTTTAGTTTTTCCAAAGGAGCCCCTCTCCTCCCTTATAAAAGGGCACCTCCTCCCCCTCTTCCTCACACCACTTTGAGACTTCATGCTCGGCCAACCCCTGCCAATTTCTCCTCTACACTTCCCTAGAGACAACCTAGTGGTCCTGGTCTTCTTCAAAGACCAATTTTAGTGCCCTAAAAGGAGGTCTCAAAGAATCACTTCAAAGAAGAGGTAATGTCCGTTACCGATTCTTTCATCTTTATTTCTTCTTCCACTTCTTCTTATTTAGTTTTTTCATTATGAAGTAATAACATAAGTATCACTCATATACTTATATGTTATTATATGTATGGAAAAACCCTATTTCACCATTTATCCATCCTACGGAAAATGAAATCACCGCACGTGCGTACATACAGATTACTGTCACCACGCCGTGATGTAATCTATTTTCCACCACCACCTTACTTGGATGGGTATAATGGTGTAAATAATGAATATATATGATTATTGTATAGTTATATTTATTCTTAAATAGTATACATACACTCCAATACAATTCCACGATCATGGGAACGATATCATCGCTCGTGCGTACGTACGGAATACCGTCTCCACGATGTGATGCGACTCGTTCTACATGATCTTCATTGCATAATGATTATATAAATTAATAGAATGAATTAATATGATATATATTACACTAATACCATTCTGGAAATGAGGTATCTATAACCTAAAAATAAGGATAAGAATTTATTCGACAAAACAAGCATAAGGACAAAAAGTAATAAACACACGAATAAACAAGTAGTAATGAAATATTACTAATAAAAAGCTAAGAATATGACCATATATTATATCATAAAAATAATTATGATTCTGGAATAAGTCAGTAACATTATTTAAATCATTATACAGGAGGTTCGGACACTAACGAAGCAAATCAGACCTAAGGTAAGGGAAATATCACAATCTCATTTTTATCCGAGATTGTTTATACTTTGAAATTTACTATGGTGTATTTTATCATCCACATCCATTTTTACTCAATATGTAATATTTTTTCCATCCACCTAAAATTTTTTAAATCCAATTTTACCCTTCGATGAGTTTTTAGTAAAATATATGAAAGGAATCATTTTTCGTTTTTCGTACGAGGTACTTTTTGACTTTTCCAACAAAAGTACGAGAAGAATGTTTTTTTAACTTATACGACATGAATGGATTTTTAAAAAATTATTTCCAAGAATTTTCATTTACAATCTTTCATGTTTATTTTTAATCAACTAATTTTAGTTTAGAATTTAATGACATGTTAAGAAAGGAAATGTTTTTTTGAAGTAGAAAGGATATTTTCCTCAAGAATGGAGTTCAAGTGTTTTATCAAAATTATTTTCCATCTAAGATTATAAAGGGTTATATTTCGATCCCTATTATTACATTGATATTATTATGTTGTGATGGAATTATTTTTATGAATTCATTTATCTTATATGAATTGTTTTTTGATGTCACCATGTTTAAGATTCCCATTTTTATTACATGGGTTATGCTATGATGTATAGTTTCTGATTTTGTGGCACACATAAGAATGGTATAATTTTGAGATGGGTGGGTCCTATATCTCCCTCCAATGCATTGGGTAAAGATTTTATAACTCATGAGATAGACATGGCTAGAACGGAAGGTTAAACCGGTTCAGTGAAACAGGACTGAAACGAGGAGTGAACTCAGGTCAGAAATGGACTTTGTCCACTAAGATAGTATTGGAAATGAGTCTTGACTAATAATAAATGATTTTCAATGATTATGTGTGTATTACAAAAAGTTTCATGTTTTATGTTATGATTATTGGGATTACATTTCACTACTATGATTTATCCAATGTTATGAAATTATGATTTCTTTTTCAGGTTAAGATTTCCAAAAGGTATGTTCATATGTATATGATTTGATTGATATTTATTTTGTTTACCCTTACTGAGCATTTGAGCTCACCATTTTGTATTTTTTCTTTCCCCAGGTCAGGAAGAAGGTTATTATGTAGGATATGTCAAAAGGGACTATAGATATGATGAAATAAATGGGAGACAGTGTAGACGCTTTATGAACCAGTTGTTTATGTTTCCGAGTTTCTAAAGACACTATACCTATACGGTCCTTTCCTGGTTTTGTTATATGTTGTAATAAGTGTGCTTCAATTCTGAAGTAATAACAATGTATGTAAATTATGGGTCGTTATATTTGTTGATATCCCATATCAAAACAAGGGTTAATAAAACATCAATTTTTATATAAAGGAAGGGAAATGTAAAGGTCGACTATGATATCATTTACTAGGGTTAAATATATGAAAATAGTAACATGGAAGAAAAAAATATCTATAATTTTTTATGGAGAGTTATAGATAACATGGTCAAGATAATGTTAAAAATCACAAAACCATAATTCTATAATGGGTTATAAGGTCAATGGTTTATCCTTAAAAAAGTTAACAGATAACATTTTAAAAAAAAATAATTTTCATAGAGTTAAGGAATTGTTTTAATACATAAACTATTAAAATAAGGAAACATACTTACATGGAAAGTATAGAATCATACTTTAATCAATTTCCCCCACAAACTCATCATTTTCTCCAAATGTAGATTATTCAAGACTAATTTTTTAGTCCTGAAGAACTAGAATCAAATTCTAGAGAATAACATAATCCATAAATGTTTAAATATATATTTATCATATCATAATACATTAACCAAACCAATATGGTTATTGCAATATAATATAATTACCCAAAAATAATAATCCTTTATAAGATAATCAATATTAATATTCAAAATTCTACAGTAATACCCATTGTTCAACATAGGGAATTCAATAAAAAACTACCCTTAATATTGCTCAAATATATTATAAATATGATTAAAACCCAAAAAAGGAGGATTTAATCACATAGTCTACTAATATATATTTTAACATTTATCTCTAAATAATATCAATCGCACTTATTGTTTCATACCAAATAAAATCTTGTAGTATTCTATTTAATTTGATGATATAGGGTTCCAAAAATATTGAACATCTTTCCAAATAACATTAATTAGTTAACCACCAAATCATTCTTCAATGTCACACTATTTTATTATATACAACCTATGTTTATAAAATAAACAAATTAATTCTCCATAAACTTTATTATGTAAAAGAATAAAAATTCATAATAACTTGGGGCATCACTTAGGCTAGTGGTAGGCGATGTACACTTACATCCCTACGTTTGTGGGATGAATTCCCATGACATTGTGGGACCCAAATGGTTGTCACCAATAATTCAGGATGCTGTTTTTCTAAAACTATATAATTCTCCTATCATTCTAAAATTATTATAAACTACTCACTAATAATCATAACATGTTTTAACCTCAAATCTTATCTCATGCCTTTAATTTTTCATCCCAAAAAGTAAAAACATATTTTTAGATCTAAAAAATATGTCTATGGAAAAAACATTATTTTCTATAAAATTTCATAACATAAAACATAAAAAGGGTATTTTATGAAATTAACCTGATGATCATCTAGAAAATTATAAACTCATGATAATATCATTAACTATTAAGGAAAAATCATATTACCCAAAGTTTCCTAAACCCTCCACTAATACTAACTGTATAGACCTGACCCTAAAAGTATATTATTCTAGTAATTTTAAATCAATAAATAAAATTATTTTCACAATTAGATTTTAGGTTTATATTTTTAGAGAATTAATAAAAACTATTAAATAGTAAAATAATACATTATAAGTGTACATATATACTCAGAATCCTTTTTTTGAACACAATTAACCCTTTTAAAATATGATATGATATAATTTCAAGTCAAAAATTTGATACATTAATCATAAAATCTTCTTTACCCATACCTATATTAGCACATGTGGAAAATTTTTTATCCCTTTGGATGAGCATAAAATATTAGTAACGGGGCCTTAAAAAATAAACCATTCGTCTAGTGAGAAAATATAAAACTTTTCCTTAACACATACCTTTTACCCTGAAAAAGAGATCATCATTTCAAAAAGATCATTATCTTACCTTTTTAAAATTAAATGATTTTCAAGATAAATCATAAGAATGAATATATAAGATAAGTAGGTAACAAGGGAAAATACTAAATTCGAATAATCAGGTGGTCAGCTTCCATACATGTCACTATTATAAATGGAATATCCATACGGAAATCATTAAAAAAGTGTTGTTGGTAATAAATTAACCTCCCATCCTTGCTTTATCACAGAATGAATCATCCTTGGTTTATCATGTAACTACCCATCCTAAAAATATTACATTACCACCCATTAAATTTTAAATTTCTATTATGTAATCAGAAAACATAAAATAATATAGATTTCAATCATTCAATCTTAAAATTTAATTTTCACTCATAATAAAACATTTAATGTTATATAAATAATAAATCCTTTTTCAAAACCCATTGAAAACATTTGACGTGATATTATAAAAGCAAATTTTCCCATACCAATTTGAAAAATTTCAATGAAACGAAAAATTTCTATTTTAAATAATTCATGTAAATATAAATACATTCATAAAAAAACATTTTTAAAACACGGAAATTAAAGATAATTATTTGAAAAATAAATCTTCAAAGAATTTAAAAAAAACAATTTTTTATAGTCTCTTACATTGAGTTTGACTCTTCATGTAAAATATTTATCTTCCTAAATAATAACCTTTAGTTAATTATATACATTTTTAATAAAAATTTTAAATAATATTTTTATTTTTATATCACTTATTATCATGTTGTAACAATTACTAAATTATTTAAGTTCATGTAGAATGTTTCTCTAGTATTCTATACTTGAGTCCAAATGGAATTTGTTATGATGTAAACAGTCAAAGTGGTCATAATTCAATCATCACTAGAATAATATTCATTAAATAAAATATAATTATATATATAAAATAATATTTTTAAATCCATCATTTACATATGGATACAAAAAATGAACTATTTAATAATCTTGGAGATTGTGGGTCATACGTATGAATGGGTAACGTCTCCATTTTCAATTATCAGTATAGAAATAAGGTAATTACTATTTTATAGTTATATAGTTATCATAATATCATATTAATCATATTAATAATTTAAATACACTTATATTTTTTTTATTAATGTGATGTAGTGATGAAATATGAATTACATCTCTTTGTGGAGGTGATAGTTCACACATACACAGGAAAGACCTTATAATTTTTTTTTCATTAAAATTTATGAACATAAGTGATGTATAATTATTTAATAAATATAAAGATATCATGAATATTGTATTTAACCATTAAATTCATAATTATAATCATTCTAGAGAGAGTTTTATGGAAAATGAATTATATCGGTTCGCAAGGTGATATTCGTCCATACACATGAATGATTAATTCCTTTCTGATTTGATGTGAGTGGACATGTCTGAAGCATTCCTCATATATAGAATAATAAATCTAATCCATGAATCAATATTCCTTATCTACAATTATTTTTATTGAGTAAAACATATGTATTTAACATTATTTCCCAGTTAATCAAATCACATTTGAAGTAAATTCTATATATAAAAAATGGTATATGCATTAGGATATTAAAATATCCGTGGTGAAAAATTAATAGAAATGAAATTTTTAAAAAATCATGATTTTATATAAATTAGTGGGGTAGTATATACACCATAGAAGAGGAATTAGATGCATAATATTAAAATTTTCCTCAGTGATGTAAACTTTAGATGAACTCCCTTACAAAGATCATTTCATTGAAGTTAGAATTAGATAAATGAATTGATTATGTTTATCTAAATTAATTTGAAAAAAAACATAAATATAGTACGATATAGTCGAAATTAATTTCACACTTAATTTTATCATGTCGTAATGAATAAAGCAGAAGTTTAACCTTTTTAATGGAAATTCAGTTAAGAAATCCCTTAGCTCATGATTCCCTTTAGTGGTTAAAACGTTAAATTGTCATATAATGTTTTAAATAATGTTATTAATTTATTTCAGAATAATATAAATATTTTTAGTACCATATCATAATTTTCTAACATATTTTTACCAGTTCCTTAATATTATTTCATGATTTTCATTATTTTAGGTGTCAAATTCTTGGTTCTCTCAAGCATATTTTTTCAGGAATGTCTTGATTCATTTTGATATTATATAGATCCATATTATTATGAATAATTTTAATGTTATAAATATCATATTTAATCATTAAATATAGTTTTAGAACCATTCTAGAATTTTTAACATTGAAAATGAATCGCATCTCATCGTGGAGATGGTAGGCCCTATGTGCGCACAAGAGACGACATCATTCTCTTAATGGGTGAAACAGTGAGTAATAGGGTTATATATTAAATATAAATAATTAATATCATATCATATTTACCATATACATACACCATATCCACAGTTATATTCATTCATGTAAAGTTCTAGTGAAAAATAATTACACAACCATGTGAAGATCATGAGCTATATATACGCATGCATGGTGCATTAATTTTTAGTAGGATAAATAATATGTGGAATATCGATGATTCATAATAAAAATAGAATATTTTTATATATATTAGATTTTATTTATTAATTTTGGATCAAAAAAACACATGAAGTGGAAGTAGAAGATTTAATTAATTTCAAAGAGTTTGTAAATATGATTACCTATTCTATAAAGGGTATCCATTATAACTTTTATAAAGAGGTGTAGGGTAGTTATTTTGGTATGATAAAAATCTTATACCACAAATAAGTATTTTTAGAAAATAAATATTCATATTTTGGTCGATATATATGGCTCAATGTGGTGTAAATAAGTGTAGGATGAGGTGGATTTTTATAATTCCAATGAGAGGTTCCTTTGGAACTTCTCAAAATATTAAATTATAATAAATTAATTTATCATGTAAAATTCCTCATAATGGAAATATATTCAAGGAGAATATGTTATAAGGTTTCAATCACCTCAAAAAAATATTTTAAATTATTTAAGTGTCATTTTAAACCATATAGTTTTGAATAACCCCCTTGTTATTTATTTTTATCCCAAGTCTTGGTAGCCATTATTTTAATTATAGTGGGTTAATATTGTTATTATAAATAGTAAAATGACCCATAAATGTATATTTTTTTATTTTTTTAAAATATTTTTCATTCACATGGGAAAATGTATGATTTTTATGAATGTGAAATAATTTAATAAATAATAATTTTTATAAATTATCATTAATGTCATTTTTTACACTATTCATTTAATTTCACATCAAATAAATAAATAAAAATTGTTAATTTGAATATAATAATTTTAAACAACTCTAACATATCTTATATATTTATTAAATTCAAAAAAAACATAAAATTTTTAATGAAACGTATTTTCTGTATATTATTTTTAGTTATTATATGGAATAAATTCAAGAATAGTCACTGAGAAAACATGTAATTATGAGGCCCATTGTTCCTGGAACTAATGTTTGAAAAATGTTAACATAATAAATATCATGTTCAAATGGATTTCATAAAATCATTATACAAAATTGAAGTAGTTTCTCAGATCAAAAATATGACGGTACCATTGCATTCCAAACAACATATTTATCCTAGGTGTGACCTAACATTGATGGGTGTGGGTCAATTGTTGAAACTCGTAATGGATTCCTAAATAAAAGAATAAATTTATTTTATTTATTTTATATTATTTACATAATTAAAAAATGATTTTCTCATTAAATGTATCCTTCTGTCAATGATCCATGGTTATCTTCATAACCTTGGAATCCACTAGAGACATTGGAGAGAGAGATCTAGAAAATTACCTTGACTTGGCTATGAAAAAATTCGGATCAAAGATCGGCACACAACAACAATGAAACATCTCAGCAACGATGATGATGTGGCGATCATTCTTCATCAATCTGAAATCTGAATCAAGGGAGGATTAATTATTTTGATTTTATTTCAATGTTCTTGATTCCTACGATGAATGTAGAGTAATCCAAGAACAGATTAGATTGCAGATCAGTCATAATTGCAGAATATGTTATTCTAGGGGTTTATCATGAATAATTATTCTTTATGATGGGAACTATTGGTTAAACATTCTACCATTCTAATGGTTATGAACAAATATCAACCTGAAAATTGATCGAAGTTCGTTTCTCTTGATTTGATTATGCCCCATAATTCTAGTGTTCTTTGTTACGCTTTATTCGTTTTTTCCCGTATTTGAATCCTTTTTTAACAATCAATCATTATGCCTTCAATTCATGATGAGACGATTCAAAACTGCAGATCTAACATCAATATGACTCCATGGTGGTGTGGAGGTGGGTGCTTAAGTAGATTGAATGATGGTGGGGTCTGAATCTTCATTATTTAGCAATAACAAAGAATACCAACTATCATGTTTTCCGAGTGTATTGAAGGCTTGAATTTGTTGATTTAGTGTTAGGGTGAACATATGAGACTGGATTATGTGTTTTGAGTGAATGTACCACTAGAATTGATTCTAGGTGATTGATGATGCAAGCAGTTGGCAAAAAACACATTTTTATAAAACCTGATTCAAATGGTGTGTAGTCTTTGAATACCCAACATTTAGTCTTGGTTGAACGAATAGACATGCACCTAGGAAGTACAAAAACACAAGGTGGATTACATGGGTTTCCTATATGGTGTTTACTCCCCGACATGGCTTGGATTGGACTAGGTACACAAACTACCCTGTGTACTGGTACACGGGCTGGGATACGGGGGTTGACGCCATGTATTGGAAGACATGCAATGTTCACAGGTAGAACCTGAATGAAAAGACATGGCATGTGACCACTTCTACATGTTGTGTACCCATATTCTAAATGACATGGTTTAAAGGAAAACGATTTTTTTACACAGGCAGTACCCATGGTCAAGGGACATGAAGTGTGGCCAAACAAAAATTCAGGAAAATCTTTCTACATAGATTGATTTACTTAACCGTCATATATTGGACAAGTTTCCTTATGGTTTTTCCCCTGATTATTTCCCTGAAGGTTAGTATGAACCATTTTCTACTCTTATGACTTTGATACCTTCACCATGACTTTTTGGACAGAGTTTTTGGGATCACCCTGAGAATCCTAGAGTGGGATCCTCTATTCATCATTGGTCCCTTGGTTGAGTTAAATACCTCTTAGAAAGTCATCATTAGTTCTATTAGACTCAAGAATGTGTTCTCCTAGATGAGTGTATTGTGGAATATTTGAGGTCAATTCCTAGGGATGGTATTAGTAGATGGGACATACCTCTAGACTGTGTGTCTTATTTCTGGTATATTTGGATATTCATATAATATGTGTTGTAGACATATTCTTCTGTATAGATGATTTTAATTTAATTTGTTGTATTGATGTTTTGGTTTTGGGGTATCCTACTAAGTATTTTTATACTCACCCATGCACAGTATTTTCTTACATGTGTCATGTCTTGTGTAGAAGATCATACATTTGACAGAGTCCTAGTCAGACTAGGACCATACAATGTATAGTGATACCAGACAGACTAATGTTTGAACATGTGGATTTCAAATAGTAGTCCCAGTACTGTTTACTTATAGACTAGAATCATGTTACATAGTTGTTTTTGTAGAATTTTATTTGGCCCCATTTATTTTACCTTAAATTCTTTCATACTCTGGTTATGGGATATAGTTGTATGCATTCATATTATACTTAGTGGTTTTTAAATTTCAGGAATTTATGAGCTTTGAGATGTGTGTGTGCGTATAGGTATATAAGAAATTCCTCCCATGTTAGTGATATGAAAAATTGGAACTACTCACCCGCCCATTGCCTATTGGAGGTAGTTTGGGGAGTGGCAGCATGGGACCCACTGGGACAAGTCGTGACCGAGTGGTATCAGAGGTGGTCGGTTCTACAAGAGATCCTGGAGTCTGCAAGATTTGTTTTGGGTAACAGTGTTATGTTTTTTGAGTTTGGATTTCAGACCAGGGAATCAAGTGTTGGGGTGTTTTTCGACGTATCCATATACCAAGACTATGATAAGTGGATTGTTGACTCAATACATGAGAACACTGGTTATATGGAAAAATGGTACATACATCATATAGGAAAATGTTTTGGATCAATTCCTTTATTTAGTCATATCTCTTGATATACTCAATGATCATGGTACATTCTGTTTGTTTTAGGATGCCTATGAAATGTATACTATCTAGGATTTATTATCTTGATCATAAGGATGAACCCAGAAGTGACTAGGCTTCAATAGAAGGATAAATTCCCAAGATGTTAACTCGGTGTGGTGCACCTTCCATACTGCCATCTGTAGAGTAGCACGTGGTACCCATAGTACCAGCAGATGCAGAGCGTAGGATGAGAATGCTTCATGAGTTTCAGTTGTAGAGACCCCTTAGGTTCTGAGGTGAGACCTATCCATCGATGGTTGAGTACAATCATGAGTTAGGGGCCGAAGTTTTTTGTCTAGTTATGAAACCAACAAAATAGATGGTTGTCCTAGCGGCGAACATTCTACATGGATCAGGAGGGATGATAGTGGAGTTTGGTTACCCATACCCATGATGAGATTAATATTTCATGGACATTGTTTTAGTTCCACTCCAGATATGATTTTTCACAAGTTATGATGAAGGATTTGTGTATTCATGAGATTCTCTAGCTCAAGAAGCACAACATATCAGTAGCTTATTATTCATTTAGGATTACCAACCTTTCCAGTTAATTGATGGATAAGGTTTGAGATCATCACTTCATGTATCACATCATCAAGATAGATCTTTATAGAGACATCCTAGATAGTGTTATTACTCTATGAATTACTACTTTGGATAGGGTTCTTTAGTGGGATTTGGTAGTTGAATTTTTCTTGGATGAATAGATACAACCGATGATATTTAAGAGTGGGAAAGAAGAAGTAGAGACCTAATAAGTAGGAATATGACATCATTATCAGTGAAATAGACGTTGGAGACATTTCAGTAGGAGGTACCAGGACATAGGATTTGTTGTTTAGGGCTCACAAGGAGGGTCCAGTCATCCTAGAGAGAGGTGGTGTTTTTCATGTGATTATAGAGGGGATCTTGTTCTAGATGGTCCAACCCACCATAACACTGATAGGGATATTGGGGATGGACCTTTGATGAAGATTCAGTGACAGGATCAGGCAGATAAAAATGTAGAAGGTTGTGGTAGAGGATCTAAGAGTGTAGCAGGAGGTGGTCGACAATTAAACTTTTTACCACCACCACCCATAGGTGGTCCATGTCAGGATTAGGGAGCTTGAGGACAGGGGGTGACAACTGCATGTAGTTGAGTCTTATGACCTAGGGGATCTAATAATGATTTGAGGTATGATCTATGTAATTTTAAATTTTGCTTCTGCTCCGATATACATAAGCTCTAGTAGAAATGTTTACTCAACCCTTGCACGTGGTGACACCTTATAGAGGAGACTCAAGGATCACACACTTATTTCGACAGTGTGACCTGACCCTTGTAGGTGATATTTTTTGTCGAAACCTATTTAAAGAAGCATCAAGGCCTTATGACATCATACATGGTATGGATTTATTATCTATAGTCTATACACAGATTTTCTTTTTTAGGTGTAGGCTGTAGTGTGCCCTAAGTGATGGAATGTGGTTTACATTTGTCGGTGAAATGGAAACCCATAAAAAACATAATGGACTCATTCATTTGAGGGTGTATCATATTACTCATCATTTGGCTATTCTGACCATTGTTGTAGTAGATGTTATGAATTTCTGTATTTTTATAGTGGTGGAGGAGTATACGGAGGTCTTTCCTAATGATGTTCCAGGTTTACCTCCCCACCAAGAGATTGATTTTTTCATTGATTTAAACCCTAGTGCAGGACCGATATTTTCACCAGTTAATCAGATGTATCCCATATAGCATCATGAGATGCATGTGTAGTTGGAGGAATTTCATAGGAAGGTCTTCATGAGACCTAGGGTTTCATTGTGGGCAGTCCCAATTTTGTTTTCATAAAAGGAAGATGGAAGCTTGATGTTTTGTGTGGACTACAAGTGCCTGAACCAAGAAACATTGAAGAAAAAGTATCCACTACAAAGGATCCATGACCCATTTTATCATTTGGGAGGGGAACTATGGTTCTCAAATGTTGACCTCATATTAGTATATCATCATATATGTGTATGGGATGTGGATATGCCATAAATGAAATTCATATGTCATTAAAGTCATTATGAGAGTTATTGGTGATGACTTTTGGCATGATGAACACCCTAGTAGTGTTCGTGGGACTCATTAACTGTATATTTTATCCATACATATACTCGTTCATGGTAGTCTTCATATATTATATCCATTTGTACTCACCATTCCAGGAAAAGAATACAAGAACCTTAAGGATAGTTCTAGACATACTCTGAGGTCACCAACATTATAGAATGCTCACATAGTTCCATTTATGGATTTAATTGGTCCACTTTTTGGGATATGTTATCTCAGTGGATGGAGTGGTAGTGGACATATCTATGTTCAGGGTTGGGTTATCTTGGAATCCAACTAAGAGCATGATAATGGTGTGGATATTCATTATGATAGAAGGATATTATTGGAGATTTAAAATTCATTTCTCTAGGATATCAATACCCATGATTGTTGTGACTCGAAAGGTGCATCCATTCATGTGGATGAAGAAGTTACGGTAAGATTTTTAGTAGTTTAAAAAGATTTTCATGAGTGCTCTAAATTTGAGATTGGCTATGGAGGGTTTGTAGTACATAGTGTTCTATGATGCATCAGGAACTGATATTGGTTGTTTCCTAGTTTATTGGAAAGAATTTATTGCCAATGGTTCATGCTTGTTGCGACCAAATGATGCACTCCTATCATCGGGTGTGGAAAAAGAAAATTTCTATGTTTTACTAGTGCAGCACAGTGGCTGACCATGGTCGTCTCACTTAAGGAGAATCATTGTTGGTTCAATCAGTAATTTCTATTTCACATAATCTAATTCTTTTTGGGGTTTTTAATATTTATTAAAAATGTTATTTTATGAGTTTTTAAAAATAATGAAATTAAAATAATGTAATGAAAACTTTAAATCTAAATATAGTTGTAAATGATGACAGAATAAAATTAGGGAATAAAGAACATGGTCCTAGGGTTGGATAACATGGGTTCATTAATTATGTATTTTTTTATATAAATTGAAATTGACAATTAAATTAGTGAAACCTCATTAATGAATTACTCTCCTTCGATTTATTGAGTGTGTGATTCTAGCATGCATCTGACACACCAAACCACACCTCCTCCAGTAATCATGTAAGGTAACACCTCAACCGATATTATTATTCCTACAAGACCCTGCTCAATTGTATGCCATTTCAACCCTTATGGAATCCCCAGATCCACCGTATGAAGGGTTCTTTGATGATAACGGATGGAAAATGAAATAATCAATATAAATGAATGGATTTGGAAATAGTGTCATGGTGGACGACAGTCGTACCCGTGAAATATACCCACCTCCATTACCAATATAATAAAATCATTTTGAATTGATTTGAAATAAAAAATAAAATCATGAAACCTCCCCTAGGACAAATACTTGAGTTAGTCACTTTCCAAGTTGAAGTGCATAGAGATCATAATGGAAAGATGGTAGAGAGAGAATGAGAATTAGAGTTCGAAGAGAAAAGGAGTGGAAGAAGAAAGGGGAACCCTTTAATATATAAAAAATTAATGAATTACCTAAGTAAATTAAACTAAAAATAAAAATAAAATAAAGGAATAATAATCTTAAATGGATCTTGGCCTCCTCTCCTTGATACCTGAGATGATGTGGGGAGGGATTGGAATGATTTTAAAGGTAGGACCATGTCTCCTTTCATAGGTAGATTTATATATTCCATAAGTTTTCAACTTGTTGACCTATTAATTGGATGAATAACACATGTACCACTTCATGTATGTTGTTTAATAACATTATGGCCGTTCATGCTACATATTTCAGCTCATTTGGCCACAGGTTGTAGGAGTTGTGATTTTTTAATTGGAGGTTTCTTTTTCTGGACAATGGATCCAGGCAACTTCTATAAAAAAGATGTCCTTCAATGGATGCCTTAATGGATTCAAAACATCATTTAATTAATATTATGAACGACCCTTTTAGTCCTCTTTCATTACCAAGTAAAATAAACTCATATGGAGGTGTTTAGGCCCAGTTGAATGTCCATTATGGTGTTGGGGTTCACATTGTCCACCTAGAAAAATCTTATACTTCATTGATTTTTTATAGCCTCTAGATGATCGATTCAGTCCCTTGTAAATAAGAAAAAAATGAAGGAAATAAAATAAATAATATAAAAAATGAATCACTCAATTTGGAATTATATTTTTTAGGAAATGACCAAAATACCCATGATGTTAAAATCTGTCAAAAATCTTGAATTAAACACTTTTCACAAATTAGCTAATTTTTATTCTATAATCCAAATTGCCCATTATTTTAATAAAACATTCAAATACATGGGTTTTATCATTTAAAAACATCGCCAATTCATTATTATTGTATTAAAAATATGAAAATTAATTTTCTATGTCACCACACAAGAAGAACTACACATCGTATAATCTTGAGTTAGTACTGATAGTATTCATATAAATGTAGTGGTGACACAACCTGATGGGTTAGCAGTTTATCATCAACTCCAACCAACAGAGTCTCCAGAATATCTTCTCTCATAAGTATCTCATCTTGAGATAGATATTATGGAAAGAGTTCCTCAAGGATTACGGCATCAAAATCTTCTATACTCCTAGGAAGGAGAACATTGTAGAAGATTCTCTTAATAAGAGATATAGTTCACTATAGCTGAACAAGGAGTTGGAGCAGCTTCCCTTGTTACAGTTGTCAATTGTGGATGGAGATGGAGTAGCTTTCCTCCAGTCGAGGGATGTCACTCCTTCACTCTTAAATTGAGTTTGGGAAGCACATCTAAGGGATACCTACTGTGGGAATCTAAATGCTCAAACATCCAATAGGCATGCTCCTGATGTATATTCAAAAGGATCGGAGAACATCATTATTTTTCGTGGATGCACGATGGTACCTGTGGAATTAAGGTATGAGGTTTTGAGGAAGTTTCATATATCTCATATTTAGTTCATACAGGGGTGAAAGAGATATACCAAGGCCTTCAAAATCAGTTTTTGTGTCCAGGGACGAAGAAAGGAGTTACATAGTTTTTCTCTTGATGCCTTACTTGTCAGAGAGTGAGGTATGAGGACCAAGTTACAGTGGGTTTCGATCAACCCATTGAGTATATAAAAGAGAACTTGGAAGTGATATATATGGACTTCATAAAAGGTTTACCACATACCTCTAGGTAAAACGATTCCATATGGTTGATCATTGACCAACTCACCTTGTCGGCCCACATCATAGCTATCAAAGAGCAGAGTTTAGTAGATAGATTGAGATGCCTCTATATTCAGGATATAGTTTGACTTTATGGACTTCCATCGATGATTTTTTCTAATCATTATGATTTATTTAAATCCCGGTTGTGAAAGGCATTATATGAGGTATTTTGGGCCCAATTACGCTTGAGCACATAGTTTATCCTGCAGTCTACCAAGCAGATAGAATGGATTCTTCACATTCTAGAGGAAAAACTATGAGCTTTTATGTTAGATTTTGGATATAGTTTTTGGCATCACATAATATTGGTGATGTTTCTATACAAAAAAATCTACCATTATGCCATTTATATGGTTCCATTGTAGGAATTTTATGGGCGACCCTACATGTATCCACTTTGCTGGACTAACAAATGAGAGTCATCACTCATGGGACTAGTATTTGTGTGAGCCAGAATAGAGAATGGGCATATCATCCTAGGACTAATGAAGAATACAAAGATCCATCAGATGAATTTAGATGAAAGGCCATGAATAACTTTGGTGCTTGAGGAAGGAGACTATGTGTTCCTACCTGTTTCACATCAATATGAATTACAGAGATTTGGTAAGGGTGGAAAAATATCTCCAAGGTTCATTAGACCCTTCCAGACCCTGCATAGAGTTTTCAATACGGAATACCACTTAGCTCTACTTCCACAGTTATACTAGGTACACGATGTCTTCTTTATGTCACAATTGAGGAGGTATGTGCATGACCCATCACATGTTATAGAATGGGGTGAACATGACATAACGGATTAAGAAATTTTTTCTAAGTTCCAAGTGGAGTTCATGGATTTTCATTAGAGGATACATTCTGGGAAATATATTTCTTGGTTCTTGTACAATTGAATCATGGTAATCTCTTGAGAGAATTTGTGAGATAGAGGCTTAGATTCTTTCTCAGTACCCACATCTTTTTTCGTAGCCATTGTTTTCTCATTATGAGGATGTAAATCCCCAAGGTGGGGAAAATTTAATGACTTGTAATTACTATGTATTATTTTTATATATTATATGGATTAAATTTGGACTATTTTATTAGACGACATGTAATTATAAGGCCTAGTATTCACAGAATAAATGTTTTAAAAATATTAAAATATTAAATAGAACATGTACACAATATTCTAGAAAATGTGGAATAACTTATTTTTGGGCTCCCAAATAAGGAATTTGAGGGAATTATTACGTTCAGAAAAGTATTTTTACCCTAGGAATGACCTAACATTGGTCGGTTAAGGTCCATTGTGCAGTTATTCACATATTCTTAAATGAATAAAATAAATTAAGAAAATTTATTCTATTCTGTTGATGTACTAACAAATTTATTTTACCTATAAATTTATCCCTATTTTAGAGATCTAGGGTTTACCTCATAACCCAGTAATCCATTGGAGACATTGTAGAGAGGTTTATATAATTATATTGAGAAGGTGATGATGAAATTCAGATCAAAGATCAGCGGACACTAATAATGACAGATCCCACTAATGATGATGATGCAGTTACCGTTCTTCATCAAAAAGTAACCAGAATTGAGGAAGGATGCATTATTTTGATTTTATTCCCCCATTATTGATTCCTACCATTAAAATAGACTAATCCATGAATAGATTATCCCACAGATCAATTTTTATTTGTGGGATAGGTTATACTGCATGTTTATCAGGTTGATTTAATCATTGTTATGATAAAAGTTGATTGATTCATTTATGTTCTAGCACTGAAGAACCATGATCAACACAAACATCGATTGAGGATTTTCCCTATAAAATTTATTGTTCTTTTATCCCCGTATTCTAGCATTATTTGTAATATATTCTTCATTCTTCTTCATATTTTAAACCATTGTGAACAATCGATCATTCCACCTTTGATTCACGACTAAACAATCCAAAAAATAGATCTAGAATTAGGATGACTCGATAGAGGAGTTAATGTGGGTGTGGTGATTGATAAAACAACGATGTGTGTTGAATATATATTCTTCAGTGATAATTAAGAACATGTGCAGTCATGTTTTCCAGGCCTATTGAAGGCATAAATCCCATTTATTCGGTTTTTGGGTGACCAGATGTTCTAGGATTTAGTGGTTCGAGGAGAAAGGACCACCAGAATGGAATTTGGGTGATTGAAGGGAACAAATGGTATGAAGAAGACTAGTTTTTGGAAAACATAATACACACAATGCATATTCTCTACCTACATGGCATGTTGTCCTAGTTGAACAACTCGATGTGTACATGAGAATTATATATCCATGGGTTAGAGTACATAGGTTTCCTAAACATCATGTTCTCACACACATGACTTCTCTTCCTCCAGGTACGCGGACTACCCTGTGTACTGGTACACATGCCGGGATACGCAGATTGACTTTCTATATTGGAACATTACTAAAGTACACAAGAAGACAAAGAATGAAAGGACACGATGAGTGAACACTTCTCCATCTTGTGTACCCCTCTTAAACACAACAATATTTAAAGACATGTTTATTTGTAAACTCGTAGTATTCATGGTCAAGGAATATGGCGTGTGACCCCACTACATGTCTTGTACACCTTTTTACATGGCTTTATTTCCTTTTCCTTCATTTCATGGAAAATATTCATTAGGGTTTGTTCCTTTTATTGTTTCACTGAAGGATGGTATGAATCATTTCATAATTCTATGACTAAGATCCCTCCATAACGACTTTATAGATAGATTTGTTGTAATACCACATAGAGGCCTAAAGTGGGATCATCTATTCATCTTCTTACCCTAGGTGGAGTTATTATAATCAACGTGACCAACACTATGTAGTCATCGATCCTATATATAGAGGGCCAATCCAGATTGAATTTTTGGTATCAACCCATGGAGCAGGTTGTAATACTAAACTATTGTATTGTATTTTCTTCAAACTATCATCATATATTTCCCAAGGAGAGACTCGACATGGAGTACCTCTCAGAATGATGTTATCTGTTCTCTCAGACTCAAGATTGATTTATCCTAAATGAGTGTTTCATGGAATCTTCGAGATGAATTCCTAGTGCTGATTTGCAGTTTTTGCAGCTTACATCTAGAATGTGTGTCTTATTTTAAATATATCTAGACATTCATTTTATATGTTCTATAGACATATACCTATGTAGAGATTACTATAAATTCTTTTTTGTATAGGTTTTTGTTTTTGAGGTGTCCTAATGATTATTTTCATACTCACCCCTAAATGTTATTTTGCATCAAATGTAGTGCCTTGTGAAGACGATCAACCTTTTGTTGGAGTCCTTAGAAGACTTGGACTAGATGGTGCTTAGTGAGACCAGAATGAATGAGGTGTGTTCTTGTGGATTTCAGGAAGTAGTCTCAGTACCAATTACTTATAGGTTGGACTCATGTTACATAATTCATGTGGTGGTATTTTTTTTATTCCCATTTATTTTAACATACTTTCTATCATAATCTACTGGTTGGATAATTTTTTATGCACACATTGTTTACTTATTGGTTTTTACATTTCATTATTTTGTGGGCTTGGATATGTGTGTGTGCTTATAGTTATATAGGAAATTCCTTCTATGTTCATGATATGCCTACTCGGTGGGAGTCACTATCCCATGGCCTATTGGAGTCGATCTTGGGGAGTTGCAGCACAGGTATCACTTGGACTCATTGTGAAGAAATCATCCAATATATGTCAAAATTTATATTTTTTAAAAATATATTATTTTCTTTTACTGTTAATTAAATAAATAATGTTTTATTCCTTTAGGATAATTTAAAGTAATTAAATAATTTTAAAAAAATCTAAAATAAATTTCTATGATAAAATTAATTTTATTATGTTCAACATAAACATTTAGGTTAATTTATATTTTATGTTTTCCATATGTTGACAAATAAAAGGTATTAAAAACAAAGAGAGTGAAATTTTGTAACTATCATTGATTTAAATAATAAATAAGACATTTTAATGCACAAGTGTTCAGTAAATAACTCAAATTATATCCTAATGTGATAGAGGTATGATATTAATCATTAATTAAGAATTAGGATGATTAATTATAACCTTATCACTTAAATATACACAAAATTATTCAAATTTACCCTTTTACCAAGGTGATAATATTACCATAGTAACTATTAATTTTGACCAAAAATAAAAGGGAATAATTTACTATATTTTTACCTTATAATTAAAAATATGGAATCCATTTGTCCAAATAAAAAACACCTAAGTTACATAAATAATTTTAAATTAATCATGGAAAACACAAAAAGTAAAAGTTTTCTTTAAAAAATGCATTTTTAACCCCAAAAATGTCGTTCTAACAAAATAAAATATATGAAAGGTTCAAATAAAATTAATTATATTATATATAAAAAACTATTACTAATGTTACTTATAGATAAAATTAATATCATGATGGAACATGTTAATATATATATATAATAATTGGTTTATAAAAATTGATATTTTCACTATTCAATGGGAAATAATTCTTTTTAGAAAATTCACAAAAATTAACCATAAGATAATTATAAAATGAATATTTAAAAATAATTTTAGTCTTATTAAATATATTTTACATAATTTACAATAATTTAATATAATATTTACTCATAAAAATAAAGAATACCATTTTGAAGAGGATGTATTTATGAAGAATAAATGAATTTGAAAATTAAGTGTTTATTTAACAAAATTAATAAATATAATCCTTATATATAGTTTATAATAAAGTTAATCCTATTCAAACAAACAATTTTAATAGATATTTTATAATGTTCATGTAAAAATTATATTATATCATGGTTTGTTTAAGCTTGGTATTGTGTGTAACGTAAGATGTCGAAAAGAAAATGAATTTATTTAAGAAGAGACATACCATAAAATATTGGGGGTTTATATAATTACCTCCTTCAAAAAGATCAGCCTCTAAATTTTCAACAATATTACCTTCCATAAATATGAGGGTGTTTCTTCTTAAAAACATCTTTAGGTTCCCACATGGATTCTTCCATATTACAATTTCTCCAAAGAAACATTACTAGTAAAGTTATCAAATTTATCAACACTTACTCTCTAGTGTCAAAAATATCAGTAGGATCTTCACGGTAAGACATATTGGGTTGTAGTTTATATTTTCATAAGTGATTACATGTTTTGGTTCTGTCTTATACAATCATTACAATGATATGTAGAACACATCATAGGCATTGGAGAGGCTAAGCGGCATTTCTAATCAGTAAACTACAACTCCAATTCATTCTGAAATTTTGAATAGTCTAATGTACCTAGGTATTAGATTACATTTCTTACCAATCCTTTTGAAACCCTTCTATGGATATAATTTTATAAATACATGATATCCAATAAAAAATTACAAATCCATTCTCTAGTTTTCAACCTAAATATTTTAATTACGTTGAGCTGCATTAATTTGATCCTAAATAGTATTTACCCATTTTCTCACATCAATATTTTATGGGCCTATAAGTTTCCTTTTACGAACATCATCCTAACTGGTTGGATTTCAAAATATATTTCTAAATAATGCTTCCCACAGTTCCATATTAATTCTTGAATGGAAACTATTATTGAAGGAAAACTCTACCAAAGCTAAATAACAATCCAACATACCATGAAAGTCAAGTGACCATTATCTGAAAAATTCCTATAATGTTTGACTATTCCTTTTATACTATCTTTCATTTCAAGGATGTTTGATGGTGCCCAAATTAAGCTCAGAATCTAGAGCCTATGAAACACTCTTCTAGGATTTTGACATAAAATGGGGATCCCTATCAGAAATAATCAATAGAGGTGCACCATGAATTCATAAAACATAATTAATAGGGTCCCTCTTAATCCCCAATTTGGATAAAAAACTATGATATTTCATGCTCAATGCATAAACTAAATTATTTTATTTTCATGGATGGTTGTGTATTGAGAAATCACAATCATTGAGTAATTAAAGACATCTTATTTTCATCATATTGAGTTATTTATTTATAATTATTTATTTCAAACACTTATGATTCAAATATATCTCACATATTTTATCTCAGTTATATTGTCTCCAAAACATCAGAGTAAAGATTACATCTTCTATCTCAAGATCATGAGTTGGATATTTATATCCATGAGTCTTTAATAGTCCCAATTCATATGCAATAACTTTAATATTTTTCATAAGGAAAAAACCCATCAATTTATTTGATGCATCACTGTATATCACAAACCCATCCTTTTTGAATGGTATAGTAAAAATTTATGCATTGACCAATATTCTCTTCAATTATTCAAAACATTCTTCACATTATTGTTTCCATAAAAAAATAAACCCCTTACTTGTGATCTTAGTTAATGGGTTAGCCGATTAGAAAATATTTTGAATGAAATGATAATAGAAAACTGCTAAACTAATAAAAATACTTACCTCAATTTTATTCATTGTTGTAGGCCATTCGTAGGCTACCTCTATCTTTGAAGGATTAATTGAGGTTCCATCCTTTGAGGCAATTTGTTTAAGGAAGGAAATTTCCTAAATCACTAATTCACACATGGTAAATTTAACATATAATTATTTCCATATAAGAGTCTCAAGAATAATCCAAAAGTGATTCTCAAGGTCTTATTGGATTTTAGAATACAAAAATATATCATCAATAATACTAAAAAAATTATAAAGATATTCTATAAATAGTCTATTAACTAGATCCATGGATATAGAGGACTCATTAGTGAGTCCAAATGGTATTACTATAAACATGAAAATTCCATATCTTAAATGAAATATTTTCTTCAAAATATCTTCCCTATTTTCTCATAAACTATGAAATCAAGAAATAATTTAATTATTTGAAAAATATTGAGCTCCGTTACATTGATCAAATAAATCAATAGTTTCAGTAAGAGTGTCACGACCCCCTCCCCACAATGTGTACCCCTCCTGGGCTGGCAATGTGGGACGAGAGATAATGACCCCCGAGTCCCACCTCCAGTCGGACCCGGGTTGGCGACTAGCACTGAGGGTATAGTAACACACAAAATGGGTGGATTTACCCTCTAAGAGAACACATGCAGAAGAGAGAGATAAGATAGACACCAGTCACCTCCAACTCAGACTGCAATATAAACAAAAAACCAAGTACCCATATGGAATGTCAGGAAGAAGTACTATAACTGAAAGGGGAAAACTACAAGTACCTAAAAGAATGTAAAAATAACAACAACCACAAGCCGGAACAGCTCCTGCATCCACAATCTAATAAACACCAGCCTGATCTCCAACCTTCTACAAGTGACCTAAAAACAGTTTATATATACATAGGGTGAGTATAACAGTATAATCAGTACGATCCTCCCTGAAGACTCTCGTGAAAAAGTAAGGAAAACATGCTAAAGCATAGTGAAAAACACGTGAAACTAACTTGTCACTTATACAGGTATACTAAGTTCCCAGCAACACCATGGAAATTCTCACCAAGTAACGAATCCAAGAAAATATCATATAATAAATAATATCAATGGTAACCCACTACTAATTCCCCACTAGTTTTCCACTTTTCCCCAATGTCGCACATCCTGAGCATCTCTCTCGAAAAAGGCTTACCCGCAGACACCAGGTCGAAGCACCACAATATGATCCTCCAACAACAAAACCACAACGTCCACACACCAATGTAACCAGGTAGTTTCCGGGAGCCACCACAACTCGCATAACGTGTATCATATGTCGGGTATTATACCTCTAGCCATCACAACCCATAAACTGAGTAAGGACCCTCAAGCCATCACAACCTATACACATTATACCTATAGTAGTCCATAAAAAAATATATCCAGATTATATGTGTGTGAATAACCACAAACCATTACAGCCCTCTACACACATATATGGGGAAAACTAACCAATGTGCATGTCATCACAAGTAACTACCATGAGAAGAGAGCGGGGCCAAAGAGGGTAGCCAGCCATCCATCCTCCCACCGAAAAGTCGGGGAAAACACACCCCCTAGGGCTCAGAATCCCCGAGGTGTTAGTTGAACTTACTGACAGGGTGGAGTAGCATATATAAACACAAAAAGTACAGAATATAATATAACTCACAACCACACTGTGGACATAACCTAGTATTATAAACAAAAATAGCTAACATCTCTTAGACTCCGGGCTGTTAATTCTAAGACTAGGTATTCTATAAGAACACAACCATTTAAAGAGAATTATTAGATTACTTAATTCCCTTTTTATCAGTTCCACTATAAATTAATTAATTCTTTAAACATTAATTAACCATGAACAATCCCACATTAAATTTCATTAGCATCACACCCAAAGTCCATTGTTCCTTAAAAAACAACCACATCAATATGTTCCAGCAACTCCATCCCCATGTGATAACACCATTTATTAAATTATTCATTGCAGAAATATTTTCCCACATTCCCAGGCATTCTAGAAAAACATTCTATGCTACTAAACACATGGGGGCTCAACACGGTGAGTATATGTACTACCCATCAAGTATTTTCTACTTATAGCAAGAGCATATACCCATCCTTCCTTGAGAATCTAAACACGGAAAGGACGTGGCATACACCACGTGTCTTCACCTCTTTAGGAAGAAGGGTAAGTAAGACCAGCTACATTGAGAAGTGGGGAAATGTCAATTAGATAAACAACCAATGAAACTGCAAGAATCCAACAATCACATCCATCCCTTTCCATCATCCCTGGTGTCCTCCCTAAAACCCACATGCATAAGCCTATGCATCTCTCCACTCTAGGCATCATCTGCTGCCACAACCAAAAAAGGCCTTCATGCCTCCACATATTACCACAACCATCTAGGCTAACATCAAAACACAACCAGCAGTAAAACAAACATCTTCACAATGGGGATCTTGGCCCATTAACAAACAATATGGTAACATAGAACCCTAGAAACAATTATCTTTTAACAACCAATAGTTCTTTAATCTATCTTGTATTAACCGATTTATTTTTCGTTGGTTCTAAATTTGGGAAACCTAATAGTATGCTATCAAAAATAAATGAACATTCTTACTGCACCAATTTGATTAACATCAAATTTCCACAAGAACCAGATTTGTTTACATGCCTATTTATATTTATCCAAAACAATTATCAATTAATCCGGATTTATGTTCTTTACCGATTTCCATCAAGAACAAGCATAAATATCACAAAATTTAGAAAAAGAAACAGGTAATAACATATGATCGATATCAATTAATTTATCCAGTTCAAATATGAATTATGTAAATTCAATTGTCATCCAGTGGGATTAATCATGCTAATAATATAGTTTCACATAAAATCAAAGAGAGGAAACGAATCCCCTACCTCAAATATTATCTCACGTTCTTTAGCCACACAACGGGTCACGATCCTCCTCTCGCGACAACTGCATCCACCCGAAGATGCCACGGTACAACCACACCAACCAAACCCCAAGAAAAACCCCATTAGAAGCATGGAGATTTCATGATATAATATGGAAAATAGAAACAGGATATGATGGTCCCCAAAGTAACGACGATAAAACATTCCTTATATCGAAGATTGATCGATACATCTTGGTTGCATCAAAATAAAGCGGAACCAATCCATGGGGTAAAGTATGATTGTGCAACTCCTATGGGAAGGAATGAAAGGTTATAGAATCTCATAGCCGAGAACAAAGAGGAAGAATAAGGGAGGAAGATATCTTGTCCCATTTAGAATATTTAATGGGGCGACAGTTCAAGATACACTTAATTACCCATTAAAATAGGATCACATTAAACCATGTGGTTGGAAAAAGTAAAAACATCCTAATCGATAGGAATAATTAATATAGGAGTTATGGCCTTTGAATCGGATTTAGAGTCCTTAAAAAAGGCTTTAAATGAATTTTAAGTAAAAAAAAATTCTAAAGGGGTGAAACTATAGGAAGATAGAAACATTGTTCATGAACCTCACTGTTAGAACAGTGTTTATGAACCTCACCATTAGAACCTCACCGATAGAACATTATTCATGAACCTCCCTGAAAGAACATTTTCATGAACCTTACCGTTAGAACACTGTTCCCAAAACTCACTGTTGGATCCTCACCGATAGGACATTGTTCACTGAACCTCACTGATAGAACACTGTTTATTGAACCTCACTGATAGAACACTATTCACTAATCCTCACTGATAGAACACTGTTCCCTGAACCTCACCGATAGAACTCTTCACAAAACCACATTGATAGAACTGTTCACTGAACCTCACATATAGAACTGTTCACTGAACCTCATCGATATAACTGTTCACAATACCTCATTGATAGAACTGTTTACTAAACCTCACTGATAGACCTGTTCACTGAACCTCACCGATAGAACTGTTCAAAAAACCTCACCAATAGAACTGTTCACTAAACCTCACTAATAGAATTGTTCACAAAACCTCACCGATAGAACTGTTCACAAAACCACACCAATAGAACTGTTCAGTGAACCTCACCGATAGAACTGTTCACATAACCTCACCGATAGACTGTTCGCTGAACCTCACCGATAGAACTGTTCGTTGAACCTCACTGATAGAATTTTTCAAAAAACCTCACCAATAGAACTGTTCACAAAACCTCACCGATAGAACTGTTCACTAAACCATACCGATAGAACTGTTCACTAAACCTCAATGATAGAACTATTAATTGAACCTCACTGATAGAACTATTCACAAAACCTCACTCATAGCACTGTTCACTGAACCTCTCCGATAGAACTGTTCACTGAACCTAACTGATAGAACTGTTCACTAAACCTCACTGATAAAACTCTTCACTGATGTAACTGTTCACAAAATTGGAAATTTGGATAACTATTGGAGATACGTCACCTTGACCTCTCGAAACACCTCAAACACCACATTTTCACAAAGTAATATACCAAAGAGTTCATGGACATTACATCAACTACCTCTCAAAACAATATCATCCTTAAGAATTCAAAATCCACCTAAAGAGAAAAAAATGAAATAGGGCTCGAACAAGCACCCGTCAATATACCACTCAAAATAGAGAAAGACACAAAAGAAATAAAAGAAATTAATAAATAAAACATGAAAGGTCTAACCACAAAGGGTACATCATTACTTTAAGAGAGTTAAACATCAAACAACTCTGGGTACTGAGAACGTATCTATGAATCACGTTCCCAGGTACTCTCCTCCATTCCACGATGTCACCACAAGACACAAACTAAGAGGATAAAACGCTCGTGCAACACCTTATCCTTGCGGTCTTGGATCTCCACACACTACTCCTTGAAGGTTGCATCATCATCAACATTGATCTCTCCCCAATCGATAATGCGAGAGTCATCATGAAGACAATGATGGAGCTGTGATACATGGAAAACATCATGTATCCAACTCATCTGAGGGGGAAGTGATACTCGATACGCCATAACTCCAACATGAGCTAACACCTCAAAAGGCCCAATAATCCAGGGAGAAAGCTTACTTCCACGACCAATCCTTCACTGCCCATGACGGGGAGTCACCTTCAGAAACACATGATCCCCAACATTAAACTCTAAGGGTCTCCTTATTTGATCGGCATATGATTATTGATGATCTTGTGCTGTCTTCATCCTCTCATGAATCACCTGAACCATCTCTGTTGTATTCTACAATAGTTCTGGTCCGAGAATTTTAGACTCTCTGACCCCAGTCCAACGCAACAGAGAACGACATGGTCGACCATACAAGGCATAAAAAGGTGCTATACCGATGGTGGAGTGAAAACTATTATTTTAAGAAAACTCCACCAAGGGTAAGTGCCTTATATATGATCCTCCAAAATCAATAACACATGACCATAACATGTCTTCAAGAGTCTGGATGGTTTGCTCTGTCTGACCATCCATTTGAGGATGAAAAGTAGTGCTAGGGAATAGTTGAGAACCAAAATCATGTTGGAGACCTCACCCCACCCAGGAGGTAAAACAAGGATCTCGATCAGAAATAATCATCCTAGGGACTCCATAAAGTCTCACCACCTCCTCTAGATACAACCTCAACAAAACATTCACTGAGCTCGACTCCTTGATCACTATGAAGTGGGTCAATTTTGTTAAACGATCCACTTCCACCCATATAGAAACAGGTCCTCCCAAAGCTTGAGGTAAACTAATAATAAATTCCATTGAGATTTCCTCCCACTTCTACTAAGGAATCTCTAATGGCTGGAGAAGACCACCAAGAACATGGTGTTCAACCATCACATTCTGGCAAACTAAACATTGAGACACAAACTCTGCTACCACACACTTCATCCCAGGCCACCAAAAATGACTCCTTAAGGATCAATACATCCTTTTCATGCCAGGATGTATTTCTAAAGGCAAACTATGGAACTCTCTATGAATGGTCTCGCGCATCGTCATGGGGACAAAAATCCTTCCATGATACAACACTCGGTGTTGTTCATCCTCCGACCAACCATCAGGAGCATCACCACAAACAACTTGGTCTCTCCATACCTCCACTTCTTGATCTCCAAACTGAAACTCTTCCACCTTCTGCATCAGGGATGACTTTACAATCATCTGAAAAAGACAACCTCTACCCACAACTTCTTCTTTATTAAGATGTAATGTTTACAGTTCTTCCATTACACTCCAGGAATCACAAGATTCACGCACAACATCACTATGTGACTTTTGACTCAGTGTATCAACTACAACATTCCCTTTTCTATGTGTATATGATATTTCAAAGTTGTATTCCTGCAAGAACTCCATCCACCAAAGTTGTTGTAAGTTCAAGTCATGCTGGGAGAAAACATACCTCAAACTCTTATGATCGGTGAAAACCACAATGTGCTCACCAATGAGGTAATGTCTCATCAACTTCAGAGAAAATACCATAGCTTCCAACTCTAGATCATGGGTGGCATAGTTGTATTCTTGGGGAGGCACCTACCGAGACCCATAAGAATAAACTGACCTCTACTACATGAGAACACAACCTAACCCTAGATGTGAAGCATCGCAGAAAACTTCAAACTGAACTCCCTCAGCTGAAAGAAAAAGGATTGGAGAACTTACTAACTTCTCTTTTAGATACTCAAAAGATGCCTGAAACTGATCATTCCATATGAATTCCTGATCCTTCCTAGTGAAAGCTGTCAGTGGGGTCACAACTTGTGATAAAGCAGCTACGAACCTGCTCTAGTAGCCTGCGAGACCATGGAAACTTCGCACCTCTGACACTATCTTGTGGGATTCTTGAGACCCAACATCTTCTATCTTCGATGGCTCAAAAAATAATTCTTGTTTGGAAACAACATTCCCCATGAAACAGACTTCTTGAGCCCAAAAACTCACAGTTCGATAACTTCCCAAACAGCTGATGTTGGTGAAGAACTCCCAAAATGGCTTGTAGATGCTCTGCATGACCCTCTTCAGGTGTGGAGTACACGAGGATATCGTCGATGAAAACTACCACAAACTATTCTAGGAACTGACAGAACACAACATTCATAAATCCCATGAATACAGCTGGTGCATTCGTCATGCCAAATGGCATTACAACGAACTCATAATGCCCATGATGACAACAGAATGCAGTCTTTGGGATATCCTCATCCTTCACATGCATCTGATGATATCCCAACCGCAGGTTGATCTTTGAGAACCAACTTGAACCTTTCAGTTGAAAGAATAAATCATCAATCCATGGAAGAGGATATCGATTCTTCATTGTCAATTTGTTTAAGTGACGATAATCAACACATAACCGCAAACTACCGTCGACCTTATTAATGAACAAAACTGGTTCCCCCATGGTGACACACATGTCTGACCAAAACCGCACTATAACAAACCATCAAGCTATATATGTAGCTCTCGTAACTCAAAAGGGGACATCCAATATGGATACATAGATATATGAGACACTTATATTTGTACCCTGATCCCAAACTTGATATATCATCGAGTGAGTAATGCTACAACCTCTTCTGTAAATTCATCAGGGTACTCCTCTATGACCCTAGGAAACGCCAAATATTTAACCTTTGAAGAACAGAGCATCATCTCAGGAATCATGGATGATATGGATGGAACACACCAATGACCAATCTGAGGATCTCTCTCACCAGAAAACTCTACTTGCTCTCCATCCGCACCAATGAAGATGATGTTCTTCCGGAATAAATCCACAAAATCCTGCACTGAATATAACCAATCCATGTCGAGGATGACATCATATGGTTGTATTCATAAACATAGGAAATATCCCCAAAAGCGGTGTTTCCCCAACACTAGCTCACAGTCTCTACATACTTCAAACAAGTCAGCTTGACCTCTAACTAGCGTAGTCAACGTCAAGGGCATTGGATGCCTCTCTAACTCATGTCCCAAAGCATGGACAAGGGTAGGTGATATTATGGAGTGTGTCGCTCCTGAATCAAACAAGGAATACACCATGGTAGAAAACAAGCAAAGGGTGCCTCGAACAACGTCTAGCTTGCATGGAGCTAGCAACGCTAGAGAATGAAGATGACCACGACCTCCTCCACAGCCTCTCGGACCCTGATAAAGACCACCACCATGGATGCGCTATGCTCTCTGAGGATGGGGAGCCTCATGGGGTTGTGCTCTACCTGCCTCATCTACCCTCTACTGATCTAATGATGGTGGAAACGGCTGCTGCTGCCTCGGCTGAAACTATATCAACGGAGAATCCTAGAGTGTAGAACCTGGTGTATGACGGCCACTATGAAAGGTCGGGAACTCCCGCTGATGATGACCATGACCACCACAAGAAAAACACGAGACTGATCCCCTGGAATAGGCCAGAGAGTTGCTGCCTCTGGATAAACGAGATGTGAAGGACTGGGACCTACCCCCGGCAGAACGAAAACTCTTCTGCTCTGAAAACTGAGAACCCCGAACCACAGCTTTTCTTCGTGAGGAATCATGTTGATTCCCTTATCATGATGATACGATCCTGGGAAAATTCATTTCGAAAACCTCTACCATCACCAGAACCTCAATATATGTCTTCAGCATAAATAGGGTGACCATACACTAGATCTCTGGACGCAAATCCTACTCAAAATGCCTCGCCCTAGCCTCCTCATCTGGCAGTAGTTCTGAAGCATATCGTAAAAGGTTCTTGAAACAGATTCCAAACTCTCGAACACTGGAGCTCCCCTATCGAAGGGTAAGAAGATCATGGTGACTGGACACCTTCGCAGTTGAAGAATGAAACACAACTCTAAACCTGTCTCGGAACTCCTCCAATGAGATAGCTGACTCCCCACAATCCCCGAGGAACAAGAACCACCACTACCTCGCTACTCCACGCAACATCGTCATAACCATGGACACCCAGTGCTCCTTCCGAACATGAATCGAACTGAAGACGATATCAACCTCCTCTAACCAGTCTTCTGTGACTACATCTGAAACAAATCCCTCATACTTCCGTATACTCTGGCACTGAAACTCTCAGAGTGTCTTCCTCCATGTGTCTCCGTCGTCAACCTCGACTCTGCGGAGATCTGCTGGAATAGCCTACTTGACATTTTCTACGCAAACCTGACAAGGATGTAGACCTGGAGCCATACATGTAAAATAAAAACTGTTAGAGTTCCTAAACCTAGAATTTTGAGGACTAAACATTAATTAACTAATTGTTTTCATTTATTCATTTTAGGATAACCTATCCCAATGTCTACCCATTCAAACACAGGAACAAAGAAGAATGATGCATGATCCTTTCCTAGGTATCTACCCTCGAACTAGTATCACCTTGTTGAGTAGCCATTGTAAACTTAATGGTCCATACATCAGATCATAGGGGCCCTAAGCACCTATTTCTCAGTCGGTCACCAGTTTTTACCCCACATGCTAAAAATTAATGACACAGTTTCCCTAAAAACCCATGAAACCTAACATGTGCCTAACTCTAAACTCCATCCTATCCCTCGACTAAAGGCTCTGATACCAGTCTATCACAACCCCTCCCCACAAAGTGTACCCCTCCTGGGATGGAAATGTGAGAAGGGAGATAATTAACCCAAAGTCCCGCCTCCAGTAGGCCCTGTGTTGGCAACTAGCACCGAGGGTATACTAACACACAAAATGGGAGGCATTACCCTCTAAGAGAACAAATGCAAAAGAGAGAGATAAGATAGACACCAGCCAACTACAAATCTGACTGCAATATAAACAAAAACCCATGTACCCATATGAATTGTCATGTAGATGTACTACAACTGAAAGGGGAAAAACTGCAAGAACCCAAAAGAATGTAAAAACAGCAGCAACCACAAGCTCGAAAAGCTCCTGCAACCACCAGCTAGTAAAGGCCAGCCTGATCTCCAACCTGGTCCATGTGACCTGAAAAAAATATTATATATACATAGGGTGAGTATAACAGTATACTATGTAGGATCCTCCCCAAAGCCTCTCATGCAAAAGTAAATAAAACAGGCTAAAGCACAGTGGACAACAAATAAAAATAACTAATCACCTAAACAGGTATACTAAGTTCCCAGCCTCACCATGACAACTCTCACCAAGTAAATAATACAAGAATATATCATATAATAAATAATATCAAAGGTACCCTGCTACTACTTATCCATTGGTTTTTCGCTTTGCCCCACCATCGCATGTCCTGGGCATCTCTCTCCAAAAAGGCTTGCCTACAGACACCTGGGCGAAGCACCATAATATACACCTCATGCAACAAAACCACCACGTCCATACACCAAAGTAACCAGGTAGTTTATGGGAGCCTCCATAGCTCACATAACGTGTATCATACGTCAGGTATTATACCTCAATCCATCACGACCCATACACTGAGTAAGGATCCCCAAGCCATCACAGCTTATACACGTTACACCTATAGTAGTCCATAGAAAACTATATCCAGAATATATGGGTGTGAATAACCATAAGCCATTACAGCCCTCTACACACATATATGGGGAAAACTAACCAATGATTCTGCCATCATGAGTAACTACCAAGAGAAGAGAGTGGGGCCAAAGGGGGAAGTCAGCCATCCATCCTCCCATCAGAATGTTGGGGAAAACACCCCCCCCCCCTTAAGGGCTCAGAATCCCTAGGGTTTCAGTTTCCCTTACTGACAGGGTGGAGTAGCGTATAGAGACACAAAAAGTAAATAATGTACTATAACTCACAACCACACTATGGGAATAACCAAGTCATAAACACAACTACAACTAACATCTCTCAAACTCCGGGCTGCTACTTCTAAGACTAGGTATCCTATAAGCACACAAAAATTTAAAGAGATTAATTATATTAATTCATTCTATTTTTATCAGTTCCATTGTACGTTAATTTATTTTTTAAACATTAATTAACCATAAACAATCCCACATTAAATTTCATTAGAATCACACCCAAAGTTCATTGTTCCTTACAAAAAACAACCACATCATTATGTTCCTGCAACACCATCCCCATGGGATACAACAATTTATTCAATTATTCATTACAAAAATATTTTCCCACATTCCCAGGCATTCTAGAAAAAAAATCTATGATACTAAACACAAGGGGGATCAACACGGTGATTAGATGTACCACACATCGAGACTATGATTCTTATAAGAAGAGCATATACCCATGTTTCCTTGAGAAGCTAAATATGGAAAGCACGAGGAATACCCCACGTCTCATCGCCTCTTTCAGAATATGGGTAGGTAAGACCAGCTACCTTGAGTAGTGGGGAAAAGTAAAGAAGGTAAACAACCAAAGAAACAACAAGAATCCAATAATCACATCCATCTCATTCCATCATCCCTATTGTCCTCCCTGACACCAAAATGCATAAACCGATGTATCTCGCCACTCTAGGAGTCATCTACTGCCACAACCAAAAAGGCCTCCATGCCTCCACATGTTACCACAACCATCCAGGCTCACATAAAAACACAAGCAGAAGTAAGAAAAACATCTTCACAATTGGGATCTTGGCCCCTAACCAAACAAGAGGGTAACTCAGAACCCAACAAGCAATTATCCTTTAACAACCAATAGTTCTTTAATCCATCTTGGATTAACCAATTTATTTTTCGTTGGTTCTAAATTTGAAAAACCTAATAGTAATATATCACAAATAAATGAACTTGCTTACTGTACCAATTTGATTAACATCAAATTACAACAAGAACCCGATTCATTTATATTCCTCTTTATCTTTAGCCAAAATAATTAACAATTAATCCCAGTTTATGTTCATTACTGATTTCCATCAAGAACAAGCATAAATAACACACAATCTAGAAAAAACAAGAGGTAATGACATATGATCGATATTTAGTTATTTATCCGGTTCAAATATTTATATTGAAAATTCTATTATCATCCATTGGGATTAAACATGATAACAATACAGATGCACGTAAAAGAAAAGAGAAGCAACGAATCCCCTACCTCAAATAGTTTCCCACGTTCTTTATCAACAAAACGGGTCACTATCCTCCTCTCACAACAGCTACATACACCCGAGGATGCCACAGTACAACCACAACAACCAAACCCCAAGAAAATACCCATTAGAAGAATGGAGATTTCATGCTATAATATGGAAAAGAGAAACATGAGATGATGGTCCCAAAGTAACGACGATAAAACATACCTTATATCAAGGATTGATCGATACAACTTGGTTGCATCTAAATAGAGTGGAACCAATATGAGGGGAAATGTTTGATTATGAAACTTATATGGGAAGGATTGAAAGGTTCTAGCATCTCATAGCCAAGAAAAAAGAGGAAGAACAAGGGAGGAAGATATCTTGTCCCTTTTTAAAGATTTAATGGGGCGACGGTTTAAGATACGCTTAATTTCCCATTAAAATTAGATCGCATTAAACCATGTTGTTTGAAAAAGTAAAAACATCTTGATCCATAGGAATAATTAATATAGGAGTTATGGCCTTCGAATCATCCTTAGAGTCCTTAAAACGAGGCTTTAAATGCATTATACGTTAAAGGAAAATGCTAAAGGGGTGAAACTGTAGGATGCTGGAAACATTGTTCATGAACCTCACTGTTAGAAACTGTTCATGATCCTCACCGTTAAAACCTCACCGATACAATACTATTCATGAACCTCACTGATAAAATATTGTTCATGATCATCACCATTATAACACTGTTCACGAACCTCACCGTTAAAACCTCATCGATAGAACACTGTTCACTGAACCTCACCTATAAAACACTTTTTCACTAAACCTCACTGATAGAACTATTCTCAAAACCTCACCGATAGAACTTTTCATTGAACCTCACCAATAGAATTGTTCACTAAACCTCACCAATAGAACTGTTCACAAAACCTCACCGATAGAACTGTTCACCGAACCTCACTGATAGAACTGTTCACTGAACCTCATCGATAGAACTCATCATGAAACCTCACCGATAGAACTGTTCACAGAACCTCACTGATAGAACTATTCACAAAACCTCACTGATAGAACTATTCACAAAACCTCACCAATAGTACTGTTCACTGAACCTCAGTGATAGAACTGTTCACAAAACCTCACCGATAGAACATTTCACTGAACCTCACCGATAGAACTGTTCACTAAACCTCACTGATTGAAATGTTCACAAAAACCTCACCGATAGAACTGTTCACAAAACCTCACCGATAGAACTGTTAACTGAACCGCACTGATAGAACGGTTCACTGAACCTCACAGATAGAACTATTCATATATCCTCACAAACAGAACTGTTAAAAAAACCTCACTGATAGAACTGTTGGCTGAACCTCACCGATAGAACTGTTCACTGAACCTCACCGATAGAACTATTTACAAAACCTCACCGATAGCACTATTCACTGAACCTCACTGATAGCACTGTTCACTGGACCTCACCAATATAATTGATCATTGAACATCACCGATAGAACAGTTCACTAAACCTCACTGATAGAACTCTTCACTGATGGAACTTCTGAAAATAATTGGAAATTTTTCTAAGTGTTGGGGATAAGTCACCTTGACCTCCGGAAACACCTCAAACACCAAATATTCACAAACTAATGGAGCGGAGAGGTCCGGGCCATTAAAAGATGATACTTTCTTCTATCATAATATAACTTATTTCCATAAAGTAATCAAAAATCCTCATGGTTCTATTTTTAATATTAACAAAGAGAATAAGGGATCCCTATTTTCATACACTAGGGAATATAAATCCCTTATCACACAACTCATTCATTTGTTTTTTACCTATATTAATTCTATGTTGGACATTTTATAGGGAATTATTTATATTGGATTCTCATAAGGGTTTAAATTTAAAGAAAATTCAACTTCACACTTTGGTGGGTGTATTCGTATGTCCTCAATAAATAATGTATACCTATAAAATAGTTAATACTCTATTTGGATATTATCTTTTTCCACCATAGATTGTGTTTTCTCTTCTTCCTTATAAATCTCATTTGGAAGGGATAATGGGGGTGGGTCTAGGCATGAATTAGGTGTTGAATTATCTACTCTAAACCCAAGGAATTCCACTCCTTCAACGTGAATCATGAATTCCTTTTCTTAACAAGAAATATTTGAATCATATTTTGAAAGTAATTCTATTCCCAAGAATATATAGAAGTCAACCATATGTATAATAATAAGGTCTATAAGTAAAACAAGTTTATTTGTCATAATTGGGAATTCCCAACACATCATTGTTACAATGAGAAATCCCATAAGAGTTTTGACTGAAAAATACTTTATTAAATTAAAATGGAAATATCTAATATTCTTGGAAGACTCGGTTGATATAATAGAGTTAGAGGATCTAGAATGAAATAGACAATTATATAAATTTGAGGATATAAGAAAATTACCTACCTCCATATCATCAGGAGCATCCACATCAGTTGTAGTGATCAAGTAAGATTTACCTTCTCATATTGGCCCCTTCTTTAGTACATTCCCTGGACAATTGGGATACTAATTTTAATAATTCCCCATTTCATTGTTTCCAAGTAATTAATTAATTTTTTTTGTTTGTTACCATTACATTCATGAGATAGATAACCCTTGTCTCTATTGTCTTGACACACTCCTGTGACCTTTTGGAATTTTTATAGATGTTTCTTACCATATTATTCACAAGATAAAAAATTATGTATCCCGTTATTTTTATTTGGTGATATACCTTTCTCTTTATTCTAGGACGATCTCTCCTTATCTTGATTTAACGTGTGGATATAGATTTCATGAATTCCATCTCTTTTTGGAAGTCAGAAAACACTATATCATCATATGATGAAAAAATTTGGGAGTCTAATTACCTTGGGATACAAGGATTAATAGGATAAGAGAAATGATCATTCTTGATTTCAATATTTCATATGTAATTTTTAGTGTACCTAGACATTTTTTATAGGTATCCTCATACACCACAACACTGTCTTCTTTATTTTGATTTAATCCATAGAATTTTATATTTATTTAATTTCATTTCTCATAAAGTAAATATTTATTTTTTATTTTTTATTAAAAATATATTCATTCTATATGTTCTATTTCATCGTTCTCCCTAGTATTTTATATCCACAACCATAATTGAATAACATCACCCTTGAGACAATATACTGGTATTACTACATTTTCCTCTTCATCACATTTCAATGCAAGAAATATATTTTCATGAGGATTGATTTATTTCCCAACTACCAATTGATTAGTAGTTCCATTGAATGAAATAGGATTTTTTTTCATAAAATGTTCCAATATAGGTGTATAATGTCTTGGAACATCACATTACTCCATATGTTAAAGGTTATTAGACATAACCTGATTCATCTTCCCTAGTATAGCCCCATATTTTTTATATCCAACATCAACTATATTGCATAGTTTAGTGGGTAAATATCTACACAAAACACAAGAATGGGTTTTCATTAATTTTTAAGGAACAATCACTAAATAATAAAACACAATGAGTAAGGTAAAAAATATATTTAATATAGATACAGAAAATAAAATCCCTCTAATGGTAAACTTTTCAAATTCTATAAGAGATTACTATTTTTCTATTATTGGTCATAATTATTTTTAATTCTATTTCACAATGTTTCTACTAAACTTTATACACTACCAATTAAAACAACCCCTTATCTAATCATCCAGATTTGGTGGATACATTATTAAATTTTCACTTCGTACGATAGATCAAAACACAAACGATCAATCATTTTAGTAGTCATTAAGGACATGCTATATACATGGTAACCTTTCTAAGTTATTAATTAAAAATAAAATTTAACAATGGAATATAATTTTCACCGCTGAACTCCTAAAAATATTTCATATTCATATCCTAGGAGAAGTAGAACCAATAAAAGGATGAGTTCAAATTCCCTATAAGAGGTACAGACAACAAAATATATATTAAATCAATAATTTATAATCAATACAGAAAGGTAAAATTATTTAACACACATTAAAATTAACAAATAACATTTTTATCAAGAGAGAAAAAGGAAAAAACATTATGGAAATGTAAATAATTTGAATCAAATTCCATTTATTCAATAAATTGTGCACAATCTGAATCCAAGGATAATACCATTGTGAAAATCACATCGATAAAAATAATTGAGTCATTACTGAAGGAAATTCTTAGCTATTCGATATCATGTTTCAAAAACAAATTATACCTTTAAAAAAACAACCTTTCTCAATATAGTTTAATCTTTATGAGTAAGGACCCTTTTAATTTGACAAACATATTCATCTCATGAGGCTGCTGATGCATCAACGAAATTTTCTACATAGAGTTTCCACCCATAATGTCATGCTAAAATATTCCCATATATTGAATAATTTATCTAGTTCATCAATCAATATTCTTTATTAAAAATATTCATATTGAGTAAAAGATCTTAATTTGGAATTATTTACCAGTTAATCAAATCAAATTCAAATTAAACACCACATATGAAAATAGTATAAAAATTAGAAAATGGTCATAAAAATGATGTATATATAATAAAAATGAAATTTTCAATGAATGATGAACCAAAATAAAAATAGGTTTTAGTATACACACTATAAAAAATAAATTATGTGAATAAAATTAAAATATCCCTAAATAAAGTGAAATTGAGATGATGTCCCTTACAAAGATCATGTCATTGATGTAATCATTAATTAAATTAATTGATTTTTTATACCCACATTAAATACACATAAAACATGTGTAAATAAAACATAGGATTATACAAACTCATTTCTCACATAATTTTTGCATTATATAATCACTGAATGACAAGTTTAAACTAATTAATAGAATCTTAGTTAGGAAATCCATTAACTCCTGATTTTGTTTAGTGGCACATACTTTAGCCCCTTGTATAATTGATTAATGAATGTTACTAATTTATATCATAACTATATTCATATTAATAATTCGTGGTTATAATAATAAAAATATACCCAAGAGGGTGGGGGTGAATTGTGTCTTCTCCATAATCATGACAGATTCTAGATTTTATCCTTCTTTTCAGTTTATGAAGATATGAAGTGCTCTCTTAATTAAATAATTTGAGAATTCGATAAATAGTGAAGAAAAAAGAAATTATAGTGGTGTCTGTCACAAATATTTCATGGTCCACTCCACCAATTCTTTCTCTACATGCATGTTGATTTTCACTAGAATGGTAATCTTATCGTAATACCATCCAAACTGAGTTTAGGAAGTTGAACCCTAAAATATAACACTAAATAGATCCTTTTGGTTCTTTTATAGGGAACCAATTTCTCCACATCTTAGTTTGAGAAGCTAATACTATTTGAGGACTAATTCCAAAGAACTGTGATTATAATAAATAAAATGTGTTTTATTTGATCAAATCGTTATGTTCTTGATCATAAATGATACCACAATTGAAATAATATAGATCTTATTTGTAATTGAAAAAATTACTAAATTAAGAATAGCTTTGATGATTTCTTGGTTTCAAATGATCTTCAGTAATAGTAGAAACAATAAATAAATAATTTATATAACATCACGAAATTAAAAAAATTCACTCAACCAATTGTTTCCTTGTAGATTCTATGTATTAAAAAAGAAATAAAAATATGTACTCATGTATACATGTGTGTGTAGAGTGGATATACTCTTGATATTATATAGAAATTATTTATTTCCATTGGTTTAGAATATATAATAATATTGCTCTATGGATTTCAATAATTTAAATTTAAATATTTCAAGAGATTTGTAACAACTCTAAGAAATAGAAATGATTTACTTCGTTGAATTTTAGTGTTTGAATCGGTCATAAAAATTATATAAAACAATATTTACTTCCATTAAAATTTTTGTACAAATCATTGAAAGAATGCTTTAATAAAAATATGACATTTAATAGTCAAACGTTGGGTTCCTAAATGTGACCAAAAAACACCAAAAACAAGGTTGAAAACATGTTCTTGATTATATAATTGGATTTAATGTACCATACATCACTTTTCTCAAAATTATGGTTTATTTACTATATGCTTGTTCCTTCAAATGTAGGGTTGTTTAGAAACATTGTTTTATCTATACTTTCCCTTTTCTCTAAAAATGTATGGATGATAAGAAGTACTTTTCCAATATCTTAGGGTTCATGTTCCATCAATATTGTTTCAAATGTTTGTTTTTAAACCATATGTTACCCTAAAACTAGAAAACATAGGGTAAGAACGTTTTTTCCATAATACATTAAAAACATATTAAAAAATATTTAATCAAATATTATAACCTGTAACAAAGACAATCCTATAATAAAATATATTTCTGAAAAATAATTAATGTGACATCATTAGAAAAATAACAGAGTTTATTTTTGAGCATCAAAATCAATTAGATTTATAGATTATTATTGAGAAATTATGTTCCCAATAATCTTCCATTTCTTATCGTCTCAAAATTCATAAATTAACATAGAATATAGATGAATTTTAAACACAAATGAAAAAATATATTTATTAAATGTAGATATTTAGGTTTTTGAAAATTAATTTTTCACTATGTAATTCATTATGCTTAACCAATAACATAAATTGGTAAAAGAATCTAGAATGTTGTTTTCACCTAATTTTATACCCTATATATGATATAAAAAGGCAATTATATGAAAACAGATTAGAACAAATTCAATTTAGAACAAAATGATTAAATGAATGATAAATTCATTTTAAAAATAGGATATCTGATCTAGAAATACATATAAATAGACATAATTAAAAAAATTATAATAAATAGTAGAATGTTATGAGAATATGTTTTTGATTTAAAGAATAATTTTTGTGGAGAAAGGATAAAAAGGTAGGTCATTTTGAATTTTAATGTTCTGGGTAAGAGGAAGCGTCATATTTTGGTGATGTATGAATTGCCGAGACAACATTCTTCAATCTGGCCATGAGTTCTCCGAGAAATTTATTTTATATATTCATCTAAATCATTCATCTAAATCATTGAATCTGTAATGATTTTTAATCATTCAACGAATTTTAATTTAAAAAATTCATAATCTTTTTCCTCTAAATTGATAGACATTTATTGTAGTGATACAAAATTATTACGAAGATTCATGAATCTAGGATCTCTGGAAGCTATCACTATAATAATATCTCATTTATTATCCAACAATACATTGAGAGGCACATTATCACATTGTAATGTATGAATTCTATGATTGAGTGAATAAAATTTAGTTGTGATAACATCAAATTGTATGACTAAGTCAAGATATTTTTATGGTGATGATGTACATTCTCTAGAATGATTGGTAATACTTACAACAGATTCAAAATATCTCCCTGAATATGTTTTTATATCACCAAAATATATTATTGGAACTAAATCAACATGGATATTACATAATTGGTCAAATATCTATCTTTTAAAGGAACACAAATCTTTTATTGATATATAATTATCAGCAAGATTGGTTAGTTGGGTCTGAAAAGATTTTAATTCCTCTCTAGGAATAATTTTAATTTTTAATTCTTCCAAAGATTTCCTTTCAGTCACCATTTCATTGTGTAAACTAGAATTTTCTTCTTGAAATATTTTAAATAAAATATAAAATCCATGAATTCTATTATTCAATGAATCATAGGATTACAGTTCTTGTGCTCAAGATGATTTCAACATTTCATCCAATGGTAATGATTTTTCATTTCATTTCTTACTTGATGTAGAAAATTACACCAAAATAACCTTGGTTACATTAGTAGGTTCAAATGGTTATTTGATAATGGAATCAATTATTGAGGGAAATTTATTGATTATTAGATAAAATTATAGTGTTAACTATTTCTCTT
This sequence comes from Viscum album, assembly GCA_963277665.1. Lineage (NCBI taxonomy): Eukaryota > Viridiplantae > Streptophyta > Magnoliopsida > Santalales > Viscaceae > Viscum > Viscum album. The sequence continues at coordinate 196,458,107 of OY728152.1, read as the reverse complement.
GGATAATCCTAATTTCAAATAGAGGATTCAAATTTTTTTTTTCAAAAAGGGTTATGTTTTTTTTATATCATATGGAATGATAATAACAGCATCTTGCTCTTATCTATGATCCGGTTGGAGAAGATCCCCAGATGTAGAAGCCTCAACTTCCAATATCTAAAAAGCATGATCATCTCTTTTGCTGGGCTGAGTGATAGGAGACTCAAAATTAATTTATTTTAAATATTATTCAAGAGATTAGGGATCATATATTGTAGTTTCTGTATTAGATATATAGATTATTATTCTTCATCTCTTTACATGAACTAAATCATCTACTATATTATGCAACATCTCCTTCTTAAATATGTACTAGATTAACCAATTCCAAAACTAATTTCACCCACTAAGAAACCTTATAAGATCCTTATTATTATTTTTCACCAAGGGGTAACAGCATTCATTATAACATAAAAATGATGAAAAAAATATTTCATAGAGTTCCAACATTGATAATGTTACTATTATGATACATGGGGTGCTTCTATACAACCTTAATCATGCCTCTTTTATACAAAATCAATGAAATTATCCCTCCTTAAGGATAAAAATATATTTTCCATTGTATTTGAAATTGTGGTGTAGGTACCTTAACATTTACCTAATAAAATTAAACGTAAGATTACTTATCATTAAAAAAATTATATACATGTCGGGGTAGACAATATTTTTGAGAATAAAAGTTCTTGGAATAATTACTAATGAAATAAAAATGGCCAACACCTTCTAGTCAGCATGAAGATCCCTAAAAATGTTTTTCAAATTTTTGTAGATCCCAATAAGATTGAAATTAAATTCTCTAATTTATTTTCCAAATTACCTATTTAATGAAGATTAAAATGAAAATCCCCTTCATGGGGATATTGAAAAACTTTTCCTATTTCAACTAAATATATCAAAAAATCACTATCATTTACCTAATATATGATGACATCCTCCATTTCATTGAAACTGAAATGAATTTTTCTAAATAATTCATTTACATTAATATAATAATTAAACATGGTGTTTCATTCCTAAAAAATATATATTTTGGAGCTTCAAACACTATAGAATGTTTCAAAATAAGGGTTTTCAGACAGATGAATTTGAAATCTATTACCATTACTTGACTATTTTTTTGAAGGTGCCACATTTTCACTTTATTATGACTAGATAACCTACATGAGTTCTATTAACCATTGAATTTTTTTTAGAATCTATGATTTTTAATTTTTTGGAAGATAGGACATAAAAATAAAAATGAGAGCTCTAAAAGGATACATGGATAGAAATATAAGGATCAGTGGGAGATATAGAAAGAGGAAGGCTTTTCTAATGGTTTTATGTGATACAGTTCTAGTTTCTTTAGCCAATTTATTCAATGTAATCATTATGAGTTTTTCTTTTGAAATGACACACATTTAAAAATGTAGAAATTCATGTTTTAAGTTTAATTAACTAAAGAGAAACAAATTAATAAATAATTAATAAATTAAAACCATCAATACATTAAAGAATTAATAATATTAAAAAATAGATATTTAAAATTGAATAATCTTTAATTTTTCTTAATAAAATCAAAACTTTCATTGGGATGTGGTTTAATAAAATCATTAGTAGGTTGGTATTCAGTATTTACAAATTCTAATGATGTATCATTTTCAATACATGATCTCTAACTCACCAAGTTTTTAAAAAAATAAATGAAATGCATCAAACTTTGTTTTAATTATTTATTTATAACTATCCTTTAAACATAATTATGCACCTTCTATGTTTTAAATTTTGAAAGACAGTCATCGAAAATTGAGTTCAATAAGTTATTTGGAGTCTTATGGAACTAATTTGTTTGTTTTTGTGAATATTAACAAGCCCTTATGAATAGTAATATAACCCTAATGAATATTAAATTGTATTATTATTTTATTTTCTTACATATTTAAGATAATGACTTCTTGGTTAATTTTTCAATGTGATATAAAAGCTGTTATTGTTTTAAAATTGTTAATTTTTGAATTATGTTTGATTTTATTTAAAAATTAAATTAATAATATTCAGAAAATTATTTTCAAAAAATGGAGTTCATGTTTTAATTCTAATAGATGAATAATGGTAAGGCTGATTTCTTGGGATATTTCTGAAACAGTTGATTTTTCGTTGATTAGTAAAAAATACAGTTTTGGGTATTAGTGTGTTAATGACATCATTAATGAAGTAATAATTTTGTAATCAATCTGGTCAACTTATGTACAGTTAACTCAGATGTTAGGTGTCCCTAGTGGCTAATACGTTGAGCAAATACCATGGGTAAGCCTATGGTTTTGGAAATACCATTATGAGGTGTCCCTTGGAAATTATTAAAATATTCTCTCAATTTTTCTATAAATACCAAACCTATTCGTTCATAAAATTAATTCCAAATCCCTAATAAACAAATATCTAGCCTCTTTACCTCCCTATTAGTCCTACCATGGTTTCCTCAAGCCCCCAAGGTCCCAACCTTCATGTTCTATGATTTACTCTAAAAGGTATGAAAATTCCCAACTTCTTTCTTTTTCCATTCATGTTGTCATTTATGTGGTATAGAATTTAAGAATCCATGACATGTGCTTATTTTCCTCATATTAATGATATATTAATTATTATTAATCATTAATATATGGGTGAACCATTGTACCCTATCATTTTAATGTTTTCTAAAACCCTATTTCTTACCTGTTATGCTTGTGAATGTTTGAAAGAGATTTCTCAACTATTCTTTTATTTTGAGTTATTTTCTTTTCTTTCCTTAGATCCTCTTACCCAAGAGGCATGAATGCTCTAGAAGTCATTTATATTCTGTATTTTTTCATGTTCATTGAAAATTCACCATCATTCTTCTTCTCCTCTCCCACTTATAGAAGGAATATAAACATTGTCCGTGATGTGTCGAATTACCAACATCATGGACATTGTGATTCTGATTTACATTAGTTCTTTCAAGTCTGGTCATGATTCCATTTTTATGGTTGACACACGATATGATATATTTATTATGTCTCATACATGGTTCTAGAATTATTTTGTACACAAGGTTTTAATTTATAAAACAAGATGAGGTCATTATTATCAAAGACCTACTAAAATGATCTAAACAAATAATCAATAATGTTTTAACTTGTGAAACATCCTCATATAAAATATAAAAATGGTAAATGGTATAATTTATAGTACTGAAAATATTTAGATACCTTTCCATTACAATTCTGGAGTTCCACTTCTTATTGACATGAATATCCATCTTGAACCACTCATGGAAAACATGTAATGTAAGCACAGCCAAACAATACAATGAACAAAATAGTAGCAAATAATGGGAGAAATGATGTAATGAGATGATCATATAATAAATTATAAAGATGGATATATTCCTATAATATATTAATAACACTATTTTAACCATTATACAAGAGATTTTAACACATTTTAAGTAATAGGAACGTGATATAAGTGAATTCTTAACCTCATTTCCATTCTTTGTGTTAACATTCTACTTTATTATTTATTTGGTATTAAAATTGTTTTTGTGATGTTTTTTATTTATATTATGTTGTATAATGTGTATTTTTAGTTTATAAAAACGAACATTTCATTCTATTAATTCTAACCAAAATTATATTTTTAAGGGACATTCCATTTATAACCCTTTTAAAAGTCTCTAAAACTTTTCAATGGGATTGTCGTTTTACATGTATATGGAATGTGTGATTTCTCCAGATATCAAGGTTCTTAATTAACATGATATATTATTTATACATTATTTATGTTGGTTTGAGCCCATTATATCTCAACATATGTTGTTATGATCCCATTATTTCTCAAGATATGTTGGCTTGATCCCAATATAGCTCATGATATGACGGGTGAGCCCCATTATAGATCTCCAACACATTGGGTACTATAGAGATGGAAGTTGGCCAAAAATACATTTATTGTGTAAGGGTGATTGTAATATTGATAGGGTAAATACATCCTAATGAAACTACTAGAGTATTCTATGCATTCAAGTTTTTATGATATAGGTTTTATTGGTTTTTATGTTATCACTAGACTGACGCTTTCTATATTTTTATACTTTACTGATTTTTATACCCATCCCATGATATAATTTTTTTTACAAGATATAAGGATGGGTATGAGAAATAAGGGATTATTGATGTTTTATATAGAGTGTTTTCAAAGAAATCAAGCTTTATGTTTTTATATTTTATATTTTGAAAAAAATGGAAACTATTTTTAGTAGTATCCTCTTGTATGATTGTGGTATGTTATCTATGTATGGTATCCTAATTATCTAGAACTGTAAACTCAAAAACATCCTCAATGTGTAAAAATTTATATTCATGCCTAATATTTAAGAATAAGTAACGTTTTAAAGCTGGGTCATTATAGATGGTATCAGAAGATATTTTAGATAACTTTAGGGGTTCAGATGATATTTAAAGAAAAACATGACCGATTTTTGAAATATGGTAATATGAAATGTTATAGAATTTATGGTTTTCCATGTTTCTTTATCTATATCATGTTTTTATAGAATTATTTTCCATTGAAGAAAAAGGGAAGCTGAATTTTGAAGGCACCAAGATGGTAATGTCTCTCCGAATCTGCAGCCCAAAATGGTGGGAATCAGAACTGAGTAGTTTGTGATAGCAACAGCTTAGTTGAATCAAGAAATAAATTAGGGTGGTATCCATTCTAGAGAGTAACAAGATAAACCATGAAGAAACATGTCCTTTTTGAAGAATTTTATGAGGCAACATTCTCCAACAATCAGTGGAAGCACATATCCATTGATAGCCGGCGAAATGATCAATACTCTATAAAAGATATTTGATGTCATGGGAAGTTTGGAAAGTAAAAAGGTAATACTATCGATTTATCATTTAGAAGGTGAATCTGATCAATGTTGGTCTTCGGTTAAGAATAAAAGAGAAAGAGATGATCTTGACAGTTTGGAATGAGATGATTTTAAGAGTATTTTTCTATAAAAATATTTTACCAAAACTGTTCGAATAAAAAAGGAGAAATAATTCATGGAACTGAATCTAAATGATTATGATTCTATGGAAGCATATGAAGCCAATTTTACAAGATTTTCCAGGTATGTACCAGATTTTACATGGGATTTTGAAATTAATATTTATAGATTTTACTTTAGTTTGAAACCATTTTAGTGAAGATATTTGGACTCACAATAGTTTAAAAGCAATGAGAAGCTTGTTCATTATGATGAAAACATTGATATGGAGTTCTCTGACACATATATGCCTCGTGATGACAAAAACAAGAAGCATTTAGGTTGGAAGTCAATGGGTAAGAACTCGTCAAGGATGTTTGGAGGTAAGAAAATGAATTTCACTTATGGAATGTGTGGTAAAAGTCATCAAGGAGAATGTATTGTAAATTATGGGTAATTCTACTGATGTGGAATGTTTGGAAACATGTCTCGTGAGTGCAAGGAAAATGATCCGAAAATTAATGAGAAGTTGATGGTGAGATTCTTTAACTATAAGAAATTGGTTCATTTTGATAATGTTTTTCCACATCTAGTTACTCAAGTAGGGAATCAGTAAGATAGGAAACAAAAGAGTTTTTCAATTACAACCACTTTAGTAGATGTTTACATTTTAAATGAGGTGGTATTAGTTACATTTCTAGTTTTTATATATTTTTCAAAGCTTTTTTTTGATACGGGGTCTACACATTCTTTCATTTTGGAGAAATTTTAAGAAAATTGGATATTTACCATTATGAAAGGAAACATGATCTCATGGAAAAAGCACATGGTGGAAATATTGGGGGGGGGGGGGAATTATAAGAATCTTCATATCCTTGTCTATGGAATGATTTTACCAGAACACCATGTTATTTTTCCTCTAGTAGAGTTTGATAATATTCTGGGTATGTATTGGGTTTATTTTTATCATGCTAATATAGATTACAGAGAAAAAGAAGTTGTTTTCAGAATTAATTACAGTTTGTGTATAATAATGAACCCATACAATTAATAACATATCAAGAAACTAAGAAACTGATAAAGGATAAAAATGAAATTTAACTTGATCATATTTTTGAAGATAAGGGAACTATCGAGACTAATGATGTACTAGTGGTAAATGAATACTTAGATGTTTTTCTGGATGATTTGACTAGTGTTATTCCTTATTGAGAGGATTAGTTTACAGTTGACTATGTTTCAGATATTAAGCCAATTTCAAAACCTCCTTATAAAATGGTTCAAATGGAACTTTTGGAATTAAAAAAAGTAATTGCAAGAATTATTAGAAAAAGGCTTCATCTGACCTAGCACTTCTCCATGGGGTGCTCATGACATTTTTGTTAAGAAGAAAGATAGTTCAATGAGACTTTGCATCGATTATAGAGCCTTGAATAACATTACTATTAAAAAATGTATAATTTGCCTCATATTGATGATTTTTTTCATCTCTAGGGAGAATGATATTTTTCAATGGTTGACCGGAGATTGTGGTACCATCAGATTAACGTAAATATGGAAGACATCCGGAAGAATGAGTTCTATAATAGATATGGTCATTAAGATTTTGTGGTTATGCCTTTTGCGTTAACTAATGAAACTATTGTATTAATGGATCACATGAATAGAATATTTCATGAATTTTGGGATATTTTTGTGGTTGTATATCTTGAGGACATTCTGGTATACTCTAGACATAAAGAGGAGCATGTAAAACACCCATGGGATGTTTTTAAAATTTTAAAAGAAATAAAACAGTATGGAAAATTTAACAACTATGATTTTTGGTGGAACCCAATTTATTTTTCTTAGGAAAATTGTTAATGAAGTTGGAATAACAGTTAATCCTTCCAAAAAAAAGTGGTTGATAAATGGATAGGACCTAAAAATGTTACAGATTTTCATATTTTTCCGGGATTATCAGGTTATTACCAACAGTTTGTAAAAAAAATTACCCAATTATCTAGCCTGATATCTAAGTTAACATGAAAAGGGGTTAAATATTTTTGGATAGAACAATGTGATGTTTGTTTTTAGAAACTGAAGAAGAGATTGGTGAATGCTCTAATTTTGGCCTTGTCTTCCCGAAATTGTGAGTTTTTCATCTATAGTGATGCTTTATTAGAGGTACTTGGTTGTGTTCTAATGTATAATGATCAGGTAATATATTATGCTTCAAGATAACTAAAACCTCATGAGTTAAATTATCCCACCTATGATCAAGAAGTGGAAGTAGTGGTTTTTTATTTGAAAATATAGAGACACCATTTATACAGAGCCAAATGTCAAATATATACTGACCATAAAAGTCAGAAGTATATATTCACTCAGAAGGAATTAAACATGAGGCAGAGAATATGGATTGAATTGATAAAGGATTATGATTGTACGATCAATTATCATCTAGGAATAGAAAACAAAGTGGTGGATTCCTTGATTTGAAAAAATCATGCATCATTAAGCATGTTACATTTGTAACATGATTCCTTGATTAATGATTTGATGAATTTTGGATTAAAAGTTGTTGGTGCATGGAATACATCTATTTTTCTTCAGGTATCAGTGTAGTCATTGTTATCAGACAGAATTTAGCAAGCACATAAGGAATACCGTGATCTATAGAAAAAAGTAGAATTGGTTAAAATGGGTAAGATTCCATAATTTATCCTTGATAAATATTGACTTTTATGATTTGGTAAAAGGTTGTGTGTTCCTTGTTATTCTTAGTTAAAGAAAGAATTGTTTTGTAAAGATCATAGTTCTCCATTTTCAGTTCATCATGGAAGTACTATGATGTAAAAAGACCTTCGGGGATATTATTGGTGGGATGGAATTAAAAGGGATACTGCTGATTTCATTGGGAAATGTTTTACATGTCAATAGGTTAAAGTAGAATTGAAATGACAGAAGGAGATGTTAAAACCTTTTCTATTTCTAGAGTGGAAATTGGAGAATATATATATAGACTTCGTGGTAGGGACTACCAAACAGTTTTCAAGGTAACAATGCGATTTAGGATATTGTTGATCGGCTGAAAAAATATACACAGTTTCATTATATTCGAGATACAATGACTCTGGATCATCTTTCTCAACTGTACCTCAAAGAGATTTTCAGGCTACATAGATTCCCTCTTACCATTGTATCTTACCAGGATCCACGGTTCACTTCAAATTTTATGAAGGGACTATAGAATTCATTGGGAATAGTGTTAAATTTCAGTACAACTTTTCATCCTCAATCAGATGGGCAGTCAGAACGAACGACTCAGTCCTTGGAGGATATGCTTCGAGTTTGTTTAGTGGACTACCAGGGAAGTTGAGATCATAATCTTTCATTAGATGAGTTTTATTATAATAACTATTTTCATTCTAGTATATATATGGTACCTTTAGAGGCATTATTTGGGAAGCGGTGTCGAAAATCAGAATTTTTGAATGAAGTTGGGAAAAGAAAGTTGATGGGACTAGAATTAGTAGAGGATGTGGCTGAGATAGTGAGGATGATCCAACAACACGTGAGGAAATCTTGGAGCAGGCAGAAAGTTTATGCAAATAATAGAAGAAAAGACTTCTCTTTTGAGGTAGGTAACTATGCTTTCATTAAAATCTCTCTTTGTAAAAGTGTGATGCATTTTGGTAATAAACAAAATTTAAGTCCATGATTCATCAGACCTTTTGAAATCCAAGATAAAGGTGGATCAGTTTCATACTGAGTAGCTTTGCCTCTAAGTTTGTTTGAGGTACACAATGTTTTTCATGTTTTGATGTTGAGAAAGTATGTTCTAGATTCATCACATGTCTTGAGCCTAGAAGTAGTTTAGCTAGAAAATAACCCTTCTTATTAAGAGAAACCAGTTCATATTTTTGATCAAATGGAACATGTATAGTGTCACAAAGTAATCCTCCAGGTAAAGGTTTTGTGGAGAAACCACATGGTTGAATAAGCAACATGAGAGTCTTAAAATGCTATACGAGAAAGGTATCTTCAATTTTTTAATGAGTAAATACAATTACGAGGAAGTAATTTAGAGAACGTGGTGATAATGTAACACCCCATGGTTTTAAAAAAATTAATGAAATACATGAAACTTTGTTTTAAGTAGATATTTTTAACTATACTTTAAACATAATTTTTCTGATTCATTGTTTTGAATTTCAAAAAACTGTCATCTGCAATTGTGTTCAATAAGTTAATTTGAGTCTGGTGGAACCAACATGTTTTTTGGTGAATAGTAACAAACCCTTATGAATAGTAATATGAATATTAATTTGACCCAAATGAATAATAATTGTATTATTATTTTATTTTCACAAGTCGTTAAGATAATGACATCTGGGCAAATCTTTCAATGTGATATAAAAGAAGTTATAGTTCTATAATTGTTAATTTTTAAATTGAGTGTGATTTTTTAAAAAAATTAAAATAATAATATTTAGAAAATTATTTTCAAAAAATGGAGCAAATTTTTTAATTCTATATGTCAAAAAATAGTAAGGGTGAAATTTTGGGATTTTTCTAAAATAGTTGATTTTTTGGGGAATAGTAAAAAAATACAGTTTTGAGTATTGGTGTTTTAATGACATCATTAACGATGTAATAATGATGTAATAAATATAGTCATATTGTCTATAGTAAAATAATATGTGACGTGTCCCATGATGATAATACCTTGGGACAATACCATGGTAAATACACTGGTTTTGCAAATACCACTAAGTGGTGTCCCATGAATATTATTAAAATATTCCTTCACTTTTTCTATAAATACCAACCCATTCCTTTAATAAATTTATTTTAAATCCCTCATAAATGAATCTCTAGACTCATTATCTCCATAGTAGTCCTCCTAGTTTCTCCACAAGCCCCCAAGGTCCTAACCACCATGTTATAGGAGTTACTCTACAATGTAAGAAAATTCTCAACTTCTTTCTTTTTCCATTCAAGTTCTATTTCTTGTAGTATAAAATTAAAGAATCCATACCATGTTATTCTTTTCATCTTATTCTTGATCTATTCTGTATTATCATTCATTTATTTATGGGTTACCCTTGTCCCCTTTCTTTTTAATTTCTTCAAAAACCTTGTTGCTCAGCCGTTAGGCTGCCGAATATTTGTAAGGCATTTCTCAAATTTTGTTTTATTTTGAGATATTTTTTTTATGTCCTCAATTAATCTTACCCAAGTAGCATTAAATCTCTATAAATCATGTATATTCTGGATTTTATAATTTTCATTTAAAATTAATCATCATTCTTCTACTCCTCTCCCACTTATTCAAAGAATAAAAACACTGTCTGTGATGTGTCGAATTACCGACATCGTGGATGATGTGATTCCAATTTACATTAATTCCTTAAAGTATGGTCATGATTGAAATTTTATAGTTAATCCAGGATATAATATATTTATTATGTCTTATCCATTGTTCTGTAATTATTTTTTACACATGGTTTTAATTTATAAAACAAAATGAGGTCATTATTATCAAAGAACTACTAAAATGATCTAAACGAACATCATTAATGTTTTAACTTATGAATCATCATAATATAATACATCTAAATTTTAAATGTTATAATTTAAGTTACAGGAAATATTTAAATACATTTCCATTAAAACTCTGGATTTTCACTTCCAATCGACAAGAATAACCATCATGAACCAGTCATGGAAAACTTTTATAGAAAACACCCCAAAACAAAGAAAAAAACAAAATACTAGAAAATAAAGGGAGAAATGATGTAATTAGATTATAATATTAGATATTATAAAGATGTATATGTTTCAATAAGATATTAATAACACTCTTTTAACCATTATAAGGGAGGCTGATACACATTTGAAGTAATATGGACTCGAGGTAAGGGAATTCTTATTCTGATTTCCATTCTTTGGGATAACCTTATAATTCATTGTTTGTGTGGTATTAAAATTGTTTGTGTGATTGGTTTTTTTAAAATTATGTGTTACTATGTGTTTTACATTGTATACACATATACATTTCATTATATTAATTCTCAGCTCAATAATATTTTTAAGGGGCTTTCCTTTTAAAATCCATTTAAATGTCTATTTAAAATTTTTAAAAGGGATCGTCATTTTATATGTATATGGAATGAGTTATTTCTCGTAATTTCAAGATATTTCATTACTATGATATGTAACTTAGACATTACTTATGTTGTTTTGAGCCCATTATAGCTCAATATATGTTGGGTTGATCCCATTGAAGCTCAAGATATGACGGGTGAACCCCATTATAGCTCTCTAATGCATTGGGTACTCTGGAGATGTAAGTTGACCAAAAATTTATTCCATGTATAAGTGTGAATGTATTATTGATATGGTAAATATGTCCCAAGGAAACAATAGAAGTATTCAATGTGTTCATGTTTTTATGATATGGGTTTTATTCATTTTTATGTTATCACTTGACTAACACATTCTTTCTTTATATACCTTACAGAGTTTTATACTTAACCCATGTTTTAAAAATAATCATAGGATATAAATATGGTTAAAATAAAGAATGGATTCATGATGTTTGATATGGGGTGATTCTAATGAAATCATTCTTTATGTTTTATGGTTTTATAATTTGAAAAAAATGGAAACTATTTTTTGTAGTATACTCTTGTATGATTGTGATACGGTATGAATGTAAGGTATCCTAATTCTCTAGAACTATAAACTCAAAGTAACCTCAATTTTTAAAAATGAATATTCATGATTAATATTTAACATTAAGTAATGTTTTTGGCCAGGTCATTATATGATCTAATTCAAAATGATATCTCATACAATATGATTGGTTACTAAATAACTTATAGTTTTTTTCAAATAATAATTTCGGTGGCGTTATGACGTAATATAGGTATATTGATAAAATTCTGTCCAAAGTCCAATAAGGTGTGGTTCATCCAAAACACTTGTGCACAGAAACATCCTTCAGATATATATTTTACCTCAGTAGTTGATAGGGAAGAAAAAAAGTTTTTTCTTACATGAAAATTACAATAAATTTTTTTTTAAAAGTGACATATTCCTGATGTGATTTATCTATCTAATCATCATATTACAAAATCATCATCTGAATATGATATTAAATTTAAATGAAAATAATTTGGGTAATGTAGATATTGAATAATTTTTCCTTTTAAAAATCCGTAAATTATTTTAAGTGTAGTAATATGAGGTTATTTTGAATATTACTAAAATATAGCATATAAATATACATAAAACATTATGTATTCTCTACTAGAAGTATGATTTAACAAACTATAAATCATTCCTTTATATGACTAGTTGAAATTGGTTTAATTTTTTTTACAAATAATGGTTTTCGTAAATACACATTAGAGATGTGTATGTCTAATTTTTTTCTAGTAACATATTTTACAATAAGTCATTAATGTATTTTAATCGATTTAAAACATTTATATAATCACTTTGATAAATTTTTAATTTTTTAATGACATTTAATTCCCCCAGCATACACAACTGGAAATCATTTTGAATAAAATATTAAAAATCATTTCAATGATTTTTTATTTTTTTTATTCAAAAATAACATCATCAACATAATTTTTTACAAATAAAATATTACAATTTTTTAACAATATAATGATCTACTAATCCTATAGAAAATAAATTTTCTAATCCTAATGAGCTTAATATTTCATACCAATCCCTTGGTGATTGTTTAAGGTGTCACGACCCGTCCTCGGGGCCCGTGTCGTGACAACCCCAAGTCCGTCTTCCATAGGCCAGGGGATGGCGACAAGCACCAAAAGAGAATCCCCAAAAAACAGAAGGCATTGCCTTTTAACCATTAACACACACAATATGAACACAAGAAGTAGAAGAAAAAAGTACTAATATAGTAAAGAAAGGTGTTCTGAATGTATGTGGGCCAATATACAAACGCAACTGAACAAAAAGTTTATGTAAGAAGGGGAAAATAGCTCTTGGATTTTCCACCGGGGAATCCTACCTGAAGGGTAGGTATAGATCTCGAACAACTCATCCCTAAGGTGTGTCCCATCTAGTCCAGCTCCAAGAAGTCTCTGGTCCGTCACCCTAAGCCTCGATCACTACTGACCGTCGTCTGCACAGAACACAACAAGGTGCGGGTGAATCCCATGCAGGGGTCAGTATAATAATACTCTGTAGGGGACCCCAAGACCCCCGAAGGTCTCCTAGAATCCACTAAGGATAAACCAGAGAATAAAGATACAATCATCAAGTATCAACCAAACCTACTTAGGTATATGATATTACATATTACTAAGTTACCAGTCATAGTCTGGCTCCAACTCTCAAGCCCAAGCACAACCCAGTCCACAAAGGAAGTAAAGTCAATCAGCTCACTGATAATGATTTAAAGACAAAACTCAGCTCACACAGCTATACAACACATGAATAGGGGTAGAGATGATTAGTTGTAGCCTTTTATTCATCTCCTCTATCAAACCCACAAAGGGTCCTGGAACAATATCAGCGCTGTTGAACCCATGGAGGATCCTGGTACAGAAGTCACCACTGTCGAACCCACAGAGCATCCCGGTACAGATGTCACCGATGTTGAACTCACAGTGGATCACAATATAGAAGTCATCGTTGTCGATCCTAGCGAGGATCCTGGAATAGTATCATTGATGTTGAACCCATGGAGGATCCTATCATCTCAGTCGCTGCAAGCCATAAGGTTCCTGCATACAACACGCTCGATTCTGGGAGGGTCCACTCCTCAAGCCAAGTATCGATACATCAACTACCACGATGTCTCGAGTTTATGTATCTCATAGTTCCATCTCATCATAATGAACCCAACTCGATAGATGGGCCGATTTATTGGCTTTTCCGTTCTAGGGGCCCGATTGATTTTTAGGTTCAAACCAACCCGACCATACCACAACTGCGTCCAAACATCAAGTGGGGTTTGCTAAAAGATATTTCATACTCTAAGCCTTCTTTCTCCATAGAAGGTTCATCGTTCGGACACCCGTAGCCCAAAATATGGATGAAATGGTGATTTTTGGTTAAACGGCTCTGGGCAGGGGTCTGACCCGGTCCGCGGGGCCAACCCAGTCTGATAGAGAGGCCCGACCCGATGGAGGCCTGCCCCGATAGCAGCCTAGCCCAGTGGTGGCCCGACCCACAAGGGCATCCCGGCCTGGTGGTGGACCGGCCTACTGGTCGTGTCGCCTCGCACGGCTTGCCGTGGGGCTCAACCTGGCTGGCCGAGTGCCCCGGCTCGGCTGGCCCCGTGGCCCGGCGGCTGGCCGCGTGGCCTAGACGGTTGGCCATGTTTCATTCTCGGCCAGCCGTGTGGCCCGACTGGCCATGCCGTGTGCCCCGGCGAGCCAAGCTGTTGGGGGGGGGGGGGTGCCTCTCTCCCATCTTCCAAAGAAACTGTAGGACCCTTGGGTTCCCGCCTTGTGGAGTGCCGCCGGCGGCCAGCTATATCGGCCGCCCTCCTTCTATCACTACAGCCTTTGGCCGCGGTCCCTCTCTAGTGCGACTCGATGGCACCTTAACTATTCGACACAGCCCACCCTGGCCGCAGTTCCCCTCCTCCGGCACAGCGCGGCGTGATGGCGCTGCGCCTCTTCCATCCGCCGCATCCCTCCTAGCCGCAGTTCTTCACCGGTGTGGTGTGATGACATCGCGCCCTTCTGGCTCCATCGCGGTCCACCTGGCCGTAGATTTTCATTGTGCGGCACGATGGTTCCACGCCCTTCCAGCGGTCTGGCGGCCCTTGTGCCACCGGATTCTCCCATGTTCTGCCTCTATCATCAACAAAATAAATAAGATCCACCAAAGAGGGAGGGTCAGGCCATGTTCGTGTGAACCGAGCCCTCCCCGTTTTGTTGATAATAATCAGCATCAAAATAAACCGAGGTTTGAATGAGGAAGAACAAGAAAAGAATTTAACCCAAACCCCTACATCTATTCAATGAATGTTTGACGAAGGCACGAGAAAAGTATTTGAAGATGTCAACGTACGTTGTACTCGTCACACGCCGCTGATCCCGGGCTCATGCTTCGTCCTTGTTCTTCATTGGATATGGTGCATTCTTTATTGGGGAGGATGTTGTTCCACAAGAATCTCCCATGTCCTCTCTCAAGGTTCCACCCCCAAATGAATGTTTCCAACCAATCAAAATAAAATAATTGGTTTTTCATATTATTTTGTTGTCGGCAATAATTTCAAAAGATTTCAAAAAGATTAATTAATTGAGGCATTAATTAATCTTTAGGTGTGTTGGCACCATTATGGGGAATTTCAAGAGTTTCACCAATTTATGGGGAGTTCAAGGGGTGTAATGTGGGGTTAGAGGAGTTAAAGGGTTCGGGTGTGCCCCACCTAAGAACATCATCCCATGGGAGTTTATGTGTGGGTGGGCCCCACCTCCAACCTACACTTGGAGGTTTTAACCACCAATAAAATAAAAATGAGTTACACTCATTTTTATTTAATTTTAGTTAGAAACCCCAAAATATTAACTTCCATTCCCCACAAAACACAACTGCGGTAAAGGTCTCCATCTGAAAATATCAGCATTGCAGGTTCAACGGTGTCCTTGGATTTCAATTCTATGAAATGGTTCAAAAGATATAAATCCTGCTCGTACGTTTACTGAATGTACCCTAAAAAACTCAAAAATTTATTCCAGGCACACCTGGCCTTAAAATCAAGTTTCGTCAAAAACTATAGACTCGTAATATTCCCATGTATTTAAAAAAATTCCATAGGAATTTCGGGTCTTTACATTGTCCCCACCACAGGGCTTTATGTCCCCATAAACTACAACTCACAATAAGGAAACAAATGTGGGTAATGAGCATGCATCTGAGCCTCCCACTCCCATGTGCTCTCCTGGAGGTTCCCGTGCTGCCAGCGAACGCACACCATAGGTATCGACTGTCCACGCAGGACCCACTCCTGTCGATCCTCAATCTCCACTAGAACCTCCGTGAATGTCGCCCTGTCATATATGTCCAGATCCCCGTTGTCGATGATATGGGATGGGTTGTGCACGTATCTCCTTAGCTGAGATATGTGAAAGATGTTGTGCACCTGGTGCAACTGAGGTAGAAGGGCCAGGCGGTAAGACACCTCACCTACTCTAATGAGGACATAGAACGGTTCGATGAATCGTGGAGATAAATTGCCTCCTTGGCCAAATCTCAGTAGACCTCGTCGATGTGAGACTTGTAGAAAGACGTGGTCTCTATCCTCAAAATCCGGGGGTCTCCATCTCTTATCAGTATAAGAATTCTGTATGCTCTGTGCAGTCTTCATCCACTCTTGGATGATTTTCAACTTCTTCGTCTTATCCTACACCATCTCTGGTCCCATAAGTGCTAACTCCCTTGGGTCAGTCAAGCATAGAGGCGATCTGCAAGGTTGGCCGTAAAGTGCCTCGAAAGGTGCCATCTCGATGGTGGAGTGGTAGCTGTTGATATACGTAAACTCTACCAAGGATAAATGATCCTCCCAGCTACAAACTAAGTCAATGATTCATGCACGTAGCATGTCCTCGAGAGTCTGAATAGTCCTCTCAGTCTGACCATCCATCTGAGGATGGAAGGCAGTGCTCAAGCGAAGCTGCATCTCGAAAGCCTCCTATAACCCCTTCCATATATGGGAAGTGAAACGAGAATCTCGATCGGAGACGATCGCCGATGGCACACCATGAAGTCGTACGATCTCCTACACATAGAGGCATCCCAGGATCTCTACTGAGCCCGGCTCTCTGATCGGTAGGAAGTGGGCCGACGTGGTGAGTCGGTCTACGATCAACCAGATAGAGGTGTGTCCTCTGGATGTACGTGGAATTCCCATCACAAAATCCATGGATATCCCATCCCACTTACACTCTGGGACCTCTAAGGGATGAACTAATCCAGCTGGAACCTATTTCTCCACCTTCAATTTTTGACAAGTGAGGGATCGTGAGACAATCTCTGCTACATCCTTCGTCATATCTGGCCACCAGTGCTGTCGTCAGAGGTCCTGATACGTATTCTCCACTCATGGATGTACCGCTAAAGGAGATGTGTGTAACTCCTTCAAAACACCCTCCTGAAGTAAAACTGGTATGATGGTACATCCTCTGAAGAGTATTATGTGCTCCCGACCTTCATAAAATCCATCAGGTGCATGCCCGGTGGATAAATGATCATGTCATGTCTCACAGTCAACAACCCCACGTAGTGCCTCCCGGACTCATTGAAAATGTTACAGAGTGACTGTAAGAGACTGTAGCAAGGCTGCTCCATCTCTATCCACAAAGGATATCTACAATGCGTCCAGCTGCTCTGTCACCTCTCCTAAAAGCCGAATGCCTGATCTCCTGCTGAGAGAATCTTCTACAACGTTCCCTTTTATTGGAGTATAGAGTATCTCAATTTCATAGTCCTGGATGAACTCATTCCATCTTCGTTGTCTCAGGTTTAGGTCATTATGTGAGAATATGTACCTGATACTCTGGTGGTCAGAGTAGACTGTAAAACGCTCGCACAACAGATAGTGCCGACACATCTTCAAGTTGAAGTCCACTGCTGCTAAATCCAACTCATGGGTAGCGTAGTTCTACACATGCTGTCTCGGCTGCCGAGAACCATATGCGATCACAGATCTCTCCTATATCGAGACACACCCATGTCTGATCCCTGATGCATCGCAGTAAACTACGTACCTTACACCCTCCTTCAGTAGCCTCATGATGGGGGCACTATTCATCCTTTGCCTCATCTCTTGAAAGCTCTATTGGCATCTCTCTGACCACATGAAGGGTTTCCTCTTCTTCATCAATGCTGAAAGAGGAGATAAAACTCTAGAGAAGTCTAGCACAAATCTCCGATACTACCCAGCCAGTCCCAAAAAACTCCGTACCTCCGTCACAATCCTGGGTGGCTCCCAAGCAAGAACTGCCTCAATCTTCGTAGGATCCACTGAAACTTCAGCCTCCGATATTATGTTTCCCAAGAAGTGAACCTCTCAAATCGAATACTGGAACTTCTAGAGCTTACCATAAATCTGGTGGTCTCAGAGTGTGTCAAGTACAACTTACAAATGGTAGGCATACTCCTCCTCAGTATTCGAGTTGATCAGTATGTCATCGATGAAGACTACAACAAAGAGATCAAGGTAAGGCTAGAATATCATGTTCATGAGACTCATGAACACTGAAGGATCATTGGTTAAACCGAAGGGCATAACCAAGAACTCGTAGTGTCCATACCGACACCTAAAGGTTGTCTTCTTCACATCCTCGTTTCGAACTCTGAGTAGGTGATATCCTGACCTAAGGTATATCTTTGAGAACCATCGTGCTTCCTTGAGATGATTGAAGAGGTCCTCAATAATCGGGAGTATGTACTTGTTTTTCATGGTCACCTGTTTTAGGAGTCGATAATCAACACACAGACGCAAGCTCCCATATGCCTTCCTGGTGAACAAAATCGGGTATGCCCAGGATGAAACACTGGGTCAGATAAATCAATTCCCCCAAAATTACTCCAGCTGTACCCGCAGCTCACGAAGCTCGGCGGGAGCCATCCGATATGGTGGAGTAGTTATTGGATTAATCCTAGGGTATAGGTCAATTTATAAGTCCACCTCTCTATGAGGAGGTAGTCCTGGAACATCGTTAGGGAGAACATCTGCATACTGATCCACCACAACAGGAAAACTCAGACTCCGCACATCAACCGCTCTGAGGATGAGACTAGCCAATTTATGTGTGATCGGCTGCGCCCACATATGGGTAATTCCATCCCACATTGCAAAGGCTCCCTTCTCGCTGGTGAAGGTAAAACTCATCCCATCCTCACAGAAACACCACACTTTATGCCAAATACAGTCAATCTGAGCATGAACAGTGGATACCTAGTCCATACCCAAGATTACGTCATAAGGCCCCGACGCCGCTATGAGGAGATCCCAGCCGAAGCTCTTGCCTCCTATAGTAATCTCACACTAACGGCACCAGTGCGTAATCGTCGAGTCTACTCCCGTATGAGTCTCTTGTCGTAAGGATCGAGCCAACGACTCTTTCGGAATATCTGATCTCCGAACAAGGGAAGAGGAAATAAAATAATGACTCGCACATGTGCCTATAAGTACTAAAGAAAGGGTTGAGTAGACATAGATAGTACCTCAAATCATCTCAGGTGCACCGTGGTCATAGGCCTCGACTGCCTGGAGCTAAGCCCACCCATGTCTGACAGATCCCTATGGTCGGGGGGGGACCTTCTGGTGGTGGTGGTGGTAGGGCCTCAAATCAGCATCCACCACCTGCTGCTCGACCAGCTCCTCTACCACATCCGCCTGCTCCTAGCAGTCCACCACGATCGAACCTATGCCTCTGCCTGGGTGGTCCCTCTACTATATGATGCTCATCTGCATGGCGTGTCTTGCAGTCATGATCCATGTGACCCTGCCCTCCGCATTCATAGCACTGCCTGCTTCTCGTATAGATGGCACTGTATTGTGTTCCCCACAAAACTGAACCTGTATCTTCGGGTCGCCCACCTGATGGCCTGGTGCGCTTTGACCTCTGTGACATCTATCTACTTACAGCTATAGAAGACTCCACTATGTGTTTCCATATGGAGGGTCTTGCTGCTGGTGTCTGGTCATCTAGAAAACTCTCTACAAGAAGGGATCCCCCCAGCACCCCTACCTATGTCGGGATGCGGAGGGAGACCATCGAAGCTCTGATCTCATTCCTGAGGCACTGCTCAAAGGACTAGGCCCTGAAGAATGGGTCTTGTACCATATCCATGGAGTAACATGAGAGGTCAGTGAACCTCACTGAGTACTGAGCTAGCATCATGATACCCTGCTGTAGATTCAGTAACTCTTATATCTGCACCGCATGAAGGGTGGCTGGAACAAACTCTGACTGGAAGAGACACTCGATGTCTGACTAGAGTAGTGATGCCTCGTCATGCACCAGGAGCATCAGGCTCCACCATATTCCTACGGCTGAATGCTGGAGACTCGCGGAAAGGATCACCATGAGGTCGGTTGGTGTCCCTATCAATCTGAAAACTCTCACAACAGCCTCCAGCCAATCCTCATCTTCCTATGGGTGCGTGTCTCCCCGAAACCTAGGAGGCCTCTAGCACTGGAACTCATGCAATGCACTCAGAAGGTGTGCACTCTCTACAGCTGGAGCTGGTGGAATCGGTGGCCCAGCGGGTAGTGGTACCGCTGGTACCTCCGCTATAATGGGGCCCTCCACCGAAGCCTCGTCGCTCAGTGGGCTACCATCTCATAAAAAACTTGGAACCCTAGTTGGCTGCCTTCCTGGGGCCATCCTGAAAAGAAATAGGTTCTCCATGGTCAAATAATGTGCTTGGTGAGCTGAAAAAAAGTAATCACGAAGAAAACATTTCAATGGAAACACACACGCAATCAGTGTTTTCGTGCACTGAGTCGGAAATCAAAAGTCAGAGTCCTAGTGTATGGATACGTCGGCTTCCGCACCAAAACCAGTTTTTGTAAACTGATAACCACACCCAAATAACTTAACACTATTGCTATTAAAAGAAATAGAGTCCATGTTCTGCAGTAGAACTGACTCCTATGTTACCAATTTGTCTAGACTCGTCCTTGGGGCCCATGCCGTGACTACCCCAAGCCCGCCTTCCATAGGCCAGGGGCTGACGACTAGCACCAAAGTCAAATCCCTGATAAAATGGTAAGCATTGCCTTTAAACCTGTAACACAAATATTCTGAACCCAAGCAGTAGAATAAACAAGTACTAATATAGAAAATAAAGGTGTGCTGAAAGTAAGTTGGCCAGTATACAAACCCAACTGAACAACAAGTACAGGTAAAAAGGTGAAAACAACTCCTGGATCACCCATCGGGGAATCCTACCTGAAGGTTAGGTACATATCTCAAAAAACTTGTCCCTGAGGTATGTATAGTCTAGTCCAGCTCCGAGCAGCCTCCCGTATGTTACCCTCAACCTCGATCACTACTGACTGTCATCTGCACAGAACACAACAAGGTGTGGGCAAAGCCCGTGCATGGGTGAGTTTAACAATACTCAGTATGGGACCCCAAGACCCCCGAAGGTCTCCCAGAATCCACAAGGTTAAACCAAAGCAGAAAGATATAATCACAAAGTATCAACCAACCCTACTAAGGTATATTCCCATACATATACCTAAGTTACCAGTCACAGTCCGACTCCAACTCTTGAGCCCAAGCACAACCTAGCCCACAAATGAAGTAAAGTCAATCACCTCGATAATAATGATTGAAAGATAAAACTCATCTCACAAAGCTATAAAACACATGAAGAGGGGTATAGATGATTAGTTGTAGCCTGTGAATCATCTCCTCGGTCGAACCCACATAGAATCCTGGAAAAATATCAGTGTTGTCGAACCCACGGAGGATCCTGGTACAGATGTCATCACTGTCGAACCCATGGAGGATCCCAGTACAGAAGTCAGCGCTGTCGAACCAACAAAGGATACCAGTACAGAAGTCATCGTTGTCGAACCCAGGGAAGATCCTGGTACATTATCATCACATTAGAACCCACAGAGGATCATATCATCTCAGTCACTGCCTGCCATAGGGTTCCCACACACTGCACGCTCGATTCCGGGATGGTATGCTTCTTGAGCCAAGTGTTGATAAATAAAATACCAAGAATTTTTGAGTTCATGTTTTTCGTATTTCCGTCTCATCATAAGGAACCCAACACGACAGACGTCGCGTAAATCGGACACCTGGTCTGTGAGTTATTGGATTCTCCGTTCTAGGGGCCCGGTTGGTTTTTTAGGTTCAAACCAACCCAAGTTTAACCCAACTGCGTCCAAACCTCATGTGTGGTATGCAAAAAGATCTATACTTCTCTAAACCTTCCGTACCCGTAGACGATTCGTCGATCGGACTCACGTAGCCCAAAATATGGATGAAATGGTGATTTCGGGTTCAACGGGTCAAGACAGGGGTCTGACCTAGTCCGCGAGTCCGACCCGGCCCTATGGATTGGCCCGACCTAATGGTGGTCCGACCCGATAACGGCCCCGCCCGGTGGAAGCCCATCTTGGTGGTGGGCCGACCCGCTGGCTGGCCGCGTGGCCCAGCGGCTGGTCGTGTGGCCTGGCCAGCGGGCTACGGTAGGCTGGCAGTAGGGCCTGCCGACCCTGCTGCGTGTCCTGGCTTGCCACGCTGGGGGGGGGGGTGTCGCCCCCCCCCCCTTCCTCCAAATAAACCATGGGACCCTTCGGGTCCCACCTTGTGGACCGCCACCGCTGTCCGGCTCAGCTCGCCGCCCTCCTTCGACCGCCGCAGCCTTTGGTCGCGGTCCCTCTCCGGTGCGGTGCGAAGGCACCCAAACGCTACATCGCGTCCTGCCCTGGCCGTAGTTCTGCACCTCCAGTGAGGCGCAACGCGATGGTGTTGCGCTTATTCTGTCCGTCGTGGCCCTCCTAGTCACAGTTCTTCACTGGCGCGGTGCGACGACACCGCGCCCTTCCGGCTCTGCCGGAGCCCACCTGGCTGCGACTTTTCTTTGCATGGCGCGATAGCACCACGCCCTTCCGGTGGTCCGGTGGCCCTTGCACCTCTGTTTTCTCCCATGGTTCACCTCCATAGTCAATAAAATTAATAAGATCAACCAAATAAGGAGGTCTAGGCCGTGTTCGTGCGAACCGAGTCCTCCTTGTTACGTTGATAATAATCGCCATTAAAATAAACCAAGGTTTGAATAACGAAGATCAAGAAAATAATTAAACTCAAACCACTACCTCGATTCGATGAACGTTGATGAAGGCATGGGAAAAGAATTCAAAGATGTTTTCATACGTTTCACCCATCACACGTCGCCGATCCTGGGCTCGAGCATCGTCCTCATTCTTCGTCGGAGATTGTGTGTTCTTCGTTGGAGAGGATGTCGTTCACCATGAATCTCCCAAGTCCTCTCTTAAAGTTCCACCCCAAAATCAATGTTTCCAACCAACCAAAATAAAATAATTGGTTTTTTCTATTATATTATTGTTGTAAAGGATTTCAAAAGATTTCAAAAAGATTAATTAATTGTGGCATTAATTAATCTTTATGTGTGTTGGCACCATTATTGGGAAGTTCAAGAGTTTCCCCCATTTATGGGGATCTCAAGGGGTTTAAAGGGGGGTTTGAGGAGTTAAAGGATTATTGTGGGACCCACCTAAAAACATCCCCCCAATGGAGGTTATGTGCTGGTGGAACCCACCTTCATCCTCCACTTGGAGGTTTTAACCACCAACAAAATAAAAATGTGTTACACTCATTTTTTTTTAAATTTTAGTTAGAAACCCCAAAAAATTAACTTCCATTCCCCACAAAATGAAAATGAATTAAAGGTCTCTTCAAGTGAATATCGGTGCTTCGAGTTCAACGGTGTCCTCAGATTTCAATTCTGAGCACCGGTTCAAAAGATATAAAATCCCACTCATATGTTTATTGAACGTACCCAAACAACACATCAAAAATTGATTCCAGGAACACAGGGCCTCGGAATCAAGTGCCGTCAGAATCTGTGGACTCGTAAAATTCCCATGTATTTTAAAAAAATCACGGGAATTCAGGGTCTTTACAAAAGGATATAAAGAGCTTTAGTATGTTTAAAGGCTAAATTTACTAGATGTGGGTTTTCAAAACTAGATGGTTTTTCAATATGAACTTCCACTATTAAATATCCATTTATAAATGTAGGTTTAACATCCATATGATATAATTTAAAATTCCTATCAGATTCATAGGCAAGAAAGATCCTAATTTCCTCTACTCTATAAATCAGTGCAATGGTTTCATAAATTTTTATCCCCTCTTACGAGTTGTATTATTTTTCTAATAATCTAGATTACCTTTTGGTAATGATCCCTTGATCATACTATTTGTTCCTAATAAACCCATTTGGATCCTATTACTAGATAGTTGGTTAGTATGTCAATTAATTCCAACACATTATTTCTACTAAATTTATTTAGTTTTTCTTACAGAACTAGTAACAAAAACTCATTTCTAAATTATTCATTTTTAGGCTATAATTGTGATATAAAGGGAGAGAATTTGGATAAATTTATTATATATCTTCTTGTTCAAACTCATGTGTCTAAATTTCTTATAACAATTTCTAAAGAATGTTTTATTAGGTTTCTGTCCTATCTATGTAAGAACATTCAAGTTGTTTTGTTTCATTTTATTCTTTAATTTACTGTACTAAATTATTTTATTTTCTAAATAAATTGTTGGTGATTTATGTATTATGTTGTCAAAAGGTTCAAAAATTTAATCTACTTGATCTTTACTTTTATTATAAGGTTAAATTTCATCAAACATCACAACAATTGATTCTCCAACAATCATTTACTTTTTTTATATGATCTATAGGCTTTAGAAGTATAATAATATCCTACAGATATTCCTTCATTATCCTTTGGATCTAATTTTCCAAGGATTTCCATGGTATTCAATATATACACCTTGCATTTAAATACATTAATGTACATTACTTTAGGTTTTCTATTATTCTAATGTTCATGGGGTTTCTTTTTAATAAGGGGATATTTTAGAACACTATACATGACATACAAATTTTTCATTATAGGTTATGCCTATAAATATTTATGTATAATATATTCATTCAATATAATCCTTCACATTTCATGAATATTTCTATATCTTTATTAAAAAATCATATTTTTGAGGTGTTCTTTGTATAGAAAAGGTGTGTTCAATACCAGAGTTTGAGAAGAAAAAGTTAAATGTTTTATTGTAAAATTCTACATCATGATCACTTTTTAATTATATTATTTTAAAATCATTTTAATTTTGAACTATTTTAGAAAAACATTCAAAAAAATGAATACCTGACTTTTATGTTTTAGTAAATAAGCCCATAAACCTACAATTTTCAAGAAAAAATTCCAACCCTTGATGGTACAAATAAATATTTATAGATTTGCTCTAGAGGATTCGATATAGAAATTTTGTAAATTGATTTGAAAAATTATTTTTGTTTTTTCCTATTTTACATGCATTAGATAATCTATCATAATCATGTTTAAGTATTTGAAAATCTGAAAATAAATTTTTCATTGAAAATTTATATAATGTAAATATACTAAAATTTATATTACAAATATGCCAGATCCATTAATCATTTTTATCAATATTTAAAAAATTAAATTTCTCTTTACACAAGGAATCAATATCCATGTATAAACATTTTTTTGGTGCTCTAAATTTAACATTTTATCATTGGGTACTCAGAAAGGATTGTTTGAAAAATAAACCTAAAAATCATCATCACAGCATTGAGATATATTTATCATGTTGTGATTTAGCCCTTGTAAAAATATCACTTTTTTATTGATATTGAATTTGGATCTCTTACTTATCCAACTCCAATTATATTCAATTTTATATTGTCTCGAAAGGTGACTAGTCATCCATCCATTTTTTTATAGAAATTTAAAAAACCTCCACTTATACATGGTGACAATATACTACCCATATAAAATATAGAATTTATCTCCCCATGGTCTTTACCTATATGTGTTTTTAAACAAGAGTTTCTTTGGTACCCATAATTTCTTGGGTCCAGCTGTGTTAGGAAGTAAGGATCAGGGAATCCAAATTTTTCTTATTTTACCAAAATTTATATTAGTAGCTTCTGAAATTTTTTTGAAATAAAATATATATTAATTAAAGTTATTTTTATTATATAATAAATTTCAGTTGTGAGAGTATTGTCCTTTTATTCCATAATAGCAACATAGAGAGTTTTTAGAACAAGGTAAAAAAAATAATATTTGTAAAATTTTTTATTTTACTCCATTACTTCCAATACCATTGTTCTCTATTTTTGTAAAAAAAATACAATAATATCTTTTTGATATTTTTATACATTGGTTAAAATTCTAGTATCACTCTTGAATGATTATAATTCATTCTCTAATTCCTTTATTTTATTTTCATGCACAGTACAATTTAATTTATATATATTAAATATTTATTTTAATTATTGATGTTTTTTCAGTATTAAATCCTATTCATATAAAATATATTTACAGATATTTTTTAGTGAATTATGATTTTTTAATAAAAAACATATTTTTATTCAATAATTTCAAAATAAGAAGCTATTTTTTTATTTGATTGGTAACCAGATTTAGAATAAGAAGAGAATTAGGTTTTTAAATCATCGTCTCCCTTAACCATAAAGTAGAAGTATTCAATTAATTTTTATAGATCATTTTAGGATTCAGATTTGGAATAGATAATGGAGTCTTTAGACAAATTCCAAGTATCTTTAATATATCATGTCCCCTTATTCTCATAAACATTTTTCTTGTGATTTTTAATTTCTATCTTTTTTCTCTCTCGGTTTAAATGGGTGTAGTATGGTCTTACATGACCCATCTATTTTCAATCATAAAATCTTACTAATTTGGATCCACTCTCATATTTCTTAAATAATTTTTCAAAACCCCATTCTTATTATAGTTTTTTTATTTTTTTGGATAATTGACCTAGTTCTATTTCAGAATCTGAGTAATATCATTATTTTATGATTTTGACATAATCTCTAAGTTTATTTTCATGCTTATAAGAAGTAAAATTAAGGGAGTATTTTCCCATTTCACTATCTTGTGATATTTATCTTCTTCTTGAATTTATACTTCAAACATCATCAATTTATCAATTGATTATTTCATAGTCAAACCATTTCCCAATGTTGATTTTCTTATAGATATAGATATCTCATTCCATTTTAAGGGTAGTACTCTGATTACATTTTGTGGTTTATCTGGTTAATAAATTTAATCTTCTAAAATAGAAACATCAATGACTATCTCTATCAATCTTCCATTCATTTGGGTGATTCTCTCACCATCATACATTTTAAAGGTGTCAAACATTATTTTTTTCAGTAGAATACCTCATCTCTCTAAAAAATTTATTCCCTTAATATGAAACAAAAATTTTATTCCACATTTAATAAATATTAGGACATTAATATACTCTTTTAAATTCTTTTGTACCAAGATACAAGATTATATAATTACTTTTTGTGGAATTTATGTCATAATTATCTTCTTTTTAGGCATGTATTGTTTCTAGTTTTAGAAGAATTATATATGTAGTTATAATCATCATAAAATCTTTGAATCTAAGATTTCTAAAATAGATTATCATTTTATATTTCTAGAATTCACAGTTATCACCATCAAAGTGTGGATCATGAATCATATTCATACCTACTCTTACATAATCCATTGATATCTGCCTTTATATATACCTTATAATTAGTTATTTTTTTGAGCTTTATCTGTTTTAAAACTAAATCACTCATTTGATAACAATTGTTTGGTCAAAATAATACAATGATACACAAGTGTGGGTGAATTTTTTATTTTAAATAATCTTTAAGGATTTTGTATTTATCATTCTTTTAGATTTATGAAAATATGAAATGTTCCCATTTTTAATTAATTTGAGTATTGGTAAAACAATTAAGAATAACACAAAGAAATTTATAGTGGTTTGGGGAACAATGATCCCCTAGTACACTCTATAAATTCTCTCTCACCAAGATTTGTGATTTTCACTAGAATATCCCTCTTATAATTATATGTTCCAAAATGAGTGCTGGAAGTTGACACATTTACAATAAAGATAAAAGATCCTTATGAATCATTTACAGGGAACTGAGTTCTTCATAATTTAGTTTAACAAATTGATACTCTTCCACAACTGTGTCTGAGCAGCTGAGACTCCATCAAATAAAAATGGTTTGATATGATTGGATTGATTGATTTTTTATCCCAATTATATTGGAAACTAACAGAATAAGGATATTAATATTTAATGATCAAGGTCTTCATTTTAGAATATATTAGAAGATATCCTAGTTTCCAATGATCTTTAATAATAGTAAAAATGAAAAAACAATAATAATTACACAGCAACATGAGATTAAATAGAGTTTCTCAATCTTTTTTTTCAAATAGTAGTTCAATATTATAAAAGATATCACAAAATATACAGTCATTTATATAAGTTTTTGTAGAGAATAAATACTCTTAATATTCTCTATGAATCATCTATTTCTTTCAGTTGAGTAGATACAATAATATCATATAATAGTTCTCCATCATTCAAATTTAAATCATTAAAAAGATTCGTAACATCCATAAGAAATATAAATTATTTATGTCATTCAATTAGAGTATTTTAATTGGTCGTAAATGATTTTTAAAGAAATATTCTATTCCTTTAATACTATTAAAAAAATATTCTGAAAATATATTTAAATAAATCTCTGAGATTGGACACTGAAACATAGTATTCTTTCATGTGACTACAAAAAATCCAAACGTAGGGTTGGAAACGTATGGTTTACTACAAATGTAGGGTTGATCTACCATATGTTTGATTCTACAAGTAGAGGCTTGATGTTCGATGAATTAGTTTAATTAATCATTGGGTTGTTTACAAATATAGGGTTATTTATCAATACATTCCTTTTTCTCAAACGTATGGTTCATACCAAACATTATGTTGACAATAGTAATTTTCCAACATTGTAGATTATATGATCCGTATGTGATCTTTTAAACATAGGGTTTCTGAACAATAAAATACACTTATACATACAAATATAAGGCATGAAATGGGTTTCCAAAATATTTAAATTAAACTTTTAGAAAAATTTGATCAAATATTATAACACGTAACTTAGATAATCTTCTCAATAAATATATTCCTAAAAAATACATACAATAGCATCATTAGTAAAAAATGGTATTTTTGAGAATCAAAATAAATAACATATATATATATATATATATATATATTGTTTTTTATATAGTAAATCCTCATCATATAATACTTTGTATGATCCTTATATAATATCATACAACCCGTTAATTAATAATATTTCATAATTTTCATTATTTCAAGTGTTAATTTCCTTGTTTTATCATTTATATTTTGTCATGAATGTGCACGTTCTTTTTGGGTAGGATATTATCTATTTTTTTCAGAATAATTTTAATACTATAAATATAGTATGTAATATTTAAATATAGTTTTATAACAATTTTCTAATTTTGATTTTGAAAAATTAATTGCATCATGGAGATGGTAGGTCATATGTATGCACGAGCAATGATATAATTCCATTAATGGGTGAAATGGTAAGGAAGATATAATATATTAATTATCCATAATAAATATCATCTCACAATTTCCATATATATATACTATATCTAGAGTTATAACCATCCTCAGAAAGTGGTGATGAAACGGAAATTACAATGTTTTGTGGAGACGGTAAGTTGTATGAATTCATGTAGAGTGATTTTGTTTTTTTATAAAGGATAAAAGGTGTAATATAATTTTTCATAATAGTTATATAAATTTTAATAATATATACGACACTAAATTTACTACTTTATTATGGAAACAACACATAAAGTGGAGGTAGAAGAAGAAATAATCATGAAAGTTTCTGTAAAGACGATTCACGCATCTATGAAGGGGCTCCTTCATTTCTTCTCGTAAAGGACATATGAAAGTTATTATGGAAGGCCAAAAATTAAATATCATACCTAAATATGATTAAAAAATAAATGCGTATATTTTTTTGAGATACATGGATCATAGTGGGGTAAATAAGTGGAAGAGGAGGCACCTTTTATCATTAAGGAGAGCGAAACATATAGAATTTCTCAAAATAATAAATTATAACAAAAACATTTATCATTCCAAATGAGTATAAATTGAAATTTATCAGAATATAAGATAATATTGGGTTTTAATAAAATTATCCATTATAATTTAAACTATTAAAGGTTTCATTTTAAACCTTATGTTGTTTATTATCGCCTTGGTTAATTATTTATGACCTCAATCATGTTAACCATTATTTTAATTATAATGGATTACTAATTTTACTATAAATTAAAAAATGAATCATAAATGGACCATTTATGATGTGTTAAAATAAATTCCATTCATAAGACCGAGGATAATTTTTTTATGAATTTTTAATAATTTAATACAATATTTTTTTGATAAATTATCGTTAATATCAATTTTTTCATCATTCATTTAATTTGCTCCAAATACATCATGAAAATAAGAGGCAATTAGAATATAATTCATTCAAATGTCTCTATTATATCATATTGGTCTATAAAATTCATTATACAAATCAACACATCAATAATATATTAAAATAAATATTTTTTAAAATCAATTATTTTATTTTTCTGTTTTGCAAATAAATACAATTTTTGCATTAGAAAAGAATTTAATGTGATTATATAATTTAAAAAAATTAATAAAAATTATATGATGAAAATATTTTCATTAATCTTAAAATAAATATTTATGATCATTCATATTTGAATATTTTCCCATTTGTAAATTTAAAAGTTATTAAAAAAAGGAGAGTGACATTTTGTAACTAACTTTGATTTTTATAATATATAAATCATCTTCCTAGAAAAGGGATTATTAAATAACTAAAATTATATCCTAGGGTAATAAGGGTATAAAAAAATTCATGAAATAATTATTATTTATTATATTTATGACCTTATCCTATAAATTTAACCTATATTACTACAATTTACACTTTATTGAGGTGATAAATGTTACCCCGATAACTATTCATTTTGACTAAAAATGAAAGGGTCATATTTACTAAATTTCGGCCATATGAATCCAAATATAGAGTCTATTTTTCAAAATTAAAAACACATATTTATTTAGAATATAATTTCAATTTATTCCCACAAAAAACAATGAGACAAATTTTCTTCAAAAAATGCATTGTTTTGACCAAATATGTAATTATACTGAATATGTAATTATACCAAAATAGTAGACGAATTTTTAAAATTAAATTAATTAGATTATATTTAACTAAAGATTAATTATGTTATATTTATTTTAAATTCAAATCATAAAGGTACATTGTAATATAAATAAAATAATTGTTTTTTAATAATCATTATTTTCGCTATTTACTGGAAAATCCAAATTTTAATAAAATTACAAAAATTCCCCAAAACATAATTTTAGTATTCTTTTTTCAAAATAGATATTATTATTATAAAATAAATTTTATATATATTCCAAATATTTATTATAGTATTTACTAATGAAAATCAAGAAATCCATTTTTTAGAAAACGTATTATTGAAGAAAAAATGAAATTTAAAAATAAGTGTTTATTTACTAAGAATTATTAAATATAAAATAACCTTAAATTCCAAAATAATGTCAATCCTATTCACACCCTCTAATTTAATTGAATGTTTTTATAGGTTGTGTTTAAATAATAGTATATTATGGTTCGTTTAAGCTCTGTGTTAAGTGTAATCTAAGATGTCAATGAAATTAAATTTATTTAAGAATATAAAAATACTAAAAACATGAGGTGTTATAATATTCACATAATGTATCAATATTCATCCAGTATACCCGACCCCATGTGTTAAACCGATTCACTATCACTACCCTTATCTGACCATAACCAGGGATATGACTTACACTGGGTAAAAAAAATTTGACAGTGTAAGATTCCCATTAGACCCCCATTTTTAAACATTTAATATTATCACTTATAGTGTCATTCACAATTATAAAATACTTAGTTTTAGACCATTTAATTTTTAAATGATCAAATAATGAAAATCATTTTCATTTCCTAGAATCAACTCATTAATTTCTATTCTATGAGTGTAGATGTGATGTATGTCGCATAAATTCATGATTTCTTAGAATTGTGATCATAAAATAAAATCTAGTTACATTTTGGGCCATGTATAAAATCATATAACAACAATAAATTAACACAATAAATGCACCAAGAAATGGAATTTAACATCAAACCATAACAGAAAACATTAATGAAAATCCTATCGTGGGTGCTTAGGTTCCCCCTGCACATGGTTTATTTCCTCCCATTAATAAGCTCTTGAGCAAGGACTCAATCATCCTAGTATCATGTTATAATATCCCAGATAATAATACAATTTTAAATAAAATAATTTTTTACAATACTTTGTAACATCTTGACCCTGGTAAAAAATATCGGCACCCTGTGCTGATTTTCCCCTTTACATCAGGCATATCTCCATGTCTTCCAAAGGATTTTGACTAGAAGTGACAGACTAAAATGTAATGTGAGGAGACTATACCATCATAATAATTGAATAAAAAAGTAGAAATTATTATATAAATAACTAAGATAAGATAATGAAAAACAATAAACACTTATTAATATAAGACCTAGCATCACATGGTGAATCAAAAAATATGAAAAATTCCCATAAAATAAAGTAGTAAATATTTCACTCCATGCATGTTTAATGTTATTAATTAAAATAAAAAATAAATACACACTGATAAATCTTAATAAAGTGTTTATATCATGTATGGTTCCCTCATCCATGATCTTTCCCAAATCCCAACTCATTCATCCAATAATGGTCTTGTTCCCTTATCATGTCATGCAACCATAAAGTTTATTTAGGTACTAGTCATAAGTCTTGAGTAGATCTTGATACCTAAGTAGGCCACCACCAAGTGTTCCTAATGAAATATTTAGTCTATAACCATTTATAATGTTTTATTAAGAATAAAGAATAAATGAAAATGTAATATGATTCCTATTTATTATTCTTTAATCAAAAACATAGGCCTGATGATCATGGTGAAGCCCGAACCAATTATTCCTTCTTTAGATCATTATAGAGTCAAAACTATACGCAATATATATATCAACATTCCTTGTTTCTTTAGAATTTATTATTAATTTAATTCCAATTTCATTATGTACCCTGGAGTGTTAGTTCCGATAGAATTATTTTAGTCACTAGGAACATCAATTATATTCCAATATCTAGGGTAAAAGATCACCAGTCAAGAACCCCATGGGTAAATGAATAGAAATACTTGAACCAAAACTCATTTTTCACATGCATGCATTCAGGGCCTACAGTAGCAGTCTATCATCACATGGGTAGTGGGAACAAAATTTCTTGACACCAAAGTCATTGATCAATCAATCAAAAATAAGACATATCATTGATCATCATTAATAACTCATTTACCATCCTTTATCATCATGTTATACAAATTCAAATATAAAAAAACCAATTTACTTCAATTTTTTCACAAGGATCAACATAAGAAAATTAACCATTTATGCATTTATCATCATTTATTTCAAAATATAGTAACCCTCATTGTTAAGACAATCAACCCTTTATATTCTATTACCAATAATGAAAAATATGATTTATTTTAATTCCATGCATCCATTATTCCCCGTTCCACTTTTCAAAATTATAATTTCAATGACAATTGGAACACCCCCATGGGTTTGCATCATGTTTTTCTCAAAATATCATAAAAATCCAATGAGATACATGATGGGTTTCACAAATACATGGGAATCCAATTCACCATTTTAATTTACACTAAATTTCACAATATTGAAGGTAAATGGCATAATTACATAAAAAATTTCATGATCATTCACCAAGAAAAGATAAATTAGACCTCCAATTGTAGTATTGCCAATGAATGCTTGCCAAACCTTATCCCTCAATTTGACGTTATGCTCAAATTTAAACAGGTGAAGATGACCTAGGATAAAACCGTAGGGTCATGATACAATTCACAATGATCCATTAAATTGTATATCTTAACCATAAAAAACCTATTAAATTCATCCATCTCTAAGTGGAGATAAAAATGGGAGAGTTGGTAACATAAATTAAGATGATATCACATGAAAAAGAGGTGTCAATTTCTTCTACAAGATCATAGATTTGTTGATAAAGGAGTTTTAAGATCCTATTAATCTTTTTAGGAGACTCTATGTGATAAATAAGATGTATTATGTTGACTAGTGGTGATTAAGGATATAAAATTTGGGTTCAGTAAATTTCAGATAATTTTCAAGAGTTTAAAATCCTACACACACGGTTTCATTGGAAATATTCACAATTGGAAAAATCGTGGGCCCTAACCATGTAAACCTACAGTATGGGGTTCATGGGTACTAATATGTGGGATATGGTTTGAAAAAACATCTACAAACAATGAAAACCCCTTCAATCAAAGGGTGCATGGTTAGGGGATGGTTATCGCACTATTTAGAAAAACCGTATTCCCCCTTCTATGGCATGAAATTGGCACTCAATTTCCGTGGGAAAACCAAATTACTTTCCCTAATCATTAACCCACCTTTTACATCCCCATGGGATTTTAAAATTTTCCGAATTCACCCAAAACAACCCCGATGCAAGACCCAACCAAAGTATGATCACAACAAGGTAAAATGAATACCTGAAAAATAGTTTGAGACATCCCTATTAGGGTCTAGATCATACAGTTCATGATTATATGTTTTATACATGACATAATTATGATATTCATGACATATTTTTTATTCTAAAAATATAATATATTTAATTATCTTTCATACCATGTCGCTAAATGAAAGATGATAATTTCATTCGTGTAAGTGTGGACTATCACCTTCAGTAAACATTGTGACTCTATTTTCATCACAAAACCAAAGGGATTGTATACATAAGTATATTTAAATAAATAATATAGTGTTAATTGTTTTATTATCATTTTATAAATATAAAATATAATTTTCCACTTTTCCATAATGATCATTCTAAACTGAAAACATTACCAATGTGTTTGTATAGACGATCCCCTCCTTGATCATAATGTACTTAATTATTCATAACCACCTTCTATGATTTTTTTTAAATGTAAAATTGATAATAAAAAATTATAATAATTATGTCATTATTAATATTTTTTAGACTGTAAAACAAAATAATATGAAAATGAACCACAAATTTCTTTATTAAAATAATATGTGAAAACAAAACAATTAACACACAAAAACAATGAAAATAATGATATATTATTATCGAATTGGTGATAAGATGTTATAAAATGAGTTTATATGATATTATAAATATAAATATGGTTCTGGTATAAGTTAATACATTGTTTAAATATTCCAAAAGGAAGGTTAAATTGTGTTCAACCCAAAGTAACCATAGGGTAATGGGTTTCATCTCAGTTTCATTCCATTGAGGTATATTGTGATCTTATTCACCTAGTTTCATTTATATTAAGTATCTAATTCCCCTTTGAAAATTAATATAATGAATAATTCATACTTCAAGGTAATTTAATATTTAATATGAATTATTTCATCTTGTAGGAATTTTCTAAAAGGTTACCATGTTGTAATGATTTCTATAACAGAATTTATTTTTATGGATTTACAATTCCTCTCCAGTGTCTTTGATATTCTGTGATTATGTGTTGAATAACTACTTATTATCTTTTATTTTATCATCAGTTTTTTAGGAAGATTTAGAGTGGATATATATAAAAAAATAAATAAAAAATTCTCACATCAACATTAAAATAATTTTATAGGGTTTAATTGCTTTAAATTTTATTCTAATATGTTTTTTCAAGTAATTTTCAATTAATAGGTCCATTTTCCTCTCAATGTATGCTAAAAAGTTTTAGAATTTTGTTTTAACAAAACATTACTTCATTTATCCCTTCCAACGAAATTATATTTTCTTTCAAAAACAACTTTTCAAAATATGTTTTCATAAAATGTATTTAAACATTGGAAAATTATTTCCTAAAATAATTTTTACTCATTTTTAATTATTTTTAAAAAATTTCAAATAATGTTTATGTTTTTTCAAAACAACTAATGTTTCTCTTTTACTATAAATTTCAAATGAATCTTCTAGTCATCTTCAAAACAAGTCATTTTTCTATCCTTTTTACGATAAAAAAGGATGTTCCTTTTAACATGTATGCCATTTATGGAATTAACCACCATCATGAACATAATTTCATTGATGAATACTTTTTATTTTTAAAAGAATCTTTTTTAAACAATTTTTTAACAATTATTTTTCAAATAAAATTTTTGTCAATTTTTTTATTTTTAATAAAATATTTTCAAAATGAAAAGGATATTTTACAAAATAATGTTTTAAATGATCATTTTATTCATCACCATCAAAAACCCCATTATTTTAATTATACTCCACTTGGAAGGTGTCATACGCTCATATTCTGGCAATCTATTTAGCTTCTACTACGGTGAAAGCTCGTTGCTTATCCACCTTATGGTGCATGTTCCTTGTAGGTTTTTTGGATTGTTTCTACACTTAAGGTGGACCAAAGGCCTTGAGGTGGCCCAAAGTACTTACTAACATGAAGGCCTGGGTGGAAAGAAGGCCTTAAAGGACTCGAGGACCAAATTGATGTCACGAAGGCCCAAATGGGGGAATAGTCCCGACTACTACAATGTCAAACTATACCTGCTATTATTCCCGCTACAATAGCTGCTAAAATACTACTATAGCAATGATAGAGTACTGCTACAGAACTTCTATAGTACCTGAAAATATGTCTCTTCTTGGATTTGATCCCAGGTTTCCTGGATGCACATAAAGAGTCCTCACCATCCAGGCAGAGGATCATGTGACATCCCATCTAACAAAGATGATGTAATCGACATAGATAAGTCGTCATTACACATTGCGCCATTTACATTAATGTATAAAGTAAATCCATGGATTCAAACACCCAGTTGTAAAACTTTGGT
This sequence comes from Viscum album, assembly GCA_963277665.1. NCBI lineage: Eukaryota > Viridiplantae > Streptophyta > Magnoliopsida > Santalales > Viscaceae > Viscum > Viscum album. The sequence continues at coordinate 196,421,320 of OY728152.1, read as the reverse complement.
ATAAGAAATAAATCTCAATAGGATTCAACCATGAATCTATAAAATGTATGTCAGCATAAAACCATTTATTCGATCTTTAAAACATACCATGTTTCAAAAATATATTTATTTTGAAATTGTTTTACCGTAAAAAAAATACATTTTTTATTTTCAAAAAAATCCATTTTCAAATACAGAAGAATATGGGCATCAATATGAATGATAACATAGAGGGATGTAGTTAAATTAAACTATATCTAAAATAATAATCCTTGGAGAATCTAAATATGAATAATAACAATAATTATAATACTATGAATAACTTGGACTATTTTTTATTGTAATAAGTACTTAGACATGGGGATGAACACTAGTATAGATCAATGAGATTCCTATTGATATGGATTCCTTCAATAGTCATTCAGTGTCAAGAAACCCAGTAGTTGCCCAATCATAATGGGAACCTAACCATAATCCCTAGAGTTTCCACACACACTATGGTTTTTATATGCCCATAACCTAATGAAACCATGATACAATAGTGCAATGATCTCCTGAAAATATATATTAAAACCACGTTTAAAATTTTATAAAAAAATCACATGTGAAGAATGGACACTCACATGCTCGAAAATATATATTAGAGTCTAATCTATTATTGAGTAATTTCATCAAACACATGATGCCCACAATTTTTACTAAAAATGATCTTTCAAAAAACCCTTTACATTCAACCAATGATATAGTTTCATAAAATATCCCTTCTTCAATATAAAATAAATCATTTTTATAGGATAAACCAAAGGAAAGTAAAATAAATTATGGTGAACCAAGAGATAAAACCAATTTATTGAAATACCTACCTTGACCAAAAATAAAATAATGTCACCTTTAGAATCAGAATTGGGGAAAACGATATCATATCCCCATAACCATAGGTCCAAGGGAAACACCATCAATTCTCCATATAAACTCTATATCTTGTCATCATATCTTACATAGAGTTATATTACAGTTTAATAAGATATATGAAAGGCACATCTTGAAATAAGAGAAGAATATAACCATAAAAACACATTCATTGAAGAGATCCACCTAAATTGATGGTTATTCACAATGACACTAAGGGTTTGACCACATAGTGAGTCAATAAGATATTTCTTTAAAAAAATATGGAATTAATGGTATATTATAGGTTTAAATGAGTGAGGTAATCTAGGTAATTATACATTTTTATTAAACCATCATGGTTCATAGGGTTTGGACACATGGTTAGAAAAACCATGTGATATCTAATTCCCCTTGAATAGTTAAGAGCACGATAGCCTAGGAATAGTTGTATGGTTTGACAAAGCACACGCCAATTGTGCAATAGACTATAGACCTGAACTTATAATAATATCTATTTTCATGAATGATTTATTCGTTAAAAACACATGTTAATATAGTGAAAAATTATTCTATAACTAATAGGTCCATTCCATACATTTATAGTATGGTCATTACTTACTTTGCACAAACCATGTTCCTTCCCTGTCTCTCCCGAAACTCCAAATTTTCAACACCAGCCGCCAAAAACCCTTTCAAATAAAATATATAACTAAAATAGAATTAAAAAATTGTTTCAACTATTAAACAAATGGTGTCACAATAATTAATTTTATCCACCTAAATTGAGTATGTAATATAATAGATTATTATGTTTTAATTATTTTAAATTTTTCCACCCACCTCAATCATAAAAGGGAACCTCTTCTATTATCTTATCTATAATAATTTAGACATAAATTAAAAAATATATATACCCAAATAATCTCTCAGTATCCTCAACTATCATCTTGGGGTGTTGGATTCGAAATATATTAGTCGAACAATCCTTGATGATCTCTTCAAAGGACTATACCTAAAGAAGTGGTGTCTGTTACTGTTGATATTTTTCTTGGTTATTTCTTTATAAAACTCCTCCAAATGTTCTATATCCTCACTAACGATATCAAATATGTGTCATTAATAAACAAAGATGTTTTTCTATTATTTATATTGAAATTTTATACTTATTTCATATCAATTGGAAAGAAAGTTGATTGTGAGTACATGTGGACTACCCCCTCCACGAAGTAATGTGATTCTTTTTTATTTACTAATTTCAATGTTACATCATATGGATATATTTAGTGAATATATTTAATATTTATAGTATTACTATAAATATAGATTGGGGGATTATATATACCTTTATTTCATTCCAAATGTCACAAAGTGGAAGCATCCCTTGTGGGTATGTTTAGACTATCATCTCGACATTGTGATGTAATTTATATCCCATCACTAAAATCATTATATAAGTGTATATAATTAATCATTATGATAAATATGTCATGATTTTGATTTGAGTAATGTGGAATTTAGGCCCAATATAATATCATAAGACCAGCAGAAATAGATCCAGTGTGAAAACATGTTGTATTTATGTAATAAAAATTCAATTGAGAAATATAAAATCCTTTACACATGAAAGGATATTTTTATTAGGTTTTATAGGAATAAAAAAATCCAAACATATCATTATTATAAAAATTCAGAAAAATAATTGAGAATGATTTTTTATTTAATCAAAACCCCTTCCATCATTTTACTCATCACTTAACTACTGAAAAATATTTTCTATGCATTGGGTGGGAAAAGAAAATGATCATAAATGGGATTCCTAACTAGGGGTAAAATTATTTTCTTATAAGTACTATAAATAATTTGAGAACAATAACTTCCAAATCAAATAAAAAACCCTTTATATGCTAAATTATTCTTTCCCATATATTAATCTATGGTTTTCAAAAAAAAACTATAAGAAATTTTGTTCAAAACATTTAAATGGAGGATCACTTTGAAAGTGTGATTTAATTTAAAATATAATAAAATAGGAAATACACTTGTATTTCTCCATGAAATTTTCACAGAATTAGTTTTTAAAAATACTAACTCCCTTTATGAAATATAATAATTCTTAGATAAAAATATAAAAAGGATACTAAGGATATTAAATATCATGCTCACTTATGTTTGTATGTTCCCTCTCAATTCCAAATTATTATAACCAATATCAATGTTTCAATAACATTTAAAAAATTTATAAAATAATTTTTTTAAAATTATAAATATATTCAAACCATTAAAATACATAATTTATATGCCATTAAATAGGAAAATAATAACATATTTGAAATTATTTTAGAAGGATTTCCAAATTTAAGAATCCATATATTTATAAATATTCTGAACATTCATAATAAATATTTATAAATATTTAATTAAAATTAAAAAAATGATCTTTATAAAATTTATGTAATCCTAATGACACTATTGTGTATGGACGTAACTATATATGTTTTCAACATTCATAAATTTTAAATAAAATTTTCTACATAAAATTGTAATTTAAACATTCTATATTTAACATGAAAATTTTATCAATTAGCACATGAGCCTTAGCCCAGTTGGTAATGACTCTGTAAGTGTATCCAAGCGACTAGGGATCAAAACCATGCGAAGGCAGAATTTCTGGGGTACTGTAGAGTACTGTAGTAGGTAATGTAGCGGGAACTGTGCAGTATTATAGCAGGTACAGCACCGAGAACTGTAGTGGGCACTATTTGGCACTGTAGCAACTGGGAATATGCCCTCGTTTCGGCCTTCGGGCCACCTATTTGGTCCCTGTGTCATTTAAGGCCTTCATCTCACCCAAGCATTCGAGTCAATAAGGCCTTAGGGCCACCTCAAGGCCTTCGGGCCACCATAAGTGCATATGCAAACCAGACAACCTACAAGGAAGAAGCTCTACAAGGAGGATGAGAAAGGAGCTTTCACCACAGCAAAAGCTAAACAGATTTCAAGAATTAGAGGGTGTGGCACCTGCCATCGAGACAAGCCTGTGCATTAACGAGAATGCCTAGCCGAACATCCATGCATAGGTGGAGAGATGATTTCATGATGAAGATGCTGGGGAGGAGCAGTTCCAAGTAGTTAGTCTGGGTTGTATGTAATGTTTGAAGCCTATGGGAAATGAATTCCTCTAAGGCCTACTGGCCATGTAATACTTGGGCCTACGGGCCTTGTAAGGGTTCTACCTCACCCTTTTAAAGGTGTATTATCAAAATGAATAAAAATGAAGGCCTTCAGGCCATTGGAGGTTATCAATTATATTCTTAAAATAATATTTTATAAATTGTTTCATTGAAAATAGAGTAAATAATTTTCCCTCATGATTAGGTTTTTAGAAAATAAATTCTATAATGGACTAAAAATGAATTTAAATTAATTTTATCCTAAATGAACATCATAAATAATATTAGAAATTTTATAAAAAAATCATAAATAGGTTTTTATAAACCATAAAAAATGGTTAATATTGAATATAAATTATCATAAGGGTACTGAAAATTCAGAAATTTATGTAAATCACTTACCTATATATATGTATTTGAAATAAAAGAAATAAGAGTTTAAAAATATTATCCCATAAAAAATGGTTTTGAAGTAAAATTGAAGCTTCATAATATAGTTTGCCTTATAAAAAGGGTTTCCAAACTATAAAAAATGATATTTAAATGTAATAAATTTTCCATTTAGTAATTAAATAAATGATTTAATATATCTCTCTTACTTGAAATAAATAACTAAATCACGATTGTATAAGGATGTTCTCCACATCCATAGATTCACAATTAATGTATTTATGATGAGAGAAGGAGAAAAATTTGGTGGTAAGAGTTGGGTTTCATTAAAAAATTTAAAAGGTTTTCCATTATATAGAAGAAGTGTTCTTGTATGGAGGCTACTAATTGAATTTATATAGAGTGGTTGGAATTTTTATTTCAATACATTGAAGATGGAATGTGTGGAAACAATAACAGTGTACCTATTTTTCTATAAATTCAATTCTCGATTCTTTTTGAAGTTCGAGTTTTAATATTATGGAGAAATCTATGGTTAAAATATATATATATATATATATATCACTATTGAAATTAAGTTAACTTGAGGATATTAGAAGACTAAACTGAATTTGGTTTTCATGTGTATAATTCTAGTTATTTAATTCAATTGTTACCATTATATATATTTATATAACCTGTATATTTTGGCCTCCCTAATCCATCACAAGAAGGTAAGTATCACTTGAAACAGTCCGATCTAGGATCAACTAAATGGTTCCCCAGCTCATTCAGTCACATGTCCTCTAGTGTACCTTCCCATTTCCTAGAGGTTTCCTATTATAATCAAGAGTCCAATGGTGGTATTTTGGGGAGACTATACCCATGTGACTAGATTACCAAATTTATATAAGAGATAATAAATCAAAAAATATCAAAAGAAAAATAGAAAAAAGGATGATTGGAAGAATATGAAAATAACAGATAAATTCTCCAACACCAAATATGCAACTAAGCATTCATCTTTAGATGATGCTACAAAAACTAATTATTTAAAAATAAATCAAGGGATACATACCCAGTTCATGTAAAAAATAAATAAATGACCCAATAGTTATATCAAATAGAAACATAGGCACTAAATAAATACTCTACTCCCATACTATATCCTAATTGAGAATGATGATAGTAAGGAAGCATGATCCATTATCCTGATCCTGCAATCATGAGGTATGTTCGGGTACCACAGTGTAATGGCAGCCCATATAGAGTGTGAGATATTCTCAGTATACCACCACCAATGGTGTCTAAATATAGCCATTCTATGAATATAAAAAAATAGTGTGAATATATGAAAACTAAATAAGTAAATAAATAAATCCAAACGAGTTGGCTTAGGTTCCCCAGGGACACCTATCCAACCATAACTTCTTTTTCCTAAGAGGGAACACCTCAAACCATAGTCAACCTCTACAGATATGATGTAACTAAATTGAAATATATATACATATATTTATATGTATAATTTTCCAAATATATTCATATGAGTCTATAATTGGGACATTATAAGGACTGAATACAAACATGGACCAAAACCATGCATATTTGTTTTACTTGGAAGGGATTACCTGAAAATTTTATAAACTAACATTCCATAGATCTTAAAATAATAATCATTATGGTTATTAACCAATAGAAATATTGTGAACTTACAAGGATTTATATAAAGATAATCCCAGGTATTTCACTATGAGCACAATAATTACTCATCACCATAAGAGTATTTCTAATATAATCAATAAAGAGGAATCCCAAGAATCACTCTGGCTATGGTGTAAAGGAATATCCCACTGATTCCATCCCTAGGACACCAAATAGGGGACTATTATATCTCATGGAATGGTATATAAATATTTTCCACTAATCCTATCTAACATAAACCACTAGGGGACCTAGAAAACTCATGTGTATAATATTATATATAATCATATGAGCCTATCAAAGGAATTACCAACTAGGAATTGGAGTATCTCTCAAGGCACATATGGTGTATCCCACTGAGCCCAACCCTAGGATACCATAGAGGGGACCATGTATCAATCATGGGTAATGTAATTCATTATCCCAGTGAGCTCTTCCATGGTATTCTATAAAATAAATCCAAGAATCACTCCCAGCTTAATATAAATCATGTAACCTATGATCCCATTATAGGTTTTTATTCAAGAGTAACCCATGTTTCACTCAATGCATTCATATAATCAATACCAACTAATGAGGTTTTCTAGGTAATTCCATAATAAACAACTGAAGTACCTCTCAAGGAGTAGATAGTTCATTTAATAATTTATTTTCAATTATAAAATAGGTTTTATTCATTAACATGACATCACAACTCAATTATACAAAAGAGGACCATTCCTATTAGTCATTTCAATTATAATAGTAAAGGACATGGACTTAAGCATTATATTCATCATCTTTCTCATCCAATATTTTTATCATATTTTGGATTATAGGAAACAACTAACCTCAAAGGTGGTTTTATTATAGAAATGTGGAAATAAAAAGATACATCATCATTGATAAAATTTATAAAACCCTTAGGTGAGATTCGATTTTAAACACCTTAAGTAGATAAAAAATATGTCTGGGAATTATAAATAAATGAATTTAAAATAACACATGATAAGGATAATTTTATTAACAAGATGTAGAATAGGTGATGGAATAGATGCAAATTAACCCACAAGGACAATTTGAGATGAGGAGGACAAACTAAAATAGATAAATATAAAATCCCAATGGTTAATCAATTTTTTCATTAGGTTCAACATTCTTAAATTCATATTTAATAGTCATCACATAGAAATACCTGCACGAATCATGATAGCTTAATTTATAAATTATTTACACATAATGTATATGTTATAGACTACCTAACTTGTGATTATCACACTTTAATAGTCTATTATCGAGCTTTGATTTGAGTCAATTCAAGTGAAAATGGAATATTTTATAGACACTATGAAAATTAGGTGAATAGGATTACACCAATATAATATCGATGATGCTGATAAAAAAAGGAAGCATGATGAGTCAAGATATTAAATCTTTTAAACCAATGAGGCCAATAGAATTCAATATGGACACAAAATGGAGGAGATCTCAAGATACCGAGGAGGGTGATAGGAGCACCAATCGATCCTAGGAACCCGTCTGTATGATGATAAAATAAGGGGTAGAGCCTCTATTAGACTTTTGAAAAATATATACCTACATAATTCATTCCCTGCATTTATTCCATGTCATGAAACAAATTCATGATAGGTAATATATACACATCATGAATTCCATGAGCTATTCCCAAAGGATTTAACATACTATCACATAATGTTACATTTCATGTCATGTAAATATTTGGTGACATGAATTTATAGCTAGATAATTTTTCAGCAGCCCAGTCTATACTCCCTTCCTCTAGTGTTCAAAAAACACTTGAGATACCACAAAAACATAAAACAAATTCAAAAACATATCTTAAGTTTGTTCAAAACCATATAACCACACTCTGGTTTCTGAAATTTAAGATTATCCACTTGCTAATGGAAAAAATAAAATTACATTAAAATTTTGTATGGTTCAAAAACATTGGATGTTACATCATTTTTTGGATATGTATCACCAAAATAACATTGAGAGGTATATCATATATATTTAATAGATATGTAGTTTCAATCTTATCACTAAAGGTAAACAATAGTGGTGGTATAGTGTACATCAAGATGGGCCATTTACGAGTAATCTTAGTTGGGAAAGGATAACTTCGACATTAGAGGTTAAAGGTGATAAGAAGGTGCTGGAGTAATACAAGTATAACATACAGATAAATGAGAAAATATTATAGGTAATCAAATTGCTTGAAATTGATTGATCTTATGAAGATCGATATATGAATACGATTTTAATGGGTGGTCATATAATCATGTTGGAGAATCACAATGATGTTTTTGTTGGTCGAGAGCTCGCATGTAATTTTTTTTTGATGTCACAAACCACTCAGTCCATGTATAGAAGGTCTGAACATGGGCACAATCTTCACACAAATAAATGGGGTGGTCCAAACAACTTTCCCCATTTCATGTCACCTTGCCTAATTTATAGAAGCTATGGGTTATCACTGAGCACAACATTTCATGTACACATAGGCTCACACTCTTCTACCTAGATACATACAAGCATGGTAGTCTCCCTTGAATGGTTGAGCATGCTCCCACAATTCATGGTTGAGTTAGTGTAGCTATATTTCTAGGTTAGCTAGTATTTTTTATTTACTGATTAACATTTAAATTTGGAAATTCTAAAATATGAACTATATTAATTTATTGCTTTGATCATAAGTATAAATTTATTTTGACCTTTTAATAATTTAATTATCATAATATTTAAGCAACTTATATATTTTTTATCAAATATTTAACAATAAATATAAATTACAATATTATTATTATTATCACTAAATGATAATAAAAATTTACTACGTAACAATTAGATTAAAATTATCAAATTAAACCGAGTATAATAAATACTTCAAATTGATTCATTTTTAATTTTTAATTAATAAATTATTCATATTTCATTAAATTAATATAATTATATTAAAATATATTATAACTATCTTTTATATGTTTATTTCTAACAAATATTATCTATTAAATTTATCAAATTAGTATTTTTTTATCATGGTCCTACATTACATTAAAATTTTATAATTAAATATAATCACAATTTTAATGTACTTACAATATCTCTTATATAATAATAAATATCACTTTATTATTATATTTTACAATTGTAATTAAAAATATTCTTTTCAAACTTATACATTATTCATATAATATTCTCACAAATTATATTAATATATTCATTTAAATATTTATTTCAAATATATAAATTTACATTCCAAAAGTATTATATACATATTAAATTTTATAACCCATTATGTTTATAATCATAAATAAATATTTTTCCCGAATATATTATAAATGAAAATTATATTATTATTTTATATATTTTTATCTAAAATTATTTATGTGTTTCAATTGAATTTTAAATAATAAAACATCATTAATATTTAATGTTCTAGTCAACAATAGAAGATAAATTTATTTTTTTATAATAAATTCTTATTTGAATTAATAAAAATATCTTGGGTCATTACATTATTCCCCACCCTCATAAATAAATTAAATCATCACAATTTTTGTTTATCTAAAATGAATTTTACCTTCTATTTAGGTGGGTCACAGGTATATATGTTGTTATACATTTCACTATATATATATATTAAAATAAGGTAATTTTATAGATAAAAATTATAGTAATTTGATTCATGAAATTGTTCCCATGTAAAAGAATGTATTATCAAATCTTAGATAAAAATGACATAGAAAACCCATAAGTCTCACTCATATATCACATCATCTCTAAATTTAAGTATCTCCTAAATTATGATATCCTAGAACCACAAAATAAATTTTCTGAATCTATTAAATCCTAATCTACAAGGCTATATAAACGTATTCTTAGATAATAAAACCAAAAACTTGAGACCTTCACTCCTAGATAATGTGTTAAAACAAGTTTTATATTTAAAAAATAAACAGGGAAATAAAAATTCTTATGCACACCCAGTGATCATTTTAGCTAAGGTTTTGTAGGACTATGAAATCATATAACTTATTTAGGTTATAAATATTAAACAAAATCTCACCAGATTCTGTTATTTTATATACGAAATTGAAAGGAAACACCATCAACTATTTACTCATCACAAAACGTATGAAAAAAATTTAAACATAGGGTGAGCATAGAAATTTATCAGTAGTGGATTTTAAAACCAATGGTAATATCGTTTTCATCTAAATATTACAAACCCATTTTAAAAAATACCTTCCAAATAAATTTAAATAATTTTTATATGATATATAATTTTTTCCGGATATGAATACTAGGATTTCAATAAAAATCCATAGTAAATGTACTTAAAACGTTTGAAAGGTATATCACTTTGAAATTGAAGTTTATTTTAAAATATAATAACCTTTAAAATAAAAACGTATTCCCCATTGAAATTCTTAAATATCTAATTTCAATTAAAACATATCATTATGGAATATTATGATACATAGATAATATTTAGGAAAACCATTGGCCTCATAAGGCTATTAAATATAAATTTCTTGGGGGAAGTCCCCTTGAGGATATGGGTTCACTCCCATTACTCATTATCGTAACCTATATCCATGTTCAAATGTTTTAATTAAACATTTATCAAATCCTACCATATCAATTATAAATCCATAAAAACATTTAAAAATGATTATTTATATTTAATTAAAGAAGAAAATGATTACCTATTTGATAATGTTTCAAAAAAATCCTTAGAGATCCATATTTATACAAAGAAATAGACATACAATTCATATATCACATTTATACATATTTCAAGAAAATTTTACAAATTCCATATAGGGAATTTATGTATTTTTAATGATAGTGTTTTGCATTGAAATACCTATATATATGTGGAACATCAAAAAATTTTGAATTAAATTTTATGCATAAAATGATAATTTAACCATTATAGAATCAACATGATAATTTATTCAATTAAATTATTAATAGAATGTTTTGTAAAATAAATCTATGATGATATATAAAACATTCATCACCATGATATGGGTTTTGGATAATAAATTGTGAGAGGTTTTAATGTTTAATTAATATTAAATTATTAATGAATCAACTTCATGAAAATGATTAAAAATTTTATAAAACAATTATTAAATTGTTTTTTGTAAAAAATTAAACCAAGATTTAAATTTAATATCCATTAAAAAAGTGTTTTAAAAATAAATAAATTTAATTAAAACTCTTTCTCTTTTATAAGGGTTTTGAAATGCTTAAAAAAAGATTTATAAAATAATTCTCTCATATAAAACGATTTTGTAGAAAATTAAATCATGGAAAAATAATTTTAAATAATGAAAGGGCTTGGAAACTATAAAAATAAAGGTTCAAAAAATCCTTAAAATTATAATATAGATTTTTGAAGAAAATTCCCATAACAGAAATCAAAAATAAATTATTATTTTTCAAGTATATTATTTATTTTGACAATATGTAAATGAAATAATGGAACAAGAGGGAACTATAGAATTGAGGATGTAATAAATAGGGTTTTTATTAAAAGTGTAAATAGGGATTAATTTATAATATTAGGGATAGCTGGTGGGTACTAATGTCTATGTTTTCAAATATGGATGGAATTTTTATTTGAAGGATTTGATGGGAGAAACCATGTAAAATATAACTATGTACCTATTATTTAATAAAATTCTAGACTCAATGTTTTGTGAAGTTTGTCTTTTAATCTTGTAGAGCATGTTGGGGTTTATATATATATATATATATATATCAGTATAGCAGCTTATGTAACTCGGGGACTTCAATTTTCTAAACTGAATTCATTATTCAACTACATATTACCTGATTATAAATTCAATAAATAACATTTTATATATATTTATTTAAATCAATTATTTTTTATTTTCAATGTTTCAATAGGAAGTAAAGGTGAAGCGTTTTTATTTTTGTGGCCCACATACCTACGATTGGTCTACAGTCAGTGTTTTATAGTTCAATGTTATTATGACTTTCATCAAAGGAAAATGATAGTAGTGTTACGATGTAAAATTATATGGGATGGTTTATGTAGGTTTGGGGAGGATGGGGTTATAATATGGGTTAAAATGAAATATAGAAGTTGAAAAAGGTGTATATGACAAGTGTGGGGGGGAATTATATGGTATTATAGGAGATCAAACAACTCATAAGAGAGAGATCAAAAGATTATTGATATATGTGTATGTTTTAAATTGGGTAATACTAACTTGTTTATACATCCCAAATAGATGATTGAATAGGTCAAGTGATCAAATATAATATTAGTTATTTCACTAACTTCTATATCCATGACACCGAGGTCAGAACCCAATAACAATCTTCACAAACATACATAGAGAAAGATAACCCGCTTTCCCCATTGCATGACATTGTGCATGCTTTGTAGGTGTTACGCATACTCAGTGATCATAACCTATCATGTACACAAGTTCTCGCACTCTCATTCCCCCATGAATGCTATCATGAAAGTCTTCCACACATGGTTGAGCTTAATCCCATAATGCATGGTTGATATAACCCAGATAGCTTTCAAGGTTGGAAATTTTCTTTATTTACTATGTAAATTTTAAATAATAGAATTATATGAAATAAAATATTTTTATATACTAATTTAGAATATGTATATATTTATTTAAATATTTTAAAAATGTTATCCTCATCATAATTATGTTAAATAATTATAAATATTTTCGTTAATTTTTGAAGATTAAATATTAAATTTAATTTTATTATTGTTACTATTAAAGGATTGAATCATTATAAATTATAATTAAAAAATTAAAATTTAAAATTATTACAAAGGCCTATAAGTATATAATATGCATTAATAAAGAATTTTTTAATTAATAAATTATTCATACATTATATTGTTGTTATTATTATATTTTAATAACTTATAATTATCTTTTATATGATTATTCAAATCAAAATTTTAGTTGAAAAATTTCTCAAATTAGTATTTTATTTATCATGATCTTATATTACTATTAAAATATATTATTAAATATAATAACTAATATTATTCCTTTATAACATTGCTTATACTATAATAAATATCATATCATTATTAAATTCTTGAATCACCATTAAATATATTGTTTTCAAACTTATATATTCGACATATAATTATCTCAATAACTATATGATAATATACCTTGGTATAATTACTTCAACTAGATATATTACCTATCTAAATTCTTATATCAATCTAGTAGTTTAAAAATAATACACTTTATTAAATATTATATCTTTATGATATGGTAAATAAAAATTATCAAAATTTAGTATATATTATGATCTTAAATTAATGTATTATATTTAAATTAATGGTTTGTTGCTATTAAATTTTATATAATATAAAATAATTAAAAATTAATTTTATTATAGAAACAAGAAGAACAAAAAATTAATACTAAATTCATATTTTAATTAATACTAAAATCGTTGGTCATTACATCCATGATGAAAGAACATGGACCATCGAACTGAAACTTGAACAGAAAATTGACCAGTTTTTAATCAAAAGTTCATTTTAATGAATAAATTATCAATAAACGGATAGTTTTAAATTATAATGGAATGATACATATTATTCTATACATGATTATTGTTATTAAAAGATTTATTATAAATCAGTATTTATTATACAGGAGTTATGAACAAGTATGAAGTAGTATGGGACAAGGTGATAGGGTTTATATTGAAATTTCATTTATTATCAGGATTGTGTAAAATTTAGTTGAGGGAAATTTTATAATACTTATATTTTGTAACCCATATATATTATTCTATTCTAGGTAACTCATTTACCAACATATAAAAAATGTCTTAGGGTGGGAACCATCCATGTCCTAATCTTACCATCACAATGACAGGGATTGGAACAATGTCCAAATCATTTCCCACTACCATATCACTCAAGTTAGGGTATATCATCTACACCTCATTCTATATAATGACCCAAACCCCTTTAAGAGGAAATTCACTTGCATGGACCAACCCTTCTCAAGGGATGTTCCTCTATTATTTTACAAGATTACTCATAGTTTGGACCTTCCTCTTTCACAAGTAGACTCCATCTCACCCACGATTATCCATATAAACCAATATTACTCATGTTCTAGCTAGGAATAAATATTACACTCCCCCATTGGGTTCATTGTTGATAAAAAGAACAAACAAAAAAAACACGTAATAGTAAATGTGTACCACATCCCATTGAACATGTTATATATCCCACCCCGGTATCCCCATTAACTCAGAACCAAACCCACATCAAAGTGAATATCTTCTCACCAAGTATTGAATCCAATAGGTCCTATAGACCGAGATGATCTCTACTATTAAAAATGATCTCAAAACCATCACCCATTAGTGAAAACACTACCACTAGGCTCCCTTAACCCAAACCATAAGGATCAGACCAAAAAAGTAAAATAACCATCTTGGTTGTTATCACTGATTTCATATTGTACCAACTTTTATCATTTTATTCCCTATTGTAACCTAATGAAACAACTTAAATAACTCTCATAACCCACACCTAGTTCATAAATCTAAAAAAATATGAATGAGATACTAGCCCACCACTCAAAGGAAACACATTCTTCTCCACGTTGAATCTTTGAAATGGATATATCCCACCCATACCATAAATAATGTTTTCAAGCTATCCTATGGAGTGTTATCCTAACCAGTTTTGAGATATTAACTCTCTCAACCTTCTCACTATGACTATGCTTCTCCCTCCCACCAAACTATCCCAAGGGTAAATATCCTTAGCTTCCCATGTTTCATTATGAACCTTAAGAGAAACCCATTTTCATTTTTCAACTCAACCAACATTTTATATTCTTTTAAAAAAAGTATATTAGTGAAAAAATATATTAATGTTTTATGAAGAACATATCTCGATCCTAAGATGAAAGATCAAATCATATCTCTTCTTCCCAAAGAAATAACAATCCCTATCCCACTACCAATTCTCATTCAATATGTAAATGGGTATGAAACAATATATAATCAAGCATATTAAATTCTATTATATGGACTACATACCTATATAAAAGGGTTACTATCAACAACAAGCTCAAGAAAACTTTATTAAATCCAACACATTCCTCTTCTAAGCCTGTACCACAACATGATTTTCATTATCACATTAACACCAAGAAAATTTTATTATAAAAATATATTATATATTATTTAATATAATCCAAAGAAGTATACTTACCAAAATACTCAATGGGTGTCTTTGTATCAATGAAACCTTCACCAAATGTTACCATAAGGTCTATGACGGTTCCCGAGCTCCATCTAGAGAAAAATACCAAACCACCAGTACTCGTTCAAAAAACAATTTCATATAACTTATTAAACAAATCAGGTTAGTGGTATTCCTAAAATCGAATATCTAATTATGACAAGGACTAATATTCTTGGGACCTTATTTCCCTATTTCACACAAAATACACATCATTTAGGATGATTTCCACCATGTTCCAATGTAAATATTTAATAATCCCTAACCAAATTCAACATAATATGAGTTATATTATGGGAAACCAATTACATATGAAAAAAAATTATCATACCATGGATAGGTTGTTGAAATGTGAAAAAAATCTAACTTACATGGGGGATCAAATGAAGAATATATATGGTGGATAAAAGGCCAAAATGGCTCTCATTTAACACTTTTAACCGCTAAAATTGATGGTTTGGGGTACCCATAAATTACCAGTCTTCAATTTTTAAAAACGTCACCCACACATAGATAACAATGTGGTTATGAGTACCATGTCATAGAACCTCAACAATCGGTCATTTTTTGGCTTGGCCTACCTTGTTGTGGCATTGTAGGCAGAGGGGGTAACCCCTAACATACCCATAAAAAATAAAAACATTGAGGAATTTTATTCTTCCTTGATTAGGGAATCAAGGGGGTGTGTCCAATGTGTTTCGGGATAGCCAACCATGATGGGGTAGGGTTCCCAACCCGATAGTTACCCCCTAACGACATGGCCCTTAATACTATGTAATAGGTAACCCACATATGGTAGTACCCTCCAAATATATATCCAATATACTATGAAAATGTTTCATACACCATGGAACTACCACATCTCAACAATCATAGTATCATCACGCCAACAACCATTATAGTTCATACCTGCTGTTGAAATGTCAACTTCGAGCCCACCCCAACCAGGTTACTCTACTACCAAAAACACCCAAACCACATTCTATGTCTTATTTACTATCCAAAATCATCTACAATAAATTTCCACAATCTCATATTCAGGATATGAGTGCAAAATATCAATATTACCCCACTCCAAATCAAAATTTCTAGCTTTCTCCAAAACATAATAACCACAAAATTTATGTGTTTATATAAACTCCTTGCCATATCACATATATATCCAAATATGATCATGTTGTTTTTTAAAGATCAAACATAACATAACACTATCAAGAGTTCACCCAAGAGTCATTATTTTCTACACAATAACTTTAAACACACCTATAAAATGAAACTATAAAAACTAAGCATGAAACTCAAGAGAAGATAATCAACATTCATTCTACCAACCTAAATACTGACAAAATGATTAACCATATACATATCACTTAAGACACCATGATGTCTTCGATCAATTTAATCTAAGGATTATTGTACTCCCAACCATAAGAATCATCTCATGATAGGTAATTCAATGTCACAATGCTTTCCAACCACAGAATCTCTTACTATAAACTCCCATCCAGTGGTGCAATGATGTTCTTGATGTGGTTTCACTCCAACTATTCAAAATTAATAAAAAATACCAGTTGATTAAATAATGTCAAAATTTTACAAAAATTATCATCTTTACCCACCGATGTTCTATCAGATTATCCAATCATGATTCTGTGACTGTTATAGGAATATAAAGATCATCTAAAAAGAAACATAGATGTTTGAACCCAACTCTGTGTGTAATCCCTTGGTTAGATCATCAACCACCAACTACAACCATAATACTCTCACCATATACAAAGATTCACCCTCAATTTGGATCAAACTAAAATTATGAAAACACTATCTTAAACCAAATTCCAAAAATTGAGACTCTGAATCTAGTATTCCCCATATTGAACTTGATATTAGTGGACATTTCCATAGAATTTCATCTTTATTATTTCTCGACCATCTACTAAAGAGTTATACCATAACCACGACCCTTGTAATGTCAATTTTGTTCAACTATGACCTACATAATTCCCCCAAAATAGGAATACTAGTATCATCCCCTAGATAAATTTAAACAACCAATATCCACATCCTATACTCAATCCACTACCAATGGTAATGACTAAATGTGAATGCCTTGCACCAAGTTGATACCCACCATGAAACAAAAAACACTACCTTTTCACATCCTACTAAGAATTTCATCGTTGACATTAGACAATCTAATAAAAATATGGATCACATCATCCAACATCCATGGCTACACTACACACCATATCAATTATATTACATTGTTCTGTGAGTAGTGAAATTAATGGATCCCAAAACCACCTTCACCAATTCATCTAACCCCTAAAGTAGATTATATCCCCTATTAAAGAATTAACATATTCATATCATTGACACACTACCACTACATCATTTTAATGTTTTATTTAAAACCATATAAATTCCCCATAGAACCACAAATGAATTATAACATTAATCTATATAGAAAATTCAATTGAACATTACCAACATGAAACAACCCCACACCCTATGTTTTTCCCTTAAAATTTCCTCAAATTCATACTCTTCTCTTGTAGAGACCCAAAGCCTAACGTAAATGGAAATTACATTACTTTTTCGGAATATAACATAAACACACACACAAGGACCGTAATAGTTTAGTGTCTTTGGAAACTCAGAATATAATCTTCTAATCGCGGTGAATGATCTTCAACATCTCCCATAAAGATTTTCATTTTCTTACCTAAAACCTTTTTTTATATCCTGTTGAAATGAAAACATAAAATGGTGAGCTTAAATGATCAGTAAGGGTAAACAAAAGAAATATCAATCACATCATATTCATAAGAACATAACAATTTGGAAATCTTACCCTGCAAAAGAGATCAAAATTTCATAACATGGGATAAATCATGGTAGTGAAATGTAATCACAATAATCATAACATAAAATAAGAAACTTGGTGGCATACACACATAATCATAGAGAATCATTTTTTATTAGTCAAGACACATTTCCAAGAATATCTTAGTGGACAAAGTCCATTTCTGAACCAAGTTTACTCCTCGTTTCAGTCCTGTTTCACTAAACCTGTTTAACCTGCCATTTCAGCCATGTCTATCTCATGAGATATAAAATCATTACCCAATGAATTGGAGGGAGATATAGGTCCCACCCATATCATAATGATACCATTATTATGTGTGCCACAAAATCATAAACCATACATCATAGCATAACCCATGTAATAAAAATGGGATTCTTAAACATCATGACATCATAAAACAATTCATATAAGATAATGGATTTCATAAAAATAATTCCATCACAACATAATCAAATCAATGTAATAAAAGGGATAGAAATAGAATCCTATAATATATTAGATGGAAAATAATTTTGATAAAACACTTGAACTCTATTCTTGAGGAAAATATCCTTTCTACTTCAAAAACATTTTTCCTTTCTTAACATGTCATACATTTTTAAACTAAAAGAAGTTGATTAAAAATAAACTTGAAAATGTGTAAGGGAAGATTCTTGAAAATAATGTTTTCAAAATCCATTAATGTCGTATAAGTTAAAATAAAACATTCTTCTTGTACTTTTTTCGGAAAATTTAAAAAGTACCTCGTACGAAAAACGACAAAATATTCCTTTCATATCTTTTACTAAAAACTCACCGAAGGGTAAAATTGGATTTAATCAATTGTAGGTT
Organism: Viscum album; assembly: GCA_963277665.1. Lineage (NCBI taxonomy): Eukaryota > Viridiplantae > Streptophyta > Magnoliopsida > Santalales > Viscaceae > Viscum > Viscum album. The sequence continues at coordinate 196,402,200 of OY728152.1, read as the reverse complement.
GATGGAAATAATATTACATATTGATGAAACATGGATGTGGATGACAAAATACACCCCAGTAAATACCAAAGTATACACAATCTCGGATAAAAATGAGATTGTGATATTTCTCTTACTATAGGTCCGATTTTCTTCGTAAGTGTCCGAACCTCCTCTTCTTTGAAGCGCCTCTTTGAGATCTCCTTTTAGGGCACTAAAATTGGTCTTTGAGGAAGACCAGAACCTCAAGGATTTTTCTATGGAAGTGAATAATGGAATTTGGCAGGGATTGGCCGAGCTTGAAGGCTCAAAGTGGTGTGAGGAAGAGAGGGAGGAGGTGCCCTTTAATAAGGGAGGAGAGGGGCACCTTTGGAATAACTAAAAATATTATTTTATTATAAATCCAAATTCAGTTTTAAATAGCTTCAAATTGATTTATTTCGAAGCTAAGGTAGGTATGGGTCGAAATACTCATGTCAAATAGAATTTAGACTAGTTTAGGTTTCTATTTTAACCTTATCATTTAGATTTAACATAAATTAAAATAATTTTACTTTTACCGTGTCTTCTTTTGTTCTTGTACTATAAGGTTAATAAACTTACTATAAGCAGAAAAACGAACCCCGAGTTGTTTATTATTAATATATATAACCTTATCTAAGTAATTTGGCTGATCCTTATATTTTTAGGAATAAAATAACAATTACTAATATAATATTTGTCTTAAAAACTATTTTATATCAATTTGGACACTATTTAGTAATTGATTTTTGTGAAAATCATATAAGAATTATTAGTTCTAATAAAGTTAATTAAATCAATAATAACATGTCATATTAACCTATAAAATTATTGTAATTCATAAAAAGTCTCAAATTACATTTATTTGGGTATTTATAACATCAATTATGTCAATATTTAATTAATAAGATAATAACTGCATAAAAGGGCATAAAAGGGCATATTTTATTTATAACTATTTTAACCCTTCTTTAAATAAATTAATAATAAAAGGTCCTAATCTAATCCAAGTGGGCATAAAAGGGCATATTTTATTTATAAGGTTGTTTATGGTCGAATTACACTTATCCAATAGAATTAGGACATGTGTTAGGATAATAATAATATCATTTTTACCCTTAATTACCGTATTTTCTTTTAACCGTGGTAAAAAAGTAAAAAGTTACTATTCACCAAAAATTATTTTCATCTCATTGAACCACATTTAACTTACTGACATCAACCGTGTCTCTCAAATTTTTGAAATTCCACTCACAGAAGTGGTAAAATTATGTTTTATGAAAAATTCGTTTTTTTAACTACCACTTAGTGGTTTCACTATTCATCAAAAAATGAAAGTTTCCAGAAAAATACCAAAAATTAGGCCTAAGATATATTTGATATTATGAACTAAAAAATGATGTCTATTTTACCAAATTAAAAACATATCAGTTGCACTAATTAATTTATAAATTATTTCCCATCGTCTAAACAAATAACGTGTTCTTAAAAGATAATAACTTTCAAAAGATTAACACTTGTTTATGTCTGGTTTAAATGTGAAATTACATCCAATGACCAAAATTGTATTAAATTGTAAAAATATATTCTAAATATACTTTAAAACCACTCAAATTAATAATTTATCACTATTAATTATTTCGATTAAAAAGGTTGTTTTTAATTAAAATTTAGTAATTTTCAGTATTCATCAGAAAATGAAAGTTATCCGAAAAGTACCAAAATTTCACCCTAAGCTAATTTCGATATTCCGAATCCAATAATGAAGTCCATTTTAAAAAGAAAAATTTAAAAAAATTTACAAAGTGGTTATTACTATTCGTAACGTCTAGTTTTAATAATATTTTAATAGCATATCGTTGTTTAGTGAAACTCGGTATTGCGTACTACACACGCTATCGAGGAAGGTCGCGATTATGTGTAATGAAAGGAAAGTCAAGGATGCGTGTTGTTCAAGCTCATTTTGGTGTAGCGTACAACACAAGACATTAATGAAATTAAAAAGAATATTTTTCATAAAATCTCATGGTGTTACATTCGACCCCCCTTAAAATGAATTTCGCCCTCGAAATTCGTCAGGGTTATAAATTGTTTACTACTCAAAAGTTTCATTAATAGAAACCCACATCATAAAAAGGAAAACCCAAACTTGGCTTTAAAAACTAAAGTACGAAATGTAATGGTTACCCAATTTAACTCATCAATGGGTTTCCACGTAAGAGATCATAGGTGAAAATATGGATATGGAAGAAAAATATAACCATAAAGTTATTATGGAGAGTGGTAGAGAACATGTCTATGAAATATCCAACAATCACAAAGCCATAGATTTGAGATGATCTAAGGTACCATCTGATTCATCAGATATAAGGGCACTAGAATAACATTTTTGGTTTTCGAGATCATTTCCCTAAAGTTGGTGAATTCAAATAAATACTTACATGATTTTGGTACAATTTCACTGTTGTTTGGGCTTTGAACAATTTCCACTTCATCTCTTAAAGAAATGAATTTGAATTTTTTATTCATGAAGTGTTAATAGATCATGTGATAGAATGATAGGTCCTTCCATCTGTTTCAAACAAAAGGTTAGCAAAAGTTATCAAATATACATAAGTCCATCTATGGTGAGGTTAATCGTATACGATTCCAAAAAATGAACTTATACTTCATATATCAAACCGCGTAATAAAATAATACTAGTTTCTACTAACCAGGGACTTCCTGTAGGCTAGTGGTAGGCGATAAAGGCTAGTCGCACTTCGGTTGTGCGTTCGATTCCCACAGCCTTGTCCGACGCGATGGGTTTTCTTCCGTCCTGCAGGTTGTCCTTTTTCTAAAGCTATATTACTATAACATCCCATCAATAATATTGAAAAAAGTTCTATCCTAACTTATGCCCAACATAATCCATTCCAATATTTTGGCTTATCTAAAATACTTCGGTCCAAGCTCATAGTATAAAGAAAATGATTACTTGAAATGTCACATAACAATCACGCGAATGCCATCATTTATCCCCCATATATCATATGATATATCTTTTTGGTAAAATTACAAACATGTGAATACCTTAATCATGTATTCTCTTGAAGAATGAATACCCATTAATTGAACCATAGTGAAAACATGAATGCGGTCAAAAGTTAACTCTTTCCACATACCAAAATCCAAAAATTCTATATACTCAAAACATGATATAACCTTCTCCTTATATCAGTCATGAGCTCATGAATACGGTCAAACATTTCATTTTCTCGTTTTCCTTTCATTATGCGCATATCATCTTTTTTTCCGAAAATATCTCAATCACGTTCTATGGTTACCGGTACCAGTGAAAACCACAATAGACCAATACATAAATATTCCAATATTCCACGATACTATATATAAAATTATTTTGGAATCCCATTACATAAACACTTAATCATTCCACCACATCGTTGTCATATTCAAAATCGCCAATAGTGATCGCATGTGACTTCCCTTTTTTCCTTTGCCTTAAGTGGTTGCTCATGTCGATCATCACTAACACTTGGATTAGGGAATTTATTAGCATAATGGCCCATTTCCTTGCACTTGAAGCATTGAAGTGTTGGTGGTGCGTTCTCTACAGTATTTTCTTTATTCACATCATTAGAAACCCTTTTTCCATTACATAGACACTCAGCTACTCGATGACCTTCTTTTCCACACATAAAACATTTTGTAGTCCCTTTAAGAAAATCTCCACCATGCTTCTTTCCACACTTTGAGAATAAGGAAACATTTATCTTCTTTTCACCATTATTCTGAGATTTATCCTTGTACTCCATCTTTCATTTCTTTTCAAAACTATGAGATGGATAAGTAACACCAACTTCTATTTCTACCTTGATAGCACAACGCACAATTTATTCATAGCTACTGAAGTCTCTTATAGTTAATTCCCTTCAAAGATTTGGTTTTAAGCCACTAAAGAATCGATCAACTTTACATTCAGGTTGGATGATAAATCCAGATGCATACCTTGCAAGCCTTGTAAAATTCGCTTCGTATATACCATCAGATTCATCATCCTTTTGCTTTAGTTCAAGAAACTCCTTCTCCATCTTTGTTCGAGGAATATGAGGGAAGTACTTATTTAAAAATAAGTTCTTGAACTCATCCCATTCCATGGACTCAATTTCATTTCTTGGCCTCGTATTCTTGATAAGATTCCACCATTGATTAGCATCACCTTCCAAATGATACACTGCAAAGATGACTTTATCATGCTCAAAACATTAAAGAACTGAAAATCTCTTTTCAGTAGTGCTGATCCATTGTTCAGCAACAAGTGGATCAGAAGACCCACTGAAAGAAGGTTGACGTTGCCTCATGAAGGACTGAATAGAATATTGTTCCCTTCTCTGCTCATTTGGAAGTGCAGAATGATTCATAGCTTATGTAAGTATAGCAATAAGATTTTGCACTCCATTTCCCATAACATTTGTTTGTTCAGGAGGACAATCATTTAATTATCCATTACATTGATCAACATGGTTCCTTCGGGTTCTATCCATCATCTAAAACCCAAAATGAATAGTGTGAGTGGTAAAAATCATAATAAAGGGGGAGTAACTTAAATATCTAACATATTTGGTTAAATCTAATATCTTTAACATAGTTCTAGGACTATATCCTATACGTATACTTATCCTTAGGGAAATCCCTAGACATACCTTAGAAATATCTCTAGGGATCTCACTAAAGTTCTCGCATCCTAGTTTCCAAAGGTTGACTAAACCTTTCCTCTGATACCAACTGTAGATACCCAAAGCCTGACTTACATGGACATTACATTAGTTTTGTAGAATATAACATAAACACACACACAAGGACAGTAATAGTTTGGTGTCTTTGGAAACTCGGAATATAATCTTCTAATCGTGGTGAAAGATCTTCAACATCTCCCATAAAGATCTTCATTTTTTTACCTAAAACCTTTCTTTATATCCTGGGAAAATGAAAACATAAAAGGGTGAGCTCAAAGGCTCATTAAGGGTAAAAAAAGAAATATCAATCACATCATATTCATAAGAACATAACAATTTGGAAATCTTACCCTGCAAAAGAGATCATAATTTCATAACATGGGATAAATCATGGTAGTGAAATGTAATCAAAATAATCATAACTTAAAACAAGAAACATTGTGGCATACACACATAATCATAGAGAATCATTTCTTATTAGTCAAGACACATTTCCAAGACTATCTTAGTGGACAAAGTCTATTTCTGAACCGAGTTTACTCCTCGTTTCAGTCCTATTTCACTGGACCGGTTTAACCTGTCGTTTCAGCCATGTCTATCTCATGAGATATAAAACCTTTACCCAATGCATTGGAGGGAGATATAGGTCCCACCCTTCTCAAAATGATACCATTATTATGTGTGCCACAAAATCATAAACAATACATCATAGCATAACCCATGTAATAAAAATGGGATTCTTAAACATCATGACATCATAAAACAATTCATATAAGATAAAGGATTTCATGAAAATAATTCCATCACAACATAATCAAATCAATGTAATAATAGTGATAGAAACAGAATCCTATATTATCTTATATGGAAAATAATTTTGATAAAACACTTGAACTCCATTCTTGAGGAAAATATCCTTTTTACTTCAAAAACATTTTTCCTTTCTTAACATGTCATGCAATTTTAAACTAAAAGAAGTTGATTAAAAATAAAATTGAAAACGTGTAATGGAAGCTTATTGGAAATAAGGATTTAAAAATCCATTAATGTAGTATAATTTAAAAGAAAACATACTTCTCATAGTTTTTTTTGGAAAACTTAAAAAGTACCTCGTACAAAAAACGACAAAAGATTCCTTTTATATCTTTTACTAAAAACTCACCGAAGGGTAAAATTGGATTTAAAAAATTGTAGGTGGATGGAAATAATATTACATATTGAGGAAACATTGATGTGGATGATAAAATACACCCCATTAAATACCAAAGTATAAACAATCTCAGATAAATATGAGATTGTGATATTTCCCTTACATTAGGTCTGATTTGCTTCGTAAGTGTCCCAATCTCCTCTTCTTTGAAGTGCCTCTTTGAGATCTCCTTTTAGGGCACTAAAATTGGTCTTTGAGGAAGACCAGAACCTCTAGGATGTTTCTATGGAAGTGGAGAATGGAATTTGGCAGGGGTTGGCCGAGCTTGAAGGCTCAATGTGGTGTGAGGAAGAGAGGGAGGATGTGCCCTTTTATAAGGGAGGAGAGGGGCACCTTTGGAATAACTAAAAATATTATTTTATTATAAAGCCAAATTCGGTTTTAAATAGCTCAAAATTGATTTATTTCTAAGATAAGGTAGGGATGGGTCGAAATCCACTCCTCCAATATAATTTATACAAGTTTAGGTTCCTATTTTATCCTTATCATTTAGATTTAACATTAAGTAAAATAATTTTACTTTTACCATGTCTTCTTGTGTTCTTATACTATTAGGTTAATAAACTTACTATAAGAAGCCAAAAGAACCCCAAGTTGTTTATTATTAATATATATATCTTTATCTAAGTCATTTTCCCTGACCTTAGATTTTTAGGAATAAAATAACAATTACTAATATAATATTTGTTTTAAAAACTATTTTATGTCAATTTTGACATTATTTAGTAATTGATTTTTGTGAAAATCATAACAGAATGATTAGTTAGAAAAAAGTTAATTAAATCAATAATAACATGTAATATTAACCTATAAAATTAGGGTAATTCATAAAAAGTCTCAAATTACATTTATTTGGGTATTTATAACATCAATTATGTCAATATTTCATTAATAGGATAATTACTGCATCATCTCTGTGTCATAAATAAATTATATTATTTAATGTCTAAAAATTAAAAATAAAATACCATTATGTATGAAATCTTTTTAGCTTTCTAATGAATATTTATAGTCGAATTTATATTATGTATATCCCTATATTAAAAATGATATACTTATTAAACGTTGATTTTAACTATTTTAACCCTTCTTTAAATAAATTAATAATAAAGGTCCTAATCTAATCCAAGTGGTCTTAAATGGTCTTATTTTATTTCTAAGGTTGTTTATGGTCTAATTACACTTATCCAATAGAAATAGGACACGTGTTAGGGTAGTAATAATATCTTTCTTACCCTTAATTACCCTATTTACTTTTAACCGTGGTAAAAAAAGTAAAAAGTTACTATTCACCAAAAATTATTTTCATCTCATTGAACCACATTTTATTTACTGACATCAACCGTGTCTCTCCGATTTTTGAAATTCCACCCACAAAAGCGGTAAAATTATGTTTTAGGAAAAATTCATTTTTTAACTACCACTTAGTGGTTTCACTATTCATCAAAAAATGAAAGTTTCCAGAAAAATACCAAAAATTAGGCCTAAGCTATATTTGATAATATGAACTCAAAAATGATGTCTATTTTACCAAATTAAAAACATATCAGTTGCACTAATTAATTTAAAAATTAATTCCCGTCGTCTAAACAAATAGCGTGTTCTTAAGAGATAATAACTATCAAAAGATTGACACTTGTTTTTGTCTGGTTTAAATGTGAAATTACATCCAATGACCAACATTGTATTAAATTGTAAAAATATATTCTAAATATACTATAAAACCACTAAAATTAATAATTTATCACTATTAATTATTTCGATTAAAAAGGTTGTTTTTAATTAAAATTTAGTAATTTTCACTATTCATCAGAAAATGAAAGTTATCCGAAAAGTACCAAAATTTCACCCTAAGATAATTTCGATATTCCGAATCCAAAAATGAAGTCCATTTTGAAAAAAAAAATTTAAACTTTTTTAAAAAGTGGTTATTACTATTCATAACGACTAGTTTTAATAAAATTTTAATAGCATATCGTTGTTTAGTGAAACTCGGTATTGCGTACTACACACGCTACCAAGGAAGGTCGTGATTGCATGTAATGAAAGGAAAGTCAAGGATGTGTGTTGTGAAAACTCCTTTTGGTGTAGAGTACAACACAAGACATTAATGAAATTAAAAAGAATATTTTTCATAAAATCTCGGGGTGTTACATCTCTTTAGGTAGAGTGATCCATAAAGAACTCTATCATCAGTTCTTACGCATTATCTACCTTTGTTTTTCCCAAACCAAATTCTTTCATACTCCTATACATCATTATAACACAACTAGATCATTTACTGTAATTATATAGCTATTTTTTTCATCCCTGATGTACCTTTATGTATAGGATTCAAGGTACTACTCATGAATGATTTCAATATACATATTTGTTCTTTCATATATGAAATGTAGACACTCTTCATTTCAAAGGGTGTGGTGAGAAAACTGTTTGGTTTCCTCCCTTATTTATCAACACATGAAATCCAGACTTTCAATCTTCCCTCGAGGCATCATTTCAATGTTATTTTACAAAGATACTATAGTTCATTAAAACATATTCCCAAAGAAATATAGGATTTAGTGTATTCCATTTTAGGAAAACATTCAATTATTTTGTTGGGTTATATAAGCCATGGTACCATAGACACCACCACATCAAAAGGTAATCCATGATGCTAAGGGAAAAATTAATTTTTTTGGATGTAATTAATAAATTATAAACTAATTATAAATTCTAAAAAAGGTATTTTAGGGATATTTATTTATTAATAAAATGTTTATATTTTTAATTAATTATAATGGGTTTATAATTAATTTATAAATGTATTAGAAACATTAATTATAAATTATTCCTTGAATATTAAATGTTAATATTTGAAATACCTTTTTACAAATTAATATGGAATGATTTAGGATTTATAAATAAAATGGGTAATGTGTAAATTTTTTATAAATAACATAAGTTAGTTTAGAATGTAACATAAATTATATTTTAAATTATGAATTGTTTGTAATAAATTATTTTGAATTCTTCAAAATTATTTTCTCCTTGTTTCAAATGTAATAAGATTATTTAAATGAAATGATAAAACTATAATGAATATTAATATTTATATTCATAATTTTTGGTTGATTATAATATAAGGCATAAATTAGGAAATACTTATATCTATATATATTATTTATGAGTTGTTCATAAATTTCACTCTCATGTTTAAATATTTGAGTTTTTCATTTATTTAATGGTTATTAAGTATATTATTTATAGTTATAAAACATTTAAATTATTAATCATGTACAATTTAAAATAAATGAGAAACTAAATATTCGAAATAGATCCTTACATAACATGCTAATATGAAATCCAATTAGGTCATTAATCTACCATAACATTAGTTTGTAATTGATGTTGTGAACATGGATTTAGTTGTTGAATATAATTTATACATATTAGGTTTTAGAGTTATGATGAATTGAATTATACCTTGAGTGAAGTATCCACTGGTGATGAGAATTGGTTTCATACTATATACCTTCCTATAGGATTTTTCCTTATTTATCAAAGTGAACCTTTTAGGATATCTTTCAATATAGGATAACTAGTTTGTATATTTTTATTATCACTTATGTTTAAACCCTGAGGGAATTTGATTCTAAACAAAAATACTAGAATCATGAATTAGTAAAATGTAATTACATGAGATAATATAGTTTGATTAAATATCCCTCAAATATAATGTCTCGGATTCCTTTCAGAGTTGAACTTATCACATCCTCAATCATCTAACTATGACAAAAATTATATAGTTGTGTGCCCATATATTATTGTTTTCACATAAACAATGGTATAGGTGGAAGTTTCTTATCCTTGGAAAGGTCATTCCATATCATTTTCCCTATTATTATTATTTTTTATGTATATTTGATGAATTTTTTATGAGGTACATGGGATAGGATACTATAGCAGGGTTATGTTATTTGGGGAATAGGTTGAGTTTATCCATATGATGGATTGGAAAGAGAGTTTTATACTTGGATATCCATGATTCATATATAATATTATTGGTATGATTCCCTAACAAAATAAATAAATGTTGAGAGAAGTGACATAGTGAACTCATATCTTATAAAAATACTGATATTGTAACGATAATAGATAAGATTGATTTTAAAATGGGGTTATCATTTTACTAGGTACCCATTTAATAAATTTCTATATTAAATTGTTTTAAATAATTATACTCATAAAATAAAAACATGTATTGTATATAAATATTTTCATCATTACACCATACCTTAAAAAATTTCCATGACCAGGAAAAACTACGTGGTAGAGACTTCTATGACTGTAAAAATAATTGGTGATATGATCTCAAATATAGTGAAAATTTATATATATTGGAAAATCATCTTTCTTAGAATCCAATTGGTAATGGTGTTTAACAAAAAAATTATTATATGAATGAAGAAATTATAAAAGATAAAAAATAGTGTCTTTATACTCATTCTAGTTACCAAGGAGTATAAGCTATAAAAAATGGGACACTAGATTGCTATCAAATGCTAAAATACCGAACAATATCAATTAGTAAAAAAGAAATTCATGAATGGAATAAATTTTTGAAACATATTTTAGTTGAAATATTACAAAAGAAACATTACTCTCTACCTAGTTACTAAATATTATCAGGTATTTCAACAATTTGAATTGCGTATGGTCACCCCTTTAGCTCAAATATTCCATTCAATTGAGTCTAGTGTCACTTATGAAATTGTTCATGTACATTATTGTGAATTAAAACATAAATAACCTATATGAAACTATAATTTATTATGTAAAACCCCAATATATTATCATATATTTATATTTTAAAAAATTATTTTCATTGATATATTTCGTTACATGCAATACTGAGTTTAGATAAACCAAAATATAAAAAAATATTATAATTTAATGTTGTAGTTATTCAATATACATTTTATTAGAGATATGAGTGGTAATAATTAAATTTATAAAATTATTACTCAATATTTATTAAATAAAATCATTAGTTTTGAATTTTTTAGAAATTAAAATAAATGATTTTGAATGAAAAAAGACAATTTTCTTTAAAAACAATATTTTTCATAAACACAATGTGTTTTTTTATTATTATATTAAATTTATATCTAAATATGAATTATTTTAATTAATTATATAGAAAATAAAGTCATTAAAAATATTTTATTACTCATCTAATATATTTACAAGTTAAGGAAGGATGGTAAACTTATTTTTATTCTCAAATTTTATTTTTCGAAAAAATAGTTTGGGTGTGTTTTAAGAACTTATTTCATAATGAATTTATTCCTCATAATGATATTGAATCTTTTAAGAACATTTTGTATTTATAAATAAAGAAAATAATAATTATTAATATTTTCACTTTTTTGTTTTATATGAATAGTGAAAATAGAAAAAAATTGTTACTATTTACATGGTTTAAAAAAATTTACTAGGGGATAAACCTATTAAATTAGGTATAAAATATCATAAATAACATTCTTCAATTTCGACAAAAGATGTTATTTCTACCATATATTTGTTATCTTAATTTTTTTTTCATATTTGTGACTCATGAATTGTAAGGTCCAAGGTAAATAAAGAATAAATAATTTTAATTTTTATTAATATTTATGAATTAAATATTAATTTTACTTTAAAGGGGTTTCTATGTTTGATAGTGTACCTGATACGCAACAAAGAGTTTCTTTGAAATCATACGTTGCACACTAGTAATAAAATAATATTATTTTAAATGGTAGTTAACAAGTAGCCGTTGTATTGGCGGGAATGAATGGAAATAACTAAAATATGATTATATAAGTTTTTTAAATGTTTTTACATTTATCCAATAAAGGATAAAGGCTAAAAATACGAAAAGAATTCAATTTTAGGCATATATATTCTGACATTCACTAAAGGTCGACTTATCGCCTTTTGATGGAGAACCGTCTAAAAATATAGCTTTGGTAACTCTAATACATTCTATTGGACCAAATAAAATTTTTCTTTAGAATAGGGACATCAAAATTCACATTGTGTGAATTTTTGGTATTTTTCCGACAAAGTTCATTTTTAATGTATAGTGAAAAATGTTGCATTATAATTCAAAACCTCCTTTTAATATAATTTATTTATATTATTAGATTATATTTTTAATTGGTTTTAAATTGAAATTAGAATATATTTTTACCATTTAATCCAATAGTGGTCGTTGGAATTAATTTCACTTTGAAATTGGACTTAAACTAGTGTCAATCATTTGATACTTACTGTTTCATAAAAACACGCTATTTTCTATGACAACGGGAATTAATTATTAAATTAATTAATGTAACTTATATGTTTTGAATTTTGTAAAATAGACATCATTTTTGAATTTGGAATATCAAATATAGCCTAGGGTCATGTTTTGGTATTTTTCTGAAAAACGTCAATTTTTTATGAATAGTAAAACCACTAAGTGATACTTATAAAAACTGATATTCCGTTTAAATGAAATTTTACCACCTCTATGTTTTTAATTTCAAAAATATGACATACATGGTTGTCATTAAGAAGTAAAATGTTGTTCAATGGGATTAATATAATTTTTTTGGTGAATAGTACCTTTTATGTTTTTAATAGCGATTAGAGGTAATTAGTGTAGTTTAAGGTAAAAATAATGTTTTAATAATATGTAATGATCTAGACACGTGTCCTACCCATATTGTATGTGTCATGGCCGACCAAAACAATCCAGGGGTCAATTTGGGGACCCCATAGAGCCACTTTGGTTGGAAAATGACATTAATACTTTTTTATTTAATGTTAAAATAAAAATGTCACAAACCTGAGTTGTTTAACAAAAACAATTTTTAAATGGGGTTATACAAGCCATATTTTTTACTATAAATATTCATTAGAAATATAAAAAGATTCCCTACATCATGAGTTTTTTTATAATTTTTAGACATTAAATAATTAAAATTATTTATGATACCATGATGATGCAGCGATTACCTCATTATTTAACGATTTAAAAAAAATGAAAAGATAATGTATAATATAAGCTCTACAAATGTCAAAAACCTATTGTATGGGTGTATTTCTAACTCTAATCACCTTATCCTCGAAATATATAATTTTGGGACCTTTTAAATCAGAAAATAATTTTATAATAAAGTAACCTTTTATAACTTTCCAAGAGTGCCCCTCATCTCCTCTTATAAAAGGCCCCCATCTCTACCACCTTACCCACACCTCAAAAGCCTTTGGCTCAGACAAAACCTGTCCATTTTGTCTCTACACATCCCTCTCTTACTCTTTGAAGCCTCACTTTGGGTAGAAGTCATCCCAAGGAAGCCTTTGAACTCAAATAAAAAAGTGTTACCTGTTTTAAAGGTAGTGTTTTCTCTTGTGTTCTTATGTTTTATTTTGCTTCTACAACCCCCTAAAATATTTTTACACCTTTATTTTGTAACAACAACAGTATCTTAAATATACTAGTATGTTTTTATAAGATGTATTCGAGCTACCCTTACACACACCTACATCTAATGGTTAAAGAACATATTGTTTCTGTGGATGGAAAATTTCTACCTCACAAAACGATGATTGTTCAACACTCATATAACACTTTCAAAGGTGGCCATTAATATGTTACTATATTTATATATGATATATAATATTTTTATGTTTTACTTAAGTTCTGTATTTTTCATTTATGGCATACCTTTATGGTTTCCATTATGGATAAACGCGATATCTTCATTTTATGAAGTGCAGATTTGATTCGTTAATACCATATGTGGTACGTATAAATGATAGATTGAATGATATTATATATGATACAATAATGGAATTATATTACTATTATGTATCATTATGTTTTAATTCCATTAAATATGAAATAGAAATCGAAGTAGTGTTCATACGTACGTACGGCTTACCGTCTCCATGAACGGTGAATTTCATTTCTCACCTCAAAATGTTATGTAATATTATAAATGTATGTATATACTAAATATATATGATATATATGATATATAAATCATGAGTATAACTCTGGATATAATGGATATATGAACAAATTGTAATTATAAAGAGCATATTTTTTACTCAAGTACCAATGATCGTTAAAACGACCGTTATTAACTTAAATAATTACATAGTGTTCATGACATGGTAATAAGTTATATAAAAGGAATAATGAACTTGAAAAATGTTCTTAAGCAAGTAGAAATTAACTCAAGTTTATTATTCAGGACATTAAAGAACGATCGAGTCAAGTTAGACCTGAGGTATGGGACTTCGTCTCAATCTCCTTTCATTGAGGCATATAGTGTTTAATACACAACATTATTTTATACGGTGTATAAACCCCTTTGAAATTTACATTTATTCGAAAGGAATATTTTTTATACGAAGTGTTTTACTAAACGACAAAAGGAATGTTTTTTTGTCGTATGTATGTGGCGACAACGACTGCTCCACTGCCGTGACCATTCATTGAGTTTCGGCTTCCTCTACAAGCTATAACTTTTTAAAAAAAATGAAAAAATAAATACCATGTTTTACTTTTCATTTATTTTGGTATTGAAAATGGTTTTCATAATGTGTTTATTATATCAATGTGTTGTATTGATATCTTTTGATTGAAATGTGGAAATTTTATGTTTCCATTATGCATGTTTTATGTGATACAATTATGTTGTGGTTCTTGGAAATTATTATGAAGACGGGTGGTTTCATGATAAACTAAGGGAAAGTGGGCCCGATATAGCTCCCCAATGCATTGGGTAACGTGAAGGAGTTAAACGTTAAGGTTTCTCTGAAGAGAATTAGGGAATATACTGTGATGGGTATTCCAAACGTAACTAAGAGGGTTACTCCCTACGCAAGAATGTTATGAATGCCTCAAGTTACCTTTATGTATTATGATTTCTATGATTTATTCATGATTTGATGAGGTATGTTAATGTGCTTATGTTTTATGGGTAAAGTATGATTTCATTTTTATGTATATATGTACTCATGTATCCTTTCCATATCTTTATATCCTTTATTGAGCTTTTTATGCTCATTCCATGTTTTTGAAATGTTTTTCACAGGTAAAGGGAAAGGTACATGATATGATGATAGTGTCAAGGAAGTGTTAAGAAAGAATCCATGTTTTATTTTAAATATGTTTCCGTTGATGGGAAAAATGAATACTATCTTTTATGTAACCACTTTGTTTAAATGTGGAATGTAATGCATGTTTTATCATATAATTATCTAAAACTCTAAACCTGAAAATATCCTCAATGTGTATTCATGAAGTAACTCATGATTAAGTGATGTTTAAGGCTGGGACCTTATAGTTGGTTTCAGAGGTCGGTTTAGATTACATTTGGAGTTAGAATTCTATTAAATGATTATCCAAAAATATTTTTTTATGGTCAAATTGAAATGATATAGCATTTGACGATTACCATGTTGCTTCATTTAAGAAATATTTGTTCAGAATGGTTTTCCGTAGAGGAAACAGGTAAGTAGTGCTAAGAAGGAATACAGAAGGAAATAACCTTCCAAATCAGCATCCTAAGATGGTAGGAATTGGAACTGAATAGTTTTTTGCATTAATGGCGTAGTTGACTCAAACGATAAATGGTGCTAGTATCCATGCACGAGATCAGCCAGATCAACCGCAGAGGAACATGTCAGTGGAGGAACATTTCATGAGGAAACATCCACCATCATTCAGAGGATCGTCTGACCCTGTGCTAGCTAAAGGGTGGATTAAAGCACTGGAGAAGATTTTCGATGTCATGGGGTGTTCAGACAATCAAAAGTTTAGTCTTGCTATTTACCATTTGGAGGGTAAAGCATATCAGTGGTGGTCGATGGTTAAAAATATCAGGGACGCTGATGAGATTGATGCTCTCGACTAGGATGAATTCAAAGGTATGTTTCTTGAGGAGTATTTTCCTAAGGTTGTTCGACATAGGATGGAAAAACAATTCATGGAATTGATGTAAGAGGAAGACTCAGTGGCTGCCTATGAATAGAGGTTCACTCGATTGGAAAGGTATGCTCAAAATTTTATCCGAGACCTTGATAGTAAAATCAATCATTTTTACTCAGTATTAAAGACAAAATATCGAAGGGCATTGGCTTCTCGTGAGTTCAAAAGTTATGAAAATCTTGTTCGATGTGCTGAGAAGGTGGAAATGGAGTTTGCCGATGACCAAGTGTTTTATAAAAACCACCATAAGAAGAGACCGAGGTGGCAGGAGAAAGGAAAGAATTCTTCAAAAAGGTCTGATGGTAAGAAAACTAAGTTTCCAGTTTGTGATAAATGTGGTAAAAGGCATGCTGGGGAATGTCTTCTGAATTCTGGAAAGTGCTACTGATGCGATAATATGGTACATAAGGCACGTTATTGCACTGAAAAAGAAAAGGGCGATGGTAATACCAAATTTGATTTACAGTAAAAGAAATATTTTAAGTGCAATGAGATGGGTCACTATGCAAACGAGTGTCCGACAAAGAGCTCGAGTGATGGGAAGCAGTTAGAATACAAGCAAAAAAGGGTGGTGAAATCCTTTGCAACTACTTCACCAGATGTTGGGCCATCAAATGATGTGGTATCGGGTACTTTGTTTTTTCAGATTATGCCAGTGTGTTGTTTGATTCGTGGTCTACACATTCTTTCATCTATGAAAGCTTTTCTAGTAAAATGGGAAAACCATCTCATGAAATGACTCTTGAACTTTTGGTAAAAACACCTGGGGGAAATGTTGAGGCAAAAATAATTTATAAGAATCTTCATATCCTTATCTGTGGAAAGAACCTACTTGCAAACCTTATTGTTTTAATTCTATTTTAGTTTGATGTTATCCTAGGTATGGATTGGCTCTCTATTTACTATACTAAGATTGGTTGTAGAGCTAAAGAAGTTTCTTTTCAGAAAGAATTTCAGTTTGTGTACCAGAATGAACCCTTACTGTTGATAACATATCAAGAGGATGAGAAACTTGTAAAAGATGGAAATGAATGTTACCTTGAAGACATTGTTGAAAACAAGGGAACTATTCAGATTAATGATGTGCCAGTGGTAAATGAGTATCCTGATGTTTTTCCTGATGAGTTGCCTGGAATAATTCTAGATCGGGAAGTTGAGTTTACTATAGACATAGTTCCTGATGCTAATCCAATTTCAAAACCCCATTATCAAATGGCTCAAATTTAACTTTTAGAGTTGAAGGAGCAATTGCAAGATTTATTAGAGAAAGGTTTCATTTGACCTAGCACATCACCATGGGGTGCTCCTGTTTTATTTGTTAAAAAGAAAGATGGTTCTATGAGACTTTTAATTGATTATAGAGCCTTGAATAACATCACTGTTAAGAACAAATATCCTTTGCCTCTAATCGATGATTTGTTTGTTCAGCTCCAGGGAGCTCTGTATTTTTCAAAGATTGACCTGAGATCGGGGTACTATCAGTTGAAGGTAAAGGAACCATATATTTCGAAGACCTCATTTTGTACAAGATATGGCCATTATGAATTTGTAGTAAAGCCTTTTGGGATAACCAATTCACCTGCTGTATTCATGGACTTAATGAATAGAATTTTCCATGAGTTGTTGGATAAATTTGTGGTTGTGTTCATTGATGATATTTTGGTGCTTTCTAAAAGTAAAGAGGAGAATTAAAGACATTTAAGGTTTATTTTGAAAACCTTAAAAGAAATGAAATTGTATGGGAAATTCAGATAGTGTGAGTTTTGGTTGCAACAAATTTCTTTCCATGGTCATATTTTTTCTAAAGATGGGATAACTATTGATCCTGCAAAAACAAAGGTTGTGGAAGAATGGCCAAGACCCACAAATGTAACTGAGATTCGTAGCTTCCTTGGTTTGGCAGGCTATTACTAAAGGTTTATTAGAAATTTTTCATGGTTATATAGAACAATGACTAAGCTATGTCGGAAGGGTGTTAAGTTTATCTGGAAAAATGAATGTGATGATTGTTTTCAGGAACTGAAAAGATAATTGGTGAATGATCTAGTTTTGGCACTACCTTCCAGGAATGGGGAGTTTGTTACCTACAGTGATGCTTCATTGAAAGGACTTGGTTGCATCTTAATGCGGAATGATCAGGTAATTACTTATGCTTCACGACAGTTGAAAACTCATGAGGTAAATTACCCTACACATGATTTGGAATTAGCTACTGTTATTTTCGCTTTAAAAATTTGGAGGCCTCATTTGTATGGAGTAAAGTGTGAAATATATACCGATCAGAAAAGTTTAATGTATATATTCACTCAAAAAGAATTCAACATGAGACAGAAGAGATGGCTAGAATTAATCAAGGATTATGATTGTACAATTCATTACCATCCGGGAAAGCAAATAAAGCGGCTGATGCTTTGAGTCGAAAAAGTAATGCTTCATTAGCAATGTTGCGTTTGGAAGGTGATCCTTTGGTTGAGGATTTGATGAACATTGGAATAGAAGTTGTTGGTTCATGATGTGATTCTGTTTTGTTTCAGGTATCAGTGAAATCTTCTCTATCAGACAGAATTAATCAAGCACAAAAGCAAGACTGCGAGTTGCAGAAAAAGGTAGAGCTGCTTCAGAAGGGTAAGTTGCCTAAATTCAACATTGATAATGATTTTGTTTTGAGATTTGGGAAGAGATTGTGTGTGTCGTGTGATTCACAGTTGAAGAGAGATTTGTTATGTGATGCTCATAGTTCTCCGTTTTCAGTTCATCCTGGCAGTACTAAGATGTATAGAGATCTTCGGGAGTATTACTGGTGGGATGGAATGAGATGGGATATTGATTATTTTACTATGAAGTGTTTTACTTGTCAACAGGTTAAAGTAGAGTGGAAGTTACCGAATGGGATGCTTCAGCCTTTACCAGTGCCAGAGTGGAAATGGGAGAACATATCCATTGACTTCGTTGTGGGATTTCCGAAAACACCTCGAAGTAATAATGCAATCTGGGTTAATGTTGATCTCTTGACTAAATCTACTCATTTCCTTTCCATACGAGATAATTTTTCCATAGATCAACCTTCCCGTTTGTATCATAAAGAGATAGTCAGGTTACATGGAGTTACTCTCTCCATTGTATCTGACTGTTATCCGAGGTTTACTTCTAACTTTTGGAAAGGCATTCAGAAGTCGTTGGGTACTGAATTTAATTTTAGTATAGCTTTTCATCCTCAATCAGATGGGAAGTCAGAACGAACAATTCAGACATTGGAGGATATGCTACATGCTTGTTCGATGGATTATCAGAGAAGTTGGGACCAACATCTTTCTTTGGTTGAGTTTTCTTATAATAACAGTTTTCATTCCAGTATACAGATGGAACAATTTGAGGCATTATATGGGAAGCGGTGTCGAACTACAGCTTTCTGGGATGATGTTGGTGAAAGGAAGTTGATGGGACCAGAATCGGTAGAAGAGATGGAAGAAAAAGCTTAGTTGATTCAGAAACACATTAGAACAGCTCAGAGCAGGCAGAAGAGTTATGCAGATAACCGGAGGAAGGATCTATCTTTCGAGGTATTTGATCATGTCTTTCTCAATGTTTCTCCATGGAAAAGTGTGATGTGGTTTGGTAAGGAAGGAAAGCTAAGTCCAAGGTTCATTGGACCATATGAAATTCTGGAGAAAGTTGGATCAGTTTCATACCGAGTGGCTTTACCTCCATGTTTATCTTAGGTACACAATGTTTTTCATGTTCCGATGTTGAAAAAGTATATGCCATATCCATCTCATTTTTTGAGCCCAGAGGTAGTTCAGTTGGAAGAGAATCTCTCTTATGAATAACAAACAGTCCAGATACTTGATCATAGAGAGAAAGTGTTACAAAATAAGGTAATTCACCAGGTAAAGGTTTTATGGAAAAACCATATGGTTGAAGAGGCAACATGAGAATCTGAAAATGCAATGAGGGATAAATACCCCCACTTATTTTGATAAGTGAATAAAAATTGTGAGGACGCAATTCCCAAAATGGGGGAAGGATGTAACATCCCATCTAAATAAAGAATAAAGCATTTTCATTTTTATTAATATTTATGAATTAAATATTAATTTTTCTTTAAATGGGTTTCTATGTTCGATAGCGTACCCGATACGCAACAAAGTGTTTCTTTGAAATCTTACATTGACCACTAGTAAAAAAATAATATTATTTTAAATGGTAGTTAACACATAATCGTTGTATTGGAGGGAATGAATGGAAATAACTAAAATATGATTATATATGTTTGTTAAATGTTTTTACATTTATCCAATAAAGGATAAAGGCTTACAATATGAAAAGAATTCAATTTTAGGCATATATACTCTAACATTCACTAAAGGTCGACTTATTGCCTTTTGATGGAGAACCGTCTATAAATATAGTTTTGGTAACTCTTATACATTCTATTGGACAAAATAAAATTCTTCTTTAGAATAGGGACATCAAAATTTACTTTGTGTGAATTTTTGGTATTTTTCGGATAAAGTTCATTTTTTAATGAATAGTGAAAAATGTTGTATTTAAATTCAAAACCTCTTTTTAATCTAATTTATTTATATTCTTAGATTATATTTTTAATTGGTTTTAAAGTGAAATTAGAATATATTTTTACCATTTAATCCCATAGTGGTCATTGGATTTAATTTCACTTTGAGATTGGACTTAAACTACTATCAATCTTTTGATACTTACTGTTTCATAAAAACACGCTATTTTCTCTGACAGTGGGAATTAATTATTGAATTAATTAATGTAACTTATATGTTATGAATTTTTTAAAATAGACATCATTTTTGAATTCATAATATCAAATATAGCTTAGGGTGATGTTTTGGTATTTTTCTGAAAAACATCAATTTTTGATGAATAGTGAAACCACTAAGTGGTACTTATAAAAACTAATTTTCCGTTAAAATGAAATTTTACCACCTATATGTTTTTAATTTAAAAAATCTGGCATACATGGTTTTCATTAAGAATTAAAATGTGGTTCAATGGGATTAAAATAATTTTTTGGTGAATAGTATCTTTTACGTTTTTAATCACGATTAGAGGTAAATAGTGTAGTTTAAGGTAAAAATAATGTTTTAATAATATGAAATGACCTAGAAACATGTCCTACCCTTATTGTATATGTCATGGCCGACCAAGAAAATACACGGGTCAACTTGGGGAACCCATGGAGCCACTTTTTAAGGAAAATGACATTAATACCTTTTTATTTAAAGTTAAAATAAAAATGTCACAAACATGAGTTATTTTACTAAAAAAATTTAAATGCGGTTATACAAGTCATATTTTTTACAATAAATATTCATTAGAAATATAGAAATATTTCCTACATTAGTATATTTATTTTATAATTTTTATACAGTAGACAAATTAAATTATTTATGATACCATAATGATGCAGCGATTACCTCATTATTTAACAATTTTTTAAAAAAATGAAAAGATAATGTAAAATATAAGACCTAAACATGTCAAAAACCCATTGTATGGGTGGATTTCGAACTCTTATCACCTTATCCTCGAAATATATAATTTTTGGACCTTTTAAAGACGAAAATCATTTTATAATAAAGTAACCTTTTAAAACTTTCCAAGAGTGCCCCTCCTCTCCTCTTATAAAATGCCCCTACCTCTACCACCTTACCCAAACCTCTCAAGCCTTTGGATTGGAAAAACACTATCCATTTTTTCTCTCCATATCCCTATCTTTCTCATTGAAGCCTCATTTTTGGCAGAAGTCATCCCAAGGAAGCCTTTGAGCTCAAATCAAAAAGAGTTATCCGTTTTAATGGTAGTGTTTTCTCTTGTGTTCTTATGATTTATTTTGCTTCTCGAACCCACTAAAATCTATATATTCCTTTATTTTGTAACAAAAACAGTATATTAAAAATACTATTATGTTTTTATAAGAAGTATTCGAGCTACGCTTACACACACCTACATCTAATGGTTATAGAACATATTGTTTTGTGGATGGAGAATTTCTGCCTCACGAAACGATGATCGTTCATCACTCATATAACACCTTCAAAGGTGTCCATTAAGATGTCACTATATTTATATATGATATATAATATGTTTATGTTTTACTTAAGCTTCTGTATTTTTCATTTATGGCATAACATTATGGTTTCCTTTATGGGTAAATGCGATATCTTCATTTTAGGAAGTGCGGACTACCGCCCCCTCAAAATGATTTGATTCGTTAATATCATATGTGGTACATATAAAGGATAGATTGAATGATATTATATATGATAAAATACTGGAATTATTATACTATTATGTATCATTATGTTTTAATTCCATTAAATTTGAAATATAAATGGAATTATCGTTCATGCGTACGTACGGCTTACTGTCCCCATGAATGGTGGATTTCATTTCTTACCTCTAAATGTTATGTAATATTATAAATGCATGTATATACTGGATATATATGATATATATGATATATAAATCATGAGTATAACTCTGGATATAATGGATACATGAACAAATTGTAATTATAAAGAGAATTATTTTGACTCGAGTACCAATGATTGTTAAAATGACAGTTATTAACTTAAATAATTACATAGTGTTCATGACATGGTAATAAGTGATATAAAAGGAATAATGAACTTGAAAAAGGTTCTTAAGAATGTATAAATTAACTCAAGTTTATTATTTAGGACATTAAAGAACGATCGATTCAAGTCAGACCCGAGGTATGGGACATCGTCTCAATCTCCTTTCATTGAGGCATATTTTGTTTTGTACACAACTTTCTTTTATATGGTGTATAAACCCATTTGACTTTTACTTTTATTAAAAAGGAATCTTTTTTATACGATCGTTTTACTAAACGACAAAAGGAATGTTTTTTTTCGTACGTATTCAGTGGCAACGACAGCTCCGTCGTCGTGACCATTCTTTGAGTTTCGGCATCCTCTACAAGACATAACTTTTTTTTAAAAAAATGAAAAAAATAAATACCATGTTTTACTTTTCATTTATTTTGGTATTGAAAATGGTTTTCATAATGTTTTTATTATATCAATGTGTTGTATTGATATCTTCTGATCGAAATGTTGAAATTTTATGTTTCCTTTATGCATGTTTTATGTGATACGATTATGTTGTGGTTCTTGGGAATTACTATGAAGATGGGTGGTTCCGTGATAAACTAAGGGAGGGTGAGCCAGATATAGCTCTCCAATGCATTGGGTAACACGAAGGAGTTAAAAGTTAAGTTTTCTACGAAGAGAATTAGGTAATATACAATGATGGGTATTCCAAACGTAACCAAGAGGGTTACTCCATATGTAAGAATGTTATTAATGCCTCAAGTTACCTTTATGTCTTATGATTTCTATGATTTATTCATGATTTTATGAGGTATTTTAAAGTGCTATTGTTTTATGGGTAAAGTATGATTTCATTCTTATGTACATATGTACTCATATTTCCTTTCCATATTTTTATATCATTTACTAAGCTTTTTATGCTCATCCCAAGTATTTGAAATGTTTATCACAGGTCAAGGGAAAGGTACATGATATGATGATAGTGTCAAATATGTGTCAAGAAAGAATACATGTTTTTTTAAATATGTTTCCATTGATGGTAAAAATGAATACTATCTTTTATGTAACCACTTTGTTTAAATGTGGAATGTAATGCATGTTTTATGATCTAATTCTATAAAACTCTAAACCTGAAAATATCCTCAACGTGTATTCTAGAAGTAACTCAAGATCTAGTGATGTTTAAGGCTAGGGCCTTATATGAATTGAGTATTATATTATTATATTTTAATCTAATGAAATTTTCGAAGTGTTTCCTCACCACCATTAAAAAAGTACAACACCACTCTTTTCATAATAAAACTTAACGATCATTATATATCTTTTAATATGTACACTAATACATTCATAAAATCCCTCCACATATTATATAGGTCCTTGTTTGATCATAATTCATTCCTTTAAAATATTTAGGTGTAAAATAAAGGATGCTTCTAAACAAAGAGGTACAACTCTTAATCGAGTACATTTAGTTTTATTTCTTCTTCCACATTCAATAATCATATTGTATCCATAATTACATTATGAAAATATTATCATAATTATAATGATATTTTATTATGATTTCTCAACTTTTTTCCAGATCCATTATTGAAAAAGGGTTATTAAAGTATCACTTATGAATACGTGTAGACTATAGCCTCCATGTGGCAATATTATTGATTTTCCATTACCATATTTAATGGTTGTTTTATTTTATGGATTTAATATTTATATATGATATTTATGTAATAATTTCACTTGTATTATTATAATATATTTTTTACCTTTTTACCTTTCCAACTGTTTGAAAACTGTGACTTCATTCATATGTATGTTTGGACTACCACCTCTACGAAGTGATGTAATTCATTTTTCATTCACACTTTTCTTGGATGGTAACAATGATACATTTAATGAATATATATATATATATATATATATTATAATAATTATTATGTAATTTTTAACTATTATCTATCTTCCTTCCAATCCAACCATTGAAAAGTGGAAAAATCACTCATACGTATGTAAGGACTACCGTCATCTTGAGGTGTTGTAATTCATTTTTGGTTACTGATTTATATGACAAATTATAAAATTTTTCATGATGAATTAATGTGATAGAGATATCATAATTAATAATTTGGGGATGATGAAATCATGAATAATTAGGAAGTACTGAAACCCTCAAACTGTACCATGCGTGGAAAACGGAGATGTTTTCAACTAAATGTTCATTTGAATGATGAAATTAAATAAAATGATAATGTGAGATTTAATAGACTATTAAATTTTATGATATTTATTAATATGGTTATAAAATATATTATTAGGAATGTATATTTTCTATATAGAATATTTAATTATGTACGATGCAAGACGAGGCATGAAGGGGTTTTTATTACAATCTCACTTATTTTTGGGATTTTCTCTCAAAAATTTAACTTGTTTTAAATTATTTGGATCTTATCCTGTATACATAATATACTTTCTCATAATTTTTTCAAATATAGTGTTTCTAGGTATTAGTAAAATTTCCCTTCCATTTTTTTTGAAAACTATAATGAAATGTTTTTTATGAATTTTGGACATTATTACCTCATTGGCCGATGACTTTTTTTGATGTCCATAATCTGAAAATTTTATTTATTAAAGTTTTCTCCAACATATAATTGTATCTTAAAAAAATTATTTAACTATCTTGGAATTTATATACCAATTATTAAACTGTAACCGTTATTAAAGTTTTCTACGTAATTTTTTGTTTCACGTTTTTCAAAAGTGTGAAGGAAATTGTTTCTTTTAATGTATAAGATAAGACAATATTATACCAATTTCATGACAATTATTTTCATTGAAGAATCATTAAAATGTATCCTTATTTATTTTAAAATAAAAATATTTTCTCAATATTCTAGTATTTTTTAGTAAAAATGTTATTAATATAAAATGATATTTTTCAAATGATTTCAAATAAATGTTTGAATGGCCATTTAATGTTATTTTCAAAAAATTCAATATCATTACGACTATTTTTTCTTCACTAGGGATATGATATTTAGATAAAATAAACATTATCTATCAATATGTATTTTGATTATGATTTAATTTTTATTCTATGATATATATTTTATTATAATGGATTAATTATATTAACATGACATATTTATCAAGATCATTTCTTTTACACACTTTATGTTGTGATGAAATGATTGAATTTTTATTAAACCTATTTATTTTCCAAATATTCATGCTATATTAAAATGATATAATTTTTATGAAACACAGTTCATTTCCCTAGGTTATTCTATGATGAATGTATATAATTTTTATGAAACCCATTTACTATCAATGGGTTTTGATGTAATGAATTGATAAATGTTCAATTTTTTTTATCGTGATCATATATTTGGATTTTGTTTATGTGATGGGTGCACCTGATATAGATCATGATGATGTGTGGGTTTTTAAATGCCCCCAACAAATTGGGAATGATAAAGGTGTTAAGAAAAACTTATTAGATAACCTAATAAGGACCCAAATGTTTTTAAATGAAATTCCCTTTGGAATGAATAAATTATTTTTTAAGTAATATAGTTATATAAAATGAAAGCACTAAATTGTATTTTTTGTACTATTTTAAAATAAAAACAGTCCTATATAAAAGACAATTAGGCATCATTTCCATAGATTATATAGTTGTTGTCTGGTAATTATTATGATTTATATATATTAAGGGTTCTGATAAATTCTAAATGACACATATAAGAGAAGATATATCCCTGAACAATATGATCATATACTAGGAATCCCATTTATTAAATCTTCCATGAGATGTGGAATTATATGGATTTTCCATTAACCATGACCAAGTAGATATTCAATAACTAAACCTCAATTGAAACTATTTATGGAATAATATCAATATTATCGAGATCACAACCAAAATAATATACATCAAACTACCCAAATAAAGCACAATAGTCACACACCTTACCCTTTGGAAGTATGTCGTTGAAATAAGGGGTTATGTATCTAGACAATTCTAATATTAATTTGTATAATTATTTAATGAAATAATGATTATATTTTTAGCTTTTTATTATTACATCAAAAATTATTTTATAATGAGTTTGATAAAAATTATATTTTATTATGATGCGACAAAAAATATTTAGATTTGGGAAATATATAATTGACTCCCAAATTTTCAATAATTATGGAATTTTTTTATAATATATTTTTATTGAAAAATATTTATTTAAATTTAAATGATAATATAATTTCATGATGTCTAATGTATTTTTTATAAGGTCCAAAAATTGGTTAATATTGTAAAAATTAGTATTTTTATATCAATAATGATTTTTAATTTAAAAATAAAATTATCATATTTAAGAAATTATTTTTATAAAATTAATTCCATTTTTGAAATAATTCTGTTGAAATTCGACGGTGATTATTTTTTCCAAATTTATAGAGACATCTAAATTTTTGGGTGAAAATAGAAGAAACATTATTTATATTTATCCTTGTGAATCTAAAATGATATTTTATCAGGATTTTATAAAAAATAACATTAATTTATAATCTATGTTGTTTTAAGTATAAATCATTTATCACCTCTCATTATATCATTTACTTAAGCTGTTATAATGTTGAATTAACTGATTCTCTCAAATTCATTTTAATTTCATGTACACTCACTATATTAATCTATTTTTTCATATTTTCTAGTTGAAATTTGTTTTTATTAATATCTTTATTTTCCTTATGATAACCAAGTAATGATATACCTCTTTCAGTCTAATTAACCCATTTTATAAATAATTATATATATTGTTATGCTGCTAAAATAATCTCATGAATTTCTGTTAATAACTATTATATTTTAAATACTCATCCAAATTTCATCTCATAAGTACTCACCAAGATGGGCCAACCCTTACTTCATTGTAGAATTCAATGTATGTTACCGACATTGTGCAATCATGGGATTTAAAGTTATGAAATATGTTCAAATATTGTATGATATATGTTTCACGAAAATGTATATACATGATATGAATGTGATGGGTGGGTATAGAATTATATATCCCTACAATTATTCGGGTAATATTTTTATCTCTTAAAATTCTATGTATGGTGAATGAGAGTTTATTTAATGCATATTAGGTAATGTTTCATTAGAGGTTATCCATGAATTATTCTTATGAGGTCATGTTTTATGTTGTTTCTACATTCCTTTGTTTTTATATGTTATCATGTTATATCATTCTTAAATGATCATGTTTATGATTATCACCCATTTTCACCTTTATATACCTCTTGAAATACATGTATTAATTTCATATTACTAATATTTTATTAATTCCTTTGGAGATTTATAGTACACTCATTTCTTATATACGTCCCCATATTATCCCTTTTAGTTTTAGAATAGTGATATAATTTTCAGTCTTTGATACGAAGTTTTGAATAATATAATTTTATCATAATTTCTAGTTAATTTTTTGGGTACTTAATTACTCAAACACACTAAGCCTCTCAATCATTCATGTTTGTATTATGTGATTATTTATGTAATAAACCAAGAATTAATGTGTATTTGGAATATGGTCTCTTATATTCACTATCAAAGGAAGGTCCAGTTGTTGTGGGGATTATTATATAAGAAACATAATGATATATTTATAGATAAGACTAAAACATAGATAAACATATGTTGTTTATGGTAAAGTATTGGTTATGTTGTTTTAAAAAATAGAATTTCATTCTAGATATTAGAAGTGTATGTGGATCTACACAATTGTTCATAGAGGTAATAAGACCAAAAAATACACATTGAGAATCAGCACGATCATCACCTAGTGTGTGGGAAAGAGGTATTAGTTCACACCCGGTTTGACACTCCCTTGGGATATGCTTTAGAAAATTCACAGGCACTTTGTGAACCTTTTTTATGGGAACAAAAATAAATATAAAATTTTCTTTTAGGAAATATAATATGGATAAAATATAATCAAAATAATAAATTCAAATTTTATAATGTTTCAAATTTATGATTTAACCTTTAAATATTCATATGTTTTCCTTTTATGTGTTTAAAACATTTAAAATTTTCATCCCAATAATTTTTTTTGAATTAAATTATTAGTACCAGTATAAAATATTAAACAGTTATTTTGTCATCAATTTATAAACAACAAATGTACTAAGTGACTATGTTTTTATTCCATATTTAATATCACATATGACAATATAATTACTCAAACACCACCTCAAAACATATAAGTTTATTTATTGATGGAGTAGGAAAACTGGATAATTATTTCATTCCATGTATATAACTCATACCCTATCAAACAAGTTGGGAATTATTTCCTAGGAAACTGTATGAAACTAACCTTATAGGAATTCAATTGAATTTATAGGTATGTATTGGTTCTCCTTGTACAGATCCAACATGATTTTCTAAGAGAACGAAATCAACCACAGTATAAAAAATCAGCATATTCTATATTGCTGAAATGAGGAGGATGAATTTATATTTTTATAATCATCCAAAGCAAAGATATTAATACCTTATGATATAGTGTGTCTTTATCAAATTATTTAGACAAATTAAGACAACATCCTTGTTTAGATTCTCATTGTTATAAAATATTATTATCTTTTCCTGAAGAAATTATTGGCCTTCTTGAAATCTATGTGGTTGAGTTATCAATCATTCTTATACAAATTTATTTTCAATTTACAATAATCTATGTTGAATGGACAATATTGAACTTATAGAGATCAAATAGAGGCTAAAATAGAATCTAGATAAATGGTTTATAATACTAAGTTCATCAATATGGGGTATGAAGGTCCTCTTGGTCAAGAGGAATGATGGGACAATGTGCCTCTCTATGGATTTTCATGATCTAATAAAGATCACAATAAAGAACATGTATCCCCAATTATGGAATAATGAAAATTTATATTAGATACATGGATCCTAGTACTTATATAAGGAAGATCATCTATCATTATATAATAATATAATAGTTTGGAATGATGATATGCTGATGATATATTTTCATACATGGAATGGGAAATATGTGTTCATAGTGAGTTAATTTGGACTCACTAATTCCATATAAATATTAAATGTAATTAATGAATATAGACACTAGCGATTGCCTCATGAAATTTGTAGTCTTTATAGATGATATTATTATATACCCAACAAGTGTGAAGAAGAATGTGGAAAACTTGAATGTCTTTTAGGTTACCTTTTTAATTGAATAAATAAATGAGAAGGAAAGTAAATGAAAATTTTAGATGTGAAAATTAGCATTCATGGGAAATTGTTTCACTAGGAAAGTAATGTCTATATAGCCTTCAAAAACATATCCAATTAATGGATACCCTGAAATACATATTTGATAGAGATAAATAGTTCTATAGGGATTTCTAGTTTCTATAATTTATTTATGAGAAAGTTCTAATTATTATAAAGTTAACAAAAAAACTAAATCTCACAGGAGAGAAGTTTTTCTGGACTAATGAGTGAAAGGGGAGATTTAATGTGTTAAAGAAGAGTATAACCACTAAAAATGTTTTCATATTACACATTATTAGGGAAGTATTTTTTATCAATAGTGATGTATCCAAAAATTTATTAGGTTGTTTGCACATGCATGATTACTAAGTGATAGACTATGCCTCCCTATAATTAGTGATCCATGAGTTGAACAACCTGATTCATGATCTAGAGTTAGAAGCAGCGATCCTTGAATTGTTGATTTGGAATCATTTTCTTTATGGGGAGATGCATGATATATATACAAAAGAAGGTATAAAATATATATTCGCATAAAATGAGCTCAATATTCACCAATAAATGTGGCTAGATATGATAAATGATTATGAATTTCCACTCCATTACCATCCAGGGGAGGGGAACAAAATGCTATATACACTGAGTTAAAATGATCTTGAACCCATTTCCATGATGAGGATTGAAAGCGATCTATTAGTATTTCAATTTGAATCATGGGAATATGATTAAAAAATAAATCTCCACCCCAAAAAATTCAAATAACTACCCAACCATCCATTCTATATAAAATAAAGGATTATAAATAAATAATGATTAGCTACAAAAAAATGTTTAAAATATTCAAGATTTCAACCTTGATAGATTTAGTTCTATATAATTTCTAACCCAAACATGTATCACATCTATCAAAGAAATAAAAATATAATTTTTTGATATTGTTCATAGCTCAGGATCCTCTATTCATCTAGGAATAACTAAGACTTATAGATATCTAATGTATAAATTATTATGGTTTATTATGAAGAAAGTGATTTTTTAATTTCCATCTTCATGACTGTCGTGACAAAAAGTCAAGGATAAATGAGAGGAGTCTAATGATATGATACAACCATTTCTAATACTAGTATTAATATGGGAACACATAAAAAAATCATAATAAGACACCCCATGACATCTAAAGGCAATAATTCCTATTGGGTAGTTTCTCATCACCTTATAATGTTAGTGTATGTAATTTATATTAAGTATTATTTATCTCTTTACCAACTCTCCATGATATAAAAAGGAGATGTTGTAAGGCTAAATGGACTACCAATCATCATAAAAAAATTGATATATGTGTTTATGTTGATTCTCTAAATAGAAATTCATGAAGAACTAAATACATAGCTATGTTTTTGTACTTCTTACTTCCCTCAAATGGATGGTTATCCTAAGATAACCATTCAATCTCTATAGGACTTTATGCAAATATATTCAATCTGTTTCCAAGGATATTGGGACATGAATCTCCCTTCAATGTAGTTATCATATAATAATAGTTTTTATTTTATAAGTCAAATGGTTCATTATCAGGATTAGTTTGGGAAGGGGTTTTGGACTCCAACATATTGAGACTATAGGGAAGGGAGGAAGATTATGAGACACGATCATATCCAATAGATGATATAGAAGGATCAAACCACTCAACATAATATTAAATCCAAACAATTCCAATAGAAAATGATTGCAGACAATCATCAATGATACCTCAGGTTTGAGGTTATCATGGGAGAATGTCATGAGGTTTGGGTAGAATGGAAAGCTTATTCGAAGACAGATCATCCCCTTCTAGATCCTTGATCACTACAGAGTAGTGTCCTATCAACTAGAACTCATACATAACCAGTATATATTATATGATTTGTTCAATGTTTACCTATTGTGGAAGTACATACTAGACCACACACAAGTAATAAATATAGAGGTAGTAACCATGGAGAATGATTGTTTATATAAGGATCTTCCAGTGAATACATTAGATTGTTGGGAAAATATTTTAAAAACCAAGCTAACTCACCTGGTCAAAGTATTATAGAAGAACCAATAGATTGATAAAGCAACATGGGAACTAGGTGAGGTGATGAAACAAAAGTACCGTTACAAATTTTAGTGAATGAAATGATTTTTTTGGAAATATTTTTTATGTGGGGGAGAATGTAATGACATTAACATTTAAAAATTAAATTCACCTTTGAATGAAAAAAATTCCAAATAAAATAATATATTTATAGAAAACACATTCACTACTATGGTTAGATTTGTCTATTATAAAATACATTATTTCATATTTAAAAGACCATTAAGTATCATATTCATTGATAATATTTTTTTTGTATGGTAATTGTTAATATCATTTTATATTAAGGGTTATGATAATGTTTAATTGAAAAAGATAGAATAATCGATGGCCATGAACAATGGAATCATACCACATGGATCCCATTTATAAGAGCTTATAAGAGAGATGGAATCGTAATGATTTACCACTGACTAGTCCAAATATAATATTCAATAACTAATTATAAAAAAAATCATTAATGGGAGAGTTTCAAGAATATCAATATCTCTACACAATTATTGTTTTGAAACCACCTTAATAAATAACCATCATTGCAAACATGAACCTAAGGTTGTATAATTGTTTGATAAAATGATATGTATCTAAACCCTACTAATATGATTTTTCATTTTTCATTTTTTAATTAAATAATGATTATATTTATCTTATTTTATTATGAATTTATAAATGATAATATTATGTGTTTGATAAAAATTTTATTTTAATAAGAAAAAATAAAAGTTTTATTTTTGGAAAGTATATACACTCTTTATCTTTTAAATAAATTTTGAAATAAATTTTATTTTATTAAAAAATTCTTGTTAAATTATATTTATTTAAATATAAATTATAATTCAATTTAATAAATTCCAATGAATTTATTATAATCGTAAAAAAATTGATAGTATCATAAAAAGAAGATTTTTTTGTAATTATGTATGTTTTATTTAAAAGTGTGAATTACCATATTTAGGAAATAATTTTTATAAAATTAATATTATATTCAAAATCATCATGTCAAAATATTCCAATGGTTTTTTTTCTTATTTTTCTGGTACCCTAGAATTTTTGGGTAAAAATTTAATAACGAATAAATATATAATCTATATTATCACATTATAATAGCTCAAAAGTGATCCAATAAGTTCTACAAGAAGTATCCACAACCAAAATCATGTAAAAAATTTAAAATATTATATTTTTAAAGTTATTTGATTCATTTTATAATTTCTTAATGAATCCACCATGACCTATATTACATTTTGTTTTCTCGAAATCAATTCTCTATGAACATGAATCCCTTTCACATCACCAATGGTATTATTTTAAACAAAATTCCCCTTAACATAGAAAATATTGAAAATAGTATCTATTTTATAGGAACCATGGTCAAAAACCATGTTATTTTTTTTATTTTTATTATTTTATCATAAAGAGTCCAAACCTGATGTTTAGATATTAATAATGAATTTTACACTTTTTGGATATAAATACAAATAAATAATATCATTCTTCTTCACTCAAACCCATTGAATATAAATTTAATCCCTTTATCTCTCTATGAATCCATACCAAGGTGTTCACTATATCTTAATAAGATTCTCTCATGATTTTAGAAGACCCCTTTAAATGTAAGGTACCTCTCTCTATTCTTCTTCATTCAGAAACAGTGGTTGTATTTATCCTTCTGAATCTAAGTTTATTATATTTTCAAAATTTTATAAATATTAATTTAAAATAAAATTTATTTTCTAATTGTGATAGATCTTTTATCCCCTCTCATTTTAACATTTTCCAAAACTCGTACGATGTCTATGTAAGGGATACCCTACTCTTCCTTTTTTTGAAGGCTTTCACTGCATTTAATATTTTAAAAATTGTTATTTATGTAATGTGTTTTTACACACCTCATTACAATTTTTATGATTACCGAGTAATGAGAGATAAATTTTCACGATCATTAAACCCTTTTATGAATCATTATGTACAACTGTTATACTGCTAAAATATTCTCGTGATATTCCAAGCCAAACTTTTTCATTGTGAATACCGATCACCATTACCACTTAATGATATTCACCATGATACACCTATAATTTTTATATTTTTGACTACTATGTATGTAATCCACATTCCTTAATAATGGGATTAAATTTCAAGAATTTGTTTCTTATGTTGTATGATCTATGAGTCTCACAAATTCATATACATGATAGAAATATGATGGGTGGTTCTAAAATTATATATCCCTCCAATGCTGTGGTAAATGTTTTTTTTTCTCATGAGATTTCATGTATGGTGAATAATATGTTATCCCAACAACACATTTTTATGTTTCCATGGCAGTTATACTTTACTAATTCTTATTATGTCACTATTTAATTTCTTTAACTAATAATATATTGTCTTAATATCATCATCATATATCATGATTAGATGTTCAATTTTATGATCTTCACCCCTTTTATGTAACCATGATATTCTTCTTTACTCAAATAGCGTACTTTCATCGTCTGATTCTTTGATTATTCCCTTATATGTGGTTATATCTCACCCCTTTCCTATATATGTACCAATTATATCTAGTGTAATTTTAGAAGAGTGATAGAATGTTAATGGAATTTAATGATTTTTAAATATTTTAATTATATCCATGTATCATGAAAATGTTCTATATACCAAATTATCCATTGAAAGATGGATTCTCGATATTGTTTTCTCTAATATTTATATCATTGTGTATTAAACCAGGAATTATGGTTTATTAATGATATAGGTTTTTATAGATAGACTTATTAAACATTGAATAGCTAATAGTGCTAATAGAATATAAAGAGATAATGAAGTTAACAAGATTAAAGCTAATGATACTAGAATAATGTAAATAACTAGGTTGGAATTTCTATTATGCTAATTTTCTATAATGATATACGTGTCTATGAACTATGAAAAAGTAATTTTAATTATATTCTTATGTATATGTTAACAACTAATGTCTTATTCTTATGATATGTTCTGATGGCTCACCATTCATAATTGATGATTTCACACTCTTAATTATTTTGTTTTATGACTGAAAAAACATTATGGTATGATTCATTGTTAAATAACATTGAATGATTGGGTTTTACTTTTTATATTATGATTAAATTCGCATACCCTAATTCTTGTGCTGAATTATGATCATTCATTGATATATCCTATGTTTACCCTTAATAAGAATATGATGTGACACTTTATTGTGATTCTTTCATCCCATGATTATGGTGAATGGAAATAAATGTCATATAAGGGTTCTATATGAGAAGATATTTATATGATTCCATTAAGATAATTCAAAACATAATATGATTATGTTACTATAATTCAAAGTCACTAAACATTTTTGGTTATTGGGTGCGTATAATTTTATATTTATTGAATATTATTCTAAAATAACGAAATAATATTTTATTTTATTCATAGGTTTCTATAGTTGGGTTCAGAGATGGGAATATTTTTAATAGATTAATATTAGAGAACATTATTTAATCCCCCATGGATAATCCATTGTCTAATAATACATTCTATATTTTGGTATTGAATCGAGAATGGTTTTCCAAAAAAATAATACTTGTAAAAATATTGACAAGTTCATGTGTATATGTAACAGATTCATATATGAGATACAACTCTTAGAAGTGTCAATTTGGTATTTACTTGATCATTAGTGATGCATGATTAATGTGAATAATACTGTACACCATACTATACACACGCTATGGACATTCAAGGGTTCATTCAAAATTTCATTTAAAACTATTATGAATGATTTGAATAGATGGTGACCATCAATAACAATGGACAACACCAAGGGTTGATAGATTGAATATAAGGTATCATTATTTATACATCTCATTAATTTTTATTCATTATTAATTGATTAGTAACTATGATTATAGTTTCATATGATAGGTTTTTTTACATTTATTCAATAGGTTTATCAAGTATGAATTTTTTGAACAGTGAATGTGGTGGAAAATGCAAAGAAAATATTCAATGGAAACCAAATGAAATGGGATGAGGGAGGAGAAATCATGAAACTATTCTCAAATAACTCTATTATAGTATAAAAATTAACATGAATCATGATGAACATCCAAATAGCCAATGTAACAACTCACTATTGTGTCTTTTATGTATAAATGTATACCTTCATTAAATATTTCCAATAATCTACATATTTCTAAAAGATTTATCATTAGTATATAAATTATACACTCTATTATTTATTGATTAAAATATGAGAAGGTTATTTTGTTTATGTACCATTTAGATAGTGAAGTAGATCCGTGGTAGAACCTTATCAACAATATGCAATAAGTGGAGGAAAATTACTCTATGAAATTGAAGATTTTATTATTATAGTTTTTAATAATTATTTTAAATGGACACATCACAAAAAAATAGGGGGGAAACACATGGAAATAAAGAAGAAAAATGATGAATCCATTAGTACTAATGAAGAAAATTTACAAAGACTTTTAAGATGTGCATCCGGTTTTGTAATTTTCGTAGAAATAAAAATATATTTATTCTTTAGTTTCAACATAATATGTCTCCCAATGTAATTTCTAATAATATCACTTTATATATATAACGAAATTTATTGGTGTTCTCTCATGAAGACAAAGGGAAATTGTAAAGTATTAATGTTATCTTGTTTTAGGTATTAAAAAGGGAAAGATGATATTTTCAAGAAAATATTATAATAATAACTATATAGGAACTAAATTTAAACATCTTTCATGTAAAAAGTGTTCAAGTAAATATATAAGAAATATCTTTATTTGATCCTGTACATTTTTTTTCTTGTTGAGATAAAAGACACTATAAAAAATAATGTTGAAGTGATGTGAAGAATCCAATCAATGAAGGGAATAGTGAAAAAGCTCAACTTAATGTTCAAACCACACACCAATATGATTATTAAAAGGATTATATCCATTATGAAAATTATTGTAAAAATATTAGCGTTAATAAAAATAGTTTGTGTTGTTTACCATTGAATCGAAGAGACAAATGGATTGTTCATGCAATAACAAATATTAGAGTGGCTCAAAAGAACTACGTAGATAAATCTCACATACCATCCACTCTAAAAGATAAATTGTATTATTTTATTTTCGATCAATATAATCTTTTATATTTGAATGATTTTATAAATATTCCAGGTTAACAACATAATTATTATATATTGAGTTAGTAGTAAAAACACCAAATGGAATTATAATTTCATAACATGTATATATATCCTCTATAAAAGAATTTTCTGAGAATGTAATTCCAAAAAATCAAGTTATTCTACCTCTTATTTAATTTTATTTGATTTTTCACATGGATTATATCTCTCAAAACCTATCCAATATCAAATATAGAGTAAGTAAATTCACATTTGATAATATAAATCAATTTATCTTCATTTTCATTATGAAGATGCATATATATTTACAATGATAGTTACATCCATTTAATATTTCTTACTACATACTCACGAAGGTTATTTTTCTCATATGTTATGTGAGATACTCAATATTATAGATATAATAGTATTTAATGATCGTATTAATGTATTTCCAGAAGGCTTCATAGTGATACCCTAAATCATTAAGTGGAGTTTTCAGTAAAACTAATTAATAGTGATAAAACTATTTCAAAGAATCTAAATAGAGTTTCTCTAATTGAGTTATATAAATTAGATAATATATTATAGGAGAATATTGATAAGGTATTTATTAAACCTAGTGATTTTCTATGGGGTGCACATGTTCATTTTTTTATAAACAAATATGGTTGAATGAATATTTTTATTGATTATTGAGAAAATTAAAATATCACTATCAATAAAAATTATCCACTACCCTGTATTGATGCTTAATTTAATCAATTTTGAGAAGCTTAATATTTTTGAAATACTATACTTAGATATGGATATATTCAATTGATATTAAATATGGATGATTTACACAAGGCTTCCTTCCATACGAGGAATGGTAATTATAAATTTATAGTGATTCCATTTATTTTAACCAATTTTGTTGATCCTATAATGTATTTAATAAATATTTTCTTTAGAGATTAACATGATCATTTTTAGTAGGATTTATAGAAGATATTCTTATAAATTCAAAGGGTATATAAGAGAATGAAGAATATTTGATAATTGTGATAAAGACAATGGGGAAGGAGAAGTTGTAATCTAAATTGACTAAGTGTAAATTTTAGCTATTAAAATATTCATTCAGTGTTATATGATCTCGTGTAATGGTATTCCAATAGATCTATCATCAAAAGAAGTTATTATCCAATTGTATAGAA
Organism: Viscum album; assembly: GCA_963277665.1. Lineage (NCBI taxonomy): Eukaryota > Viridiplantae > Streptophyta > Magnoliopsida > Santalales > Viscaceae > Viscum > Viscum album. The sequence goes on along the minus strand of OY728152.1, from coordinate 196,363,864 downwards.
AAACCACTGTAACTATGATCTGTAACACTCATGGATAGAATGTATTTTACCAATTCATTGTTATATATTTATCATGGAAATCTAATCCAATAATCATGTTTACTTGGAATGTTGAAAATTTCATTTGTTTATATGAATATGGTGATAATTTGAAGGAGAGAAATATAATTTTAGAAAATTCAATTTTACCACCACTACCTTGCAATGGGGAAGGTTTTATGATCTATAGTGATACATTGAATAATGTAATGGGTTGAATCATTGTGTTGAATGATATGTTGACAGAATATTAAAATTTCTAATAGAAAATATGTGAGAAAAATTAAATAGCTTTTTATTATGAATTGGAATTGAAAAACAATTGTAAAAGATGTGGAGGTATTACAGTTATGGTGAAAAGTGTGACATATAAACGAACAAAAAAATATTGAAGTATATATTTACACAGAATGTGTTTAATTTGTGATATGGAATATTGATGCTTTTGATCAAGAAATATAATTTATTTTAATATTAGTACTTGTGAAAACAGAACACGGTGTTCCACACTCTGATTTAGAAGTACCGTGCTTATTTTTCCCTGATGGGGATTGATAGAGATGAAAAATTTATTAATTTGTAGAATGTGCACTATGAAATCATGATAAAATGTGACAGATCATATCATTCATAATTGAATTTTCAACCATTCATCCATGTGGGGAATAGGAATGTATCGAATAATGATATGGAATAATAGAATATAGTGAAAAATATGCATGTTTTCAACCAAAATTGTGATATAATGATAAGGTTCTAGAATATAGTATGTCACTAGTCAAAAATTTATCTGAATAATGATTTGATGGTTGAATCTCATTGTTCATCATTATCTATAAATACATAATGTATGAAGATTTACATATTTCCAAAAATAGTTATTCTGGAAAGATTACATGAAATGAGATATTGTACGTTATGTATCTCATTGAATGGTATGTGAGTATGTTATGGATAAGATAATAATCTCTTACAGCATGTTACAATCATTTCATTTATCTGAATAGACATCAGAAAACATTACATTGTATTTCATCATCAGAACCCCCAAAACACCTTAATGTAATAATGTTATTTAGGTTTTAGTGGATCTACATACATAAAAATTTCATTCTATTGATATCATATAAGTCCTCTTGATCAAATTTATAGGATATACATTATTGATGTGATAAGGTTTCATTCATTATCACATTTAATTATATCGGAATAGGATATGAGGTTTCCCATGAATTTCATGAGAATTTATTAGAATATTATAGATATATAGTTGATCTTCAGTTCTATGTTGCATCTATAGAATTATTTTAATTCTAAGAGGACATTCAAATACTATAAGACATGTTGATAGATCACTCTACGTATTTCAACGGTGGTAGGTACCAATACCTTAAATTGGATGAATTTTCATACAATGATAGAATTTAATTGAGAAAAAAATCTATTCTTATAAAGCCATATATTGATGGGTGTTCATAACATTAATTAGGTAATATTAAGTTTGATAGTGAAATCTACTAGAACCTGATCAAGAAGAGGTAATAGTGGAGAGATCCCAGGATATTAAACATCACATCTAGGATTCTTAGCATTCACAGAAAAGATAGGTTGACAATTGTCGATGAGATAATTATTTTGATGTTAGTGACATGGTATTCTAATTAGTATCACATTGGATTTAGGTTTTGATAATAAATAAAATGGATAATTATGAAAAAAAATATCACCCACTTTAAAATTCTTGATCACATCAATAATGTTTCTTATCCCTTTGTACTTATATAAAATCTCTCTCAAGTTCACAATGTGTTTAATGTATATCTCATGAGGATATATATACGTGATCCTTCATATGTACTGAACTAAGAGGACATAGAATTAGAGGATCATGTCTAATATATTGAAAAATTGGAGGAGAATATATATCAATGGTTTAAATTTTTTTGAAACAACACCAGTCACCTGGTCAATATTATGTCGTGGAACAATAAACTTGATAAAAGCATAGTGGGATCCTGAAAATGTGATGAGGGGGAAGAATCCTCAGTTTTTTGTATCATAGTAACAAAATTTTATTTTAAAACTTTTTATAAGTGAAATATAATTCAACACATTAAAATTTTGTGATATGTTTCCCTTTAAATAAATTTTTATTCATTTGATATCTCTATTTACATGAAACATAAAGTTGAGACGAACCATAAAATAGTGTTAAAAATAATAATATTTAATGAGAAATTTATTACCTAGAAAATTTATTAGTGGATACAAATAATAGTAGATATATTAAGAAAGAGTATTATTTAAATATTTATAAAATTAATTTATTAGTTTTAAAAGATTTATAAATTATAATAAATTCATTTCAATATAGAAAAAGATGATTTTCTAAAAAAATGTTGTTACACAAAGCAATCTTTTTTTAATAAATAAAATTATTTTCTATTTTTTAATTATTTCAATTGAATTTAAAGGTAATATAGTTGATCATGAATTTTAAAATTCATAAAATAACTTTTACATTGAAAGGAATGAAGGTAAACTCAATTATATACTGGAAAATTAATTCTTCTAAAAATAGTTTTTCACATTTATTATAAAATAAGTTTTTTCAACATTCATAAATTGAATCGTAGAAAATGGTTTCCATATTTGGATCCACAAAAATTTATATTATTTGTTAATCTTAACTTAATTATATTTAATAATTAGGATTACAAAAATAAAAAAATTGTTATCATGGTTAACATTTAAATGGGTTCACCGAGGGTTTTACCAAATAGATAAGGTTTAGAATATCACATAACACTAGATTTAATTTTATTGGATCTTTTTTGGACTATAAACTCTTGTATTTGAATCTATGTAATCTTGGATCAACTTCAATTTAGAAAGAAATTTTTATATTTCAATATAAAAATGTCAAGTTCACCCTCTTTCACCCATATAAACGAAAACAAAATATTCACTATTTATCACACTTAATGAGCCTTATATCTCATAAAATACCAATAAAAATATCTAGCTAACATCCCTCCCCACTCCCTATAGGTCCTACTATTATTTGAGTATCATCCAACGAAGTCATAAGGTGTAATCCAAACAAGGATTATCAATGAAGAGGGTACAACTCTTTAACAATTACATTCAATTTTATTTATTATTCCACCTTATCTAAACATTTTATATAAATAATATTATAGTGAATCCAATAAAATAAATATATTTATATATTTTAACGAATATTTCACAAACATTTCCACCTATTTTCCTTCAAATGTGAAATGAAAGCGTTGTGCATGCATACATGTGGACCACCACCTCCACATAGTGATATGATTTATTTTCCATAACCATTTTCACGGATGGATATTATAATAGATTCATTTAATTTATATGATATTAATGAAATAATTATACTTATATAATTATAATATATTTTTTCATCATAATTTTCCATCCATTGGAAAATGATAACATCGTGCATGTGTACGTATGGACTACCACCTCTATGGAGCGATGTGACTCATTTTTCATTTCCAAATTAAATGATAGGTAATAAAGACATATTTAATAATATTTATGATATATATAATTTATAATGATTCTATAACATTGAATTATTATTAATTTTTTTATATCTATATACCAATAAAAACGTCACTCTTAGGTACATATGGATAATTGTTTCCATGATGAGATGTATTTTATTTTACCTCACCACATTACATGAATTGTTTTAAAAATGTTTAAAATAAAAAAATATGATTAATATTTATTAATTTTTAATCTATAGATTAAAAAAATGAAAATGGTGAATGTACTGAAACCATCAAAAATATAAAATGAATGGAAAATGCACTGATTTTCGCCAGAATATAAATTTTATTGATGGAATAAGTAATAAAAGGATAATAAGAAAATATAATGGAATGATGCATAGTAATATATCTATTTATATGGTTCATCAATTTATTTAAAATAAATATATATATTTTGAACATTTATTGTTAATGTTTGTGAAGAACTATGGGACTTGAGTTAAGGATTTTATGTTATAATCTCATTTATTTTTGGGGTTGTCTAAAATAAATTCACGTTTAGTGAAATTATATGGTTATTTTCCATTAATCGCCATATATTATATTATCTTCTACTTTAATATGAAGTTTCTATATATTAATAATATTTTACTCTATTTGGTATACCAAAATATCAAGAAAAGTTTTTAAAGAAAACTTGACATTATTTCCACTTTGCACTGCAGACTTTTTATTCCATGTATATAATAATTATATTTTTTTAAGAAATTAAATAAATAATTATTAAAGTTTTAAAAAAGGTAAATTTCACTAAATTTTTCTATATTTAAAATGATTTATAAATTATTATTCCTTAATTTTTTCATAACAATTTTTTTCCATTTTCAAGAGTTTGAAATGAATGTCTTCTTTTATCATATATGATAAGAACCAATTTTCACACTATCATAAACATTTTTATATTTGAAGATTAATTTACATATTTACTTGGTTACATTTAAATAAAATGATTTTCCCAATTTTTAATGAATTTTTAGTATAACTTACATTTGAAGAAAAGGTAATTTACCCCATGTTTTAAAATAACAGTTTGAATTACTTTTCAAAGATATTTTAAAATATAAATATATCCTTAATAGATTTTTATGCTCCATTGGGGATACAATACAATAAAGTCATACACTTTATTTCTATAGATGGTTTGTGATGATTATTTTTGGTTTATTATATGAATTTTCTGTATCTTCTATTAGTTAAATACATTGGATAAAAATATTATAGAAACATGTTTACATTATAAGGGTTATATTATTTTATAATGATGGAGTTTTAATGAAACCCATTTCTTTTCCACGGGTAATTATTTGATGAAACGGTGGAATGTTTATGAAACCTTTTTCTTTCTCGCGGGTTATGATATGTTGATTAGATGGAACTTCTATGAAATATTTTTTCCTTTACATGTGTTCTTATATGATAAATTGGTGAATATTTTATGAGGTTGAGGAACTCATATGTATGAATTATTATTATGTAGTGTGTGAAACTGATATAGATCACGACCAATGGTGGATATATTATTGAACTTTAATATATTAGGTAATGATGATTACATTAATAAAATCATTATAAAATATATAATTAATATATATATAAAATATTATGGAGTTAAATAAATGTAATATAGTCCTAAGAAATTGTTGTAAATTATTGGGTAGGGATTTTCATTTGGGTAAATTTTCTAGAATGATTTTCCTTAGAGCGAACCTTTACTAAAGAATTGAAGTTATATGTTTATGTGTACTAAAAATACTTCTCCATTACGATAATGATTTTCAATCATGGTTTATGACTAATTTAATGATTCCACACTCTTACATCCAATGTATTTTGTGTAAGTGAAAAATATTCAATTATTCATAATTAAATATCATCGAATGGTTATGAATTACTTTCTTATGTTATGATCATGTTATTATTCATTTTTTATTTTTCTCACATGGTATCATTGATTGTTATCTCCTATGGTTACCCTTGTAGATAATTTTATGTCACCCTATATTATATTTTGTTCCACTCTTTGTAATAAGGAATAGTATTAAGTAAAAAATATATATGAACATGACTATATGAGTAAACAATTATGGAATATGTTTAAGATCATTCATCAAATAATATTGTTATTAATATTATCATAATAGAAACTAAAATCTTTTTGTTTTGGAGTTTTAATAAATTCTAAATGTGTTTAATATTCATCTAATATGATGGAATATTTTTGATTATTTTTATTGGGTCACCTTAAATATCTTAAAAAACTGTGGATTGTTTAGAATTATAGGGTAAACACTACCTTAAGTATCATAAAAATGGTAAAAATTGATAAAGATCAATATTTTCCTCAATAGGGGAAGAATAGTGGTTGTGGAGTGTCCAAAATACAATTCAAGCTAGAGAAATCGAATTCAAAACAATGTTTTCATTACCAAAATGTTTTCAATTGTAGAATAAATTTCATAGTTTATAAGAAAGCTTATAATAATCCTATTTGATAGATCAAAAATGGTATAAATGTTATATAATTCAATTCCATTATTTATAATGATTTGTGATTTCAATTGTATAACGTAAAAATGTTGTAAATGTATATGAGGTCAATATGGTAAAAAAGATTGAAGATCAAAGCCTACTGTTTATACATATAACAGATAAATGTTTTTGTTTCATTAGATAATTTAACACTTTATTTTTAGTTTAATATTCTAGAATATGTGTATCTTTCTCATTTTCCCTAGAATAGATTAGGTAAATAATAATTTTTTTAATAAAATCGTGTGAGATATACAGTATAGATATTTTTATATTCATTAAAATCTATTACATTCTTAAAGGGGGACTAAAAACTGTATAATGCTATATAGTAAATTCATCATATTTTTATATATTAATATTTTATTGTAATATGTTCGAAATATAGTTAAGATTAACCAATATTATACAAAAGTTTATCATTAATGAACAAGGAATGTGTTGTATAATTTTTTATACTCTATAGACTTTATTAGTGGTTAAAAGGTAATACCAGAAGAAGAAAATATAGTTTATGGGTTAAAAAAATTTTATTTAAGATCTCAATCAAGGTAATAGATATAATGGGTTTTTAGGAAAGATGAATAAAAATCATATACGATTGGATTATTAAAAATAACTAAATGATTATAGGAAACTCATTGGGAGGTATATATCAATTATATATGTTATATAAATTAATTCATCAATTTTGAGAGGAATATGATACCGAATGAATATTTTAATAGTGTTGTAAATATATAGGAGTTTAAAATCAATTGAGAACTGATTAATCTTTTAATTTAAATTCATAGGGTATGTATATACAATTTGAATGTAATTAAATAAAAAAAACTTATATAAATATAACTAAATATTAGGCATCTTATTTTCCTTTCTTTTATATGATATGTTTAGTGGCTCAACAATAGAGAGATGTTGTAAAAATATTAAATGATTGATTTAATACACATCATTTATGAATAATCAGATTCTATATCATACATGAAAATAAGATAAGGGTAAAAGTTTTTAACAGAAAATTTTGTTAAAAAATGCAGTAATTTTATTACATAACCCATTAATGGAAATTTTTAAAGAAACATATTATTTTCAATAAAAAATTCATCCAACCCATAGAATACCATATATTATATTTATACAATAGTTTATTTGTTAAATATTACTACTAAGATAAAATATTGGTAATTTTATAAGAAAAAAGTGTTTAGGTATATTGGTAGAATATAATAAATGAATATGGTAACTATGAATCTAGTTGAGGTATGTTTGGACTATGAGAAGTTCAAATTAATAAATAAATTCATTAAAGCAATCTAAGATTATATTTTTTTGCAGTAAATATCCTAATGAGTTTTTTATACATGATGGAATATATAATTTTAAAAAGTAAGATCCAGTTATCATAAATAATTGATCACCATTGTTTCCTATAGTATTATATGGGTCAAAATAGAAAATACATCACCCTTGAAATCCAGAACATGTTTATGGCATGATGGTAATGAAGAAGTTATGAGTTGTATTATTTTCTCTAATAGAATAAATTATAAATTATCATAAAATGGATTTGGATAATCAAGTAAATTCATTATCTAAAATTTAATTTATTTACATTTGATGGAAACAATTAATGGTAATAGTTCCAATGATGATAATGATGCACTTAGAAAGAGTTAAAAGTAAAAACAAGAAGTTAACATCATAAAAATTGATCTCTTGAAGTTAGATGATTTATTACATTCAAATATTTGAACTATTGTGAATATCATTACTAAATAACACTACTATTCAAACTATCTTACATTATAAGTGTTTCTTAATTAAGAGTTAGTGGTATTTTTTTTATCAAATATTCATATAGATATGCGGATGAAATTATATGTGATGTATTGTGTCAATAAACCAGAAAATGTGAAGTGTACAGTTTGGATGGTCATTCAGTATTCCATATATGATATGATATATGGAATATTTTTTGGTTTCATTAAATATTGACACATTTTTTATAAATATTCTAACATGTTTTTCAAAAATATTTAAAAAGAATCATATTTTATGTAAAAACCATTTTATTATTCATTCATTTTTTATTCATATAAGAATATATAAATATTAATTTAAGGAATTATAATGATAAATAACATCTCTATGTAAAACATTGGATGATACCCATTCAATATTCTCCATAAAATTTTATATATTTTGAAAAAATATTATTTAAACATTAATTTGAGTCTTGTTTTGAAATAAATAATATACTCATGATGCATAAAAAAAATAATATGATTCTTTTTCTTCATTGAATAACCTACTAATTTTATCACATTAAGTGTTATAAATATTCCATTCTAACAACAATGGTTTATGGATCCAAATTGATTCCGAAAAACATATAGTTTTTGAGATATCTATCATGAAAACCATCATATATTGATAACCTAGAAACACAGTTCAACATGTTAACTTATATAAAAATGGGGTATTTGGTATGCTTCTAGATATGTTGTTGATTTAAACTAATCCAATATAGTATTTATCCTTGTGTATGATGAGTACATCATCAAGTAACTAACGTAAGATATATTATAGAGTTCTTAGATTCACATATAATGAATATATGGTTTTTAAATGAATTTGGATAACAGTGATGTGATATAAAAATCCATGTGATGTATTAACTAACCAGTTCTATATATATTATAAGTATAAAAAATATGTGAGTTGGTATGTGGTAGTTATATGTTCTGTGTCCTATGTTAAATTCATATTTTTTTCACAGGGAAAATATTAGAATGAACATTTGAATATGATATAGACAGGTGGACATAGGTATTGAGATATATGTGTTTGATGGAAAACACACCAAATAAATTTTTATCTTGAATATCATTAATAATTTTTTATACGGAAACCATTTTATAAATTTATAAAGTTGGAGATTCATATTTTTTTCAACAAAAAAAATCCCCATGGGGTCACAATTAGTGTTTGGATTGATATTTAGAAGGTGTTTAATATGATGAAATATAATGTGATATTAATGATATATTTCCATAAATTTTTTTCCAAAATATCCCAAAGATGTTTTGGATATACTTATATTTATTATTATATCGGATACATTATAATTTTAATTTTAACTAAGTATGTGAGGATTTATTTCATGTTTTACATTTAAAATAATGTTCCCTGAAGCCATATTTTCATATGATACAAGTGGCTAGGTACTTTGGGATTATAGTATATATGTTATACAACCACTCCCTTTAGTATTTTTGGTATCCAAATGATAAAAAAAATATTTTTAATTGATCTTCAAAATATATAACATTCAATGAAAAGGTTCATAAATTTAAATGTGTGTGCGGAGGATAATTCCTATAATGACTACCTGAACAAGTACTGCCAATTATTTGTGTGTTACAGTGAAAAAGTTAATGGAATACCATGAAAGTATCATCTTTAATTTTTATAGAAATTACAGGAATTTGATAGAAGTATGAGATTGTGTGTTCAGATGAAACTTCTCCAAAAGTTATAGATACCCATATATCCTTTCTTCTAACTCCTTATAATAGTGAGTCACTAGCACACTATAGAAAAAGGGAGGATCATGTTCTTAAGAAGAATTATTTTTCTCAACCCTTGGATACATACAATAGTTGTAGTATATTGTCTTAAACTTTATGGATCATTTTAATATACATTAGATAAAGATAGATAAAGTTTTATAGGATCCACCAGTGAATAGTATATACATTTACATCATCTCATCATTACTAGTTTTTTTAAGAGTTAGTATTTCATCCAACATTATCATAATTTTGTGGTTTCTTTTTCTTCTGCTACATAAATGAGATATTAATAAACTAGGAAGAAACCAACTCTTCTGATCCTCTAAGGTTAACACTATATATCCCACCCCCAAAGGGGTCATATTGTGTTTGATAGGGTACACACATTATGTCATCAGAAATTATATCATGGTTCAACAAAGTAGAACACCACTAATATGTTACATAGGAAAAAACCATATACTTTATTGTAAACCCTATAAAAAACTAAACCACCATCATCAAAAAAAATCAACCACACCCAATCATTTTTATATCATGTGAATTCTATATTTGAAATATGATGCACGATCACAGGAAAATTTCATGTGGTTTAATATCCAAAACATGAAATAACAATATCTGAAAACCCCATCATATTTGATAAAAATATTGACCCAAATATAAATAATCAATGAAATAAAATCAATTACCCATGGTAAACAAGAGTACCCAATGGAAGATTATTCATGACTCTCCAGTACTAGGTATATGAGAATCTATGACCCATTCTTAAATAACATATTATCCATCTCCACAAATAGTAAACAAAATAAAATACATAGATAAAATTATCAATACCTTATCCAATGGTCCAATAGAAAGTTCCTATTTCTAATTTTTTATACATGACCTCAGACACACCTCATCACACACTAGAGGCTACTAACATGTTGCTGGAGGCCTAGTTTTTACAGTGATGAGAATGTACTCTCAAATCAGATCCAAAAAATACACTATAAAAAACCAAAAAATAATATACACATTACCATATTGAGAAAAAAATAAATAATCCTCTAAGAATAAATCAATTGGTCACAAAAAATGCTAATCACGAATATAAAATTAAAAAAAGGTTAAAAACTATAACTAATGTCTACTATTATCATCATGTTGCTGCACAACTTATTCTCTATAATCATTCTATGTGCCTTATCCTTATCTTCTACATCTATTTTACTCAATATAAATGTATCACCCTATGATTTTATGGTATGTCCCTTTTTAAATTTAACATCTTCGATAGCATATATTTTATGCAACACAGAGCTTAAATGATCCATGATATACAATTAATTATTAACATAACCATTGGAATGGTGAAAAGATCATTAGAAATTGCAATCTAAGAATTAGAATAATAACCTAACCTATTAATTTATTAACTAAATTCAGGTATCTCATAAATGAAAATATGTTATATTAATATCAAATAAAAAGTAAATAAATGTTTTAAAAATGATAAATTTAGTTTTGGTATATTTGTAATTCATAAATGTTTATTTAAAAATATACTTATTTTCATAAATTATATTCATAAATTAATTTTTTTCCAGTATAATGATAATATAATTTTACCATAAAATAATTCATTATTCTATGTTTCATAAAATCACTTATTATATTAAATGAGATAATTATTAAATAAATTATGATTTTATTTATAAATTAAAATTATCATATTTAGAAAATAATTTTCATAAAGTATTTTCAATTTTTTAAATATAAATCTTGAAAACAGGTTACGGTGAATTTTTTTGGATATTTATAAAATTATTGAATTATCTGTGAATAGTGAAATATAGTAATTTACGTTATTTAACAATATATGTAAATAAATTAATTTTTTAGTCGAGGTTTAGTCACGGATGATGTACATGGGAATTATCTCGAACTCAAATTCTATAGTTACTATAATTATTAACAGGAATCAATACTATTTTTAGTCTTGAGCTGGAATTATAAAGTAATGAATATAATAATAAAAAACATCCCTCTCCTTCACTATAAATATCACCCTGCACCAACCCTTATCCTCACACCTTATAGGAATTTTTGAATGATTATATTATACCCAATTATACTCTAAATTATCTTCCCCACTTTATGGCATTTATTTTCTCACTAAATTTCCAATCCCATGTGCCTTGGGATGTTCTCAAGGATATGCTATACAAGAGGTAAAACCCTCTTTCATTTTCATTAAATTTCTTTAATTTTTTTTCTTATCCTCTACTTACCTCTTCTATCCAAACATGAATAGTAACTATAATATATTATAAACAATATAATTTTATTATTTTGATGTAATATCCATCGTCACAACTACTCTCTTCTCCCTTTTATTATAAAATTAAATACATAATCCATGACGTGTTAATTTACCGCTAATATGGACAATGTGTTTTCATTTTATATTACCACATCCAAGTCTAGTCCTAAAACAATATATATTGTTAAGTTGTATTTAAATATACATATTATAAGTTAAATAATGTTCTCTAATCAATATATAAACACGGCACTAAATAAAATGATATAATTTCGTGATGGTTGTAAAAACAGAAAAAATAAATTAAATCATTTTCATTAATATTTTATTTAATGAATAATTCGCATAACATATAACCAAATGATATATAAGTTCATTTAATATTCTTGAATTTCATTAATAAAATATAATTTAATTATAGAGAACTATTCTTATTTTCCATGAACTTCCACACTAGTATTTAAGCGAACCAATCATGAAAAACCAAGAATACCAAAATTCCTAAAACGACGAAATTTAATATTATAATTAATCAAAAGGCCATACATGAACATAATAAAATTATAATAAATTAAATTTTTAATTTTTTGTAATTATTTTATTAATGAAACCAATTTCATTATCTAGGAAATTAATCCCAAGTTCAGAATGCTTTCGGAGATTAGGTAAGGAATTCTCTCTAAACACCCATTTTCATTCGCATTACACTTTCTCATTATTTACCACAATATTATTATAACTGAATCCTCCTAAATTAATTGTGTATGTTCAAATGATATATACCTCACTCAATTATTATTTATTTTATGGGGAAATACATGTTTTATAAGGTTCCCATTTCAATTCCTCATGATAAACAAGCTTGATTGAAGGGAACAAAAAAAATTTCAACCCATTTTCATGTACACTCCATAATATAGTTTATTCCAAGAATATTTTTCTAAAATCGCTATTTTTTCAATAAAATATATCTTTGTTCATTTCCGGTTTTATTAAAAAAATTATTCCTTTTCGACTTTAAAGACTCTATTATATTTTCCCCTAAACTACACTAAAGTGGCTAATTTATAATGATTATTATACACACTTTTTACATGTTTTAACTTTATTTTGACATAAATTGTCATTATAGTTTACTATTTTCTCTAATTAATTTCCATAAATTATTTAAATACATTATTTCATGAACACCATTAGGATATGTAGATTTTTACTCCATATGACATGACTATGATACTAATTTATTTTTTTTGGGTAACCATTATGTTAATTTATTATGAATAATTGAGGTTGATGTCTTATGATACCAAATACCAAATTTTATTGAATATTTTATGATAATTTTTACCAGGGGTGTAAAACATTGATACCATTCACCATATTACTCTATATAGTTTATGACTATGTTTATTCATTGGGGAATATATTTACATTCCATATGCTAGTATAAATATGAATGTATTTTTTTTGTTTCATCGATTTCATATGAGTAAGGCATTAGACTTAGTAAGTTTTGAGTGAGGCCTCATATATCGCCTCAATGAATTGGTAGGTATCATGAGGCATACTAGGCTTGGTTTTGGTCGACATATTAATTATATATGTACAATTACAGGTTAGGGACTTCATGGCAGGTTTTTGATGTCCCACATTATGAATTCCCATATTATAAGAATATTTATTGATAATCAATGTGATTGATCAAATAGTAGAATATAAATTGTTAATTATCATTATCATGTGATTATTTATATCATGTTTTTTGATAAGCTTATATTCCTTCCATATTATTAAAAAATTTATATTTTAAGGCCATGTGTTGTTAGTTATTAACATTGCCATGTGGTTTATGTCTATATATGATAGATTTTTTTTTTCTTACCCCTATTGACCATCTGATCTAACCAATTAATTATGTTTTATTTTCCCCTGGTATGATAAGAGGTATATTATGTTTGACATGTCTAGATAATATAATAGAATAGTAATATTTAGAAATGAGTTTCTATGTTGTATTTCATTTCAAATTATAATTTAATTATTTTTTTATAACTAGTCTTCCAAACCTATTAAACTATTATGTACCTTGGGAAGGGATATCCATGTTTATTATGCCATTATAATAAAGTAAGGCACTGGCTCTAGGTTACTTGGGTTTGGATTTTTTTTGTTCGTATCAAATAATGTTTAGTATAAATATTTGAAATAAGATAATGGAAAACATAGATTAGGGAAATATAACCCTATATCTAATATTGAGAATATTCCCAAAGTAACCAATATTATGAATTAAAAAATTATTCGTAACTAAAATTTAAATTTCCATTTATTTTGTTACTAATTTTAGATAATTAATTTTGTTTCATATTCTAATGATCTAATCTATTTATTTTGTTGTTTACCAATGGATCCTAGTGGAAGTAATGGATACCATATCAATTCATATATCCCATGTATGAATTTTCATCCTATACAAGATAATGATGTTGTATCTAGAGCTGCGAATAGAGATAAACAACTTATAACTATACTTATAAAACTGAGTTAGTTTATGACTAATAAAATTACGTGAATTGCGAAACCTGATCCACAACAAGGTGTAGCAATATTAGGCCAATTCATGTGAAAAAAAACTATATCATTAAATGAGACTACAAACTAATTTATAAATGAGAAACTGATAAGTTCCTTAGAGAATACATTTCTCACTTTGGGAAGTAACGAAAGGGGGAAGGGTGTCATTGCATTTTATCGTCTCTTTGGAGATGGAGATCAATGGTGGTCATTATTTCAAACAAAAATTATGAGGAAGAAATTTCAAATATTGAATGGATGTATTTTATGAAACTTTTATTGGAAAAATATTTCCCTCAAAATCAGTGAGGGAACGTGGAGGGAAAATTACTAAGTCTATGACAAAAATAGAATGAAAAAATTGTTAAGTATGAAACCAATTTGGCGAGCATAGAAAGGAATTTCATGGAATAAATACATAATCCATGGAAAAATATTGAACATTTAATTGATAGTATTAAGCCAATTATTTTAATGGAACTAATCTCCCAATAAATCCCATCATACATGGATATAGTATCCTATTACATCATGCTAGAGAATGAATTTTCCAAGACACATTTTTTTGATGGGATGAATGATTAAAAGAGGGAATCTTATTAATCTATAAAATAATATAAGGAAAAGGGAATAAGATATGAATAAAATTTACAACATTCACTAATTATAGAATGAAACGTCATGGAACATTCCTATTGGGAAGCAGAGTCTGTTACAAGTGTAGGGAAAATGGACATTATAACCATGATTTAAAGGGAATGAAGAATTTCGAAAACGTACAATGCTTCAGTTTTAATGATATGAGACACTATGAAAATGAATGTACTAGATCTCAACAGCACATTCCACAAAATATTCCATCATAAAAAATGGAATTTTTATGTAGTCACAATAGCTGAGGTTGGAGTTCTTAATGATGTCTCAACAGTAACTTTAATCCTCTACAAAATTTAGTTAAATACTTATTTTATTTTGGATCATCATATTCTTTTATATCGTCCTAGTTTTCTGAAAAACATATATTTTTCCATTTCACCTTTACTTGGGAGTGTTAGTAAAAAAATCATAATGGAAACCTTATTATAACAAACATGTGTCGAGAAGTTCATATAATGACACAAAAAGATTCTCTAAAAACTGATTTTCTTATCATACCTATGTTTTATTTTCATATAATCCATGGTATGGAATAGATTTTAAAATATAATAGAAAAAATATTTTAAATAAAAGGAAATTATGATTCTTGATAAATATATGGAATTTTATAATGTTAGATGGGAGACTTCATCATCTAAGTCATATCTAGATCCAATTGTAGAAGATCTTATAAATGATATACCTAGAGAATATGGCAAGATAAAAACAATTGATAAAAAGGGTGATCTTCAAATTGAGGATGTACTAATTTTATGAGAATACATTGATGTATTTCTCGATGATATACATGGACATCCTACAGAGAGGGAAATTGAGTTTTCAGTCGATTTAGTCCATGATACAAGACATATATCAATGAATCCCTATAGAATGGGAATGGTGTAGTTTATATAGATAAAGAAACAACAAGGGGAATTGATTGATAATGGAGTTATATGCCCTACTTTTTCACCTTGGTAAGCTTCGGTACTTTTCATTAAGAAAAAATATTGATCTATGAAGCTATTCATTTTCTATAGGGAGATCGATTCTATTATGATAAAGAACAAGTATCAGTGAATTCACATTGATTACTTCTATGAATAAATTTCACAGATCTCAATATTTTTCAATGATTGTTATTATTTTTGGATGTCATAAATTTCATGTGACTATGGAAGATATTCTTAATAAATCATTTCAAACAAGGTATGGTCATTTTGAGTTCATAGTAATTTCATTTGGACTCCCTAATTCACCCTATATGTTTATATATCTAATGAACATAGTTTTCAATGAATATCTTGATAATTTATTTTGGGTATTTATTAATGATATCTTGGTGTACTCTAAATGCTACGTGGACCATGAGAACCACTTGCAGATTATTATAGAAAATCTTAAATGAAACAAGATATATGGAATATTTAACAAGTGGGAATTTTGGATTCAAACAATTTCATTTCATGGCCATATTGTAATGATTGTGGAATCCTATTTGGTCCTATGAAAACACATGCAATCCTTGAATGGACTAAACAAACGAACATAAAGGATGTACATAAATTCATTAGTTTAGTATGTTATAAAAGGAATTTCATAAAGATTTTTTCCTAATTATATAACCTTTTAAACTAACTTACTCAAAATGGGATAAATTTATTTGGAAAAAATAATATGAAGAATTATTTGAATAATTAAAGTGGATATTATTAAATTCCCCAATTTTGAATTTACCATTAGGAAATGGTGGATTTTTTATTTATAGTTATGTTTCAGTGATAAGAATTTTTTGTGTCCATATACAGAATGATAGAGTTTTATACTCTAGATAAAGGAAGTTAAAAATACATGAATAGGCCTATCCAACTCATGATCGTTAGTTATAAACTTTAATCTTTTCTCTGTAGATATGGGGACAAAATTTCTATGGTGAAATATGTGAGACATATACATATCACAGTATTTGAAATATATCTTCTCATAGAATTAAATGAACATGAGGAAGAGGTTGTGGCTTGATCTACTTGAAGATAATTATTGTTTAATACACAACCATCTGGGGAATTCAAGAAAGTTAGTATAACCATGGAGCAAGAATGATCATGATGTTTTGAATAAAATGGGGATTGATAGGGATCTTATGTAAATTTATTCAGTAAAGATGGATATGGTAATTATCAAAGAAGGTAAAGAATTACTATATTTTCAAATGATTTCTTGAAAATCAATAATATAGAGGATTAATAGTTCTTAGTATGATGATGATAATTTTCAAAAGTTAAATAAATATGTGAATGATGGGAAAATTGTAGACTTCATATTTGAATATTTTATCATGATATTTTAGAATATATATTGTGTTCCCTATATACCATAGCTAAAAATTGAATTATTAGATTATTTTCATAGCTCGAATTTCCCAATACACCCTGGTATCACTAAGTGTATTATGATTATAATGAATGTTTTTTGAAGTAAAATATGATGTGGAATATTGATAATTAAGTATCATGGTGTTTGGTTTTTCAATAGGTGAATGTTGAAATGTAAAATCCTAAAGGATTAAATAAACCTCTACCTATTACTATATTGAAATTTAATGGCAATACTATGGATCATTTCATTTTATTACAAAAGACTCTACTAAATACTGATGAAATATGGGTAATTTTGATCAACTTACCAAATCTGCACATTTTTTTACTAAATGGGAGGATTTTACACTGGATACCCTTTCACGACTCTATGTTAATGATGTTGTAAGACTTTATGGAGGACCTCATTAAATTGTGTATGATCTTGATCCAATATTTACATTGAAATTATAGAAAAGTCTTAATAAATCATTGGATATTGAGCTTCATTTTAGTACATCATATCAGACTCAGGATGATTAATAGTATAAAAGGATCATGTAAACATTAGAATGCATGTTGAGATCATGATCACATTACATTGATGTTCTGTGGGATCATTATTAACATTTGAAAGATTTTCCCTACAATAATACTTACCATTCTAGTATTCAAATAGCAGCATATAGAGAGTTATATAATAAGATATTTTCTACACCAACATATTCAAATGGATTTGGTTAAAGGAATATTGTAGTCCAAGATCTTATTGAATTGACAATTATAATGGTGAATACTATTCTGGAACATATCAAAGTAGCTTATAATATTAATAACATCAATTTTGATAAGAAATGGAATATTTTGGAGTTCCAAGTTCCATATCATGACATCCAAAAGGTATCTCCCTGGATGGGTGTTATAATATTGGGAATGAAATAGAAACTAATACCATGGTACATTGGTCATTTTTATATTATGGAAAGAATTTATATTGTAGCTTACTTATTTTCAAATCCACCAAGTCTCTCTAATGTTCATGATGTGTTCCACATCTCTTGGATAAGGAGGTACATGCGAGACCCAATGTATGTTCTCATATCTTATGAAATAGAATTAGAACGTGATTAATCATACAATGAAGATACTATTGAGATTCTAGACACTGAAGAATAGCTGTTGAGGAATCATACGACTCATCTTGTAAGGGTAATTTGGAAAATAATATAATTAAAAGACGTGATGTGGGAAGTAGGGGAAATTATGATCAAGAACTAACCACATCTTTATACGAGGTGAAAATGTAAAAATTTTGAGGTCAATGTTTTTTATAGAGGGTATAATTTTACACCATAATATGTTATGGAATGTCTCTTTTTAAATTTAACATCTTCAATAGCTAATATTTCACGCAACACCAACTATAAACAAACCATGATATACTAATAAATATTAACATAAATGTTAGAATAGTAATGTGACCGTTAAAAATTGTAATCTGGATATTAAAATAGTTACCTCACCTGAAAATGTATAAATACCGTTTACTTATCTCATAAATAAAAATATTATAGATTTATCTCATGGAATAAGTAAATTAATGTTTTAAAAATTATAAATTAAGTATTTATATTTTTGTGAAGCGTAAATACTTATTTACAATTTTATAATTAATATACTAATTTAAATGAAAAATTATTTTCATAAAATTGCAAAATTAATTAATTTTTTTAGTATAAATATAATATATATTTACAAGACCATTATTAATTTTTCAATGGGTCGTAAAATGGGCTATTATCTTAATACCAATATTATTCAAAATAAATGATGCTTTTATATAAAAATTAATGTTTTCATATTTAGATAAAAAATCAAACTATTTAGTACATTTTTTAAATTTAAACTTTCAAAAATGATTATAGTGATGTTTTTGGAATTTTTCTAAAATATTGGAATATTTATTGAATAGTGAAATATGGTAATTTATGTATTTCACATTATAAGTAAATAAATAAAATTTTTAGCCATGTATGATTTGTGGATGATGTAAGTGAACATTATCTCATACTCACATGCTCTAGTTTCTGTAATCAGTCAAAAGAATCAACACTATTGATATTCTTGAGCCAAAATAATGAATTGCGGAATAAAATAATCAATAAACATCCCTCTCCTCCACTATAAATAGCTCCCCCTCTCCCCAGACCTTCTAAAATTCTAATATTTTTTATATTCTGAAAAACTACTCAACCAAACCTATTTCTCATGTTTTGGTCTTTCTTCTCTCACCATAATTCCAATATCAAGTGCGTTACATAGGTTCTCAAGGAGATGCAATACAAGAGGTAATATCATCTTTCATTTTCTTTTAATTACTTTAATTTTATTATCCATTCCTTACCAAATATATCTATACAAGAATGAAAAATCCATTATATTATATAAATACTTTAATGTTTTTATTATAATGGATTAACCATTATCAAACCCCTTGTCCCGTTCATTTTATTCTAAAAATGAAAACCTCATATGTTATGTCTCGATTTACCACCATCGTGGAAAATGTATTTTCAGTTCCCATTACAGCCTTCAATTCTGGTCATAAAACCATTATTCTGGTAAAATATGATTTAATTATACATATTATAATTAATATAACGTTCTTGAACCAATAAATAAGAATGATATAAAATTAAATGATATATGTTCATGATTGTCGAAAAAACCGCTAAAAAAAATTAAATCATTTTCGCTAATGTTTTAGCTAATGAATCACTCTCATGCCACATAAACTATTCATATAGAAGATAATTTAGTAATTTTTTATGTTCATTAATAACATTTAATTTCAATTTTGGAAAACTATTCCCATTTTAGATAAACTTCAATACTTGTATACAAACAAACCAATCATGAAAAACCATGAAAACAAACACTATGTGAATGATGAATTTGAAACTTAAAACTCATCAAAAAGGATATAAATTAATAGAATAAAATTATAATAAGTCCAATATATGTTTTATTGGTATTAAGTTAAGTTATTTATGATTCTAATTTTAATATCCATGAGATTTTACACAAGTCCATAATGCTTTCTAACATAAGGTAAGGGATTCTCTCTGAATCCCCATTTTTCCTTAAGGTTACACTTTATCTCACTTTACCAAAATTTTATTAATCGTTTTTATTATGTAATCCAAAAAAATTATATTTTTAAGTTCCAAAAATACACTACTTCCTCAATTATTCATTCTTTTATGGGTAAATACATGTTTTAGAACGTTCTATTTTTAATTCATCCTGATAAACAGGCCCGACTAAAGGGAATTTTCCAATTTCCTATCAATTTTAAAGTACACTCAATAATATATTTTAAGAAACCAAGATATTTATAAAATCTTTTTCTTATCATGAAAATAATTTTTAGTTAATTTATTGTTTTATATAAACAATTATACCTTTTTCCATTAAAAGACTCTTTTATATTTTCCTTTAAACCACACTAAAGTGGCTTATTTCAAAAGTTTCATAAGCAAAATTTATACATCATGAAATTTTAGTTCGCTAAAAATTATCATGATATATTTTTATCTTCACTTATTAATTTCCATTTATGAATTAAATCCATTCTTTCATGGACACCATTATGATACACCGATTTTTTACACCATATGACACTATTATGGTATCCATTTCCTAGCATGAGTAACCATAATGTAAAATTCAGATGCTTAATTGAGGCCGATATCTTATGATACCATCTATTATATTATATTGATATTTTTTTATAATCATTTTTACTAGGTATGTATTATCTTTATTAGATTCCCCATATAATTATGGATAGTTTATGATTATTTTTACTGATTGTGGAAATTATTTACATTTAATATGTTAGTTTCAATATGAATGTATATGTGGATTATGTTTCACCTCTTTCATATAAAGAATGAATTAGGCATAGTAAGTGTTAGTTGGGACCCTTTATAGACCCATGATCCATCGTAAGGTCTCATGCGATATACTAGACTAGGTTTTGGCGGAGGCGTTACCCATTTATATATACTTCTCAGTTGAGGCCTTAATGGTATGTTTATGATGTCTTGCATTATGAATTCCTCCATTATGTGAACATTTACTGATAATAAATTTGATTATTTAGATAGTATATAATTCATGGTTAAGTATCATTTCCATTTGATAATTTATATAGAATTATTTTATTGTCTTTTATTCCACCAATATTATTCTCATGTTTATATTTGAATTGAATGTGTTATTAGTTATTAACCTTTCATTGTTGTTTAGGTTTATTTATAAAAGATTATAATATATTTATTACCCTTACTGAGCATATGATCTCACCTAATTTTTATTTTTTACATTTCCCCTTGATTAAATGATGTATATTATTATTTACAAGTAGGTATAATCTGGGGGAATGTGGATCATTCCAAAAAGAGTTTCTATTTTGTATTTAATTTAAATTTAAAATGTAATACTTCTATTTTTATCTAGACTTACAAAGCTTGCAAAATATTTTCCACTTAAGGATTATATTTCCTTATTTATTATGATGATGTAATAAAGTAATTCACTATATTATGGATACTAGGGTTGGAGTCTTTACACAAAAATAGTCATTATGTCTCAATGTTCCCATTAGTTTCCATGATGGTTTGAAAAAAACATCCTAGTAGGATATAATAGAGTTATCATAGAATATCTCATCATATAAATGTATGTTTGTTCTAGTGGAAACATCCTAACATGATACCGCATCACCAAAGATATCTTACACTATACATACCTCGCATCATATCATGCTCTGTCCATCTTACTCAATGTATGTCACTATTACAACCCAAACCTACTCAATGAATGTTCCACTATTCTTACCCATGACTACTCAAGGAATAATCCCACTTCATCAACATGAAGACACTATCCCACCCATGGAAGTCAATTAATTGTTTTCTCCCTCATGGTTGGGCTAGCCCTCAGGACCCCTCCTCTATTGTGTTCGTCTAGTATGAGAACCAAAATCACCAACGAACACCTGAAAGAATAAACGTACCCACATCCTATCATAGAATCTCACCAGTTTTCCAGCATGGAACTAGTACCTAATACATATCCCCAAATAAAATAAATAATTATTTATACCTTTATGAGATCCAGTATGTCCTCTAGAACCATCATGCTATTTTTTCATTGACCAAATCTTGTTACTGCGACCATTTAAAGACACACTTTCCTGTTGGATCCCCCTTTCCCATTCATCAAGAATTATTATAACCACAAAAACTCCTAAACACATCTATAATACTGAATTGTGTATGTCCCAAAACCACTAGACTCAAATAAACTAGGACATCTAATTCTATGTCCCAAATTACTCAACAAACCCACACCTAGATCATTTCTCACACTACTCTCAAAACACCTCCGAGAACACCATCCCAAGTAAACACACTCTTTACTTCTCAAATATTCTTGAAGGATGTGAACCATTCTAAACATTAACCATGTTCTCAATATTTCTATAAAAGGCATCTCATTACTAGGAAATAGACATATGGATCTCTTACCCATCCCATTATGCATAAGCCTCTCATACCAACCCAAAAATCCCAAACGAAAACAACCTATTCTACACACATTTAAACTAAACATTCAACACCTAATTAAGTTACCTTTGTTATCTCAATTGAAATGTTATCCCTTGGTAAAATATTCACTGGTTGACCCCAATTTCTTAAGGTTCCGATGATAAATTATTCAATGCCTAGGAAGCCCAATTCTATCTTATTTGTACTAAACAAGTAAACCATTATCCCTATTCCTATCACCAATCCCACGAAATATTCATAAATTTAATAAATAAAACATAAATAGGCATATAATCATGTATTATAGGGTACAAATTTCTCCATAAAGGGTTTACCATCACCATCAAGCTTTGCACGCTATAGGGAAATCTTATCAGTGACTCTTCTAATATCATACAACCCCTTTATCTCCTAAATCACTGGAAAAAACATAAATAATTTATTTTAAACATATAATTAATTATTTAGTTTAAACTAAGAACAAATACCCTATAGAAAACTCACCATGAATCAACGCATCATTTAATCCCTTTCAAAATACACCAGGAAGGACAGTCATGTACCCCCAATTATATCATGAGAAAAAATCCAAATCACCTTCACTTGATAAAAATCAAATTTAATTCAACTTAATAAAATTTTATAATAAATTTGGTTATTATAATATCACAAAGGATATAGTGGACGATGAAACACAATAACCTTCATTGGATCTCCCTTATCCATATCACACAAAATCCCCATCAGTCAATATGGGTTTCACCATATTTTAGTGGAAAGCATGATTAAAACCTCAGTAGGATCACCATAAAAAATATAATCCTTTAAATTTAAATAAAATTAAAATTTATGAAGATATATCTTACCTTGAATCAAATATAAAAATCTAAAAAATAATCCAATAATGGGTGATTAAATGATGAATAGAGGAGAGGTTAACTAACTAAAATAGCCCTCCCTATAGGATCAAAAATTTATAACTCAATAATGGGTTGAAAGGAAAATTATTCAACATACCTAGTCAAAAACACCCTTACATAAACCACATTTTTGGGATGATAACCACTCTATGGAATCTTAATTTTATTTCATGCAATGGGGTATCCTCACAGACTATAGTGTAGATATCCTGCGGGATGCCTGTGACACCCCCACGATAACATATCCCTATAGGGATGTGTTATGGTCTCCCTTAATATGGGGAAAACTACGTACTAGAACATGTTTTGTAGAAGATCCACCCATTAGGGAGCATGGCACCCAACCACATAGCTATTACCCCTGTATTGTGGCCCTATTGGAAATGTCATAAAGAACCCACCTATGGAAGCCGATTCCTATGAGATAAACTCTAGGATATGTTGTAGTTACATTCCCTATATAATCAGAATTATATATCCCTTACTGCTCTATCATAGCCTCCTCAACTAGGTTCAACAATGTCGTAACTCCCTGTGCTATGTCATGGTGTTGGCATGTAGCTGAAATTTTAGATTCAGGCCCACCTAGACATTTTTCCTCCACTTAACTAATCTCTCATACACTCATTTAGGTATTGTTACACATCCAAATATTATTTCATGGAGATGCCTAAATCTACATATTCATTATCTGAGCTCTAATTCTCAAAACAACCCCTCCTCTAAATAAAAAATTCAATCATTCTCCATAACATAATGATCAAGAAATGCACAGGTAATTTAAAATATAACTTCTATAAGTAATAAATAAATACTATTTTATTCATATATCCATTAAATCCCATATTGGGGACAACCAGCCTTTTCTTTCCTCTTTTATTATAACTACCTGTTCTTTTTTAGATTTTCTAATGATTTTTTATTGAGAAAATTACTCTTTGTACGTCTACCTCGAATTTAAATCAACATGTCTTAAATTAAAATTTAAATTCATGATATTATCAAATTTGAACTTATGCTACTTCAAACTAATCATATAGTCATATTCATGTAAATCCCTATCATTGAACACTAATTTGTCTGATGAAAATCATTTTATAAACTCTATATACTTAAAGAAGTTACAAATCATAAAATCTAGACATAACATCCGGTTTTTAAATATATTTATTGTTTCTTATACCAGAAATTAATATTTCAAAAATCACTTAATATTAAATATTGTGTGGTACTGAAGATACCATAACATGGATCTTCTCTATGAAAAAATCCATCAATGTTGTTTGCTTCATTCTTACATACCCTTTTTCTTTCTATCCTCATAAATCCACATTCTAGAAATGAACATATACATGAATTTGGGATTCTCTAACAATCCATAGAAATAATTATAATATATAATTTCTAACATCATTTAAAATTAAAATATTTTACAAATATTTTTTAACCCTAAAATGACCTCTACTATGAAATATTATTAATTATCTCCTAATTTCAAACTATTAATGACCCATTATAGTGATCACAGTGCCTACTGAAATATATATAATGTTGTTTTATAATATCCTAGACTCTGGTGATTTCCAAATAAAATTCCACTAAAATCTAACAATATCTTATTAATAACATTATAAGAGCTTGATCAGTGAGAGTAAATTATAAAAAGAGGGGAGAGATATTTAGTTTAATATCACACAGCGCTTCATGATATTTAGACTAATCTATTAAAATATTAAAGTGTTTAAGGAATAACTATGAAGTAATATTCTACCACTTTAAATTCTTAGAAACATCATCTACAATAGGGTGATAAGTATGTCCATTTAAAAATGTAATGCATCCAAATATTAAAAACATAAAAATTTCCCTTATAATTTCCATATTCTTTAATTTATAATCCCCCATAGTATATAAAATCTAACCATAGTGTGGTGAATTCATTCATAATACAACTTCTTCGATTCTTCTCTTGGTTATTCATTGTAATATTCAACTCTTTACTTGTGTATAATAATCTAGAATATGGATATAAATCATTTATTTGATCCAACATTCAAATTCTAGATCAATATATATCTTTTTAATCAATTTAATTGATATTTAGCGATATCGAGGTGTCTCATTACATCTATCAAATAATACTTTTGTGTCAAACACTTCTCTAAATATTTTGATAATAACATGAATCCCCATACCATAAAATTCATGCATTATTATATCATCATCCCCATATATGGTTCCATTGTATTTTCCAAATCCTCACATCATCATGTCTTCAAATTATAGTCATACTAAATCCATGTCTTTAAAAAATCCATCCTTCATATATTGTTAACCAATCCCTCTCAAAACCTCTTACAAACACACAATATCCATTTTGCAACAATAATCGTTCAAAAATATACCCATGTATAAATATTTATAGATTCTCAATAAGTCCAAACTGAATCCTTATGGTTTTAACAATAACGCCTTTTTATTTTTTTTATAATAATATCATTAAATCCATAAACCATTAATTAACAAATAATATCTCTACGCTTTCCATTTCAATAAATGAATCCCTTAAAATATTTATTTTATAGACGTCATTCCAGTCATTTTATGAGTTAAATGAAAATAACTCAACCTTTTCAGATACATCATTACTTCATCCTCTTTTATCTATTAAATATATTGTGGTACATAATTATTCGGTTCCCTAAACTTTATCAATAAGATTCTTATACATAATTTTGTGAGAAAATTTCCCCTCTTTTATATTTACTATATATCATCATATGACTTCATATTAGTGAATCTCTAACTGAACATACCACATATATAGTATGTTCAAATTTTATACAATTGGAACTCTCCCCTTTGTTAACAAATATATTCATATATTTCATCCACATTATTTAACCTTAAAATAATTAGTCTCTTTGAAACACTTCTTTAATATTACCATATACTCTAGGATTCATCCAACCGTCGTTCATTATAGATCTTATTTTCAATGATTTTTGATATAATATAAATTCTTCCCATGTTATTCCAACACATGAATCTAATACTTGGATATGAGTCATCAATAAATATATTAAGCCAACTAAGTTATAAAATGGTGTATTAAACAATATAATATGTCAATAACTTCAATATTTTTTCCTTTACCTAACTTATGTTCATATTATCTTCTAACATAAAAATTAAATTACCTAATATCATACTTCCTATGATTTCAATTAAAATTTTACATTATCATTATAAAATTAGGAATAAATAAAAATTTGGGAAATTACTGCAACATATTTATCCAATTTATACCACTTGTTAAATATAATATATTGATACCACTTCATATCCATGAGATTATATTCATCGCAAGGATACTCCTTTTTCAAATGTGGTAATTCATCTAATAAATTATCACCATTAACATCCCTTATTGTTTTCAAATTTCGAGAAGAAACCATGAGATATTATTTTGTATAGAGAAACCACATGTTTGGTAATTAAATGTTGTTATTATCTACTTTTATTATCCATAAAAGTCATATGAGACCAAATTGTAAGATTATAATAATATTGAACATGAAATCATTTATTACAATGATTTTTCCCCAAACAAGCTATTTGTATTCTTCTAAATATTTCTTTTCCCTAGTAATCAGTCTTAGAACCACTATATATCATAACCACAAAATGTGTAACTAGATTTAATTTCTATCATCATGGTGGTTTCATTATTTCACATGTTTATTTATATTTATCCATGACATGATTTGGTATATCCTTTGACACCCCTTATTTTATATAATTTGTTTTCCCAATACACACCCCATAAAAAATATCTCAACTTTAGTCATATTTTATATCCAAATATTATTTATAACCTATAATAACATAGAGAGAGGGAAACGCTCCAAGATAACCTCAAGTATCGAAATTAAATTATTCTTGATGATGAAATCCCTAACATATCACTCTATTCCTTGAATTATCACTAGTGAAAAAACACTTATTAACATCAGTTTTTATTGATTTTTGATGTCAGTTATAAACCGATGTCTTTAAAGGCGACGTTAAAAATAGAGTTTTCACGTCGGTTTTTCAAAACCGATGCCAAAAATAATTTTCTTATGAGTTTTGGCGTCGGTTTTCTATAACACAGACGCTGAAACTTCATTTAAACATGCTTTTCGGCATCGATGTTTTATAAAACCAACGCCGAAACTGGAGTCGACTGGCTTTTCGGCGTCAGTTTTATAGAAAACTGAAGCCTAAAACGGAGTCGACTGGATTTTCAGTGTCGGTTTTCTAAAAAACCGACACCGAAAATCGGTTCTACGGCGTCGATTTTAGATAAAACTGACGCCATAAGTCATTTTTTTTTTCAAAAAAACCTTTCAGCGTGAGTTTTGAAAATAACGGACGCAATAAAAAAAATTATAAAATAATTACAATTTCACTTCTAAAAAAATATAAACCCTTGAAAAAAACACATTATACAAAAACAATCAAACAGTATTTTTGCAGAGGCACTTGAGAGAACTCAAAGTAAATTAGAATTAAAATACACGTACCTGAAATATTAGAATATACATTCTTCAAATCTTAATCAATATACATACCTCAAATCATAATCAGACTTAACAAAAAGTTTGCAAAAGTAGATTGAATATGGATCATATCATATTGGGAATAATATTGTGAATCATTGAATGCCTATAATAATATTGAATGATATGAATTTAATAAATAGAAAAAAGTGGCAGAAAATATATAAAAAAATTAATACAACTAACCTTATGAAAATCAGTAGTTTCCCCACTTGTGATTATCTCGTACATGAATCATAGAATATAATAACCACATTCAACTTGTCAATTTTTACGATGACACTATAGTTATAAAACATTTAACTAATAATAAAAACAAATATATAACAAAAATATAAAAACTAATTACTTTTACGTCCACATATTTGATTTTCATTGGTTTCTTTTCAAACATGTTTTCCTTTTTAAAATGTTTCCATGAACTGCATTTTTTATATAAGAACTAATAAAAATTGTGTAAACAATGGAAATTAAACATAACAAACTTAGAAAAATAAAAAACAACTTACCTGTTTAATAATTTGGAAAATGGTTTACGCACTTTTTCTAATAAAGAGAAAAACCAATATAAGGTGCATTCATTTGGGAAAAATTCGCCTAACATCCAATGCATCCTACAATAAAAAATGTTCCCAAAAAATGACATTATAATGATCATTATATCAAAATTATGTTGATGTTCTTACTTATCAAGAAATGGAAAAAACTAGCACTAAATCTCTTTTTGTGATAATCTCTCGGATATATATTGAACTCTTTCTTCATTCTTCACATCTTTGACTTCCAAGGAAATGTACTCTGGATCTATAAAGGTGTAAATTCTTGTAGTTTCATTTTGTAAAAAAATCATGTGTAGATACCTAATTTATAAGAAAATATAGTTAGTCAATGACATAAAAATATTTTATTAAAGAAAGAACAATTCTAGCGTCAATTTACTTACATGAAAATCAACTGCACCACATTCAGCCCGATCTCTTAAAAATTAACTAAATTCATGACATCTTCTTTTAGTATTCTCAATTGATAATTTCTTCCACATATATCGGGCGTCATCCGAAACTCATAGATAAAATTCAAGGAAGAAGAGTACTCAGATAATCTTTTCAACCCATAAGAAATATCAGAACTATCTACAACCAACTGTTCCTCAACATTTTGTTTCATTTTTACAGTTTCTTTCACTTTCATAGATTCCTATATAAGATAAATTTCAGAAAACATTATAATTAATTTGGAATAATTTGTAATTAATATTAAAAAAAACGCATACCTCATGTGAAATATAACGATGTAGGGCAGTTGTCCAAAGTAAAAAATGGCCCATACATTCCCCAACACTGGTGATCTCCCCATTAGGAAATGGTAGTAGATCAGTAGGATCTATAATAACAAGTACTGATACTCTATCATGGCCCATCTGCATAGGTTTATGATATATCGAGTCCCCCAAAAAATACACCTGTCCCAACGCAACAATATGTATATAAGGATCTCCCGAAAACAACTCACAATATAAGGCTTGATCCAAGGGAGGAGGTGGAGGCTCAAAGTTAGCAGGTGGGGAAGGGTAGTCCGGTTGAGCAGACTAAGAAGGAAGAAAAATGAAAATGGTATATTAGTGTTTAAAATTTATAACATAGAAAAATTGATTAAAAATTACATAAAATAATATACCTCAAAAGGTTGCGCAGACTGGGCAGGGTAGTCTGGGTGAGTAGGCTGAGAATGTTGAAAAATGAAAAAGTTATATGAGTGTTTATAATTTATAAAATAGAAAAATTTATGACAAGTAAATAATATACCTCAGAAGGCTGCCCAGACGGGGCTGGGTAAGCATATGAGGTAAGTTAGTCCGGGTGAGTAGGCTGAGAATGTTGAAAAATGAAAAACGTATATCAGTGTTTATAATTTATAAAAAAGAAAAATTGATGACAAGTAAATAATATACCTCGGAAGTCTGCACAGACTATGATGGTCTTTTCAAGTGTTCTAATAAAGACTTTTTTACTGCTTCTTGAATTTGATCACCCATAGACCATTTCATATCATGCAGCTCTTCTTTTAAGGATTCAATTTCTGGGTCTCTTGATTGCTTATTCTTACCAAAAACCTTCTAAATAATAACACCTTCCTGATATCCTCTAACACGGCCGGGGTGTTGTGCGTTTCCCAAATCAGTGGCTAGGATATCCATCCTACCCTCAGGGATAAAAGACCCATTTTTCTCTTTCTCCTGAAGTTCATCCTAGAATGAAAAATAAAAAAGTTGTATTAGTGTTTATAAATTATAAAATAGAAAAATTGTAACAAATAAATAATATTTACTTATAATTATATCAGCCACTTGATGAGATTCCTCTGTAAGATATTGTTCATTTTTTCTTCTTCTTGCTCATTTCCATTTCTCATGGAGAGTGGGAGGAGATGGAGGACCATACTGGACCTCTTCTGAACCACTACTTGATCGAGCTCTTAATGCTTCAAATTTTTCTTCAATCATTTTTTTCTCCGAATATGAGAACCCTCCATGTGATAAAGTATGAGGGTATACGTTTTGCAACTGGATCTCCTGATGAGATCTCCTGGGGGCCTCTTACATAAAAATAAATTACTAAGTAATAAGGAAAATATAGCATAAATTTTAAAATATAAACAATTACAATACCTGAAATTTCTCTTCATGACCACTGACAACAAATCACTTCCATGTTTCTGCATCTATATATGGATACTTAAGAAATGGGCTATCAAACGTTCTCTTTCCAAAAACATATTCTTTTGTCAGTTTGGTTTTAAAATCTCTCAATCGAACCGCCGCTAAAGAGATATGTCTTTTCCTAATTTCTTTGGTTTCCTCAAAATTGAATGTCATCTGTAATTGAATAAATTAAATATGTCATTTAAACTATATAATATTAAAAAATGAGATAAAATAAATAAATAAATATATTTTACCGTCACTGCCTCCCAAATCTGTTGCTTCGACGTCCTGTCCACTGACTTCCAATCAGGATATAAAATACTAATCCTGCAACGGATCTGCACTGCTATATAACTGAAAAACTGAACTTCATTTGGGCCAACTTCATTATCATTATCATCAAAATGGATGTGTACTTTTTTATCATCACGAGAAAGTGATAGTTTTGGTAAATGTGTAATACCACATTTACCAACTTGTGAACTTGATTATTGAGTAGTAACTGGAGAAGTCTCCACTGCTAAGGACGCATCAGTAGTCCTGCAATTGTTTTTTGTAAATTAACAGTTTTATTTCATTAAATAAGTATATTTATAAATATTTAATAATATGTAAAAATAGATATACCTATGTAACTACCCCTCTCTATCTGTATCTGACATTGCTACTAGAAAGTGTAAAGAAATTTTTTGTACCTCCATATCATTAGAAAATTGAATAATTAGAAACAAGGAAGACAAAAATAAATATGTAATAATAGAGGCATGCATTTGTAAGTTTTAAAAATAGACACAAAATATAAATATTTACCTGAAAAATTAGGAGACTAATTTAGTGTTTTACCACATGCCTTCATCATGATCGGTACGTACTACATGCACTATGTCTGTCTTATATTCATTGTAATCATCTGGAAATTGTGTAATAGATGAATAAGGCTCATGTAAATCACTAGCATCATCAGAATCATCCACATCACCCAAATGATATCTTTTCCCTTGCAAAACAACTGACCTCTAATCATTCTACGTATCAATGACATAAAATACTTGTTTTGCATGTGTCGACATGATAAATGGTTCCTCATTGTGATTAAATCTTTTCAAATCAACCAGTTTAAACCCATATTCATCATGTTTCACACCACTATTACTATCAACCCAATTACACTTAAAAAAGGTGACTCGAAATTTAATATAATCAATTTCCCATATGTCTTCAATAACTCCAAAATATGAAGTTGATGCAGAAATTAGGTTTTTATCTTTGGTACTTGAAAAATTCACTACTTCAGCGAATACCATCACACCACTATTCTGAATGATACTCTTGTCATCCAGGTTTTTGTGTAAAATGTGTAGCCATTGATATAAAAACCAGACCAAGTGATCACATTAAGAGATGGTCCCACTGCTAACCACTTCAATGTTTCTGATACAGATATATCTGGGGTGACTTTCTCTTTAAACCATGAAAGAAATGTCTTCTTATGCTCAATCATCAACTACTTTTCATTTCTTTTCTGATATCGTAACTTTAATTCAGCAATATGTGAGGATATATATGGTTGAACCTCATCTGTGTTGTTCAAAATGTATAAATGTGCTTGCATCACTTCATCACGTGGAATGAACTTTACCTTTAAGCCTTGAACCCCTATACCTTCTCTATCAACTGTCATATGTCGAGATACAGGGAGACTAATATGCTCCACCTCATTCAAATAATCAGTACAGAACTCAATCACCTCTACTTATACATATTTTTGTACTATAGAGGCCTCTGGTCAATAATGATTTTTAACATATCCTTTCAAAATTTTCATATATATTTCAAGAGGATACATCCTTCTTAAATAAAATGGCCCACATATTCTTATCTCGCGCACCAAATGAATCAATAGATGAACCATTATATCAAAAAAATGTGGGTGGGATATACATTTATAGTTGAAAAAGAATAAGATTTGCTTCATTCTCCAACACATATAACAAATTTGGATCAACGAATTTGCTACAAATGGATTTAAAGAAATTACATAACCTGATGATTATCTTTCTGACAGCTTTCGGTAATATACCACACACTGCTACTGGTAGAATTTGTTGCATCAACATATGGAAATCATGTGATTTAATACCTATTAATTTACAATCCTTCAATGACACAAAATTATTCACATTTGAATAAAAACCGCTGGGTACTTTAATACCCTGAAGACACTGACAAAAATTCATCTTTTCAATCTTGCTTAATGTGTGAGAATCCAGATGTAAATATGTTCTAATTCCATTCATAGTGGGAGTTAACTCCAAACTTATTATCATTAATATCAAGTCCAATATAGCATGTAATCCATATTTTGTCATTCCTTTTATGTCTAACAAAGTTCCAATCAAACTATCACATATGTTTTTTTCAACATGAAAAACATCAATGTTATGTTTTATCTCCAAAAATCTCCAGTAAGGTATTTTGAAAAAAATAGACTGCTTCTTCCAGATATGTTTTTGTAAACCATAACTTTTTCTCCTTCCAAATGTCAAATACATATCTTTCACTCTTTCATAATATTCTTCAGCTGTCAATGGTCGAGGGGGGGAGGTTGTATTCTTGTAAACCGTAAAATGATTTTTTCAATCTACGATAAGGATGATCAATTTGTAAAAATCTTCGATGTCCCATATAAACTCTCTTTCTTCCATTCTGCAATTGATAATGTGAAGTTTTTTCGTCACAAATTAGACATGCTTTATGTCCCTTAACACAATATCTATCTAAGTTTCCATTTTCAGGAAAGTCATTTATAGTGAACATTATAATAGCATGAAAATGAAAATACTCTTTCTTGTATGCATCGAAAACATTAACACCTTCCTACCATAGCAGTTTCAAATCCTCAATCAATGGTGTAAGATACACATCAATATCATTTCCCAGTTGTTTTGGTCCAGAAATCATAATGATCATCATAACATATTTTTTCTTCATACATAGATGTGGGGACATGTTCTAAAGTACCAGAAAAATAGGCCATGAACTATGTTGGTTACTGAGGCTCCGATATGGATTCATTCCATCAGTATACAATCCCTTTCTGATATTTCTATCTTCACTTCCAAAATCATGAATTTTTTTTCAAAGTTCTTCCACTGTGGTGAATCGGTAGGGTGACGTAAGTTACCATCAGAGATGCGCTCATCTGAATTCCATCTTAACCTTTTTGCATCAATTGAATTTTCAAATAGATTCTTCAAACGAGGAATTATTGGAAGGTACCAAATTGCATTAGTTGGAGTTTTTATTCTGGTACCTAAAAATAAATCATAATTATATTATCATAATTGTATGCAAAAAATATTCGATGATGTCATTGGAAAGTAAAAAAATTGATTTTTCATAACATTACATGACATCACCTGAGAATGAATCCGAGTTGACATTCTCATCCATCTTATAGACCGATGTCCCACATGTAGGACAACTTGATAAATGTTTCTTTTCTTTCCTATACAGTACAAAATCATTGGGGAAAGCATGTATCTTTTTATACCCCAATCCCATTGGGCATAATATTTTCTTTGCCTCATAATTGGTATCTGGAAGCCCATTTCCTTCTGGAAGTAACTCTTTTAAAAGCTCAAGTAAACTGGAGAATTGTTTATCACTCCACCAATTTTTTGCTTTTAAGTTAACTAATCTCAAAACTCCTGATAACACTGTATATTTACTGAATCCTGGGAATAATGGTTTCTCAGAATCTCCATACAATCGTTCAACAGTTGGTGTTTTTTCGATGTTTTCAACACCTAAATCATGAATTAATTCTTCAATACGATCCTCTGCCTCATTATGAATATCGTCATCAACATTGGATGTTGAATTTTTAGTTATTTCACCATGCAAGATCCAACATGTATAATTAAAGCTAAAACCATAACAAATGAGATGATCCTTGATTTCTCTGAAGTTTAACTTTCTCATATTTACACACTTCACACAAGGACCAAAAATCAAATCAATATTTTGAAGATGTCATTTAGAAAATTCCAAAAAATTATCAACTCCTTTTTCATATTCACTAGTGGTTCTTCATAAATAAATCCAATTACGATCCATTAATACCTGATATCACAATATAATTGATGAATATATTAAAACATATAAACATTTGAATATCTATCAGATAAATTGTAAGCAAAAACATATTTAATAAAAACTATTGATAATCAGATAAAAAACTCCAGATATGAAACACGTTTACAAATAGAGTAAACAGTTTATTTTCATATTATATACATGTGTGTTATATTGATATTATAATTTAATTACAATATCATTCTTTTAAAATTTATTAGTTCATTTTACATAGTTGAAATATTTCAATGTTGCATGTGTCAAAAATATTGAAGAGTACATTAATTTAAAGGATTCAACAAGTGAAATGTGGGAGTATATGGAAATATGTATAAATTATTGACGATTTTGTGGTATGATCTATACCTATGTACTAACAAATACATGTATCGAGATTAATATGATGGTGAATATAGTAGCAGTTCTAGATAGAATGATAATACAAACAAAAACTAATGATAATACAAACCAAAAATAAACTAATAAAATCTATACCAACAATGATAATACAAACAAACACAATAAAATGATAAACTACAACTACAAAATCTATACCCACAATGATAATAAAAATAAACACTAATAATGAAAATTACTCAAAATAGGGAGATGAAATCTATACCAACAATGATAATACAAACAAACACTATAGTGTTTGAAGAAACAATATAAAATCGATACCAACAATGATAATACAAAAAACAATGAAAATCGCACAAAAATGATAATACAAACCAATGATAATACAAACAATGATAATACAAACAAACAATGATAATACAATCAAATCTATACCAACAATGATAATAAAAACAAAAAATAATGATAAACTACAACTAAAATCGAACCAATAATAAAAATCACGCAATATAGGGTTCTTGAAGAAGAAATAAACAATGAGATATTAAACAAGAGATAAAGACGAAGAACGCATACCCGAAATCATGAAAACATCACAAAACCATCAACAAGGGTCTTCCAAGATCACAAATCACGTTTGAAGGTCATCAAGAGTCCAAAGCGCCGCAACAGAACTCAATTTCGACGATCGATCAAAATGAGGGTTTCGTTACGCGAATAATTTTAAAAGAGTTTTCACCTCAGTTTTAGAGAAAACTGACGCTGAAACTTTTAAAAAAAACATTTTGGTGTCGGTTTTTAAAATAACCGACGCAGAAAATAAATGTTATGGCGTCGGTTTTCCAAAAAACAGACGCAATTTTTTTTCGTCATCGTTTTTATAGAAAACCGATGCCAAACATGAGTCGACAGGATTTTTGGCGTCAGTTTTATAGAAAACAGACGCCCAAAACTGAGTCGACTGGCTTTTCGGCATTGGTTTTCCTGAAAACCAACGCCGAAAACAAAGTCTACTGGATTTTCGGTGTCGGTTTTCCTAAAAACTAACGCCGAAAATCGGTGAGTCGACTGGATTTTGGGTGTCGGTTTTCCTGAAAAGAGACGCGGAAATGTTTTTTATAATTATTTTCTGCGTCTGTTTTACTCAAAACCGACGCCAAAACATTTTTTTTTAAAAATGTCGGCGTCGGTTTCGTGAAAACCGACACGAAATATCATCAGATAATTGTTTTGGGCGCCGGGTTTTTGTAAAACCGACGCCAAAAATTTCCCACACATACTATTCGCGTCGGTTTTTAGAAAACCGACATTATTATGACGTTGTTAAAAACTATATTTCCACTAGTGTATTGTGGATATTATTTAAAACAGCACTACTAGAGACTACACTCTAGATATTAACATGTTAATTTTCCATCTTATTTGTTATGAGTTTTATCTTTTTTGTGGGGATAATCCCACTAGTTACTATTTATTTTATCATTGAATAATAACTTCATTCTTCTAAATTCTTCATCTACTGTAGTATTTCTCTAACACTTGTCTTCTCCTATTACATTTATGTGGTACCATTGGGACCACATAGGAAATTTTCATTCTATTATTAAATATCATTTAGAATCACCTTATAAATATTGGTATTTATGGATATTTTTTCATTTGATTCTCCTAGTTATTATCAATATAATAATATTATTTCAAACATCACAATATATTCATCTTTTCTCTCTAAGATTGTTGTTCAGTATATTTTGTTTCTAGTTCCTGATGCACCCTTCACTATATCCCATCACTTCATTCCATCATGTGGATGCATCCATTTTTCCATGGAGTATATTTTTAGATTTTTTTCCTTCCCCCTTGATATAGGAATTGAAATTTTATTCTTAAAATATTCATAAATTTTACTATTAAAATTATTTTACATTTTTCCATAGTTATCTCATACAAAACATCCCCCATAAAAAACATTGCTAGTTCAATCATATCTTAGTTGAGATATTATTAAATAATTTCTTCCACCATTGATTCATTGGGCTTATAGACACACATACAGTGTGTACCCCATTCTTCCATAGTAATATCTATTCATATTTGTCTTATTTTGAAAACAATAACACCATAAATTAGAAATATTATTTTGTTTTTTTATTAAATTTATATATATGTTTCACTCCACATGTTGATTTTTCAATGGAATGTATTATTTTCCAAGGAATATATGTTTTCAAAATATCTCTATAATCTTTTACCTGAATATAATCCTATTTTAATTGATTAATATATTTATTTATCCTTCATCCAACACCCTTATTGGATTGTATCCCCTCATGAAGTTTATTTTTTGAGACAGATAACACATATTTTGAGTTCTTTCACTTTTTTCCATTTCTTTACCCAGTTTTGGAAAATTTTAATTAAGTATATCTCGTTAACCATTCATTTTATCAACTATTTTCTTAGTGTATTCATTCGATAAAACCTCCACTTGGATCAGAATTCAACTCTTAATTACTAAATATTCTATTAATGAACATTCCACTGAATTTAATATTTATAATTTATACCCTTATTTAAGAAATTATTGGATCAAATATTTGTAACTACATGATCATTAACTAGATTGAAAAGTTGATGTATTTGCAAATTATATCTTTAAATATCCATTAAAATATTTTTCATGTAAATATCCAATTTCTATATTAAAAAATACCGTCTAAAATGTTTTTAGAATAATATCTATCATTGAAACCAAACTCTCTTACATAATAAGTTGCGTTCTTCTTCAAAATATACTTATTTTAATTCATAATATTCTCACATATTGATATAAGTAATTATTCATGAACAGTTGACGGTGGAAAATCTATGTACTTTTCATTATAAAATATCCATAAACCACTTAAAAATCTATCCATATCATGAATTTAGTATCATAATTTTAGGTGATACTATGTACCTCCATTGTCATTTATATTACTATGATCTTCACTATCATTTAGACAAAAATTAATTCACTATTCTTGGTCAAATTCACATATTGTCATTTATTTTCCATGATTTTATATCCAAAATACCAAATAAAATAAATGATTTTATTCTTATAAAAATATTTAATTTTTTATTAAAAATAGTACGTCTCATGATTGATTACATATCTGCATCAAAGATTCAACAAAAATTCAAAACCTATTGTAAATGATACGACTTTTTAGGGCTCAAGAAATCGAAATATGTGGGGGTGAATCATGTTGTTTTTTAACTCAACCGTAATATTTCTCCCAAATTCCTTTAGAAAATGTTACATATTTTTAATAAATTTTAAAATGTTTAATAACATTCTCCTAAAAACTCAACGAATCCAAAACATATATTAAAAAATATAAACCCTAAAACACATAGAAAATTTATATTTTTCACCCACACTAGGTTATATCCATGAATCAAAATCTCATTAATATAGTAATAAAAATCCATTATAAATTATCCATTTTGGTGGGAACTATATTTAAGTGAAATCACTCCTCCTCAAGGATCAATTTATATACAATTATTTATTGAATAATCCACTACCACCCATTGGTAACTCTTTTGACCTCCATTATGAATTAATTTAGAATATATAAGTTTATAAAACTATATTTTTATACATATATTATCAATATAGTGTTCACTATATGATCAATATGTTGAAATGTTGAAATATATATTGTAATTTATGATATTATGCCCAAATTATTACTATCGTATCCAATTAAATTTCATATATTGATATATTTAAATATATATTTTAATAGTTATAGAAATTTCCTCCAAGAAAATGTACATATATAAAAAAGACATGAAATATAATGGCATCATAATATCTAGTGGATCTCTCTCACATAAATATATGTTCCCCCTGAAATATCTTATGGTAGTGGTGGAGTAGTGTCTCCTTCCCACTATCAGTTCATGGTTTTTACATAGTTCAATTTCCCTCGAATAGTTATAGATCATTTTCCTAGTTTCCAAGAATATTTATTTAGTTTTTATTCACCATTTATTTTTTGGAATTCATTAAGGGAGGTTGGGGATAGATTGTTTTTAGGTATTCTTCAATGAGTTTTGCATATATTGTGGTAGGGTGTTTCAATAATAATCGGAAGCACATAATTGGCCCAGTCACACCTCATTGTGGGGGCACTTGTGTCTCATCTCCACTAATCCCCTTGTTGGTTGTTATTTTTCCCTCCTTTGGATAATATTCTTTCATCTTTAGGTTTATATTCTATTGGTTTTGGTCCATCATAAATGGTATGTATATAATTTACCAATTATATGGAATCTAATGTGTGTATTTTGGTCTGATATAGCATCTAATTATGCATTTTTTTCATTGTCTTCTAACACACCATTGCCTTTTTTATTGTTTTTTATTCCCTCCTTGATCTGGTATGTGTGTATAGTGTATCATTGTCACTGATACTACATCCAAACATGTGTTGTTCTCTAATCTAGGTTCATTCATCATCTTTATTTTCTACTTCCATTGATTTATTGTATGGGTGTATCTTCTTGATTCATCTTTTCATTGGCGTATTATTCCATTTTTTATAAAACATCAATCATGACCCCTATGTTTTTTTAGTTCAAAATATTCCATGGTGTTTTGGGTTGTGTTAGTGGATTGTGTGATAGTATTTCCTATCATGGATATTTGGATGTTACGGTTTATTCCTAGAGGTAAATTTGTATTAAGG
Organism: Viscum album; assembly: GCA_963277665.1. Lineage (NCBI taxonomy): Eukaryota > Viridiplantae > Streptophyta > Magnoliopsida > Santalales > Viscaceae > Viscum > Viscum album. The sequence goes on along the minus strand of OY728152.1, from coordinate 196,323,152 downwards.
TAGGTTCATGTCTTGATAGTGGTCAACTATATGAGAAAATTATAGTGGTTATGTTGGTGCATTCAGTGGGGTTATCACCATCAGGTATTGGGCAGTAGTGGCCCCAAGGGTGAGTCATCATCATCAGTGATGTTGAGGGTATGGGGGTCACAATAGACATTAGTTCTCTCAATATATGGAATTATTTTCATGTATAAGATTGAAAAGATGTGTTGTTATTGGAATTTAAAATCACTTATGAATGATCAAAATATTTTGGAATCCATTTGTTATTTTTTTTATAAATTGGGTGTTTAGTATTCCTTTGTATCCTCAAAATCCTGATATATAGTCGGCTTCCCCCCCTCCCCATTGTCACATTCCCTAGATCCATTTTTAGTGTTGTCTATTTCTAGTTGTGTATTTTGTATGGGGTATTACCCATGCCTATTTTTCAGAGTGGGGAGAGTGTTTGGTTCCACTTAAACTATTTTTTTAAGGTTTTTTTGATACAAAAAATAGATTTGGGATAATATAAATAAAATAATCAACACCAAGATAGTTTTTGGTTAGGAATTAAATTGGTGTACTATCACATCTTAAACCTATCAACTAGTTGATATAAATGGAAATTCACTAATTTTATTTAATTTCTTATATTCTATTTTGTAAAAAACATTTCTCACCTCAAAAAATCATTAATATTTCATCAAACATAAGTAAATACATCCTTTATAATTTATATATTCAGTGACTCCAATATTTTCGACCACCTGCCTCCATTTTCCTACTCCTTTCCTAGAGATATATGTTCATTTTTTAATTTACATTTCTTCATGTCAATAACATTCCACAATTTATTATTCTAGAATACTCTATTTTATATACATAGTTCTTAAATTTGAATTTCTAATTAAGGATATTAATACCCTGGAACTTATTCTTCCTTAAATTTACCACTTGGATCAACTTATATTAAATATCTATCATTAATATCCATTTAGTCTAATGATGTTTCTTCCATATTTACAAAATAGTCATTGGACTTTTAAAGCATCAAATTATGGAATAACCTATAGTTTTTCAAACACTATGGTGTGTATTCTAGTTGAAATTTTAATTTACAGATCCCAATTAGACTATCAATTATGTGTTATTCCAATTAACTTAGCATAGTACCTGACCATGAAAAACATAATTCAAAATATCTTGTTTTATACTTCCCTACCCATTTTGACTTCAAATTAAAAAAACTGATACTTGAAACAGATTCTTCTATTATAATGTGATTCAACAGTTTCATATTTAAATCATTCATATGTATAGTTATTAACATTAATTAAAAGAGTTGTCTTAGGTCTCCCTATTTTTATCAAATATTTTCATAATCCCAGTATAGATTTATATGTAATGTGGTCCCCATAATCTACATGTTTCAATCCAATTATCAACCACCATAGTCTACACAATACGTAGTGACGTAGTTCTAATTATTTTCCAAATTATCTAGGTCTTCCATTATTTTCATGTAAATCATAACATAAATTTTAAATCATACTCTTTCTAAACTTATATAAGCATGATTACTGATATTCTATTCTAACATAATATAATTGAACATCATTTTGATTCCATGAATTATTATGTGTTATTTTAATTATTCACATACAATATTAAATTATATTATATGTGGTTGTGAGACAATATTATGATGTATAAACTTATCTAAAATTTTGCATATAGTATAATTATTATCATAGAAATTTTAATCTAAAATTTATCGATATAGAAATAACATCCCAAACATCCATAGAATTATTATTCTCAACATTACCAAATCCTCCATGGTGTATCTAGTCTCACTAGGGTGTGAAACTACTTTATTTACAAATTTCCTTTAATTCATCTTCATATAATTCCTTCTATTATCCAACTCTTTAAAAAATTTGAATACTCAGGAATAAACATCTTTAACATTATTAAACAAAAATTTGATCTTTATTTCAATTTCACCTCAATCATGACTTTCCATATAAATTTCCTTGATATATAGAGATGTAGAGTTGTCTCTCCACATCTCTCCACTAGTTCTTCTATGTACACTACTTCACTAGATCATCTATAATCATCATAGAAATCCATATTTTCATTATCAATTATTATTATATCATTTTCATGGAATATGATTATATTATATTTAATTTCATCACTAGGTGTTCAACATATACTCATACACTAGAAATCTCTAAAAAAATTGTTCAGTAATATATTTTCATCTAATCTCTCTGAAAAAACAATTTATAAAAAACCTATTGGTTACATCGATCAAATCTCATAACTATCTGTCATCATCAACATTTGGTGATAGAAAAGAAAAATCCATCAAGAAACATTTTGATTGAAATGGTTGAGCCAACATTTTGTTTGTATAATATTTTTTCTGAATTAAATTGATTATTTTCATATGTATTGATGAAAAATATCATGGACTAATATATTTATTCCCAATGATATTGTGAATAAGAATCATTTCCCAATAAAAGGTAATATTTTATGTGGTAAATAATGTATGTTAAATAAATATTGAAGGATTTTCCTCAACGGTGGTAGTTATGAATGTTTTTATTTCACATGTTGTGTAAAATAAATTCAAATTGAAGTTTTTACATTTTATTTTGAGAATGTTTAATAAAATATATAATTGAAAAAGAATGATAAAAATTATTTTATATGGTGTATTGAGGGTGAAAAAAATTTGATCTATATGATATTTTAGAACAATATAGCATGTATATTGACTAGAGAAATAATGTATTACTATATTTGAAGAAGACAATCTTATTTAATGTGATGAAAACATATTTGGATACCTCTTCTTGAAAATAATTTATCATGTGAGTCATATTATTTAAATGGGGATTTAAGAATATTTTAAGTTCTATATAAGGACTCATGTTTAGTATAAGAGGTTCTGATTTAATTTGGATAAGTTAAGAAGATATGTAAAGATAATACTGGATTAAAGTTACTTTCATAATTGTAATAATAAAATGTAAATGGAAGTATAAAAGTAAATTTGATATTGTTCTAGTTGATTCAAGGTATTTTTAATATTTGTATTAAGGACATCTAAGAGCTTGAATCAGTGTAAACGTATATCAAAAAATAAAGGGGCTATATAAAGGACATATACAACTATGTAAAGTTAATTTGTAAATGTTGTGATTGATGTATAGGTATCATACAAATATTATTTCCATAATGATGGTATGTGATCATATGTAAGGGTGAAAATGAATTTCTAGATCTATAGAAAGGTTATCCAAATAACTAGAATTCGTGTAAATATATTTTAATACCTACATTAAGGTATTATGTGTTTCTATAATTCCTTTATTCATAAAAAAATTATTAATATCATATGATGCTAATATGATCATTAAAAGTGAATATATCAAGATAATTTATTCGTGATCCCAACAAAATAATGACGTAATTAAATGATGTATATTAAAGATAGGTTTCCATACTGAAAACTCATTATGAAAGTGGGGAAGTTGATTCCATAATGTAAATAATTTTTTGTGGATGTTTTAGTCCCTATGATGAGTATTATTATTGAAAAAGAATCAAATAATGAATATTATGTCATCATGATGACCTTGGGATTTTAAAAATATACCCATGATAAATGGAGAGTAAGATCAGACCACTCCATAGTTGAATCCATTACATATATAAAATGGTCCACTACTATAGAAAAAACTGTATAGGATCCCTTCGTATACCGCAATGTAATATATTTCAAATGTTCATTGGTAACTATCGTGGGTTGGGATTTATATATGTGTGATATAATTACTAGAATAGTTGTTATTCTATCAGTGGATATCTCTATTCTTCTGAGAAGAATACATGTCATTGGTTGGATTGTATATTTCATCCACACATACAAAGAAATATATAATTTCATTATCAGGAATATAAAAATCAATATATATTATTGTATTGATTCATATTTTTATTCATGTAACATATAAAAATAATATATTTTTTGAGAGTCTTGTGTTTCAAATAAAGGGTCTATGTATTTAACTATTTATGCATTAAATCCTGAATCTATAAGGATAATATTCCATTTTTCATTTTTTTGAGGATATAAATACATGGGAAGACCATGAAAATTACAATATTTCACAAAAAAAAATTGATTCTACATCCTGATTAATAAGAGAGATTGAATGAAAATAAGCAATAAATATGAGTCTTAAAACATAGTGATTTCATGAAATATTAGAATACTCACTTTTTTATACTATGAAAATAATGGATCTAGAGATATTGAATCTTATTATAGTTTTACAATACAATATTATTGAACATAATATTCACCTAATAGAAATATATATATATATATACTCTAAGGAAGAATAAGAAATTATGTGAGAGAGTTATCAACATTATCTAATTCTAATTATATTGGTTGAATGAAAAAATGAAAATGATATTTCAGGTTTCAAATATTGGAAACATGATGTATTAAACAATGATTTAGAGATATAACTATATCTAAATAAAGATATATTTCTTTGTGCAATAAAGAATAATAAGTTATCCAACTCTTGATATAGACGATTATTCATGTACTCATAAGAAAATGAAATAAAAGAATTCAATTTGACTATCCTTAATTAGAAAAAATTGAATATGATTATATAAGGATATTATCCAAAAACACACAAATATTTTAGAAGTTTGAAGAAGGCTATGTCAGCCCAATATACTATAGTAACTGATGGAGAAGATCACATGAATATTACCCAAGGGGGACACAATATTTTCATTATAGATCTGATTCAAACTTTGTATGCCAAATCTTGAATTATTTATGGATTTATGTACAAATAAAATGTTGTGTGAGTTATACGTAGTTCATTCTAGGACATTGAGATTAATTTCATACGCTTCACGTTCATAAACCAGCCCAAGTTGACCCTAAACCGGTCTCCCAAGCCAGCCCACGAAAAGTACCACGAGGCGTTTCTGATCCTCCTAGGATGGTGAAAAGCACCAAGGGAATCAATAGGGTAAACAAGGTAATTATTCCTCCCAAATATTACCAATTAAAAAATCATAATGAATGGAAATCCCAATAGAAATTCATATAAAAAATGAACTGAACATTATTTGTACCTGAAATTGAAAATACAACTGAACCAACATCTCAAACAACCAAACCTAACAACCATCTATCTTTATGAGACCCTTCTAGTCACTCTCCAACATAGTGATAACATGTCACCCAAGGCAATTGAACTCAAGATAGAACATGCACAAGGGATAAAACATAAGAAAACTATAGGTATGAGTATTAAAACTCAGTAGGCTAGACCAATAATCTATTCCCAATTCACATCCTTTAAAATAAAAGAAACATCAATTACTAGTTTGAAATAAAATATATAAAATTATTTTTTCTCGGCATGGTTCAATTCTATAAAAATTAACCAACAAAAACATGCATGTTTTATAAACAAGAAAGCTAGAAAAAAAATTAAAAGAGGTGAAACATTAAAATGGAAATTGTTTTCAACAGGTTTGATTTAAATAATGTACCCTTATAAATAAAAAACACATACTTTTGATTTCAACAAATAAACACACCGTATGATGACGGTGATTACAAAATATCCAATGAGCTCAAGTCAGGGGAATACCCCTAGGCACTAGTTCATTGGGGGGCCCAGGTACCTCATATCTTGGTGAAAAGTAGCCATAGAAAATACATCCATTCTCATGAACACGAGCCACCAGCAAGAGAATAATCCATAACCTTGTGTTCTCCATAATAATCATCATAATATTTATTTATTTATTTCATCCTTAATCTTTCTTCCTGAAATAGGGACAAAACCCCCACCGAATCACAAGCATACTAATACACACCCACCCACCTAGAAACCTAGGTTTTTTCTTTTTGTTCTCAAACAATTTACTCGTAAATAAAATAACATTTTCTTATGAATATTACATTTAAAAATCATACACACATCAATAAACCCACACACATTCCTTGAATTTCATTCACATATCAATAAAGCACCTTATTTTTTATAAAACAATTTCAAGAAGAATAACGATTACTTGAACATAAAATTGATTCAAAATGATCTTTTAAGGAAAAACACTCACTAATACCATATCAATACAGATTTGGATGCCCCAAAACCATTTAATAAATCAATTTCATTGACCATAAAATGGACCAACTGATAAAACATTAAATATATATGGAAACCATTTTTACAACAAAAATGAAAAATGGTACTTTAAGAATTTCTCAGAACTAACATTTTACAATGTTGAAAATATAATTATTAATTTGTAAGTGGATAAACAAAATTTTAAACGAGAAAACACTTTCAAAAATCCTTTAAAATATTCAGGTTACCCATCTAAATAATGACCTTTTATATAAATATTCCAAAGATGCCATTTTCGGGCAGATCGGGCGGAAACATTTTTACAACCAAAACCCCATTTGTTTATAAAACCAAAAATAATATGGAATTCCATAAAGGACCCCAAAATACAATTTTTCATACTACCAATATATATATAAATCTAAACAAATCATTTTAAATCGCACTAATCACTTAATGCCAACCAGGCAATTTACCGAACACAAGGCATGCACTTTTAAACAAACAAATAATTATTAAGCACTAGAAAAGGGATAAAATACCATTTTCAGGACATAAATTTATTTAATCTTATGAAACATGTTAAAAATACCAGAAACTAGGTGCGAAAACTAACAGAACATTAAGTAAGCAATCATTCTATACATTTATAACAAAACAACAATACATTCCACAAAACAAGGCTTAAACAACCATTTTGCACACAAAGAGAATTATCCAAAAGGCTGAAAAAATACTAAACATATATATCAAGTGAAAATTTTAACATCCTAAGTAAAAAAAGAATAATGAATTTTCATATTTATTAATATTATTTAATTAAATATTAATTTTACTTTAAAGGGGTTTCTATGTTTAATGGCTTACCCGATATTCAACAATGAGTTTCTTTGAAATGTTACATTGCGCACTAATAATATACTAATATTATTTTAAATGGTAGTTAACTCTTTGCCATTTTATTGTAGGGAATAAATATAACTAAATAAAATATGATTATACATGTTCTTTAAAGGTTTTTATAATTATCTAATAAATATTAGAGGCTTAAACTATGAATGAATATAATTTTAAGCATAATTTATTTTAAACTGTTGATTTACTACCTTTTGATGGAGAACCATCTTTAAATATTTATTTGTTCACTTTTATAAGGTTTTTTGATAAAATAAAATTATTCTTCTGAATCGGGACATCAAAATTCACTTTTGGTATATTTTATGTATTTTCTGACAAAATTCAATTTTTAATGAATAGTGGGAAATAATGTATTTTAATTCAAAACTAACTTTTTATCTGATTTATTTATATTCTTATATAATATTTTTAATTGGTTTTAAAGTTTAATGAGATTATATTTTTACAAATTTATCCAATTTTGTTCATTTTATTTAATTTCACTTTGAAATTTGACAAAAAAAAGTGTCATTCTTTTGACAGTTATTTCTTAAAAACATACTTTTTGTTTTAACAGTGGGAATTAATTTTAAATTAATTTTTTCCACTTATGTTTTTGGAATTTGGAAAAATTGATTCCATATTTGGAATTCGGTGGTCCAAATTGTGTAAATAGGTAACTTTTATTTTTAGACATTATGAATATTTACTTCAGTAAATATTTTATTTAGCATGGTTAAAGGGTGAATCTAGTGAATAAGAGTAAACAAATATTACAATAATAATATAAAATTACCCTAAAAAGTGTCCTAATCCTATTATGTGATACATATCTAATCATGGGAATCCTTGGGTCAAATTTGGGACCCCATGGATCCACTTAAGAGTGATAATGACATTTATTTTAATTAACTTAAGGTAAATAAAAAATGACATTATCTAATCTCTTTTAGTAAATAAATTCTTAAATGGGGTTATATAAGTTATAATTTTTACTATAAATATTAATTGGAAAGTTAAAATTATTTCCTAACATGTGTTAGTTTTTTATAATTTTTATACATCAAATAAATAAAATTAATTATGAAATAAATATGGTAGAGTGTTTACCTCAATAATAAATGACTTAAATAAATAATAATATAAAGATTAAAATAATCTCCAAAACATGTCCAATACTTATTGGATCATTTTATTTCTACCATGAATCTTATTATATTGGTATTTAATAAGCTTCCGACTTTTAGAAATAGAGAATTATTATATAATAAAATAATATTTTCACACATTCCTAGAGAGCCCCTCCTCCCCCTAATAAAAATCCCTCACCTCTAACCCATTCATCACACCTCTGAAGCCCCTTGGATCATCCAAAACCTTCTGATATAATATCTAATGATCCATTTCTTTAATATATAATCCATAACATATGCATAAGGCACTTCAAAAAGTCCTTTTGGTTCAAACCGAAGGGAGTTAGCCAAATTAAAGATAATAGTTTCTCTTAAATTATTTTCTTTTATTTTCTTTATCCAACCCACTAAACTCTTTTTATTATTTTCTTTTATAAAAACACCAGTATCATAAATATACTAAAATTTTTTATGGGAAGGATTCAAACTACACTTTCACAAACCTCCATCTAATGGGTAAAGAACATACTGTTTCTTTGGATAGAAAACTAACACCTCACGAAACGATTATTGGTAAATTATCTTATACCGCCTCTTATGGTGTCCATTAAGGAGAAACTATATTTATATATAATATATATTATTTTTATGTTTTATTTATGCTTCTGTATTTTTAATTTATATCATACCTTTATGGATTCCATTATGGGTAAAAGTGATAATTTAATTTGAGGAAGTGTTCCCTGCCTCCCCCTAAAAGTGATATGACTCGTTGATGCCATATGTGGGATATATAAAGGATGGAGTTAGTGATATTATATATGATATTATACTGTAATTATAATATACCTATGTATCATTATGGTTTAATTCAATTAAAATAATAAATATAAATGAAAGTAGCGTTCATGCGTACATACATCTTACAGTCTCCATGAACGGTGCATTTCATTTCATAACTCCAAATGTTATGTACTATTATAAATTCATTTATATAAAATATATATATGATATATATGATATCTAAATCATTAATATAATTCTGTATATAATGATATTTTGACCATGTCAACAACTTTTAATTATAAGAAGTCCATTTTTACTCAAGTACCAAATATCGACAAAATGAACATTATTTACTTAAATTATTACATAATGATTATAAAATGGTAATACGTGATATAAAAGGAATAATAAACATGAAAAATTTTCTTAAGAAAGTATAAATTATCTTCAATTTATTATTTGGGAGATTAAATAATGAACGAGTCAAGTCTAACAAGATGTAAGGGACTTTAGCTCAATATCTTTTAATTGAGGAATATTTTGTTTTAATACAAGAATTTATTTTATATGCTATATAAACACCTTTGATTTTTATTTCAATATAAGGGAATATTTTCCTATAAATCATTTTACTAAATGACAAAAATAATTTTTCTTTTTAACATAAGCGGTGACAACAACCTTTCTGCCGATGTGAGTATTATTTGATATTTGGATTCCTTAACAAGATGTGATGTTTTTAAAAGGAAAATAAATAACATATACTCTTTTACATATTTTGGTATTGAAAATTATATTTATAATGGATTTTTTACGTCAATATATTTAAATGATATATTGTGATTGAAATGTGGAAATAATATTTTTCCTTTATGTTTGTTTTAAGTGTTATGAATATGTTATGGTTCTTGGGAATTGTTATGTATATGGGTGGTTCCGTGATAAAAAAGGGTGGGTGATCCTGAGATAGATCTACAATGCATTGGGTAACATAACGACGGTAAACGTGAATGTTTCTCCTAAGAGATTTAATGAATATACTTTGATGGGTATTCCAAATGTAACTCCCAACATAGCTGTGATAGCAACAATGTATGTATGATATAGATGCCACAAGTTAACTTCATGATTTATGTTTTCTATGTGTTACTCATAAATCTTATGATTTCATGAGGTATTTTAAATAGCTTATGTGATGTATGTAATGATGAACTATTGTTTTCTTTCTTTGTTATATAACCCTAACTGAGATTTTTATACTCATCCCTAGTTTTGAAATGTTTTTCACAGGACTTAAAGATGAATAGGGTAAAGTATGGGATCAAGGAAAAGTCATTCTATCTAAAACATGGGACTAGACAAGACTCTTTTTTTCAAGAGTTTTTATTTTATGGAGAAAAATGGAAAATGAGTGGGAGTGTCTACCTTTTAATTTTTGAGATATAGTGTAATAGTTATGGCCAAATTCTCTAAAACTCTAAACCTGAAAAGATCCTAAATGTGAATTATTCATTTAATTAAATATTATTTAATGTTTATGGGTGGGTCCTTATAGTTGGTATCATAGAAAGGATTAGATAAATTTGGTAGTTATGGTATTTTTAAATTAGTATCAATAAATTACATTATGTTAATATTGAAATTATATAGCATTTTCAGATTTCCATGTTGCTTGGCCTAAGATATTTCTATTTTCAGAATGGTTTCCCACATAGGAAATAGGGAAGCTATGTTGGGATGACATTAGGAGGAAGACAACCTTCCCAATCTGAAACCTGAGATGGTTGGAATCAGAACTGAACAGCTTGTTGCAGTGATGACATAGTTGACTCAGGATATAAATGGTGGTGTTATCCATGCATGTGATCAGCAAGATCAACCACATAGGAACATGTCTGTAGTGGAGCATTTCATAATGCAACATCCTCCATATTTCAGACGATCATCTGACCCTATGCTGGTGGAAGGGTGGATAAAATCACTAGAGAAAATTTTGTATATCATAGGGTGTTCATAAAATCAATAGGTTAGTCTCGCTATTTTCTATTTTGAAGGTGAAGCTGATCAATGGTGGTAGATGGTGAAAAATATCAGGGATATTAAGGAGATTGATGCTCTTGATTGGGATGAATTCAAATTTATGTTTCTTGATAAATATTTTCCTATGGTGGTTCATCTTAGGATGGAAATACAATTCCTAGAATTGATGCCGAAAGATGATTCAGTGGCTACTTATGAAGCAAAATTCACTCGACTGGCAAGGTATGATCCAAATATCATATGAGATCATGATGGTAATATCAACCATTTTTACTCAAGATTAAAGCCAGAGTATCGAAGGGATTTAGCTTCTTGTGAGTTCTAAAGATATGGAATTTTTTTGATGTGTGGAGAAGGTGGAATGGAGTTTTCCTATGATCAAGAGTTCTTTGAAAAACAATAGAATAATAGGTCTAGGTAGTAGGAAAAATAAACGAACTCTTCAAAAAATTATGATGGTAAGAAACATAAGTTTACAGTTTGTGAAAATTGTTGTAAAAAGCATATTGCAGAATGTCTTTTGAATTATGGTAAATGATACGAATGTGGTAAAATGGGACATAAAGATCATAATTTCACCAAAAAAGAGTAGGTTAATGGTAAGACAAAATCTGAATTCAATCAGTAAAATGTTTTAAGTGAAATTAAATCGGTCATTATGCAAATGAGTTTCAAATAAAGAACTCAACTGAGGGAAAGAAACCAAAATACAAGCAGAATGGGTTGGTGAAGTCCTTTGTAACTACTTCAGCAGATGTTGGGCCCTCAAATGAAGTATTATCAGGTACAATATTTGTTTGTTCGGATTATGGAAATGTGTTGTTTGATTCAGGTTCTACACATTCGTTCATTTCTGAGAAGTTTTCTAGTAAATTGTGAATTCCATCTCAATGTATGCATCCTGAAATTATGTTAAAAACACCTAGAGGAAATATAGAAAAAAAAAATTATAAGAACCTCCATGTCCTTGTGTGCGGAAAGAATCTACCTGCAAACCTTATTGTCTTGCCTCTAGTAGAGCTTGATGTAATTTTGGTTATGGATTGGATTTTTGTTTATCATGCTAAGATTGACTACAGAGCTAAAGTGGTTTATTTTCAGAATGATTTTAAGTTTCTGTACTAGAATGACCCCTTAATTTTGGTAACATATCAGGAAGATGAGAAACTAGTAAAAGATCAAAATTAATGTTAACATTCACATATTGTTGAAAATAAATGAACTATTCAGATTAATGATGTTCCAGGGGTAAATGAATATTTAAATGTTTTTCCTGATGTTTTTCCTAGTATTATACCTAGTCGAGAAGTTGAATTTACTATTGACTTAGTTTCGGATGCTAAGCCAATTTCAAAACCCCCTTATCGAATGGTTGAAATTGAACATTTAGATTTAAAGAAGCAATTTCAGGGGTTTTTAGATAAAGGATTAATTCAACCTAGAACATCACCATGGGGTGATAATTTATTATTTATTAAAAATAAATATGGTTCAATGAGACTTTTCATTGATTATAGATCTTTGAATAACATCACTCTTAAGAATAATTATCCTTTTCCTCATGTTTGTGATTTTTTTGATCAGCTCCAGAGAGCTCAGTATATTTCGAAGATTTACTTGAGGTCAGGGTACCATCAGTTGAAAGTAAAATATGTATACATTCCGATTACTGTGTTTCGTACACGATATGGCCATTATTAATTTGTAGTTATGCCTTTTGGTTTAACCAATGAATCTATTGTATTCATGTATCTAATGAATAGAATTTTCTGTGAGTTCTTGGATATGTTTTTCATTCGTTTCATTGATGATATTTTGGTTTATTCTAAAAGTAAATAGGAGCATGAAAGTCATTTAAGGGTGGTTTTGAAAAACTTAAAATAAAAGAAACTATTTATGAAATTGAGCATGTTTTAGTTTTGGATACAATAAATTTCATTCCTTGGTCACATTGTTTCAAAAAATGGCATTACTTTTGATCCTTCTAAAATAAATGTTTTTTGAATAATGGCCAAGACCCACAAATATAACTAATATTCGTAGTTTTCTTGGTTTGGAAGGTTATTACAAGAGTTTTATTGATAAATTTGAATGTTTATCTAGTACATTGACTATGTTAACTCGAAAAGGTGTAAACTTCATTTGGAAAAAATAATGTGATGATTGTTTTTAGTAATTGAAAGATGATTGGTGAATGCTCCAGTTTTGACACTACCTTCCAGAAATGGTGAGTTTGTTATTTATAGTGATTCTTCGTTGAAAGGTCTTGGATGTGTATTTATCCTGAATGATCAGGTAATTACTTATGCATCACATCATTTGAAACATCATGAGTTAAATTACCCACAACATTATTTGGAATTAGCTGCTGTTGTTTTTGCTTTAGGCATTTAGAGGCATCATCTATATGGAATAAAATGTGAAATATATACTAAAAAAATGTTTAAAGTATATATTCACTCAGAAATAATTGAACATGAGATACAGGAGATGGTTTTAATTAATCAAGGATTATGATTTCATGATCCTTTACCATCCGAGAAAAGAAAAAAAAATTGTTGATGCTTTGAGTCGAAAATGTAATTCTTCATTAACAATGCAACGTTTGGAATGATATTGTAAAGACCCAATTTTTTTCAATGGAAATTCCCTTCTCCTATGTATGTCATAAAATCACCTGAAAACACATCATAATGAGCTACTGTGTGCTAAGTGATATTTAAACATAAGTTTGTCTCTTCTGTGTTTGGAATTTCAAAAATCGGGCATACACGGTTGTAATCAGTAAGTTATTTGGAGTTCGATAAAGGAAACTTATTTTTTGCTGAATATTAACCTACCCTAATGAATAGTAACATAACCTTATAAATAGTGATATACCCTAATTAATAGTAACCACACCTATGGTGGTATAAAAATAATATTCGAGTTGGAAGTACATTATACCTATATTTTATAATAAGTTAATGAATGTTTTATAACTTGTTTTGATAATAAATTATTATTTTAATTAAATTTTAAAATAATCACATTTAGCAAATTATTTTGAAAAAATGTACTTTATTTTTGGATTTTACAAATAAAAAAAATGTTAGGGTGAATTGTTGGGATTTTTCTAAAATACTTGAATTTTTTATGAATATTAGATTCTAATAATTCACAATAAATGCTAAATAATGGATTAATTGAGTCATCAATGATTTTCTTATGATTTCGGCCTACTTGGTTCGGTATCACATGATAAAATCACTATTCATGGCCATGGAATAATTACTATTCCTTGTCATGGGAATAAATAATCAATTAATGATTATAATATTGTGAAATCCCTCCTCTCCACCACTTTAAAACCACCCCTTCACTCCCTCTTCTCTCCACTCCCCTCAAGCCTTGTTCCTTGCCATTATTCTGCCCAAATATCTCCCCAGGGTCCTCCCCCATGCATAAAATCTCTCATCCCCCTCAAAATACTAAAACCTCTCCCCTTAAGAGGTTCTCAAAGGAGGAATTCTAAAGAGGTAAATTCCTCTTCCCAATTTCTTCTTTTCTTTTATGTTCTTTTCTTTTTTTATTTCTTTACTCACCTCCCATCACCATAATAGTATGATAAATACAGTAAAATAAATGTACTATAATTTCTTCATGATAGTGGTATATTTCATTATCTTCTCTCTTTTCCCACCCTTTTATTTGAAAGAAATGAATGCATTGTTTGAGATGTGCTAATTTAGCACATTCAAGGACAACAGTTTATCAATTTCTATTATTATCATTAATTCTGGTCATGAAACCATTTGTGTTATGGTTGAACCAGATTATAATATACGTAATATATCCAATTTTTTGATCTGTAATCTTTTAGTACAAATGAAATTATGTTATAAAGGAAAACACATTCTTTGTAATCAAATCCACCGAGTAACAAAAATGGTTTTCACTATGGTTATATATATAATAACTGCACTTCACTCTAAGTAACCAAATTAAAATTAAAACAGTGTAATATCCTAGATATGTAATAAAGAATATAACTTTAATTCTTGACAGCCACTTTCATCTTTAATATAATCCAAATGTGAATTTAAGTGAACTGATCTTTTTAAGCCAAGTAAACAAACAAGCCCGAACAATGAAATTGATCCTTATAACTAATAAAAAAGGATTTTAATGAACTAAAAAGGTTTATAATAAATAAATCGAATATATAAGTGGTTCTGGACTTATTAATTAGTAATCCTAATTTTTTTATTCGTGTCATTAATAACAAGTGGAGAACACAAACCGATTTAAGGTAATAGATCCTCCCCTTTTCACTCTTAATCAAGATTGTTCTCTGTGTTATGCCTTTTTTGTGTAATACCAAGTTATGGGGTATGTTTATACACCTTCCCCATACTTCCCTGATGTTATAAAAGTGATTAGAAACCCCTTATCTCTCTCATAAATCCTTCTTAGTTACACCTAATACCATGCCGATAAACCATAATGGATTCTACCTGAACTTCCTTTATTCCATCAGGATGCTCTATCTTTCTTTTTACCAAAATGTAGTTGTATTTTCTTTTTTATGTAGAACATAAAAATTATATTTATATGGTCCAAACTCATGTTCCAATATCTATCTCTCATTATCTTTTGGGGATATATATTCTTTTATGTGAATCTCTCCTCGATACTTCCCAATAAGCACACTCGTTTTAAAGGAACTACCCGAACTTTTACCCAATTTCAAGTGCAGTCTATCTTATGTTTTAAGACACCATGGTCTTTGAAAATTCATTATTTTTAATATGAAATCCTTGTTGGTTCAATTAATTTTTTATATAAAATAATGTATTCTTTACTATTTTAAAATATCTATAGTATTTTCCTTGAAACCACACAAAAATGTTTTAATGAAAATGTCTCTCAAATACATTTATTATGTGTTGTCGCATCTATTTGTTACCACCTACTATGTTATATTAAAATATTACATTATTAATGGTCATGTATGTTCTAAACCCTTTCTTTTATGGACACTTTCATGATACACTCATTGGTTATGCTTTATGTCATGATTGGGGTACCTAATTCTCTCCAGGGGTAATCTAATGTTTATGAACAGTTGATTATGTATGATTACTAAGATGGAAAGAATATTTCTATGGTAAGAATATTTATTTGGAAAGAATATACATTAAAAATTTTAGATGGGTGCTCCTAGATAGAGCTCCAATGCATAAGGTAAGGTTGAGTCTCATGAGATGTGATGTGAAACGAGATTGGCGGTTAGCCTTGACCAGTACTGAAATGGGAAACACAATGTGCGGTTAGCCTTGACCTGTACTAATGAAATGTTATATGATTCTTCCACATTTATAAGATTCCATGTTTATATGATCTCATGCTTATATTAAATGATTTTATAAGTGTCATGCTTTGGATATCATTATGTCATACCTTCTAACTCCTGTGTTTGAGATGAATCCTTATGTTCATTACATTACTAGGATATTTAGCTCATCCCTTTATTCATGTGTTCCCTAGGGTACCCAATAAAGATGTAAGGGATAAAAGGAAGTTATAATCTCTTTTTGAAGATTAAATAAAAAAGTTTTTTACCCCATTTTTTATGTTATATGTACCTAGTCTTCCAAGACACTAGACTTAACGATCCTTGGCTTGTACTCTGATGATTAATTATGATTAAAATCATGAAATGTTTTATTTAAAAGGATCGTATCACTATAGTTGGTATTAGAGGATGGTCTAGTTATTTTTGGAGATTAGGAATAGAGAACCATTATGAGAAACTTAAGGATGAGACTAATTATAAGAAAACTGTCCTATATTTTGGTGAGTATTGAATAAGTGTTTTATCAAGCAAATACATCTCTATCTGGATGTGAGCAGGTAGAGGTTGATCTGGTATAGATGTATCTAGGCATAAAACCCAAAAACAACGTTTTTATCTAGACTTGAATGGGAACTGGTTCACGATAACGGGCCTTACTACACTCTTGGTTACGACACTCCCGGGGGATATGATTTCGTAGATTCACGAGCATAGTACAAACCGTTATTAAGGGACAAAAAGAATCCATACGAATATAAGTTAAGAAATAGATCGAGGATAACATGGATATAAACCTAAGGAAACACAATTAAAGATATACTTCTTCCTTATAAGTTTATATTTTTATGTTCTATGTTTCCTTTGTATGCTCAATAGCTAAGTATTCAAGACCTCTAATTATATGTTCTTTTTCTTAGTTAATGGAGGGAAATAGAAGAACACGTTCCAATACCCAATGTGATAGGAAATGTGATGATTTCCCTAATGACATGCCTGATGTGATGGAAGAGGGTGCTCAAAACATCAAGGTAGTACTCTCTCAGCTGGCTCTAGTTACAAATAATAACATGAATCAGGTGTAACGTCCCCCTCCTCTATGGAAAGACCCAGTTTCCATAGAATCCTTCTTATAAAAAAGGCCTCCCATGTTTAGCGGGTCTTCTGATCCCCTCCTCGTAGAACAATGGATTATCTCCATTGAAAATATTTTCTCTTTCCTCCAGTGCTCGGATGAAGAGAAAGTTGTACTGGTAGTCTATCATTTTGATGGGTAAGCTAATCAGTCGTGGAAACTAATCAAGAATACAAAGTCCCAAGTGGAAATTAATTCCATAGAATGAGGGGAATTCAAGAGGATGATTTTCAACAAATATTTTTCCCAAACCCTCCATCTCAATATGTAAAGAGAGTTCCTTGGACTCAAGCTGAAGGAAGATGAGTCCATCGGGGCATGTTAAGTGAACATTACAAGTCTTGCAAGGTACGCCTATGGCTTTGTCATGAACATTGAAAGCAAGGTGGATCGATTATTTAGCAGACTAAATCGGAGTCTACGAAATGTGTTGGAAATTCGAGACTTCGACAGCTATGAGGTGATTGTATGTTGCCCCCTAAAGGATGAAATGGGTTTTGGAGACTCTTAGTGGTCTCATGGGCCTAGCCATAAGAAGCAGAAAATGGAAAAAAACATGGGTGGTTCATCAAAAAAATCCCATGATTCAAAGAAGCCTCACATTCCCCTATAAAAAAATTGTGGGAACAAGCATCTTGGTGACTATCTCAAGGGAACCAATAATTGCTTCAAATGAGGAATGTTTGGTCATCTGTCCAAGAACTGCAGAAGGGATATGAAAAATCCCACTAATGTTGAAGAAGAAATGAAGGTTCAGATCAACACTCAGACTGCAGTGCAGTGTTATAACTGTAGGGAGATTGGCCATTATGCGAACAATTTCCCTAAGCCTAGGGTTGTCAGAGGCAATCAACAATAACCTCCACGGAAAAAAGGAAGGGATTATGCTATAAATACTACTGAGGTGGAGCCAGAAAATGATGTTGTGATAGGTACGCTCTTTATTCATTCATGAATAGCAAACATACTATTTGACTCTGGTTCTATGCATTCTTTCATATCTTTCATGTTTAGTAGAACTATTAAAACACAACCTAAAAATTTGGAGGAAAAGTTAAATGTAAGAATAGTGAATGGGTTAATTATTTCATCCATGGTTTATAACTCCTCCCCAGTTAATGTTTGTGGACTGAACCTCCCAATAAATCTTTTCATACTTACTTTAGTGGAGTTCGACGCTATCTTGGGCCTGGATTGGTTATCTTTATACAAGTACAACATCAATTTTTGGGAAAGGGAGATAAATTTTCAAATCCTGAAGCATCCTCTAATTCGTTACAAGTGTAAGGAAGAAGTTGAGTCTCCTTTAGAATCATCGTCTCATGTTTGGATACTTCTTCCTAGTGAGAAAGCATATCTAGCTCAAATTATTGGGAAAAATGATAGAATCCTTCTTAAAGACATGCCCATCGTGAGGGATTACACTTATGTATTCCCCAAAGAGATTTCTGGTCTTCCTCCTGACCTAGAGGTTGAGTTCTCAATTGAACTTATCCCTGGATCTCTTCCAATCTCAAAGACACCTTACGAAATGGCCACCGTAGATCTAGAAGAGCTGAAGAAGCAGTTACATGAGAGTATGGAGAAGGGTTTTATATGATCGAGTGCTTCACCTTGGGGTGATCCAGTCCTCTTTTTCAAGAAGAAGGATGGATCAATGTGCCTCTTCCTTGATTATCGTGAGCTGAATAAAATCACTATAAAGAACTAGGATCCCCTTCCACAGATAGATGACTTGTTCGATTAGCTTCGTCGGGCCAGTTATTTCTCTAAGGTGGACCTTCGGTTGGGATATCACCAAATAAAGGTGAGGAAGGAAGATATTCCCAATACTGCCTTTCAAACGAGGTTTGGACACTATTATTTCATAGTAATTCCCTTCAGACTCACTAATGCTTCAACAATTTTCATAGATTTAAATAATAGAGTCTTTAGAGATTACCTCAACAAATTTTGGGTGGTCTTTATTGATGATATTCTCATATACTCTAAGAGAAAAGAGGAACATGAGGAGCATTTGGAAACTGTGTTAAAGACTTTTCGAAGGGAGAATTTGTATGCAAAGTACAATAAATGTGAGTTCGGGATGGAGGAAGTATCATTATTGGGAAATGTTATCCCCAGGAAAGGGATATCTGTGGACCCTTCAAAGACAAATTCAATTGAAGAGTGGATGAGGCCAACTTTTGTAATGGAGATCTGGAGCTTTTTAGGTCTAGCTGGGTATTATCGACTATTTTTGAATAACTTTTCATGATTGTCAAACCCAATGACCAAGCTAACATGGAAGGGAGTAATGTTTATCTGGGCATAGGAATGTGAAGACTGTTTCAAGGAGTTGAAAAAGAGGCCTATCACTGCGCCGGTACTCACACTCCCTTCAAGTGTAGAACTCTTTATGGAGTATAATGATGATTATAAGAAAGCCCTAGGCTGTGTGATAATGAAAAATGAAAAAGTGATAGTCTATGCCTCAAGGCATATGAAAATCCATGAGAAAAACTATCCCACACATGATCTGGAGTTGGCGGTTGTGGTCTTTGCATTGAAAAACTGGCGGCATTATCTCTAGGGGAAAAAATGTGAGATATACTGACCATAAGAGTCTCAAAAATATATTCACACAGAAATAGCTTAATATATGCCAGCAAAGATGGATATATCTCATCAAGGATTATGACTACTCAATCCACTACCATCCCAGTAAGGAAAAAAAGGTGGCAGATGCTCTAAATAGAAAGGATCCTCCATCTTTATCAATGATGAGAATTTAAAAGGATCCAATCTTCTTAAATTTGCAAAGGATGGGCATGTGAATCATTAATGGAGGGACATCATGAATCCTTTATCAAATGATTGCTTAACCATCCCACTTGGACAAAATAAAGGATGCCCAAGGAAAGGATGTGGAAATTCAGAAAAGGGTGGAAGCTATTAAAAATGGGAAATCCTCCGATTTCAAAATTGATGAGGAATGAATTTTATGTTTTGGGACACGATTATGTGTACCATATGATCCAGAGGTAAAGAAGGATCTATTGAATAGTGGACATAGGTGGACCTTCACTATCCACCCAGGGAGAACAAAGATGTATAGAGATCTCCGAGAAAACATTTGGTGGGACAAAATAAAAAGGGAGATTATCGAATATACACCAAAGTGCCTCGTATGTCAGCAAATGGAGGCTAAGAGAAAAAATTCTATGGGGATGATGCAACCACTACCAATACCAGCATGGAAGTGGGAGAACATTACCACGGAATTTGTTGCTGTACTTCCAAAGACATCTACATAAAACAATTCTATATGGGTCGTTGTGGATCGTCTTACAAAGACAACTTACTTTATCATGGTTCGAGAGGACTTATAATTGGATCAACTTGCACAGATATACATCAAATAAGTGGTAAGGTTTCATGGAGTACCACTATCTATTGTATCCAATCATGATCCAAGATTTACATCGAAGTTCTGCAAAAGTCTCACGCACGCTCTGAGCACAGAACTGAACTTCAGTACGGCCATTCATCCTCAAATTGATGGCTAATCTGAGATAACTATATATAAATTGGAAGACATGTTGAGAGAATGTTCAATGGAATGAAAAGGAAAATGGGACCAACATCTTCCACTGGTTGAATTCTCCTTCAACATTAGTTTCCACTCGAGCATCCGAATACCACAATATAAAGCCCTTTATGGGAAAAGGTGCATAACACCGACATGTTGGGATGAATTCAGTAAGAGTAAGATGTTAGGACCTAAAATGGTCGAAGAAATAGTGGAGAAGTGAAAAAAATTCAGTAGCATAACATGGCATCCCAAAGTCGACAGAACAGTTATGCAGATAACCATCGACGAGACCTTGAGTTCAAAGTTAGAGACATGGTATTTCTAAGTATATCACTATTGAAGAAGGTCATGAGTTTTGGGAATAATGGGAAATTATATCTCAGGTACATTGGCCCCATCTAGATCCTTGATCGAGTCAGAGTTGTGGCCTACCGACTGGCACTTCCACATACCATGTCGAAAGTACAAGATTTCTTTCATGTATCCCACTTAAAGAAGTACGTACAAGACCCATCACATGTACTCTCTTCAGATGTGGTACAGTTGGAGGATGATCTCTCTTTCGAGAAGCAGCCAGTGAAGATCTTGGATCATAGAGAAAAAGGTCTACGCAACAAGACTACTCATCTTTTCAAGGTACTTTGTAGAAACCATAAGTATGAAGAGGCAACAGGGTAATTGGAGGAAGCAATGAAGGAAAAGTACCAACACCTGTTTTTTGGCATATAATGTAAAACGAAATTTCGAGGGCGAAATTTCATAAGGGGGGAGAATGTAATGACCCAATGTTTTTCAATGGAAATTACCTTCTCATAAGTATGTCATAAAATCACATGAAAACACAACATAATGAACTACTAAGTTCAATGTGACCTTTAAACATAAGTTTGTCACTTCTGTGTTTGGAATTTCGAAAATTCAGCATACATAGTGGTAATTGGTATGTTATTTGGAGTCCAATAAGGAAAACATATTTTTTGGTGAATAGTAACCTACCCTAATGAATAGTAACATACCCTTATGAATAGTGATATACCCTAATAATAGTAACCTCACCTATGGTGGTATAAAAATAATATTCAAGTTGAAAGTACGATATACATATATTTTAGAATAAGTTAATGATTGTTTTAAAATTGGTTTTGATAATAAATTATTATTTTAATTGAATATTAAAATAATAATATTTATGAAATTATTTTTGAAAAATGGACATCATTTTTGGATTCTACTCGTCGAAAAATGGTTCTGGAGAATTTTTGGGATTTTTCTGAAATACATGAATTTTTTATGAATAGTAGAATCTAATAATTCCCAATATATGCTAAATAATAGATTAATTGAGTCATCGATGACGTTCTGCTGATGTAATACCACTTGTTTCAGGATCACATGATAATATCACTATTATTGGTCATGGAATACTTATTATTCCTTGTCTTGGGATGAAATAATAAATTAATGATTATAATATTATGAAATCCCTCCTCTCCACCACTATAAAAAAACCCCCTTCACTCCCTCTTCTCTACACGCCTTTCAAGCCTTTTTCCATTCCATTATTCTGCCCAAATCTCTCCCCAAGGTCCTCCCCCATGTTCAAAATCTATCAGCCTCCCCAAAATACCAAAACCTCTCCCATTAAGAGGTTCTCAAAGGAGGAAGTCTCGAGAGGTAAATTCCTCTTCCCAATTTCGTCTTTTCTTTTAAGTTCTTTTCTTTTTTATTTCTTTCCTCACCACCCATCACCATAATACTATGATAAATCCATTAAAATACATGTACTATAATTTATTCATTCTAGTGGAATATTTCATTATCTTCTCTCCATTCCCCACCCTTTTATTTTAAAGAAATGAAAGCACCGTTTGAGATGTGCTAATTTAGCACATTCAAGGACAACAGTTTATCAATTTCCATTATTATATTTAATTTTGGTCATGAAACCATTTGTGTTATGGTTGAACCAGATTATTATTTATGTAATATATCCTATTTTTTTCTGTAATCCTTTGTTACAAATGGAATTAAGTTATAAAGCAAAACACATTCTTTGTAATCAAATCCACCGATTAACAAAAACGGTTGTCACTATGGTTATATATTTAATAATTCAACTTCACTATAAGTAACG
Organism: Viscum album; assembly: GCA_963277665.1. NCBI lineage: Eukaryota > Viridiplantae > Streptophyta > Magnoliopsida > Santalales > Viscaceae > Viscum > Viscum album. The sequence goes on along the minus strand of OY728152.1, from coordinate 196,299,936 downwards.
TAATTAAAATTTAAACAGTGTAGTCTCCTGGATATGAACTAAATAATATTATTTCAATTCCGGAGAACCTCTTTCATCTTTCATAGAATCCAAACATGAATATAAGTGAACCGATATTTTTATGCCAAGTAAACAAACGACCCCGAACAATGAAATTGAACCTTGTAACTAATCAAAATGGAAATGAATGAAATAAAATGGGTTATAATAAATAAATTGAGTATATAAGAGGTTCTGTAATTATTAATTAATATTCATAAATTTTTTATTCTGGTCGTTAATAACGAGTGGATAACACCAACGAATTTAAGGTAAGGGATCCTCCCCTTTTCACTCTTAATCAAGATTTTTCTCTATGCTATGTCATTTTTGTGTAATACCATTTGATGTGGTATGTTTATACACCTTCACCATACTTCCCTAATTCTTTAAAATTTACATGAAACCCCATATATATCTCATCAAGCCCTCTTAGTTACACCTGATACCATGCCGATAAACCATAATGGATTATACCTGAACTCCCTTTATTCCTTCTATTGCTCTATCTTTATTTTTACCAAAATGTAGTTGTATTTTCTTTTTTATTTAGAACTTCAAAATTCTGTTTATATGGTCCAAAATCATGTTCCAATATCTATCTCTCATTCCTTTTGGGGATAGACATGCTTTTAACTGAATCTCTCCTCGATACTTCCCAATAAGCACAATCATTTTAAAAGGAACTTCCCGAACTTTTATGCACTTAAAAGTGAACTCTATCATATGTTTTAAGACACCATTGTCTTTTTAAATTCAGTATTTCTATTATGAAAACCTTCTTGGTTCAATTCTGGTTTTATATAAAATAACGTCTTCTTAACTATTTTAAAAGCTCTATAGTATTTTCCTTAAAACCGCACAAAAATGTTTTAATGCTAATGTATCTCAAATAAATTTCTTATGTGATGTAACATATATTTGTTACCAAATACTATGTTATACGCTAAAATTACCTTATGGACGTCCATGTATGTTATAATACCTTTCTTTCAGGGAGACATTCATGATACACTCATTGGTTATGCTTTATGTCATGATTGCGGTACCCAATTATATGCATGGGTAACCTTATGTTTATGAACAGTTGATTATGTATTATTACACATATGGAAAGAATAATTATGTGGAAATAATATTCATGAAAATTTTGATATGGGTGTTCCCAGATAGTGCTCCAATGTATTGGGTAAGGTTGAGTCTCATGAGGTGCGATGTGAAACGAGATTGGTGGTTAGCCTTGACCTATACTAAAATGGGAAATGGGATTGGCGGTTAGCCTTGACCCGTACTAAATAAATGTTTTTTTGATTCTTCCACATTTTTATGATTCCATGTTTATATGATCACATGCTTATATTAAATGATTCTATAAGGTTCATTATTTGTAAATCATTATGTCATGCCTCCTAACTCATGTGCTAGAGATGTATCCTTATGTTCATTCCCTTACTAGGATTTTTAGCTCATCCCTTTGTTCATGTGTTCCCTAGGGTACCATATGCAGATGTAGGGGCTCAAAGGATGTTAGAATCTCATTATGAAGATTAAATAAAGATGTTTTTTACCCCATGTTTTATGTTATATATACATAGTCCTCCAAGACAATAGACTCAACCATCCTTGGATTGTACTCTGAGGATTAATTATGCTTAAAATTAGGAAATGTTTTATGTAAAAGTCTCGGGTCACAATAGAGATCCTTTGGTTTTTGATTTGATGAAATTTGGCATAGAAGTTATTGGTACAGGAAATTTTTTTTAGGTGTCAGTGAAATAAACTCTATCAGATAGAAAAAATAAATCGTAGATGGAAGATACTGAGTTTCATAATAAGGTAGAGTTGGTTCAGAAGGGTAATTTGCCTAAATTTAACATTAATATTGACTGTGTTTTGAGGTTTGGAAAGATATTATGTGTGCCTTGTGATTCAGAGCTGAAGAATGAGTTATTATGGGAAGCTTATAGATCTCCATTTTTAGTTCATCCTAGTAGTACTAAGATATACGGAGATCTTCAGAAGTATTACTGGTGGGATTGAATGAAAAGAGATATTTTTGATTTTACTGTGAAGTGTTTGACTTGTCAGTAGGTTAAAGTAGAGAGGCAGCTATCAAAAGGGATGTTTCAGTCATTACCGGTGCTAGATTGGAGATGGGGAAATATATAAATGGACTTCATTGTGAGATTACTGAAGAAATATTGAGGAAATAATGCAATCTAGGTTATTATTGATCAGTTGACTAAATCTTCTCATCTCATTCCTATTCATGATAATTTTTCTCAAGACCAACTTTCCTGGTTGTATGTTAAAGAGATATTCAGGATTCATGGTGTTCCCCTCTCCAATATATCTGATTGTGATCCCAGGTTTAAATCTAATTTTAGGAAAGGCCTTCAGAAGTCGTTGTGTACGGAATTAAATCTTAGTACAGCTTTTCATCCACAATCAGTTGGGAAGTCCGGGCGAACAATTCAGAACATGGAGGATATGTTAAATGCTTGTTCACAGGATTACCATGGAAGTTGGGACTAATATATTTCATTGGATGAATTTTCTTATAATAACAATTTTCATTCTAGTATATAGATGGCTCCATTTGAGGAATTCTAAGGAATGTGGTGTCGAACTCCAACTTTTTGGGATAAAGTAGTTGAAAGAAAGATGAAGGGACCATAATTGGTAGAAGAGATAGCAGAAAAGGTTTAGTTTATTTAGAAGCACATGAGAATAGCATAGAGTAGGAAGAAAAGTTATGTGGATAATCGGAGGAAGGATCTTTCTTTTGGGGTGGGTGATCTTGTCTTTCCCAATGTTTCTCCATGGAAAAGTGTGATGAATTTTGGTAAGAAGGAAAAGTTGAGTCTGAGGTTCATTGGACCTTATGAAATCATGGATAAAGTTTGATCTGTTGCGTATAGAGTGTCTTTACCTCCAATTTTATCCCATGTACACAATTGTTTACATGTTTCAATGTTGAGAATGTATATTCCAGATCCTTCTCATGTTTTAAGTCCAGAGGTAGTTCAGTTAGAATAAAATCTATCTTTTGAGGAACAACCAGTCCAGATTTTTGACCTAAGAGAGAATGTGTAACATAATAAGGTAATACATTAGGAAAAGGTTTTTTTGGAAAACCCATATGATTGAAGAGGCAACGCGGGAATCAGAAAATGTTATGGGGTAGAAATACCCCCATTTATTAGATAAGTGATTAAAAATTATGAGGATGAAATTTCAAAAATGGGGGAAGGATGTAACATCCCATGTAAATAAAGAATAATACATTTTCATATTTATTAATATTTGAGAATTAAATATTAATTTTACTTTAAAGTGGTTTCTGTTTTCGATGGCTTACCTGATACGCAATGACAGGTTTCTTTGAAATCTTACATTGCACAGTAATAATATAATAATATTATTTTAAAAGGTAGTTAATGCCTAGACATTTTATTTCATAAAATGAAAATAAATAACTACAATATTATTATACATGTTTGTTAATTTTTTTTTACATTTTTCCTATAAAAGTTAGAGGCTTAAAATGTGAATGAATCTAATTTTAAGAATAATTTACTGTAAAAGTTTGATTTACCACCTTTTGATGGAGAAACCTCTTTAAATATATCTTTGGTCACTTTTATATGTTATTTTTGTTAAAATAAATTTTTTTTAGAATCCGGACATCAAAATTAACATAGTGTAAATTTTTGGAATTTTTTTGACAAATTTCAAATTTTGATGAATTGTGGAAAATACATTATTTTAATTCAAAACTACCTTTTAATATGATTGATTTATATGGTTATATAATCTTTTAAATTTGTTTTAAAGTATAATTAGAATATATTTTTACTATTTTATCCAATTTTTGAAATTTTAAGTAATTCAACATTGAAATTGGACATCAACAAGTGTTAATCTTTTGATAGTTATTTCTTAAAAACACGCTTTTTGTTTTAACAGCACGAATTAATTTTAAATTAATTTATGCCTCTTTTGTGTTCTGAATATGTAAAAATGGATTCCATATTTCGAATAAAGAGGTCCAAATTGTCTAAATATTTTACTTTTATTTTTAGAAATTATGAATATTTACTTTAGTAAATATTTTATTTATAATGGTTAAAGGGTAAATCTAGTAAATAAGAGTAAACAAATAATAATATAATAATATAAAAGTACCATAAAATGTGTCCTAATCCTATTTGTTGATACATTTCCGACCATGGGCATCCTTGGGTATAATTTGGGACCCCATGGAGCCCCTTAAGAGTGATAATGACACTTTTTTTGAATTAACTTAAAGTAAATGAAAAAATGAAATTAACAAATATATTTTAGTAAATCAATTCTTACAAGGGGTTTCATATGTTATATATTCAACTATAAATATTCATTGGAAATATAAAATTATTTAATACATAATGGTATTTTTTTCAATTTTTATACCTCAAATATATAAAATTATTTACGACTCAATAATGATGCAGTGTTTACCTCATTAATAAATGATTTAAATAAATAATATTATAAAGATTAAAACAATATCCAAAACCTATCCAATTATTATTATATGATTTTATTTCGACCATGAGTCATATTATCATCAACTTTAATATGTTTGGGATCTTTAGAAACTGAAAAATCATTATATAATAAAATAATATTTTCACACTTTCCTAAAGAGCCCATCCCCCCCCCCTTACAAAAATTCCTCACCTATAACCCATTCCTTACACCTCTAATTTTCCTTGGATTATCCATCCCATAACAAAATAACCTCAAAATATCCCTCTCTTCATCCTATAAGCTTTAATATAGGCAGAATCCACTTCAAGAAGTCAGTTTGTTTCAAACCAAAGGGAGTTAGCCGAATTAAAGGCAATAGTTTCTCTAAAATTCATTTCTTTTATTTTCCTTCTCCAACATCCTAAACTATTTTTATTATTTTATTTTATAACAAAACCAGTATCATAAATATACTAGGATGTTTTTATGAGAAGTATTCAAACTAAACTTTCACACACCTCCATCGAATGGGTGAAGAACATACTGTTTTTGTGGATGGAGAACTAACAACTCACGAGACGATAATTGTTCAATTATCTCCTACCGCATCTCATGGTGGCCATTAAGATCGAACTGTATATATATGTGATATATTTTATGTTTAGGTTTCCTTTATACTTATGTATTTTTCATTTAAATCCTACCTTTATGGTTTCCATTATGGGTAAATGAGATAATTTCATTTGACGAAGTGCGGACTGCCACCCCCTCCAAGTGATACGACTCGTTAATGCCATATGTGGGACATATAAAGGATGGAGTTAATGATATAATATATGATATTATACTGTAATTATAATATAATTATGTATCATTATGTTTTAATTCCATTAAAATAATAAATAGAATTAAAATTAGCGTTCAATCGTACGTACGACTTACCGTCTCCATGAACAGTGCATTTCATTTCTTACCTCCAAATGTTATGTACTATTATAAATACATGAATATAATATATATATATATATGATATATATTATATATTAATCATGAATTTAATTCTTGATATAATTAACATTTTACCACGTGAACAACTTGTACATATAAGATGTCCATTTTTTACTCAAGTACCAAATATGGACAAAACGACCATTATTAACATTAATAATTACATAATGTTTATAACATGATAATAAGTGATATAAAATGAATAATAAACTTGAAAAAGGTACTTAATTAAGTATAAATTAACTTTATTTTATTATTCATGAGATTTAAAAACGAACGGGTCAAATCAGACACGATGTAAGGGACTTCATCTCAATCTCCTTTCATTGAGGCATATTTTGTTTTAATACACGACATTCTTTTATATTTTTTATAAAAACCTTTGAATTTTCATTTCATTCAAAGGTAATATTTTTCTTCTAATCATTTTACTAAATGACAAAAAAATGTTTCTTTTTAACGTAAGTGGTCACAATGACCATTCCGCCGCCGCGTGTATTATATGTTCATTAGATTCCTTAACTAGTGGAATTGATTTTAAAAGGAAAATAAATACCATATACTCTTTTATGTATTTTGGTATTGAACATGATTTTGATAATTAATTTTTTATTTTAATATATATAAATGATATATTGTGATTGAAATGTGGAAATTTTATCTTTCCTTTATGTTTGTTTTATGTGTTATGAATATGCTATGGTTCTTGGGTATTGTTACATATATGGGTGGTTCCATGAAAACCCTAGGGTGAGTGAGATAGAGATAGCTCTCCAATGCATTGGGTAATGTGACGGAGTTAAATGTGAATGTTTCACCTAAGTGATTTAGGGAATATACTATGATGGGTATTCCAAATGTAACTCCCTATGTAGTTGTGATAGCTACAATGTAAGTATGATATGGATGCCACAAATTACCTTTATGATTTATGTTCAATATGTGTTATTAATAAATCTTATGGTTTCATGAGGTATGTTAAAGATCTTATGTTATGTATGCAATGATGAACTAATGTTTTCTTTGTTTTTATTATAACACATACTAAGCTTTTTATGCTCATCCCATGTTTTGAAATGTTTTTCACAGGACATAAAGTTGAATAGGGTCAAGGATGGGATCAAGGAAAAGTCACTCTGTCTAAAACATGGGACTATACAAGACTCTTTTTTTTAAGATTTTTTTTAATAAAAAAAATGGAAACTGAGTAGAAGTGTCTTCCTTGTAATTTTTGAGATGAAATTTAATAGTTATAGCCTAATTCTCTAAAACATTAAACCTGAAAAGAGATTAAATTTTAATTATTCATTTAATTCAATATTATTTAATTTTTAAGGTCGGGTCCTTATACAAACTATAGGAAAAGTTTGAATCTTAAATGATAAAGACATGTTCATGGGATATCCTACCAGAAAACCATGGAAGAATAGAACTGTGCACCCCATATCAGGCACCACAGTTCCCAACACTCTAGAACTATGAATACAAAACCTAAATGAACAAAATCCCCATAAAAATTTGTTTTATAATATAAAACTAGGTCCTTAATTACTATTGGGGAAGATAAAACCCAAATAAATTTGAAGGAGGACGAAGTGGGAGGAGAGAGGAGAAGGAATCTCGCCATAGAAACTAGAGAAATCTTAATCTTCTCTTATATCTACACCGTTGCAAGAAAGTTAATGTCTTGGAACTTCATGCAAAGTATCCTCAGGTTTGGATTATCTAGGGAAATAATATTTGGGGGGGGGGAAGAAAAGAAATTAATGATTAATGAAAGACAAAAATTACCTTACCAGATCTGGACGATTTGATAAGACTGTAGAAATATATCCCTAATCAGCATCTAATATAAAATCCAAATATAGAAAATGGAACATGGGTGTATGTATAGGGTTATTGTGCTCGATTGAGAGTTTTAATAACTGAAAAATGTTAAAAATTAATAATATATGAAAGAATCAAATTATTTGTTTGAAACTATAAATGGAGTCACGAGCTTGCCCAATACCTGAATAAATAACCAAAATCCACCATTTTTATGAATTACAATGGGGGTCAAAAAAGATATGGTTGTTGGAATTGGTCATTTAAGGAAAATTTTAAAGATTAATGAGCGAAAATTTGGAAAAACGAAATATTTATAAAAGAAATAATTTTTCTTTTTAAATCAGGAAATGGGCTCATAGTTGGCCCAAATCTTGAATTAACCACCCTTTTCTCCAAAAACTCCAAAACAAGCTATAGGAAACCCATGTTTGGATTATTAGAAGAATATGGAAATTCAAAACTCAAAATTAATCTCACCCATAAACCAAAAAAAACATCTTAATTTCTGATGTACCGGATCAAACCCAAGACATGAAAAAAACCAAGTGTGAAAATTCTCCCCACCATTAAAGATTTCTTACCATGAAAAGCAACAAAAAATTACAGATGATTGATCAACACCTAATTATTACATATTAATATGGTGTATCCTATGAATAGAATGATACATCATTCACCATTAACATATTTTAAGCCTCTTACTTCAAACAAAACACCAACTCCAAACCACTTCCTGAGAATCAACTGAAAAATCGAGTCACTACCTCCACAACCAAACCAAGAACTAGATTATTAGGCCTTCTTCCAATAAACCCAATGATCACCCAATATAAATATCACTCACAAAAACCACATATTAAAGGGGATTCAGGAATAGACACCCCACCATTAAAAAACAACTAACACTCGAAAAATTCTTAGTAGGAAACTCTACAAGACCCATGGTGGTTCTCCCCACCATTAAGAACCTACAATCAATGACCAAAAGAGAATTAAACTTGAACTATGAACTTTTCCCTCCAAGACAGGCCCATTTAAACTCTCCCACAACATCCTACCAACCCATGTTAAAAGGAACAGAACATGAACATTTAAACCTCCCTCCCCCCACTCCCAAATAGAGGGGACAAGAATTGGGCCCACAATCTCTGCATGGATCAAAAACCCCACCACATGGGGTGGGAGGAAACGGGACCCAATCATTGGGCCACTAAAACAACAAAATAAATATATGAACTACCTCCCTAAAATGATAGAGGCACGAGCTTAGAAATACTACCCACAGTCCTATGACTCCAGACTATGTGTCGGCTTCACTCTAAGACTTATGGCTAGAGCTCTGAGGGATATTGCATCTCACGCCTCGCAGTCAGGCTTTGATAATCCCTAACTTGAAATCTTCCCCTTAGTTCCACAGGATGACACATAACACTCCCTTGCTGAAATAATAGATCAAAGGACACCATGAAACACTCTTCCTTGAACAACACACTTTTACCAAAATAAGAACTTGGAGATACACAACACTATTTTCTCTCAATCCAAATGAAGAGAAGAATGGAAAAGGTACCTTCAAAAACACATCAACATCACCAAGCACAACTACCCCAACCTAGAGGAACACCATAATGGAAATGTCCTTTAAATCGAGCCAAAAAATATGTCTATTCCATTAAACAAGTTGAGAAATCATACGAAAATGTGGATTTAACATTTAGAATAAATCTTTAGGTTGATTACCAAGAATTATTTCCAAGGGAGAACCATCCATGGCCACATCACAATATTAAACACTTCTTTAGAAACCCACAAAACATTTCTCCAAAACCATGCCACCAACGAGATCCCATATAAAGACACAACTGGAGTAAGACTTCCATATCAAAAGAAATCATACCAAATAAACAACACTTCTAATATATTGGAAAAACATACACATAACCATTAGTTTATAACAAATAATAAAATTATTGATCTCAATGTATTATTAAAAATAAAACCAAATTGGTGATGTTCGCATTCACCAATGGTGTTTCCTCAAATCTAACTCATATGAATGTTTTTATGCCATCTTCTACACCCAAACACTATTCCATATCATCCATTCATCCATATTTCCATGAAACCATGTATGTGAGTACCCATGAAAACACCAAATGATAAAATAAAACAATCATCACTCCAAAAACAATCATGTACCTTCCGAAGGCGCAGTTACCACCAAATCAAAAACTATTTTCAAATTTCAAAAAACAAAAAACCCTTCATGAAGAAACATTTGATTAAAAAAGCAATCCATTTAATTTAATATTACTTAAAAAACAAACATTATATTGAAAATATCCCTTTCCCATTTCCAAAAAATTCAGAAAGGCCTCTTTTCATAATCTGACAACCACAAAGGCCAGAACGTCTTCCCAAAAAAACACCAGCTCCTCAAAACAAAATTTCTAAAAACAATTCATTAGATTAAATAAACATTTCAACAACCCAAAACTCCCCATTTAAAACAATTTTCATAATCAATTTAAAATAATCCATGCTTTATAAACATTTCATTTAAATAAACCATAAGTTTAGATTAAAGAAATTCAATCCTATTAAATAATTTCTTCTTTATCCCCAAGAATTGTTTCACAAAAACCCACATTACAAAAACATTCTCATATTAAATTTTGAAAAAAAAATTTCCTCTTTTCAAGAACAAAACATTACATTAAATCCCATTTTCACAATTCTCGCACAAGGATTTTTAAAACAGAATTCTGAATTCAAGGAATGTCTAAGAGAACCATAAAAGGGAACTAGTGTTGGTAGGTGACTTAACCATATGGTTGGAAGAGAAATGTCAAACACACCACCAACATGGAGTGCCTTCTTATGACCATGAATATGCTCCACATGGATTTTCCGGCCCTCTTAGATCATGGAGACCATTAGTCCACTCCCCTTATTGTATCTCAACACCAAAAGATCAATCAGAACCAAAGTCACTAATAAAACCGGACTTCCCTTAGACACCTGGGGGTTGGAATGAGTAAGAGTTCATGATTCTCTTCCTGAAGCTACCCCTCAAGTCCTAAAAATAAAAATCCATCTTCATTGACATCCCCAAATAACAATGGGTGATATAAAAATAAATTTTATCTAGGAGACAACCTCCATATGATACAATTTTTTTCTTGAACCAGTCTGAGTTGACCCTAAACCGATCACCCATGCCAACCTGCGACAAGTCCCGAAAGGCGTTCCCAATCCGGCCGAGATAGAAAAAATCACCGAGGGAATAACAACATACTTGGGTTTCCCCTTTTTGTGCTCAAACAAGTTACACATATATAAAATACAATTTTCTCCTAAAGATTCCATTTACAATTCATATACAAATAAAACATCCCACACACATGTCTCGAATTTCTTTCATAGTTCAACTAACCACTGACCACTAACATTTCAAACTAGATTTGCCAGCCGAAACACCATTTAATAAATCAATTTCATGGACCATTAAATGGCCCAAATAAGAAAACAAGAAATACACATGGAAAATATTTTAACAAGAAAAATGACAAAGAAGCCTTTATGATTTTATCAAAACTAAAATTTTCTAAAGGTAAAAATATAATATTTAATATAGATATGTATAAACAAAATTTACAACAAAAACCACTTTTATAAATCCCTTAAAATATTTAGGTTACACATCTAAAGCATGGCTCTATTTATAAGGATTTCAATCGGGCTGTTTTCTGGAAACTCAGGCCAATACATGTTTACCACAAAAAAACAATTTGTTTATAAAACCAAAAATACTTTTTAAATATATAAAAGGATCCCAAAATACTATTTTCATGCTTCTAATGTATTTTTAAATCGAAAAAATCATTTTAAATTTCACTAAGTACATAAAATCCCACCAGGGAATTTTTTGAACACATGTCATGCACTTTTAGACAAAAAAATTATTTTTAAGCACTGGTAAAGGGATAAAATACCATTTTCAAGACATTATTTTATTCATTATAATTAACCATGGTCAAAAAAAACATGAACCACATGCTTAATGTAATTGAACATTTATGTAATAAAGCAATGTACACTTTTATAACAAAACAACACTACTTTTCTCAAAATAAGGATTAAAACCCGTTTTCACACCAAGAGAATTATACAAAGGATAAAAAACAATATTAATAATATGTATCAGGTGATAAAAATATTAAAATGTTAAAAAATAAATGATAAAGGCATGTTCAAGGGATATCCTACATCAAAACCACGACGGAAAGGAACTACACACCTAATATCCCCTATTGCGGTTCCCAACACTATATATCTATGAATACCATCCCAAAAAGAACCAAAAACCCATATAAATAATGTGATAACATAACCCTAGGTCGTTTATTAATATTGGATAAGAGGAATCCAAAATAAAGTGGAAGGAGAAGGAAGACGGGGGAGAAAGGAGAAGGAATCTCACAGTGGAAACTAGAGAACTCTTTATCTTCCCTTAGATATACACCATCAGAGAAAAGGAAATGTATAGGAAAATAATGGAGAGGATTATTAGGTCTTTAAGATCGAATGAAATAATATTTGGGGGGTATAGAGAAAAAACTGAATGATTCATTAATGAAACAAATTACCATACCAAATCTGGACAATTTGAGAAGACTTGAGAAATTTATACCTAATCAGCATCTAAGATGAGATCAAAAGATGGAAAATGAAATATTTGTGTACTTATAGGCTTCTTGAGATTTATATATAGTTAAAATAACAGATAAATATAAAAAATGAATATGTTATGAAAGAAAAAAAATTATATTTTTAAAACTAGAAATGGGTTCACTGGAAAGCACAATACCTGAATAAATAACACAATTCCACTATGATTATGAATTCTTAAGGGGAACAATTGGATATGGTGGTTTGAATAGTTCATTGGAGTAAAATTGTAAGGTTTAAGGAGTAAAATTTTTGAAAAACTAATGACATACAAAAGAAACATTTTTTGTTGTTAAATTTAGAAATGGACTCAAGGTTAGACCAAGTATTTAAGTAACCACCTGTCTCTCCAAGAAATCCAAAACCAGCTATGCAAAACCCATTTTAAGATTTTTATAAATATATGTATGTTCAAAACTAAACATTTAACTCACCCATAACCCAATTAAAGGATTGAAATTTTCAATGAACCATATCAAAACCAATACACGGAAAAAGAAATTGAGTATGACATTCACCATACATTTTATGATAATAATATGAAAAATGTTTATTTTATATAGTAACCACGATTTATAGTGGATTTAATAATTATTTTTTAGGTTTCCCTAGTTAAAAACACTACTTTCCTCTTTTTTTGGTTTTCAATTCTATTTTTGTATACTAACTAAAGGATAGAAAAATAGAGGGATATTCTAAGTGAATAAACAAAGAGGTGATAAATGGGATGATTTTGAATTAGAATATAGGAATATAAAAAATATAAAAAATATTTCACCCCACCACTTAAATGTTGTAAAAAAAACTTTAGTGACCATTAAAATTGTTTTTACACTTGGAAAAACCTCTAATTGAATTCTATCATATTAAGTTTTATTTAATGAATTTTGTTTCATTTTTTAAAGTATAGATTGTATTAAGATTTCAAGAAACATGAAGACTCCCTATCAAAGAAACCATGAATGGTATGTATTAAATGAAACTAAATATGAATATGAAAATAAAAGGATATAAATTGAGAAGGTTCTCATCTGAGAGAGAAGATAATAACATCTCTCTAATAATTGATGGTAATAAATGTAATTTTTTTCAAAAATATCATTAATGATAATATATCGCTTAAAAACACGTTATTATAAATCATCCATCTTGAATACTGTGAATGAAAAATTATTCTCCCATTCATGATTCCTAATTAAGATAAATTAATAACTTTTTAAGTAAATATGGGGGTGAAATTAACTTTTAATATGGTGGAAAATAGTTTATCCCCATAAATATCATCATATTCACAGTAATAAGTGGTAATAAATAAATTTCCAATACTACCCACTAAATAAACCATGTATCAGTATGGTAGTTCACAATTCTATGATTATAGAATATTAATCTTTTGGTTCTATGAAATTTACCTTTAATAACATCCCTAAACACATATTCTGACATGTTTGCTTCATTTATAGTAATATGAAGGAGGATATCACCCAATTAGAAAATGATAATGAAAATATGGAAATGGATTCTAATAAAATTATGTAACCCTATATTAATGTCTCTAAAAAGGTCGGATCCTTAAATTTTGTGTTAGGGGATTGTGAAGAATTATACTCTAATTTTTAAAATTAATGGCCTAAAAATATTTTTAAGATATAATAATAGAAGAATGTAATTAAAAAATAATAATTATGAATGTGAAGAAGTATGTGTTTTCAATAATGATCCTTTAGAGGCCAAAAAAATATAATTAAACAAACTAACCATATTAAAGAATAAAAAATCAAAATACATGAAGATCAAGATAAAAATATGGGTAAGATATGTGATGATAGAATGATGAAAATGGATGATGAGAGATGCATCCATAATATAAATTTTGTAGAGAAAAAAATTAAAATTAATAATCTAGAATCAGTTTAATAAAATCCATCAAACCTAGATAATTGGAATATAATATCCACACAAACTAAAGTGAAAGAATATTATGCTAGAAGAACAATATATGGTTTATGTAACATCTTTATATCATCCACCAATCAATATATAATATCTAAAAAGGAAAAGTTACTATCTATAGTGAAAGTATATATTTCTGATAAATATTATTCCTTGTAATGTGTTAGTCAAATCATAAAATGAGTTAACATTGGGTGAAGAAAAATAAATTTGTGACCACCAAAACATACAAAATGGTTATAAGAAATTTTACGGTTAGTTTTTCCAAAAAAATTACAAATAAGAAGTAATATATAACAAAAAAAAACCATTAGGAATATTTGGAAATTTTGGATAGGTAAATATCATAAATAATAATAATAAATTTAGGGAAATTTTAATTTCCAAATAATTTTTTGAATAATAATTTTTATTTGTTGAATAGTGTTACAATATTTTTTGGGTATGAAATGATTATAAAAACATTGAGAAAGACTGAGATGAATAAATACTCACAATGAAAGGGAAATATCAACAAACCTCAAAAATATTTGAAACTATGAGAACTCTTTGAAAAACATACAATGACAGTTGTCATAGTGAAAATAAATACATGTGTAAATAATTCAGTTATTCAGCTAAAACAAATCAAAATATCATGCTATAAAAATGAATAATGGATATTATCCTACTTTGGTAAAGAATCATTAGAAAAATGTGAGGTCCCCATATTAGTGTGAAATTACATAGAGGGGGAGCAGTGAACCAGTGATCCTATTTCAATTTTTAAAAATTTATTCTTTTAAATTAGACATTTATGGATGGTTAAAGACCTGATCCACTATTCATGTGTCTCCCAGAATTACCTCTAATACTATTGTAAATTCAAAGGCTATAAACAGAAGGATTTACAAGGTTTTATACAAAGACCTACTCCTTATTGTGTGGGTTATTCTCCCTAACACAAATTCTCTACTATAAAATAGTGAAAAATTATATTTGTCAACACAAAGTCACATTTTATATCTCTTGAGTCCCATAGGATGTTATTTATACTGTATCTCACAGTGTAACCAGAATCACATGGGCCTGGTCGAGATTAACAATTATGAATTCTAATCTAGAACCACACAAGGTACTTCTTGTTCCCAAAAAACACAAGAATATTACACCATTATTTGAATGTATTTTCACTATATATTGGTTTCGTGATCTTCTCCCACGATATTTGTGAACCAAAATTTCTCATGTACCAGTTCAAGAATCTCCAACAACCTTTGGTAATGTCCATGGGCCTTGCTTAATTATTATGATCACATGTACTAATCAATTGTGTCAGTGCAACATTGCTGGGGTAATTCTTTCTTCTTCTAATGAAGACCTGGCCTCACATATACGTGAAAAAATTGTGTAGAAAACTTCTTTATGAATATTAATATGCATGAATTATCCTCCAATATGTCAACTATGTTTGTCTTCTTGAATTCTCAAACACTATAAACATGGATATAAGATCTTCAATAATTCTACCCAGCTTTAGTCTCAATTCAAATCCAAATAATGTCTGAGTTTCGTGGAATTCAAAACATCTTGTCTTATCTATCTCAAATTCTTCTCACATTTTCTTGTTATTATGCACGATTTCATGCACATATAATATGTTTCTTGTAAACTCGGACACACACAATTCACTTATATCAATATTTTAGGTTCAATATGTGTATTTCATGGATCTACACATGTACTATCAACTTCGTTTATTATTAATAAATATGCACACAAATATCCTTTTTCACAAGTGTATGGGCATGCATGGATGCCTTTATACTTAGATATGATTTTATGTAACCTGAACACACATTGTTCACTTGTTTTCTGACCTTTACACTCACTAATTTGTTAAATCTTCTTATGCATAGATCAATATAGGATCATGTAGGAGTGTACCCTACTACCTCTTGCCGACAAGCCTTGATGGGTAGATGTTACTCTAGGGGTCTTATTCTTAAGGGGCAGTGTATGTTTACACTATCCCAAGGATTTTCGAACCTTCAACCCCTTTCTCACAAAACCCAAAAGGGTATATGTTCTGTGTTAAAAAAAATATGTCTCCTTATTGTATGAATGTTTTCTTCTTCGAAACTGCTTCATTGATTTCTCAACAAAAATCCATGAATCTAAATGGCCTTGTAGTTCTGGGTGTTTTGCACAAACTAGTAGATAGACGTGTATAAGATCTTGCAATTTTGGTCATTTCATAAAACAACATTCTTAATGAAGAAAATGAGTGTTGAATACACATTTAATCTTCCTGAAGGATCACTCCTATCCATTTTATAAGGTAATTTCATCGTGGTCTCCTTTCCTCATGCAAGCAAGAGCTACATGGAACTTCTCTGCCATTCTCGAACCACTGGGTTAGGCTGTACTCATTTTCATTTGAAACATGATCATTCTCAATATCTTCAACAAAAAAACCCATGTTCAAGGGTTCATTATTTATAGGTGAGGAATAAACCACCTTGAACTTCCTGTAATCCACCAGATTCGTCATTTAAATCATCCCTTTGAATAGCTAAGATCCTCGGCTTTGAATACTTCCACACTGGTTAAAGATTTGTCGATAAAACTTTGATTTTTTTTCATGATCATGCCCTTATTTGGTTTGGTGCAGTCTTCATGTTCATGAAATTATGAATTCATGAAAAAAATCTCATTGAATAATAAATTGTTCAGTGCAGACTCAACTACTTTGTTTTCTTTCAGCCAATGTGAGTTCTTCATTTTATTTGCATGCAATCATATATAATTAGATGCATGATCTCACGACAACCAGATGACCATCATGAAGTAGGTGAGACCATCACTGGTGGCTAGAATTCGATCATGGGTTCGTGGTTGTGGTGATAGAGTATTAGCATACGGCGGGTGGTCTAAGGTTGAAGACGATCACATTACACGATCAGACAACCCTAGAGTTCTAATTGATTTCATCACACATTTTAAGGCTTGGAAAGATGATCAAATGTCTCAGATATTTTAATAAGATAATCAAACAGTAGTGATTAGTTCGCTTCTAAAAATAATGATCCCACATTAAAACATGCCTCCTCTTTTGTCTTAGTTTATTATAAGATGCGACATATGTGGCTCAAAAATCTCTTCCCCCTCCTCTAGTACCACCTCATACTGGCTTCTTGTGGGTGTACTCCAGCACCCACCACACTATGGGGACATAGCCCTGACTATTCATGGGATCACCCTATGTGCTCTTGCAGGCTTACATACGTCCCTGTTCCTTGCCACCTATAAGCTATCATTGGCAATCTTCACTTGGGTGTGGTCGACATAGTGCCCCCCAAGTTCCCTCGGCTATGGCTGGCTATTCATCTTAGGGGGTTGGACCTCTTTTTTAATTAAACCCCATATTAAAACACTTTTAAAACCCAAAGTATAGATATACACATTAACATAGAAATCCTAGCCTCTTCATCCTCAATCATTATCCCTCTTATTTTATTCATTTAGATATATTAATTTCAAAGTATTTCATTAATGTACCCAATGTGAAAAAGCTTTTTTCACACCTATTAAACATTTAAGATTAGCACAATCATTTGTCTCATTTTATCAAACTTCTCCCAATTAGAAACCATATTATGGATCTTCCAAATTCATCACACAATAGAGTACTTCATGGCTTTCTTCCAATGTTGTAACAAAATGATTCATTAATTGACACATGTTATAGAACAAATGATCAGTTCAATAAGCGACTAAATTTCTATGGAGAATGTTCAGTAATGACATCCAATGTCATTTGATGAATCGATATTGATTCTCCAAGTAACATCATCTTTGGAACAATTTCATCATCTTGATAGTAATGAGATATTACTATCTCATTGATCATAATTTCTAACTAATGGTAATTATTGACTGTTCATAAAATTCATAATCAAAGTGTCCTCTTCACTGGATTAATTACAATGTTGTAATCACCCCCACTAATATCATTTATTTTCCATACACATATAGACACATTATTGAATACAAATTCAACACTATGAACAAAAATATACCCCTTTGAATTGTTTTATCAATATATCCTAAGAACACAATATAAGATTCAATATGTGTGCCAATATTTTCTACCCCTTATTTTTAATAAAATTCATTGCTTTATTGGGGACTATTAAAAAACAAGTTATCCTCCCATTAATGAATATCTTCTTGAATATTTTAGAGAGAGTCATGATTTTACAGGGTTCACTTAGAAAAGAACCATTAGTTAATGAAATCTAAGTCCATTTGGGCTAACTCGGTGTAGAAAACAAGAGAGATATGACCAAGGTTGTCAATACTGTCAATAAAATTACTGTGCATGTGAAATAATGCTCAGAATGTAACAATTATTATAAAAGGGGTTAGAAATAATCTTATTTATCCATGAAATAATAAATCATCCACATACTTTAACAAACATATTAAAAAGTTCAAATGAAAAGATAATTATCCCCCTTCATCCCACTGTGACATAAATAAATCACTCACCCATTATTTACATGATAAATATAATTAATAATAAGGGATTAAAGTGTGATTGGAATTCCTAAAGTTTCAACTTATAGAGATGATATGAATTTATTTATTTTTCATGAAAAAACCCTTGATATCATCTCCTTCATATTTTCTCCACCTCAAGGTTCCCAATCTCATTTATTTAACCTGGTTGAACATATCATCAGATAATCTTCAAGATATTCATGTTGGTAATATTCCACTTGAGTAAAATTCCTTGTATTTTTCAAAACATGAATAATCAGTTCAAATTGTTGTTATTAACATTGTTTATTCAATTATTATCTTGGGAACATCTTTCACCATCAATTCCCAGTAATGTGATCACACTAATATAAGAAATGTATAAGTGAATATGATGGAAGACATGTGAGATTTTTAATAGGAAAAATAGTGATAAGAATTTCCTCTCAACCCAAGAAAACATTTTCTTGTAGCTCTAATGTGTATGTTACTCTTCATACTGGTGTCTCCCCTCTATTTAACATTTTTATCGTTCATTGTCAGCATGGTCCATTTAATTTCATTAATCATAAACTTGTGTGGATGATTATCTATACTTATTATTGTAGTGATATACCTTCCACTGGTTCATGTTTTTCAATTTTCAATATCTCCATTAGAGCTGGTAATATAGTAATACATTTGTCTACATTATGCCCAGCCTACATGCACCTTCCACACATTACTTTTGAGGTAGTTTATTTTTCATGTGTTGAAAACCCCTCATGAAATTATAATTCTTTTTTCATGTGAAATGGTTTTTTTCCTATTTCCTTTATATTTAGCTACTAATTCATCTTCAGATATTTGTGGATCTCTAGAAACATACAACTAATCAGGCCAGATAACTATACACTCCTTCTTAACATATTTTGGTTTGTAGAATCCACATGGATTCTCCAATTATTTTAAGTTACCATTCTTAATAATCATATCAAAATCATCTCCATGAATGTCTTTATTGAATCTTATCTTCTCCTAGATTTATTTTCCATTTAATTTCATCTTTCTTCAATTCCTTTCTAGAGTTTGTTTACAATGATCCCCGGTATGACCTTTATTTTCATATTATAATCATCTTTTCTTAGTTAAGATGGATTTCTTGGAATCCATATTAAACTTCTTCTTGGTAATAGTTTGTTTCACAGTTTTCTTGACTTCATTGTTTTTCATATTCATAAGGGAAGACTTTTCAACTATTATTCCTTTATATTATTTTTATTGTGGAATTTTATTCTTATCAATATATTCATGATGCATTGTTAGAATAAACTAGTACTCATTATAAATGTTACAACTTCCATTGAAATTGTCAATGAATTCTTCAAGATATTCAAATGTTTTCTTTATAGACATATTATTCTTCATTTGTGTATTTTTTTTAGCTTTGTAGGTTACTTTATTTCTTCACATATACATTCCCCGAATGTAGGCCATCTATAATTTTAATATTATAATAAATTATTAAAGAAATAATTGGCATGATTCCCAAAATTACAGCAACACTAACAATAGCCTGTAAATCTCCTTCCTTTTCATGTAGTATCAGTCTTGTTAGATTTAGTGCATTGATTTTTCAGGGATTGTACTTATTTCTTTACAATATCCTTTTTAGATTCATTATTATTAATCATTCTAGTATATATCCTTGATTTTTTTTAGATGTATAAAACTTTCTATCAATCCACATCTTCCCAGCTTTTAACTTTGAACCTATACTTACAGATGAAACTGTATTAGTAAAATCTAAAAAAACTAGGTTGTGTGATACCTTCTTCTTGGAAGATTTTTCCACTAGAAAAGAAGATGATCTAATACTATTTTTGGAATCATAGTCATCAATGCAAACATGTGTGGAAACATCTGTTCTTACTACTATTAGTAAAGTTCCAGCTTAGGGTGATTGTTGATTCTTCAATTTCACTACTATCTCTAAACACTTCATGTTGAGGGAGTTCTTCTCATCCTCAATTGATCTCAACATAATTTATAAATTATTCTTTAGACTTATTATTTTTTATTTCTAGAAATTTTTTAATTCTTACAATGAAATTTCATTCTTTTTTACCCTGTTAGCTCTGTCTTCTGTTTGAGAAGATTTGAAAACCATAGAAACATTGTGCAATTTTTTAAATGCATGGAAATATTCTATAAATACAATATAAAGGAATTATTTCTCAAAAAACATCATTTTATTTATTCTGAAACATTATCATATATTTCATTTAAATGATATATAGGTTCTTCAATTACATTTATATGTTTTGTGAGAGTGTATGGCATGCCAACCCATTTAACCTATGCCTCTTACATTGTATCAACTTCTTCTTATAGCTGTAATTTTTTTTGAAGAACATTAATGCTTATAAAAATCTGTATGCTACTTTTCTAGAGATATTCATCATATGTTTTTTCAGTTCATGATAAAGATCACTAATTGATCTATCATCATCATAGATTTATCAAGATTTATTATAAGAGTCGTAATTAAAATAATTACTACATGTTTTAACTTTTAGATTACCTTCAGTAGAAGGTGTCTCCCCATTAGTAGTAAGATTCAACTTCTGCTTCCTTGCTCATTTCTTATTCTTATTATTCTGAGTCTAGGATGAAATCTCTATTTTAGGTTGCTAAATAATTTCATGAAAGCTGTATTTCATAAAGACTCCTCGGGATATTTAGAGGTGACCTATGTCAAGTGATAAACCACTTTTTCAACTCCTTGAAACTGTCTTCACATTCCTGTGTCCAGACAAACATTACTCCCTTCCGTTTCATCTTGGTCATTGGGCTTGACAATCATGAAAAGTTATTCATGAATCATCGATAATACCTAGCTAGACCTAGAATTTTGCGGAACTCCGTTACATAAGTTGGCCTCGGTCACTCTTCAATTGCCTTAGTCTTGGAAGGGTCCACATATATCCCTTTCCTGGTGATAACATGACCCAAGAATGATATTTCCTCCATCCAAAACTCACATTTACTGTACATTCCATACACCTTCTCCCTTCGCAATGTCTTTAACACATTTTCCAAATGCTCCTCATGTTCCTCCTTGCTCTTGGAGTATATCAAAATATCATAAATAAGGACCACCAAAAATTTTATGAGGAAATCTCTAAATACTCTATTCATTAAATCAATGAAAATTTATGGAGCATTAGTGAGTCTGAAGGGAATCACTATGAAATCATAGTGTCCATACATCGTTCAAAAGGCAGTCTTGGTAATATCTTCCTTCCTCACCTTTACTTAGTGATATCCATACCGAAGGTCCACCTTAGAGAAATAATTGGCCAAACGAAGATGATCGAACAAGTCATATATCCTTGGAATGGGATACTTTTTCGTTATAGTGATTTTATTGATTTCACAATAATCAATGTAGAGGTGCATTGATCCATCCTTCTTCTTAATGAAGAGTACTGGATAACCCCACAGTGATGCACTTAGGCGTATAAAACCCTTCTCCAACTGCTCCTATAACATCTTCTTTAGCTCTTTTAGCTCTACAGTTGTCATTCTACAAGGTGTCTTTGAGATTGACAGAGATCCAGGGATAAGTTCAATTGAGAACTCAACCTCTCAGTCAAGAGGAAGACCAAACAACTCTTCAGGGAATACATTAGTGTAATCCCTCACGATGGGAATGTCTTCAATAATAATGATATACTTTGTCCCAATCATTTTTGCTAGATATGCTTTCTCACAAGGAAGCAATATCCAAACATGAGAAGAAGATTATAAAATAGACTCATCTTCTTCCATACACTTCTAAATAATCAGAGGATGCTTCGAGATGTGAAAAGTGATCTCCCTTTCCCAAAAATTGATGTTGTCCTTGTACAAATATATCCAATCTAGGCCAAAGATAGCATCGAACTCCACTAAAGGAAGTATGACAGGATTTGTTGGGAGGTTCAGTTCACAAACATTAACTGGGGAGGAGTTATAAACCCTGGATGAAATAATTTCTCCATTCACGGTTCTCACAGATAACGTTTCCGCAAAATTTTGAGGTAGTGTTTGAATAGTTATACTAAACATGAAAGATATGAAAGAATGCATAGAATCATAATCAAATAGTACGTTCTCTATTCATGAATGAATAACAAGTGTACCTATCACCACATCATTTTTCGGCTCCACCTCAGCAGTAGTGATAGAATAAGCCCTTCCTTGTTTCCATGGAGGTTGTTGTTGATTTCCTCTGACAACCCTTAGCTTAGGGAAATTGTTCGCATAATGCCCAAGATCCTTGCAGTTATAACACTACGCTGCAGGCTGAGTGTTGATCTAAACCTTCCTTTCTTCTTCAACATTAGCAGGATTTTTCATATCCCTTCGGAAGTTCTTGTCCAGATGACCAAAATTTCCGCATTTGAAGCTATTCTTGGTTCCCTTGATACAGTCACCAAGATGCTTCTTCCCACAATTTTTTCAATGGGGAAAGTGAGGCTTTTTTCCTTCATGGGATTTTTTTGATTAACCACCCATGTTGTTCTCCATTTTATGCTTCTTGTCACTAGGCCCTTGAGACCACTGAGATTCTCCAATATCAATTTCAACCTTGAGGGTACAACATACAATCTCTTCATAGCTATAAAAGTCTTGAATCACCAACACTTTTCGTATACTCGGCATTAGTCCGCTAAAGAAGCGATCCACCATTCTTTCAGTGTTCATGACAATGCCAGAGGCGTACCATGAAAGCCTTGTAAATTTCGCTTCATACGCCCCGATGGACTCATCTTCTTTCTGGTTGAGTCCAAGGAACTCTCCTTCCATCTTGAGATGGAGGTTTCGAGGAAAATATTTGTTGAAAAACATCCTATTGAATTCCTCCCATTCAATGGAATCAATTTCTTCTTGGGACTTTGTATTCATGATCAGTGTCCACCACTGATTAGGTTCTCCATCAAAATGATAGAACACCAGAACAACTTTCTCTTCATCCGAGCACTGGAGGACGGAGAAATATTTTTCAATGGATTTAATCCATTGTTCTGTGAGGAGGGGATCAAAAGTCCCACTAAACATGGGAGGGCTTTTTCACATGAAGTATTCTACGACAACTTTCTATTTCCATGGAGGAGGGGGATGTTCCACTAGTTTCAAGTTATTATTCATAACTCGAGCCAGTTGAGAAAGTACTACCACTATGTTTTGAGCACCCACATTTGTCACATCAATCATGTCATTAGGGTAATCATCACATTGCATATCACATTGGTTGTTGGAAAATTTTATTTTATTTCCAGCCATTAACTAATAAAAAGAACATAAAATTAGAGTTCTTGAATACTTAGATATTTATCATAAAAAGAAACTTTGAACATAAAAGTATGATCTAATAAAGAATAAGTTTATCCTGACTTGTGATTCCTTAGGTTTATATCTAGGATATCCTTGATCTATTTCTTAACATATATTGTTATGGGATTATTTTTGTCCCATAATAATGGTTTGTACTATGCTTGTGAATCTACCAAAGAATATCTCCCGGGAGTGTCGTAAACAATAGTACAGCAAGGCCCGTTATCGTGAACCAGTTCCCATTAGAGACTAGATCAAAGTGGTGTTTTTAGGTTTTACCCATAGATACATATGTGCCAGAGCCACCTCAACCTTCTCGTATCCATACAAAGATGTATTTTCTTGATAAACCACTTACTCTATACTCACCAGAATTTATAACTATTTTCTTATACTTAGTCTCATCCTTAAGATTCTCACTAAGGTGCTCTATTCCTAATATCCAAAAATAAGTAGACCATCCTATGATACCAACTATAGCGACCCAATCCTTTTACATAAAACATTTCATGATTTTAAGCATAATTAATAATCAGAGTACAAGCCAATGATCGATAAGTCTAGTGTCTTGGAAGACTAAGTACATATAACATAAAACATGGGGCTAAAACTACCATCTTTATTTAATATCCATAAAGTTATTATAACTTCCTTTGAGCCCTTACATATTCATAGGGTACCCGGGGGAACACATGAACAATGAGAGGAGCTAAAAAGCCCAGTATGGGAATGAACATAAGGATACATATCTATCACATGAGTTAGGAAGCATGACATAATGATATCCAATGAATGAAACATATAGAATCATTTAATATAAGAATTGGATCATATAAACATAGAATCATATAAATGTGTAATAATCATAAAACATTTCATTAGTATGGGTCTAGGCTAACCGCCAATCTCATTTCCCATTTCAGTACGGGTCAAGGCTAACCGCCAATCCCACTTCACATTGCATCTCATGAGACTTACCCTTAACCAATGCATTGGAGCGATATCTGGGCACAACAATCTCAACATTTTCATGAATATATCTTCCACATAAATATTCATTCCACACGAGTAATCATACATAATCAATTGTTCATAAACATAATGTTACCTATGGAGAGAATTGGGTTCCACGATCATGACATAAACCATAATCAATGAGTGTATCATGAAAGTGTCCATGAAAGAAAGGGATTAGAACATACATGGAAGTTCATAAGGTAACTTAGGCATAAAACATGGTACGTGGTAAAAAATAGAATTGCATTACATAAGAAACGTATTTGAGAGACTTTAGCATTAAATCATTTTTGTGCGGTTTTATGAAAAATGCTATAGAGGTTTTAAAATAGTAAATAAGTCATTCTTTTAAATCAAACCATAATTGAACCTAGAAGGTTTTCATAATAAAATTACTGATTTTACAAAGACAATGGTGCCTTAAAACAGAAGATAGAGTGCACTTGAAATTGGGTAAATGTTCAGGAAGTTCCTTTAAAATGACTATGCTTATTCGGAAGTATTGAGGAGTTATTCACTTAAAATCATGTATATCCATGAAATAGAATTAGAGATGGATATTAGAACATGGTTTTAGAGCATATAAAAATAATTTTTATGTTCTACCTAATAATAAAATACAACTATATTTTGGTTAAAAGAAAGATAGAGCAACCCGAAGGAATAAAGGAAGTTCGGGTAGAATCCATTATGGTTTATCAGAATGGTATCATGTGTAACTTAGAGGGATTGATGAGAGATATAAGGGGTTTATCCTCACTTATAAAACATTAGGGAAGTATGGGGAAGGTGTATAAACATACCCCATCACTTGTTTTTACACAAAAAGTCATATCATAGAGAATAATCTTGATTAAGAGTGAAAAAGAGAGGATCCCTTACCTTAAATCTGTTGGTGTTCTCCACTTATTATTAATGACATGAATAAAAAAAATATTCTTATTGATTAATAAGTCCATAACCTCTTCTATATTCAATTTTTTTATTTTAACAGTTTTTTGTTAATTCAAATCCTTTCTGATTAGTTACATGGTTCAATTTGACTGTTCGGGATCGTTTGTTTACCTGGCTTTAAAAGATCAGTTCACTTATATTCAAGTTTAGATTATATGAAAGATTAAAGTGGTTGTCCATAATTGAAGTTATATTATTTAGTTTATTTCCTAGAGATTAAATGTATTTAATTTTAATTATGTTACTAAGAGTGAAGTCAAATTATTATATATATAACCATAGTGATAACTGTTTTTGTTAATCGGTGGATTTGATTACAAATATTGTGTTTTTCTTTATAACTTAATTCTATTTTTACCAAAGTATTATAGAAAAAATTGGATATACTAAATATATAATAATCTGGTTCATCCATAACACAAATCGTTTCATGACCAGAATTAAAGATAAAAATATAAATTGATAAACTGTTGTCCTTGAATTTTCTAAATTAGCACATCTCAAACGGTTCTTTCATTCCTTTCAAATAAAAGGGTGGGGAAAGGAGATAAGATAATGAAAAATACCAATACAATGAATACATTCCAGTACATGTATGTTATTGGATTTATCATATTATTATGGTGATGGGAGGTGAGGAAAGAAATAAAAAAGAAAAGAACTTAAAAGAAAAGAAGAAATTGGGAAGAGGAATTTACCTCTTGAGACTTCATCCTTTGAGAAACTCTTAAGTGGGGAGGTTTTGGTATTTAGATGAGCCTAAGAGATTTTCAGCGTGGGGGAGGACTTTGGGGAGATATTTGGGTAGAATAACGGCAAGGCACAACGCTTGAGAGGAGTGGAGATAACATGGAGTGAGGGGGGGGTTTATAGTGGAGGAGAGGAGGGATTTCATAATATTATAATCATTAATTTCGTATCTCTTCCCAAGACAAGGAATAGCAAGTATTCCATGACCATGAATAGTGATTTTATCATGTGATCCCGATCCAATTTGTCTTTCATCAGCAGAACATCATCGATGACTCAATCAATCCATTATTTATTATTTATTGTGAATTATCGGATTCTACTATTCATAAGAAATTCTAATATTTCAGAAAAATTCCTAGAAATTAATCCTAACCATTTTTTGACGTGTTCAATCCAAAAATGAAGTCCATTTCTCAAAAATAATTTTCTAAATATGATTTTTTTAATATTTATTTAAAATAATAATTTATTATCAAAACCAGTTTTAAAAAATTCATTAACTTATTCTAAAATATAGGTATATCGTACGTCCAACTTGAATATTATTTTTTATACCACCATAGGTAATGTTAATATTAATTTGGGTATATCACTATTCATAAGGGTATTTTACTATTCATTAGGGGAGGTTTCTGTACACCAAAAATTAATTTTTCCTTAACGGACTCCAAATAACTTACTGATAACAACCGTGTATGCCGAATTTTCAAAATTCCAAACACAGAAGTGACGAACATATGTTTAAAGGTCACATAGAACTTAGTAGTTCATTATGTTTTGTATTCATGTGATTTTATGACATACTTATGAGAAGGTATTTTCCATTGAAAAACATTGGTTCGTTACTTTCTTCCCTCCTTATGAAATCTTACCCTCGAAATTTTTTTTTACATTGTAATCCAAAAATAGGTGTGGGTACTTTTCATGCATTTCTTCCTCCAGTTACCATGTTGCCTCTCTGTACATATGGTTTCTCCATAGTTCCTTAACCAGATGAGTTGTCTTATTGCGTAGAACATTTTCACGACGATCCAATATCATCACTGGCTGCTCCTCGTAAGAAAAATCATTCTCCAACTGTACCACCTCTGAAGAGAGTACATGTGAAAGGTCTGTTATGTACTTGCTTAAGAGGGATACATGAAAGATATCATGTACTTTCGACATGGTAGGTGGAAGTTCAAGTCGATAGGTCATAGCTCCTATCCGATCAAAGATATCTAAAGGGCCGATGTACTTGGGGATTAACTTCCCATTCATCTAAAACCTCATTAACTTCTTCCATGGGGATAGACGTAGAAATACCATGTCTCCAACTTTGAACTCAAGGTCTCGTCGACGACTATCTGCATAACTCTTCTGTCGACTTTGTCCTTCCTTGATATGATGTTGAATGGTTTTCACCTTCTATATCATTTCTTCAACCATTTCATGTCCTAGCAGCTTATGGTCACCGATTTCATCCCAACATGCTTGTGTGCTGCACCTTTTCCCATAATGGGCTTCATATGGGGCCATTCATATGCTTGAGTTGAAACTATTTTTTTAGGAGAATTCAACCAGTGGAGGATATTGGTCCCATCCTCCTTCGAATTACATTTAACACAATCTCAACATGACTTCCCATGTCTTTATAGTTCGCTCAGATTTTCCATCAGTTTGAGGATGATAGGTCATACTGAAGTTCAGTTCTGTGCTCATAGCATGTTGGAGACTTTTCTAGAACATTGAGGTGAATCTCGGATCATGATCGGATATAATAGATAGTGGTACTCCATGCATCTGTACCCCTTCTTTGATGTAAATCCGTGAAAGTTAATCCAAGTAGAATTCCTCTCGATCCGCGATAAAGTGAGTTGTCTTCATAAGACGATCCACAACGACCCATATAGCATTGTTTTATCTAGATGTCTTTGAAAGTCTAGTGACAATGTCTATTTTAATGTTCTCCCACTTCCATGCTGGTATGGGTAGTGGTTTCATCATCTCCATAGAAATTTTTCTCTCAACATTCACTTGTTGACATATGAGGCACTTTGATGTATATTCAGAAATCTCTCTTTTCATATTCTCCCACCAAATGTTTTCTCGGATATCTTGATACATCTTTCTGATCCCTTGCTGGATATAGATGTTCGAGCTATGTGCATCATTCAATAGCTCCTTCTTTATCTCAGGATCAGATGGTACACATAATCGTGTCCCAAATCATACAACTCCTTCCTCATCAATTTTGAAATCGGAGGATTTCCCATTTTTAACAACTTCCACCCTTTTCTAAATTTCCACATCCTTTCTTTGAGAATCCATTATTTTCTTCAAGAGTGATGGTTGAGAAATCATTTGAGAATGTATTGAGGATGTTACTACCTTAGTGATTCCCATGTCTATCCTTTGCAAATATAAAAAGATCAGATCCTTTTCAATTCTCATCATTGATAAAGATGCAAGATCCTTTCTACTTAGAGTATCTTCCACCTTTTTTGCCTTACTGGGATGGTAGTGGATTTAGCAGTCATAATCCTTGATGAGCTCTATCCATGTTCGCTGGCGCATATTAATCTCTTTCTAAGTGAATATATACTTGAGACTCTTATGGTCAGTATATATCTCACATTTTTTCCATAGAGATAATGCCGCCAGATTTTCAACGCAAAGATCATAGCCTCCAACTCCAGATCATGTGTGGGATAGATTTTCTCATGTATTTTCAGCTAACTTGAGGCATAGGCTATCACTTTATCATTTTTCATTAGCACATAGCCTAATCCTTTCTTAGAAGCATCACTATACACCAGAAAGAGTTCTCCACTTGAAGGGAGTGTGAGTACCGGCGCAGTGACAAGCCCCTTTTTCAACTCCTTGAAATAGTCTTCACATTCCTATGTCTAGATGAACTTTACTCCCTTCTATGTATGCTTGGTAATTGGGATTGGAAATCGTGAAAAGTTCTTCATGAATCACCGATAATCCCTAGCTAGACCTAAAAAGCTGCTAATCTCCATTATAGAAGTTGGCCTCGGCCACTCTTCAATTGCCTTCATCTTGGAAGGGTCCACAGATATCTCATTCCTAGTGATAAAATTCCCCAAGAATCATACTACCTCCATCAAGAACTCACATTTTATATACTTTTAATACAACTTCTCCCTTCACAAAGTCTTTAAAACAGTTTTCAAATACTCCTCAAGTTCCTTCTTGCTCTTAGAGTATATCAGAGTATCATCAATAATAACCACCACAAATATTTTGGGGTAATCTATAAAGAATCTAATCGTTATTTCCCTGAGAATTGCTGGAGCATTAGTGAGTCTGAAGGGAATCACTATGAACACATAGTGTCCATAACTTGTTCGAAAGGCAGTCTTCAGAATATCTTCTTACCTCACCTTTAGTTGGTGATATCCAGACCGAAGGTCCACCTTAGAGAAATAACTGGACCCACAAAGCTGATCGAACAAGTAATCTATCCGTGGAATCAGATACTTGTTCTCTATAGTGATTTTATTAAGCTCACGATAATCAATGCAGAGGCGCATTGATACATCCTTCTTCTTGATGAATAGGACTGGAGCACCCCACGGTGAAGCACTCAGGCATATAAAACCCTTCTTCATAGTCTTCTTTAACTTATTCTTCGTCTATTCTAGATCTACGGTGCCAATTATGTATGGTTTCTTTGAGATTGGCAGAGATCAAGGGATAAGTTCAATTAATATCTCAAACTCTCGGTGAGGAGGAAGACCAGAAAACTCGTTGGGGAATACATCAGTGTAATCCTTCATGATGGGCATGACTTCAAGAATGATTATATCCTTTGTACCAATCATTTTTGCTAGATATTCTTTCTCATAAGAAACCAATATCCAAAAATGAGACAAAGATTCTAAAGGAGAATCATCTTCTTAATTACACTTCTAATGAATCAGAGGATGCTTTGGGATGTGAAAAGTGACCTCCCTTTCCCGACAATTGATGTTGGCCTTGTACAAAGATAGCCAATCTCGGCCCAGGATAGCATCGAACTCCACTAAGGAAGTATGAAACGATTTTTGGGAGGTTCTATTCAGAAACATTAACCGGGGAGGAGTTATAAACCATGGATGAAATAATTTTCCCATTCGCTGTACTCATAGATAACTTTTCCTCCAAATTTTGAGGTGGTGTTTGAATAGTTCTACTAAACATGAAAGATATGAAAGATTGAGTAGAACCAGAATCAAATAGTACAATCCCTATTATTGAATGAATAACAAGTGTACCTATCACCACATCGTTTTCCGGATCGACCTCAGCAGTAGTGATATCATAATCCCTTCCTTGTTTCCATGGAGGTTGTTCCTGATTGATTAAGACAACCCTCGGCTTAGGGAAATTGTTCGCATAATGCCCAAGCTCCTTGCAGTTATAACAATGCACTGTAAGATGAGTGTTGATCTGAACATTCCTTTCTTCTTCAACGTTAGCGGTGTTTTTCATATCCCTTTGGCAGTTCTTGGACAAATGAACAAATGTTCCACATTTGTAGCAATTCTTGGTTTCCTTGAGACAGTCACCAAGATGTTTCTTCCCACAATTTTTGCAAAGGGGAAAGTGAGGCTTCATTCCATCAGGGGATTTTTTTGATGAACCACCAATGTTTTTCTCCATTTTACGCTTCTTGTCACTAGGCCCATGAGACAACTAAGAGTCTCCAATCTCTATTTCAACATTGAGGGCACAACAAAAAATCTCCTCATAGCTGTCAAAGTCTTGAATCACCAACACTTTTCGTAGACTCGACATTAGTCTGCTAAAGAAGAGATCCATCTTGATTTCAGTGTTCATGAAAAAGCTAGTGGAATACCTTGAAAGCCTTTTAATGTTCGCTTTATACGCGTCGATGGACTCATCTTCCTTCTTCTTGAGTCCAAGGAACTCTCTTTCCATCTTGAGGAGGAGGGTTCGTGGAAAATATTTTTTGAAAAACATCCTCTTGAATTCCCCCCATTATATGGAATCAATTTCCTCTTGGGACATTGTATTCCTGATCAGTGTCCACCACTAATCATCTTCTCCATCAAAACAATAAACTACCAGAACAACTTTCTCTTCATTTAAGAACTGTAGGACGAATAAATTTTTTTCAATGGTGTTAATCCATTGTTCTGCGATGAGGGGATCAGAAGACCCGCTAAACATGGGAGGCCTTTTCCACCTGAAGGATTCTACGAAAACATTATCTTTCCTTGGAGGAGGGGCATGTTCCACCTGATTCAAGTTTTTATTCATAACTCGAGCCAGTTGAGCAAGTACTGGCACAATGTTTTGAGCACCCACATCCATCACATCAGGAATGTCATTAGGGAAATCATCACATTGCCTATCACATTGGTTGTTGGAACATATTCTTCTATTTCCCGCCATTAACTAAGAAAAAGAACGTATAATTAGAGGTATTTAATACTTAGCTATTGAGAATAAAAATATACTTTGAACATAAAAGTATGAACTTATAAAGAAGAAGTATATCATGACTTGTGATTCCATAGGATTATATATAGATTATCCCTGATCTATTTTATAACTTATATTATTCTGGGATTATTTTTGTCCCTTAATAATGGTTTGTACTATGCTCTGGAATCTACAGAAGCATATCCCCCAGGAGTATCGTAACCAAGAGTGCTGCAAGGCCCGTTATCATTCACCTGTTCCCATTCGAGTCTAGCTCAAAGCAATGTTTTCGGGTTTTACCCCTAGATACATCTTTTCCAAAGCCGTTTCTACCTGCTCGTATCTAGACAAGGATTTATTTTCTAGATAAACCACTTACTCTATACTCACCAAAATTTAGGACTGTTTTCTTATACTTAGTCTCATCCTTAAGTTTATCACTAAGGTGCTCTATTCCTAATATCCAAAAATAACTAGATCATCCTAGGATACCAACTATAGCGACCCGAGCCTTTTACATAAAAAAATTCATGATTTTAAGCATAATTAATCATTAGATTACATGCCAAGGATCGATAAGACTAGTGTCTTAAAGACTAGGTACATATAACATAAAACAAGTGGAGAAAAAAACTTATTTATTTTATCTCCATAGAGAGATTCTAACTTCCTTTGAGCTCATACAACTGTATAGGGTACCTTGGGGAACACATGAACAAATGGATGAGCTAAAAAGCCCAGTAAGGGAATGAACATAAGGATACCTCTCAAGCACATGAGTTAGGAGGCATGACATAATGATATCAAAAGCATGAAACTTATAAAATCATTTAATATAAGCGTGAGATCATATAAACATGGAATCCTATAAATGTGGAAGAATCATATAACATTTTTTTAGTACGGGTTAAGACTAACCACCAATCTCCTTTCCCATTTCAGTATGGGTCAAGGCTAACTGGCAATCCCATTTCACATCGCATCTCATGAGACTTATCCTTACCCAATGCATTGGAGCGCTATCTGGGCGCACACATCTCAACATTTTCATGGATATTATTTCCACATAAATATTCTTGCCACATAAATCTTCTTTCCACATTAGTTATCATACATAATCAATTGTTCATAAAAATAAAGTTACCCATGGGGAGAATTGAGTACCACAATCATGACATAAATCATAACCAATGAGTATATCATAAAAGTTTCCATGAAAGAAAGGGATTAGAACATACATGGACATTAATAAGGTAACTTAGGCATAAAAAATGGTAGGTGGTAATAAATAGATGTTACGTCACATAAGAAATGTATTTGAGAGACATTAGAATTAAAACATTTTGTGCGGTTTTAAGGAAAATACTATAGAGATTTTAAAATATTAAAGAAGACATTATTTTATATAAAACCAGAATGGAACCAAGAAGGTTTTGATAATAAAAATACTGAATTTACATAGACAATGGTGACTTAAAACAGAAGATATAATGCACTTGAAATTGGGTAAAAGTTCGGGAAGTTCCTTTAAAACGAGTGTTCTTATGGTGAAGTATTGAGGAAAGATTCACTTAAAAGCATGTATATCCCCGAAAGAGAATGAAAGAAGGATCTTAGAAAATGAGTTTAGAGAATATAAACATAATGGTAAAGTTATAAATAAAAATAAAAGACAACTATATTTTGGTCAAAAGAATGATATAGAAACCCGAAGGAATAAAGGAAGTTTGGGTAGAATCTATAATGGTTTATCAGCATAGTATCAGGTGTAACTAAGAGGGATTTATGAGAGAGATAAGGTTTCTTTAATCACTTATAAAACATTAGGGAAGAATTTGGAAGGAGTATAAACATACCATATGTAGAGACCCGAAGCCTGACGTACATGTACATTACATTACTTTTGCAGAATACTTAGTACATTACAAAATCCCACACACAAGGACCGTAATAGTTTAATGTCTTTGGAAACTCGGAATATAATCTTCTAATCGTGGTGAAATATCTTCAACATCTCCCATAAAGATCTTCCTTTTTTTTACCTAAAACCTTTCTTTATATCCTGGGGAAAGGAAAACATAAAAGGGTAAGCTCAAATGCTCAGTAAGGGTAAACAAAAGAAATATCAATCACATCATATTCATAAGAACATAACATTTTGGAAATCATAACCTGCAAAAGAGAGCATAATTTCATAACATGGGATAAATATTAGTAGTGAAATGAAAATCCAATAATAATAACTTAAAACATGAAACTTTGTGGCATACACACATAATCATAGAGAATCATTTCTTGTTAGTCTAGACTCATTTCCAAGACTATCTTAGTGGACAAAGTCCCTTTCTGAACCGAGTCACCCTCGTTTCAGTCCTGTTTCACTGAACCGGTATAACCTACCATTCCATCCATGTCTATCTCATGAGATATAAAATCTTTACCCAATTCATTGGAGGGAGATATAGGTCCCACCCATCTCATAATGATACCATTCTTATTTGTGCCACAAAATCATTAATCATACATCATTTCATAACACATGTAGTAAAAATGGGATTCGTAAACATCGTGACATCATAAAACAATTCATATAAGATAAAGGAATTCATAAAAATAATTCCATCACAACATAACCAAATCAATGAAATAATAGGGATAGAAACAGAACCCTATGTTATCTTAAATGGAAAATAATTTTGATAAAACACTTGAAATGAATTCTTGAGGAAAATATCCTTTCTTCTTCAAAATCAATTTCTTTTCACAAAACGTCATGCAATTTTAAAAGAAAGAGATTTTATTGAAAATAGTCCTGAAATATTTTGGAGGAAGATTCATTTAAATAAGTCTTTATAAAACCGTAGAAATCCGTTCGTGTCGTATAAGTTAAAAAAACATTCTTCGTACTTTTGTCGAAAAAGTCACAAAGTACCTCGTACGAAAAACGACAAAAGATTCCTTTCATATCTTTTACTAAAAACTCACCAAAGCGTAAAATTGGATTTAAACAATTGTAGGTGGATGGAAATAACATTACATATTGTGGATGATAAAATACACCCCAGTAAATACCAACGTATAAACAATCTCGGATAAAAATGAGACTGTGATATTTCCCTTACCTTAGGTACGATTTGCTTCGTAAGTGTCCGAACCTCCTGTATAATGATTTAAATAATGTCATTGACTTATTACATAATCATATTCATTGTTATGATATCATATATGGTTCACTTATGACTTTATATTATCCGTTCTTTTGTAAATTCCATGTTAAAGAGCGTTTTGGGTAAAATTGTTTCATTTGTCGTCCGTGTTTTGACTTGTAATTATTCGTATGATTACATAGATCATGATTACTTAATTCCAGAATATAAAACTTGATTTATATATATATATATATATTCAGAATATACATATATATAATAAATCAGTAAATGGAAAGAAATACTCCATTCATGGAGACGGTAGGCCGTACGTACACATGAACGTTGTTTTTGTTTCCTTATTGAGTTGAACGGAATTAAGTAGATGACATTCATATATATGCACATAAATCCAGTATCATTATTATGTAATATATTTCATGATTACTTATTATATATACTTTATAATCATTCATGAATGGTTAAAGTGGAGAATGAATCTCATCGCGTCGTGGAGACGGTAGTCCGTACGTACCCACGAGCAATGATATCGTTCTCATGATCGTGAACTTATGTTGAAGTGTATGTATACTATTCCAGTATCAATATCACTTTATAATAATCATATATAGTTACTCATTACACCATTATACACATCCAATTAAGGTGGTGTCGGAATATAGATTACACCATGGCGTGGAGACGGTATTTTGTACGTACGCACGCGCGGTGATTTCGTTTTCCGTAGGATGGATAGATAGTGAAATATGATTGTTTCATACTTATAATAACATATCGGTATATGAGTGATACTTATTTTATTACTTCATAATGAAACAACCTAATAATAATAAGTGGAAGAAGAAATAAAGGTGAAAGGATCGGTAACTAAAATTACCTCTTCTTTGAAGCGCCTCTTTGAGACCTCCTCTTAGGCCACTAAAATTGGTCTTTCAGGAAGACCAGAACCTCTATGATGTTTCTAGGGAAGTGGAGAAGATAATTTGGAAGGTTTTTTCCGAGCTTGAAGGCTCAAAGTTGTGTGAGGAAGAGAGGGAGGAGGTGCCCTTTTATAAGGGAGGAGAGGGGCACCTTTGGAATAACTAAAAATATTATTTTATTATAAAGTCAAGTTCGGTTTTAAATAGCTCCAAATTGATTTATTTCGAGGATAAGGTGGGTATCGGTCGAAATGATCTCATCCAATATAATTTAGACAAGTTTAGGTTCCGATTTTAACCTTATCATTTAGATTTAACATTAAGTTAAATAATTTTACTTTTACCCTGTCTTCTTGTGTTCTTACACTATAAGGTTAATAATCTTACTATAAGAAGCAAAACGCACCCCAAATTGTTTATTATTAATATATATAACCTTATCTAAGTCATTTGGCCGAACCTTAGATTTTTAGGAATAAAATAACAATTAATAATATAATATTTATTTTAAAAACTATTTTATGTCAATTTTGACACTATTTAGTAATTGATTTTTTTGAAAATCATAACTGAATGATAAGTTCGAAAAAATTTAATTAAATCAATAATAACATGTCATATTAACCTATAAAATTAGTTTAATTCATTAAAAGTCTTAAATTACATTTATATTGGTATTTATAACATCAATTATGCCAATATTTCACTAATAAGATAATTACTGCATCATCTTTGTGTCATAAATAACTTAAATTATTTGATGTCTAAAAATTACAAATAAAATACCATTATGTAGGAAATCCTTTTAGATTTCTAATGAATATTTATAGTCGAATTTATCTTATGTATAACCCCATATTAAAAATGTTTTAGTAAATAAACTTTGATTTTAACTCTTTTAACTCTTCTTTAAATAAATTAATAATAAATATCCTAATCTAATCCAAGTGGGCCTAAATGGTCATATTTTATTCCTAAGTTTGTTTTTGGTCGAATTAAACTTGTATAATAGAATTAGGACATGTGTTAGGGTAATAATAATATCATTTCTACCCTTAATTACCCTATTTACTTTTAACCGTGGTAAAAAAAGTAAAAAGTTACTATTCACCAAAAAAATTATCTTCATCTCATTGAACCACATTTTACTTACTGACATCAACCGTGTCTCTCGGATTTTTGAAATTCCACTCACAGAAGCGGTAAAATTATGTTTTATGAACAATTCAGTTTTTTTAACTACCACTTAGTGGTTTCACTTTTCATCAAAAATCGAAAGTTTTCAGAAAAATACCAAAAATTAGGCCTAAGATATATTTGATATTATAAACTCAAAAATGATGTATATTTTACCAAATTAAAAACATATCAGTTGCATTAACTAATTTAAATATTAATTCCCGTCGTCAAAACAAATAGTGTGTTTTTAAGAGATAATAACTATCAAAAGATTGAAACTTGTTTATAATTGGTTTAAATGTGAAATTACATCCTATGACCATCATTGTATTAAATTGTAAAAATATATTCTAAATATACTTTAAAACCAATCAAATTAATAATTTATCACTATTAATTATTTTTATTTAAAAAGTTTTTTTTAATTAAAATTTAGTAATTTTCACTATTCATTATAATATGAAAGTTATCCGAAAGTACCAAAATTTCACCCTAAGAAAATTTCGATATTCCGAATCCAAAAATGAAGTCCATTTTGAAAAATAAAATTTAAAAAAATTCAAAAAGTGGTCATTACTATTTATAACGGCTAGTTTTAATAATATTTTAATAGCTTATCGTTATTTAGTGAAACTCGGTATTGAGTACTACACACACTATCAAGGAAGGTCGCGATTGTGTGTAATGAAAGGCAAGTCAAGGATGCGTGTTATGCAAGCTCCTTTTGGTGTAGCGTACAACACAAGACATTAATGAAATTAAAAAGAATATTTTTCATAAAATCTCGGGGTGTTACATTCTACCCCCCTTAAAATGAATTTCGCCCTCCAAATTCGTCGTGGATATAAATGGTTTACTATTCGAAAGTTTCTTTAATAGAAACCCACATCGTAAAAAGGAATACCAAAACCAATCTTTAAAAACAAAAGTATGAAACGTAACGGTTACCCAAATAAACTAATCACTGGGTTTCCACATAGGTGAAAATATGGATATGGAAGAGAAATCTAACCATCATGTTCTGATGGAGAGTGGTAGAGAACATGGCTATGGAAAATCCAACAATCACAAATCCATAAATTTGTGACGATCTAAGGTACCATCTGATTAATCAGATATAAGAGCACTAGGACAACATTTTTGGTTTTCAAGATCATTTCCCTAAAGTTGAAGAACTTGAATTAGAATAAATACTTACTTTATTTTGGTACAATCTCACTGTTGTTCGTTCCTTGAACAATTTCCACTTCATCTCTTAAGTAAATGAAGTTGAATTTGTTATTCGTGAAGTGTTAGTAGATCATGTGACAGAATGATGGGTCATTCCATCTGTCTCAAACAAAAGGTTAGAAAAAGTTATTAAATATAAATAAGTCATTCTATAGTGAGATTAATCATATATGGTTCCTAAAATTAACTCATTCTTCATATACCATACCGATTAATAAAATAAAACTAGTTTCTACTAACCCGAGACTTCCTGTAGGCCAGTGGTAGGCGATAAAGGCCAGTCGCACTTCAGTTGTGGGTTCGATTCCCACGGCCTTGTCCGACGCGATGGGTTATCTCCCGTCCTGCAGGTTGTCCTTTTTCTAAAACTACATTACTATAACATCACATAAATAATATCAACAGTTCTATCCTTAAATAATACTAACTTATGTCCAACATAATCCCTTCCAATCTTTAGGCTTATCCATAATACTAAAGTCCACTCTCATAATATAGTGAAAATGATTACCAGAGATTTAATACCATAGTTGATCCCCATATATCATCAGATATGTCTTGTTGGTCACATTCCAAACATTAAAAGGCCTTAATCATGTATTCTCTTGAATACCCATTGAACCTTAGTGAAAACATGAATGCAGTTAAAAGTTAACACCTTCCACATACCAAAATCCTCAAAATTCTATATACTCAAACCATGATATCACTTAGTCCTTATATCAATCATGAGCTCATGAATACTGTTAAATATTTCATTTTCTCATTTTCCCTTCATTATGTGCATATCATCTGCTTTCCAAAATATTTGAATCACTTTTCATGGTTACCGGTACCTTAAAATTATTGAAAACCACAATAATACAAAAATATTCTATTAAACAATAAAAGTACCTCAACAACATTATTCTTGAATACCAATACATAAACACTTCAATCCATCCTCTTCAATTATTGTCCTGGAATAAGTCCTTCCATGATTTAGAAGTAACTTTTTAGGTCAGGGAATTGAGTTGGGTAATGCCCATGTTCACCACAAATAATACATTGAACTTCATAATAGTCTGTCACTCTATGACCCTTTTCTCCACACAAATAACATCAGTCCCTCCATTTGAGGTATTCTTCAAGGTTCTTCTTCCCTTCTTTATAAATCTCAATCTTCCTTTCTTTATGCTGCTCAACATGCGAACATGCATAATAGTCTATCTTCCTATTCTTTGATGAATTAGGTATACCACTAAATTTCACCTTGTTAATCATATATCGCGATGAATGATTTGGAATAATCACAATATCTTTCTCTCTAGGCATTACATAATTTTGTTGCTTATAGTCACCAATTTGTCCATTGGATTCAATATTAACCGAATTCCGTCTGGTTCCCTCCATTAACTAAAACACAAAAAGAATTCGTTGGGAGGCAAAAATCATGCTAGAGAAAACAACATAGTAAAGGGGGAGTACCCTCAATATCTAACATATTAGGTTAAATTCTAAGATCATTACTGTAGTTCTAGGATTATAAACTATACGTATACTTAACCTTAGAGACATCCCTAGACATACCTTAGAAATATCTCTAAGGACCTAACTAAAGTTCCTGCATCCTAGTTTCCAATGGTTGACTAAACCTTTCCTCTGATACCAACTATAGCGGTCTGGAATTACTTCCAGTGGACTACAATTGATACCTATCAGGGC
The DNA here is from genome assembly GCA_963277665.1 of Viscum album. Lineage (NCBI taxonomy): Eukaryota > Viridiplantae > Streptophyta > Magnoliopsida > Santalales > Viscaceae > Viscum > Viscum album. The sequence continues at coordinate 196,259,615 of OY728152.1, read as the reverse complement.
ACTCCATGGGCGGCTACACCCCCTAGGTGGGACACACCACCATCCCCAGTGGCAGCCATTTCCTCATGAACCCCTTGGGCGGAGAGCCATGCTTCGTCCAACGCTCACAAGTGAGAGTTCCCAAGGATCGGATACATTCCTACCTCCTTTGCCTCTGATACCAACTGTAGAGACCCGAAGCCTGAGTTACATGTACATTACATTACTTTTTTAGAATACTTAGTACATTACAAAAACACACACACAAGGACCGTAATAGTTTAGTGTCTTTGGAAACTCGGAATATAATCTTCTAATCGTGGTAAAAGATCTTCAACATCTCCCATAAAGATCATCCTTTTTTTACCTAAAACCTTTCTTTATATCCTGGGGAAAAGAAAACATAAAAGGGTGAGCTCAAATTCTCATTAAGGGTAAACAAAAGAAATATCAATCACATCATATTCATAAGAACATAACATTTTGGAAATCATAACCTGCAAAAGAGAGCATAATTTCATAACATGGGATAAATCTTATTAGTGAAATGAAAATCCAATAATCATAAATTAAAACATGAAACTTTGTGGCATACACACATAATCATAGAGAATCATTTCTTGTTAGTCAATAATCATTTTCAAGACTATCTTAGTCGACAAAGTCCCTTTCTGAACCGAGTCACCCTCGTTTCAGTCCTGTTTCACTGAACCGGTATAACCTACCATTCCATCCATGTCTCTCTCATGAGATATAAAATCTTTACCCAATGCATTGGAGGGAGATATAGGTCCCACCCATCTCATAATGATACCATTCTTATGTGTGCCACAAAATCATAAATCATACATCATTTCAAAACCCATGTACTAAAAATGGGATTCGTAAACATCATGACATCATAAAACAATTAATATAAGATAAAGGAATTCATAAAAATAATTCCATCACAACATAACCAAATCAATGTAATAATAGGGATAGAAACAGAACCCTATGTTATCTTAGATGGAAAATAATTTTGATAAAACACTTGAAATGAATTCTTGAGGAAAATATCCTTTCTTCTTCAAAATCAATTTCTTTTCACAAAACGTCATGCAATTTTAAAAGAAAGAGATTTTATTTAAAATAGTCATGAAATCTTTTGGAGGAATATTCATGTAAATAAGGCTTTATAAAACCGTAGAAATCCGTTCGTTCCGTATAAGTTAAAAAAACATTCTTCGTACTTTTGTCGAAAAAGTCAAAAAGTACCTCGTACAAAAAACGACAAAAGATTCCTTTCATATCTTTTAATAAAAACTCACCAAAGGGTAAAATTGGATTTAAACAATTTTAGGTGTATGGAAATAACATTACATATTGTGGATGATAAAATACACCCCAGTAAATACCAACGTATAAACAATCTCGGATAAAAATGAGATTGTGATATTTCCCTTACCTTAGGTCTGATTTGCTTCGTAAGTGTCCGAACCTCATGTATAATGATTTAAATAATGTCATTGACTTATTAAAGAATTATATTCATTGTTATGATATCATATATGGTTCACTTATGACTTTATATTACCCGTTCTTTTGTAAATTCCATGTTAAAGAGCGTTTTGGGTAAAATTGTTTCATTTGTCGTCTGTGTTTTGACTTGTAATTATTCATATGATTACTTAGATCATGATTACTTAATTCCAGAATATAAAACATGATTTATATATATATATATATTCAGAATATACATATATATAATAAATCATTAAATGGAAAGAAATACTCTGTTCATGGAGACGGTAGGCCGTACGTACGCATGAACGCTATTTTCGTTTCCTTATTGAGTTGAACGGAATTAAGTAGAGGACATTCATATATATACACATAAATCCAGTATCATTATTATGTCATATATTTCATTATTATTTATTATATATACTTTATAATCATTCATGAATGGTTAATGTGGAGAATGAATCTCATCGCGTTGTGGAGACGGTAGTCCGTACATACGCACGAGCGATGATATCGTTCTCATGATCGTGAACTTGTGTTGAAGTGTATTTATACTATTACAGTATCAATATCACTGTATAATAATAATATATAGTTACTCATTACACCATTATACACATCCAATAAAGGTGGTGGTGGAAAATAGATTACAGCACAGCGTGGAGACGGTATTCTGTACGTACACACGCGCGGTGATTTCGTTTTCCGTAGGATGGATAGATGGTGAAATAGAATTGTTTCATACTTATAATAACATCTCAGTATATGAGTGATACTGATGTTACTACTTCATAATGAAACAACCTAAGAAAAAGAAGTGGAAGAAGAAATAAAGGTGAAAGGATCGGTAACTAAAATTACCTCTTCATTGAAGCGCCTCTTTGAGACCTCCTCTTAGGGCACTAAAATTGGACTTTGAGGAAGACCAGAACCTCTAAAATGTTTCTAGGTAAGTGGAGAAGGTAATTTGGCAGGGTTTTTCTGAGATTGAAGGCTCAAAGTTGTGTGAGGAAGAGAGGGAGGAGGTGTCGTTTTATAAGGGAGGAGAGGGGCACCTTTGGAATAACTAAAAATATTATTTTATTATAAAGTCATGTTCGGTTTTAAATAGCTCCAAATTGATTTATTTAGAGGCTAAGGTGGGGATGGGTCGAAATCCGCTCATCCAATAGAATTTAGACAAGTCTAGGTTACTATTTTAACCTTATCATTTAGATTTAACATTAAGTTAAATAATTTTACTTTTACCGTGTCTTCTTGTGTTCTTACACTATAATGTTAATAATCTTACTATATGAAGCCAAACGAACCCAAAATGGTTTTTTATTAATATATATAACCTTATCTAAGTCATTTATTTGAACCATAGATCTTTAGGAATAAAATAACAATTTATAATATAATATTTGTTTTAAAAACTATTTTATGTCAATTTTGACACTATTTAGTAATTGATTTTTGTGAAAATCATAACAGAATGATAAGTTCGAAAAAAGTAAATTAAATCAATACTAACATGTCATATTAACCTAGAAAATTAGTGTAATTCATTAAAAGTATTAAATTACATTTATTTTGGTATTTATAATATCAATTATGTCAATATTTCATTAATAAGATAATTAATGCATCATGTTTGTGTCATAAATAAGATAAATTATTTGATGTCTAAAAATTACAAATAAAATACCATTATGTAGGAAATCCGTTTATATTTCTAATTAATATTTATGGTCGAATTTATCGTATGTATAACCCCATATTAAAAATGTTTTAGTAAATAAACTTTGATTTTAACTCTTTTAACTCTTCTTTAAATAAATTAATAATAAATGTCCTAATCTAATCCAAGTGGGCCTAAATGGTCATATTTTATTCCTAAGTTTTTTTTTGGTCAAATTACACTTGTCTAATAGAATTATTACATGTGTTAGGGTAATAATAATATCATTTCTACCCTTAATTACCCTATTTACTTTTAACCGTGGTAAAAAAAGTAAAAAGTTACTATTCACCAAAAAATTATCTTCATCTCATTGAACCACATTTTACGTACTGACATCAACCTTGTCCCTCGGAATTTTGAAATTCACTCACAGAAGCGGTAAAATTTCGTTTTATGAACAATTCAGTTTTTTTAACTACCACTTAGTAGTTTCACTATTCATCAAAAATCGAAAGTTTTCAGAAAAATACCAAAAATTAGGCCTAAGATATATTTGATATTGTGAACTCAAAAATGATGTCTATTTTACCAAATTCAAAACATATCAGTTGCATTAACTAATTTAAAAATTAATTCCCGTCGTCAAAACAAATAGCGTGTTTTTAAGAGATAATAACTATCAAAAGATTGAAACTTGTTTATAACTGGTTTAAATGTGAAATTACATCCAATGACCATCATTGTATTAAATTGTAAAAATATATTCTAAATATACTTTAAAACCAATCAAATTAATAATTTATCACTATTAATTATTTTTATTAAAAAGTTGTTTTTAATTAAAATTTAGTAATTTTCACTATTCATCAGAATATGAAAGTTATCCGAAAAGTACCAAAATTTCACCCTAAGCTAATTTCGATATTCCGAATACAAAAATGAAGTCCATTTTGAATAATAAAATTTAAAAAATTTCAAAAAGTGGTTATTACTATTCATAACGGCTAGTTTTAATAATCTTTTAATAGCATATCGTTATTTAGTGAAACTCTGTATTGCGTACTACACACGCTATGAAGGAAGGTCGTGATTGCGTGTAATGAAAGGCAAGTCAAGGATGCGTGTTGTTCAAGATCCTTTTGGTGTAGCGTACAACACAAGAAATTAATGAAAATAAAAAGAATATTTTTCATAAAATCTCGGGGTGTTACACCCTATCACTTGTTATTACAAAAAAAGTCATAGCATAGAGAACAATCTAGATTAAGAGTGGAAAGGGGAGGATCACTTACCTTAAATTTGTTGGTGTTATACACTTGTTATTAAGAACCTGAATAAAAAAATTAGGCTAACTAATTAATAATTACAGATCCTCTTATATATTCTATTTATTTATTGTAACCATTTTTAGTTCATTCAAAGCCTTTTTGATTAGTTACAAGGTTCAATTTCATTGTTCGGTCTCGTTTGTTTAATTGGCTTTAAAAGATCGGTTCACTTATATTCATGTTTTGATTATATGCTAGATGAAAGTGGTTGACATAATTGATGTTATATTTTTTAGTTAATTTCTAGGAGATTACATAGTCTAAATTTTACTTAGGTTACTTTGTGTGAAGTCGAATGATTATATATAGAATCATAGTGACAACCATTTTTGTTAATTGGTGGATTTGATTACAAAGAATGTGTTATGATTTATAACATAATTTCATTTGTAACAAAGGATTAAAAAATCAAAAATATGATATATTACGTATATAATAATCTGGTTCAACAAATAACACAATTGGTTTCATGACCAGAATTAAAGATAAAAATAGAAATTGATAAACCATTGTCCTTGAATGTGCTAAATTAGCACATCTCAAATAGTGCTTTCTTTACTTTCAAATAAATGGGTGGGGAGAGGATAGAAGACAATGAAATATGCCACTATCATGAAGACACTCCAGTAAATGTATGTTACTAGATTTATCATACTATTTTGGTGAAGGGAGGTGATGAAAGAAATAAAAAAGAAAAGAACTTAAAAGAAAATAAGAAATTGGGAAGAGGAATTTACCTCTTGAGACTACCTCCTTTAAGAACCTCTTAAGGGAAGAGATTTTGGTATTTTGAGGAGGATGAGTTCTTTTGGACATGGGGGAGGACCTTGGGGAGGGATTTGGGTAGAATAATGGAAAGGCATAAGGCTATAGAGGAGTGGAGAGAAGAGGGAGTGAAGGGGGGTTTTATAGTGGAGGGGAGGAGGGATTTCATAATATTATAATAATTAATTTATTATCTCTTCCCAAAACAAAGAATAGTATGTATTCCATGACCAAGAATAGTTATTTTATCATGTGATCCCAAACCAAGTGGGATTACATCAGCAGATCATCATGGATGACTCAATTAATCCATTATTTAGCATTTATTGTGAATTATCGGACTCTACTATTCATTAAAAATTCTAGTATATCAAAAAAATCCTAAAAATTCAACCTAACCATTTTTCAATGTGTAGAATGCAGAAATGAAGTCCATTTTTCAAAAATAATTTTCTAATTATGATTATTTTAATATTTAATTAAGATAACAATTTATTAACAAAACTAGTTTTAAAACATTCATTAACTTATTCTAAAATATAGGTATATCATAATTCCAATGTGAATATTATTTTTATACAGCCATAGGTGAGGTTACTATTCATTAGGGTATATCACTATTCATAAGGGTATGTTACTATTCATTAGTGTAGGTTACTATTCACCAAAAATTATGTTTTCATTATCGGACTCCAAATAACTTACTGATTACAACCGTGTATGCCGGATTTTTGAAATTCCAAACACAGAAGTGACGAACTTATGTTTAAAGGTTACTTAGAACTTATTACTTCATTATGTTTGGTTTTTATGTGATTTTATGACATACGTATGGGAAGGTAATTTGCATTGAAGATGATTGGGTCATTACAGGAAAGCTACCAGTGAAGGAACTAATTGGAAAGCATATGATGTACGAAGAAGAGTTTAAGGTAAATCAAGAAGCAGATGAAGAACCAAGAAAAAAATATGTAGCGTTCATGAATATTATCTTAAATAACAAAGATAAAGAAAAAGCTCAAGCTCCAATAGACACTTCCACTAGTAAAGACTCAGATTCTGACAGTGATGATGCGATGGTTCATCATGCTTGGAGATTCAATAAGTTTTATCGTAAGAAAAAATTCTTTAGAAATTTGAACTATAAAGGAAGGTATAATAATAAAGGATAGTAGAAAATAAAATAAATGGAATGATAACACAAATGATATAGTTTTTTATGAGTGTAAACAAAAATTTCATATGAAAGCAGATTGTGCTAAGATGAAATTTAAGAAGAAGTATGAAGACAAGGGAAAGGGATATAAAAAGGCTATGAGAGATACTTGGAGTGCCTCAGAAGATAGTTCATGCTGATCAGAAACTTCTGGTATTGAAAAGAACAAACATGCAAACATGTGTTTCATGAAAAAAACATCTGAGGTAACACCCAATTATCCTATGCATAATTCTTACTATTTTGAGAATAAAAGTGAATCAATCAATGATAAAAATATGACTAATGATAAACGAATTTAATATTGTGGAATGATTGAGGATACCTTTAATGAACTCAAGGATAAATATAAATTATTTAAAAGACAAAATTAATTAAATTATAATTATAATATTGATCTAGATATTGAAAAAGAAAAATTTTCTCAACTTTTAGAAGAAAATAATGATCATAAATTGGTCAATGAGAAATTAAAAAGATAACTTGAGAAGCTTACTACTGGTAGAGATACCTTGACACAGTTTCTAGTAAAACTAATTGATCGAAAATACAAAACTAGTATAGGATCTCAGCTAAGACATAGAAGAATTATTATGAATAAATTTTTTTCAAAAATCTGGACAGTTCACTAGTAGTTCATGTTTTGGACCATCTATTGAAAAATAATCTCCCAAGGACCTAACAAAGTGTTCATGTCTGAAAACATATCTGTTGATTATAGGAAACCTGTGAGACAAGTGTGGGTTCCCAAATCAGTACTTTATAACCTTTATGGACCCAAGAAAATATGGATACCAAAGTTACCCTACACTTAATCGTATTTTTAGTAGAAATGTTTAAAGAGATCTTGTAAAACTCTATGGTACTTGGATGGTGGATGTTCAAGACACATGATTGGAGACTACTCATGCTTCAAGCACCTAATTAATGTTGATGGTGGACATGTTATGATTGGTGATAATGTAAAAGGTAATATCATCAGCTGAGGCCAAATTGGTAACCCTAATACTGTATTAATTTAAAAAGTACTTTTTGTTGATGGGTTAAAGTACAATTTACTATGTATCTCTCAGTTATGTGATGTTGGTTTTAATTTTAACTTTGAAAATGATGCATGCAATGTTTTTAATTCTAAAAATGATTTAATATTCACTACTCTTAGAAATCAAAATGTATATGTTGTTGATATAAATTCTTTAGCTCAGAAAAATGTTTCATTTTAAATGATTTTCATAAGGATTCCTGGTTATGGAACAGATGATTATGTACTGCAATGTACACTCACATAGGAAACTAACTAGGAAAGGATTAGTTAGAGACTTACCTGAACTGGAATTCCCACTTAACAATGTTTGTAATCCTTGTAAAATGGGGAAACAACACAAAATTTATTTCAAACCAAAGAAATATTTTTCTACTTCTAAATCACTTGACTTGGTTCACTTGGATTTGTTTGGGCCATCTAGAGTTTCAAGTTTAAATGGAAAGCACTAGTTTTATGTTCTTGTAGATGATTTTTCTAGATATAATTAGGTATACTTTCTATCTCACAAAATTGAAGCTTGTTATTACTTCATTAAATATTCCAAGTCTATAGAAAGTCTTAGTGGACTTATGTTAAAACCATGAGAAGTGATCATGCTCGTGAGTTTGAAAATCATGAATTTGAATCCTTTTGCTCACATAATGGTTATACTCACAATTTCTATGCTCCTAGATCACCCCAACAAAATGGAGTTGTGGAAATAATTAATAGGACACTTCAAGAGATTTCCCAAACTATTCTAAATGAGTATATTCAACCTATCTATTTTTGGGATAAAGCCATTAATATAGATTGTTACATTTTCAATAGAGTCTTAATTAGACCTGTTCTAAAGATGACCCCTTATGAGCTCTAGAATAATAGGAAACTAAAGGTTAATTACTTTAGAGTTTTTGGTTTCAAATTCTTCATCCTTAACACTAATGACAATCTTGACAAATTTGCTTCCACATGTTATGAAGGAATTTTCCAAGGTTACTCAATCAATAGTAATGCTTGTAGAATATTTAATAGGAGAACCAAATTTGTGGAAGAATCTGTTCATGTCAAATTTTATGAGACTGATCCACATAAACCCAAAACCTGTGTTGAACTCCTTGAGGAAGATATGTCAATTCTAGACCTTAATGATAATGAGAGTGAGCCCTTAGTAAAAAAAAAACAGTTCTGGATATTTTCTTGAATATGTGCATGATGAATCTGTACTTATAGACATTAAAGAAGAGTCTAGTTCAACTCTTTCTAGAGGCATTAGAACTCTCAATAATCATATTTTAGATGTTGTAGTAGTTTATTTAAATATAGGAACACAAACTAGAGATTCTATGAGAAACCAAGTAGAACATCAAGCCTTTCTTTCACCGCTTGAACCTACAAATATTATTGATGCAATCAATGATGAATTCTGGGTGATAGTTATGCATGAAGAATTAAATCTTTTAGAAAGAAACAATGTTTTGGAATTAGTATAAAGACCTAAAGACACGTTGACCATAGGTACTAAATGATTTTTTAGAAATAATGTTGTCGAATATGGAAACATAGTTAGAAAAAGAGCTAGACTAGTTACACTAGGATATAGTCAAGAAGAAGTAATAGACTAGGAGGAAACCATTGAACCTGTACCTATACTAGAATCCATTAGGATAATACTTGCTTTTGTAGCTCTTTTGAATTTCAAACTGTATAAAATGGATGCCAAAAGATAATTTTTAAATGGGTACATAGTTGAGGATGTATTTGTTGAAAACCCCCTGGTTTTACAAATCCACCTTTTTCAAATCATATCTTCAAACTTTCAAAATCACTATATGGTCTGAAACAATCTCTAAGATCTTGGTATGAAAGACATAGTTTTTTCCTTATTTCAAAAGTTTTTACTAATGGAATAGAAGATCCAACTATTTTTATTAAAAAGACTTAAAAAGATGTTTTAATAGTACAGATTTATAGAGATGAAATTATTTTTTGATCCTCTAAAAATTATTTATGTACTGATTTGTCAAAAATGATTCAAGACGAATTTGAAATGAGGTTAATGGGGGAACATAATTTTTTTCTTGTATTTCAAAATTTTCAAAATAAAAATGGTATTGTTTTAAATCAGATTAAATATACCAAGGATATTTTGAAATATTTTGGTTTGGACTACAATAATAGTAGTGATACACCTATGAGTACCACCAATAAGTTGGATGCTGATGAAACTGGTAAACCAGTGGATCAAACCAATTACAGAGGTATTATAAAAAGTCTGCTCTATCTTACTACTATCAGACCTAATATTATGTTCATTATATGCATGTGTGATCACTTTCAATGCAATGATAAAGAGTCTCATCTAACTGATGTTAAAAGGATTTTTAAATATCTCAGGTATACTACAAACTTATGACTATTTTTTACAAAGAGTACAATCATTTGATTTAATAAGTAATTCAGATGATGACATTGATGGTTGGAAGTTATATAGAAAGAGAACCTCTGGAACATGTCACATTTTAGGCAAGTCACTAGTATCATGGTGTAGTATGAAACAGAATTCGGTTGCATTATCTACTGTCAAAGAGAAATATATTGCTACTGGGAGTTTTTGTGCTCAAATTCTGTGTATGAAACATACTTTACTATACTATGGATATCAATTCAAACATGTTTTTATACTGTGTAATAATACAAGTGCTATTAACATCTTTAAAAATCCGGTATCTCATGTTAGGACAAAGCAAATTGATGTGAGACATCACTTATTGAGAGATCTTTATCAAAGAGGATATATCACTCTTGAATTCATTGGTACTGAACAAAAATTGGCTCTAATATATTCCCAGAGACATTGAATTCAGAGAGGGTAAATTACATCAAACATGAGTTAGGAATAATAAATTTCTAACCACTAGAAAATCACCATTAGAAACCTCACTGATAGGAACCCCACCTTTAGAAACTTCACTGATAGGAACCTCACCATTTTAAACATCGCTTTTAGAAACCTCACATTTAGAAACCTCACCGATAGGAACCTCTCCATTGGAACTCACCATTAAAAACCTCACCATTAGAAACCACACTGATAAGAACCTCACCATTGGTCCTCACCATCAGAAACCTCACTATTATACCTCACCATTAGAAACCTCACTTTTGGACCTCACCGTTAGAAACCTCACCATTGGACCTCACTGTTAGAAATCTCACTATTGGACCTCACCATTAGAAACCTCACCGTTGGACCTCACAGTTAGGAACCTCACCATTGTTACCTTACCAATAGTTGATGTTTTTGGGACTTAGTGTTTTTCTCTGCTGGAATATGAAACATTTTTTTCATTACTTATTTAGTTTATTTAATTTGTTTTTTGATCCCTAAGTGATAAAATTAATGTACATAACACATTTCGATCCACCTCAAACTCTCTCCAAAATCTATTTCTCCCTAACCTCAGAACCTATCCCTCTTTTGAAACCCTTGAACCACATTAGATGGCATGGGGAATGTGAAGTGACCATTGTTCAGTGATGAAGGGGATGTGCCAAATCCAAAGATACCTCGAGTTGAGTCGTGTAGAGGAAGAAAGGCAATGTGAAATCCAATCAACCCTTATCTGTCGAAGCGGGAAATCATAGTTGAAAATGAGCTCAGTTCCGAGTGGTTTCTAATGAGCAGATCTTTAGTGTTGAAGGAACTTGTTGCTCAAGGCTCGGTTGAATGCTTTGCAGTCAACAATGGACCCTATTACTCGACGTTAGGGAAGTATTTTTATGAGTTTTTGAAATTCGAACAGAATAAGGATGGGAATAGAAGGTCTTAAATGGTTAATGGAATAAGTATGAGTTTATCCTCTATTGAATGGGTTGAGTGTTTGAGAGTAACACATGAAGAGATTTATGATTACTACTCAAGGGTGATGCCTCCCACTATAGAGTTATTATGTTATAAATAATCCTTAGTCGAACTAATAGGGAGTGGGATCCCTAGGACAGTCATTTCTATGGAGATGTAAGGAGAATAAAATCTAGTGTTTATGTTTTTCGAGCATGTCTTGAGTCCCAGAATAGGGGAATTTGCAACATATGAATTTCAGGATTTATTTCTTTTATATATATTGAAGCATGTAACTATGATAAACTTGTATAAGTTATGATGATTCAATTATAGGGTATGAAAACGCACAATTCCAAATCCAATGATTTAATTCATGCCAAATTGATATCCTTGATGTTAAAGGTGAAAGGAGTTTCAAGAGACAAGAAGAAACAATTGTAGTAAGGGACCATTAATGCATTAAAAATGTAATTTGAAAGTTGGTGAAGATAAATTGGAACCCCTGGAAAAGAAGATGGGTACATGATGAGGCTAAGAAATATGAGTAATTCAACCTTATTTTTTATCCTAATAGGCCTAAGGATAAGAGAGTTCCTGGAATAAAGCCTAATGAGGTGGAGCCAATTTATTCAGATGAATTAGGAGAAGCTGTTGCTATGCTAGAAATTGGGGATTCTTCTATAAATGACAGGAGTGATCCAGACCGTCCCTCCAATCCTCATGCTAAAAATGTATCCTTTGGTGATCTAGGACCACCAATGATATTTCCTATAAGAGAGACTATTCTAATGGAAAATGACAATGAAGATACTGGTGAGGAAGAAGAGGCAGAAAATTCATTAAGAGACATTTGAGGGACCTCAGATGAGGATGAGGAAACTGAATCTAGTCATGCTGACTTTGAGACTGCTGCTGATGTAAGTGAAGAATAATGTCAAAGTCTCAGTCCTCTGATAGGACATACAGAAATGATAGCAATGATAGATGAAGAGGTTGCTGATTCGGTTAAAGGTGGAATTTCATTGGAAGTAATTAATGATTCCATAGATGAAGTGGCAGTGGACCCTCAAGTAGATTATGTTTCTCAAAGAGTTATGGAATAGATATTAATGGTTAATTAGGGGAATGCTCTAAGTGAGGGAGAGGAACCTGTTGCCACAGGTTCAGTTACGGAAGCCCAGGGAATAGAGGATTGGTCAGAAGACCCTGTATTTGTGGTCTTAGGATTAGATTATGGAGAATCTAATGATGACCAACCTATCAAAAGTCCTCCCATTCCCACTATTTCTGAAACCACTATTTTGCAGCAAATGGTTCTTTTGCCTCGTGACTATGTGAAGAATGATTATTTGGAATCAATGAAATCAGATATGGAAAGACACTTTAATGAGATATTTTTTTGGGTTAGAGAGCGATATGACTCACAATAAAGAATTTGTCCCCTCTGCATTGGAAAGGCTGGTTTCTGCCTCTCACTCCGTCGTGTTAGAGGAGGTAAAGGATTGTAAGAATCAGATCGGAACCTTAGCAGACTCTATGGAGTCTATGAAGCATTCTATTTAGATATTAAACTATTACATGGTTTCAAGGGTTAAGTTGGAAAAAGATATTTGATATGTTAAAATTTTGGCTGAGAAAATAATCACTATGTTTGAGGACATTAAGAATTCCCTAGAGACACATGTGAGTGGCCAAGATGATGATTTGGAGAGACTGATCAGTGGGATGAATGAATCTTTTAAGGAGACAGTGGCTTTCACAATGGAACCTCTGTGTTTAATTTCTTCATCTTCAATCTCTCCTCCTATTGATCTAGACTCCTTTAGAAGGGTTGTTAGAGAAGAATTTGAGAAGTTCTCTAGTACCAGTACCTCAGATCCCCAGTCTATGACTTAGGTTATTTCCACTATCATAGAAGTTCATAACCTTGTGGGAAATTATCTAAGGGAATCTGCTCAAGAAAAGAAGGCCATCAAGGACCATGTAGATTTCAACTACAAATGGTTATACACTAATCATTCTATTGATGACCACTTCAAGTTTCTATTTTAAAACATGAGGATTCCACTTGTCACTCAAGCCTTTAAGGATGAAGTTAGCAGGCTTAGATATTTGAATCTTGCCTTGTAGAAATTTATGGAGAATAATGATGATTTTATTTTAGATATGGAAAGAGGAGGAAGTATTGTTATGGACTTCAACAATCTTCTTTTACACTTCCTCTATTTGGACTGCACTCCCATCATTGTTCCTCCATCCTTTCCTTCAACCTCAGGTGCCTCAAGATCTACTAGTGTTGCTTCATTGATGACTCCTTCATAGGCCATCAGAATCTTGAAACCCACCATTCCTCAGAGATCTACTCACTATAGGTCTACTAATTCTTTTTTGCAGCTCCTCCTACCCTGCTGACTGCCATCCCTAGGCCTATCCCTCCATTTTCATAACCTGATTCATCTAGTTCCAAATACAAAGCATCTTTGACATCTCTGATACAGATTGAATTTCAGCTATCTTAGTTGATAGGGGCCTTTGTAAAATGATTGTATATTTTACTTTTGCTTCATTATTGGAAAATACCCTTTTGTTTCTTTTTATCCTTTTGCATTTTTGTTAATCACAAAGAGGGGGAAACAAGTCAGTTTTATGTTTTATATTTCCTAAACATAAAAGAGGAGACATTTTTTTATGTTGAATGAACTCTTTGCATAGATATATACTATCTATATTTTTCCATAATAAACATGGTTCAAATGTTCTTATACCCACCTCTGAAGATATTAGAAAATGTGATTAACCCTATTTCAGAAAATACAGACATAATTTGTGAATATCAAAAAGGGGGAGATTGTTGGACTCAACTTTTTTGATAATCCCAAATCATGTTTTGATAATCCCAAATAATGTTTTATTTATGTGATAATTATGTTTCTCTTACAAGATAATCATTTATGTCAAAATCATGTTTATATACAAGTGATAACTATGTACGTTTAATCTCGCTACATTCTTGACTAAAGATCACAGTGCAAAATTTGTCCAAGTAAAAAAGGTCACTGATGCATGGTCACCAATTCAATGGTCACCGATGCAAATGTCACTGATGAAAAGGTCACCAATCCAAGGTCACCGATACAAAGGTCACCGATGTAGAGGTCACCGATGCAAATTTTATCAATGCATGGTCACTGTTTCAAGGTCAATGATGCAAGGATACTGTTGGGAAGGTTATCGATGGAGAGTTACCAATGAAAGGATACCGATGGAGAGTTATCGATGGAAGGTTACCATTGTGAAGACATATCGAGAGATTGTATATGTGGACAGTACGAGGTACGATAAAGATCACACTTCACATACTTATAACAATTATCAGACCTCAAATATAAAAGAGAAGAAAGAGGAATGCATGAAAGGTGTGAGGACTTAATAATGAGAAGCACATCTGAGAATATTAAGAAACATACTCACAAGATCAAAGACGAACCATCCAACACTTACACTGTGAACCCACAAGAATCACAATGATCATTTTGGGGACAAAATCACTTCTTCCTTCTGTGATTCATCAACTCTCGATCAATATAAGAAGCATAACTCTTAGTTCATAAAATCTAGAACCTGGAGTTTGGACACTCTTTTTTTTATACAACTTCCAGTGAAAGACTCAAACATCAAATTCTTCACTTCATGGATCCAAGAGCTAAACTGCAAACATATAGATCATTTTAAACTTAATCTCTTAATATTTTCTCTATTGTGTTATTTTCTTTTACATTTCAAAGAAATGTGTGTTTGTTTAATACACACTTTCTCCTGTGCTTGAGATTGAGGATACAAAAATCCTCACATCAAACTTCTCTTACACCATTTTTTCCCTTGTATATCTGTGGAAGAGACTGTTTGTGGTCTGTGTTGTTTATAATTCCCACGAGGAACTGCGGTTGAGGGTGTGAACCCTTGACATTTTCTAAAAAACTATTGAGAATCCCGATACAATATGTGTATCATGTTTATTTTTAATATAAACTGCTTGGAGACAGGCGATCACCAAGTGGAGAGGATTATGTCTCGGCTTGAGATAGAACCTCTTGTTGAACTTTTCTATGTACTAATTTTTTTTTATACTTTGTTTTATCTATTTTCTATTTCTTATAATTTCTAAAACATTAAACTGTTTTGCATTAACTTTGATAGTTATTTTTGGTTAGTGTGTGTGTATGTTTAATTTAGTAATGTTGTTTCAAAAATTGAAGAAGTGTTTCACCCTAATTCCACTGAGGCCAAATCACCCTTTGAGAAACCTATTGACCAACAAGAAATTTACATCTCTATTTCCTTAATTAAATAGGTCGTTTCAAAATTTGGGGGATCATTATAATAAAGTTTTTAACTGAAATTTTATGTAGGAACTAAATTCACCCCCCCCCCCACCTATTGACATTCCTCTCCGACCAGCACTTCTGAATGTAAAATAAAATTGTTAAAAATATAGTTAAATAATAAAGAGTCTAACCATATGTAAAGATAAATTGAATATGGAAAACTCTATGAGAAAAAAAAAATACCAACCAAGCTTCACACATTATTGATAAATGATGTTCCACATTATTTCTATATCATTTGTCATGTATTTTTTTACTAACAAGTTATGAAATTAAAAGTGTTGTTATTTATCAAATAAAAACTAATAAATTGATTTAATATAAAATAAATACTCAATATCTGAATAATTATTCATCAGGGTGTGATTTTTAAATAGGAATTATAAAAAACATCTGATGAAAAGATCAACATTCATAAAATTTAAAAGGTGATCATTTAGTGAGCGGGGTTTTATCCTGAGAAGCTGGTAGATTTATTTTTTATAATAAAATATAACATTTATAGAATTTTCTTGAAATAAATCATGGAAGAAGTTTGAATTCCTATTCTTAGATCATTTTCAAAATAATTAATCCTGATATTATGGGGGAATTATTAGATCAAGTAAAATATGTTGAATAAATTAACAAGATATCAAGTATTTTCAATGAAATTGAAACCTATTTCAGGTTTGAATTATTTTTATTTGTGTGTTGAGAAGAATATAGAGACACAACTAGTTATTCCATGGAAAAAACTATCACAATTATTATCAATGGGATTTAACTAAAAACATATTTAACATCTATTGAATGATTTTTTGAGTAGGTTGTGAGTTAGAATCGTATTTCATTATTCATTAGATATCCTTGATATTTAAAAAAATATCAAATTTTCTAAATAGTTTATTGATCATACATAATTGATATTGAATTTTTTAAAGAACATTTATTATGTGTGAAGTGATGTCATACCCTCTCATGATGTTTTTTCTTATTTTCAAAAATGGTGTGATAAATTAAAATGATAGTGGACAATAAAATTAGTGGGGTAATAAATAAGAAATGTTGAAGATTTTAGAAGTGGAATTTGTCAAAAAAAAATTACATTTCATTTTCTGTAATGGTTATTGACGTCAAATTCATGAGGGAGATTATTGATCCATCATTGTTATAGTGTTTTATTTATTTTCAAATAAATGCGTGATTTAAATATAAATTTAATGGAAAATTTAATGTAATGATAAAGGAATTATAATTCAAGTTCTAAAGAAGAAAATTTCCCAAGAAAGAAAATATAGTATATGGTGAAATGTTAATGTAAAATGAATATTGAAGGATGATCTTGAATTTCGGAGGAGATGTATGATTTTTCTTCACTTTTTGTGTATAAATTGAAAAGTGGAATTAATTTCTACCATTGGAATCAAGGATTTTCATATATATGAGAAAAATAATAAGAAACCCATATTATAAGTTACATAGAGCGAGGATCATGGGAACCATATAATCTCTAAGATGTTTTTGAAAAATCCAACTAGTAGAGAGACTGTATAAAGAATAAAAAAATATTTTTTAGGAAGAGAATATTGTTTTATGTTAGGAAACTGGCCATGGAAACTTGAGAATGTAATTTTTATATCTTGTTATTCATACACCCATGATGATGTTTTGATATATTATTTGAGTTTCTAAATTATCATCAAGTTGATTAGAAGAGGGTATAATTTAATTTGGATAAGTTATGTAGAGAAATAATAGAAATATTATTGTGTAGAGACTTGTTCCAAAGTAATAATGAAATCTAAATGATTTCAAAAAGGTTAATTTGAAACTATTATGATTTTTTAATGTTATATTTATACATACATCAAGGTAGTGTAGTAGTTTGACCATACCTCATGAAATATTTTAAAATAAAGGATCCAAGTAAAGGTCATCTATTACTATGTAATAGTAATTTTAAAATATAGGGACTCATATAATATTAACATCATAATTATATCACCTATTTAAAGTAATGTAAACCTACAGAACTTATAGATCTATGTAATGGTAGTCCTTATTACCATAATCCTTGTAATGGTAGTAAAATACCATATAAAGGTATTCTAGGTTTCAATAATTCTTATATTATAAAGTGAAAGATTATTAAGATTAGATGATTTATTCCGAGCATTCAAGGTGAATATATCACATTGATATATCCATTATCCTAATAGAATAATGAATTAATTAAATAAAGTATCATTAAGAGAGGATCATATTCTAAAATTTGTGATGAAAGAGGACAATATGATACCATGCTATTGATAAATATGAATGTGAATTTTAGTCACTAAGGTGAGTATGATGTTTCGTAATAGTAAAATAGTGATAACTTCATCATATTTAGGATAATGTCATGTTAAAAAAATACCTATATTAAATTTAGTGATAGAGGATATAACCATATATTTAAATTCATGGTGTATATGAAAAAATCCATTATTGGAGTCTAAATGATATAATATCTCATACTATGTGGAAAATGATAATACTTCGTATCTGTGGGCATACATGTTGTTGGTAGAGTTAAATGTATGTGTGATTGAGGGAAAACATATGTGCAATTATAAAACTGAATATATGTGTGATTTTGAGCTGCATATTTTTTTTATTAAATAGGTAATATATATCATCCACAAAATGAAGAAATATATTTATTTTATGTCAAGAATTATAGATTCAAAATATCTTGTTTTTTTGGTCAGTTTTATGGTTGAAGTACAAGAGATGATAATAGATTTAAGAAGAGTCTAAATCTGTAAAAAAACATCCATGATCGCAATGGTTGCTATGTTCACTCATCCATATATGAATATATTATTCCATGTGCATCTTCTGGAGAATATAAATAAATGGGATGACTATGAGAATTCAAATATCATAAAAAAATTCCAAGTCCTGATTCTAATTTATTAGTGACTTTTAATAAATATATGATAGAAAGAGGGGTCTTAAATGGGTCGAATATTAGGAATTATATGAATTCTTGTATTTGGAGATGATGATAATAAATATCTGGAGATTCTAAGTCTTAATGGATCATGAATATCGAATATTATAAAATTTAATATTCACCAAATCAAAATAAATATATTTATTCACTGAGGAAAAAAGAAGGAATAATGTGAGACAGTGATCAACTATAACCATCATACATTATATAAATAGAAGGACATAAATAAAATGATATTTGAAAAAGCATCTATTAAACACTTTTGGAATCAAGTAATGAGTGAGATAGAGATATAACCAGTGTTTTTTATAGAAAATCACACATGTATTAAATAAAATGATATGATCTAACTAAAAATATTGAAGATAATTCCTATAAGCTAATGATGAAGGATTGACAGAAGTTATTTCAGTTGTTATTTATTAGACTATACCCACTCAAAAAAGATGAGGAGTATATCATAAAACACACATATGTTATATAATTATGAGGAAGACAAAGGTACCCAGTTAAATTTCTAAAAATATTGGAAAAAGATCACATCAACACAGTATTGGAGGGACATGAGATTTTCATTTTTTATCATATTCAAAAAGTATAGGTTGAATCATATATTCTGAAAGGATTTACATACTTGTAAATGATTATTTTATTTGTACCAATTTTTTCAGGTTAACTACTTCACGGTTATAAAATTCGTTATGATTTATTTGATAATAAAATTAATGATATGTATGTTAGATAATAACCATGATATATGGGTGTTGCATTCATCGTTATAGAGGAAAACATTACTAATAGACCATGGTGTTCTCTTATAATTATTTATATTTTGATATTTTCATATTGACTAAATTAATCCATGATAATGACATGTTCACTCACTCTATTAGTAAACATGTGATAAAGGGATAAAATTAAATTTTGAATGAAAATATCCAATCTGGGATTCACCCCCCCCCCCATAAGATTTGTTCAGAATCCTTTGGGATCCAAATTAATATAATCTTCTAAAATATATTTTGTTGACACCTCATGATTCACTAATCATACATTATAAAATACTTGATTCTTGAAACATAAATAATTCTCCACCTCTTTCTCAATTAATATGACTCCAAAATATTATAGATTTTATGAAATGATTTCATCACCATTTTCAATATTATAAGAAGGTTTCTCTATTTCGGAATACATAATTCCTTCATTTTTTTATATCAACAAAGGGACTTTCTGTAACTACATAGTCTTTACACAAACCTCCATTAATATGATTTTGTTAATAGATTTTTAATTATAATTCTCCCATTTTGATATTCACTTCAATGCTCTAGAATAATTCACATCAATGAATCTCGATCTCATCTTTCCACATTGACAATAAATCAAGAATCCACATAGTGGGAGATCTCCCCAATGGAAAACTATACCTTCATAACTTTAATCCAGTAAATTTCTCCCTTAAAACATTATGCTCTTTCAATTATTTTTGGTTATTATCAAAACCATTAATCTTCATACAAAAATCCTTCTTGTGGATTTTTCCTCATCAAATTTTCAGTTTCATCTACATTATTCTCATTGATTTCTAGTTAGTGAATTTATAAATTCCAAAAGACTTACCAATAAATCCTATAATCTTATTAAGGTAAATGTTTTTGTAAAAAACAAGAGTCTAATTAAGTAACATCAATTTTATCTATCCCACTTAGATATTTATTATTTCTCATGAAAAAATTAAAATTATATTTATTATATTCTATAATTTGTTTGATATTGATCACACTTACACATGAAAGTAAAATAATATGCAATATTTTTCAATTTAAATGATTCATAAATCATTTTAAACTAATTAATACAACTTTTTCATGACAAAATTTTTGAAATAACTCAACATCCCTGATATTCATTTCCATACATGGCATATCCTTTCAAGAATAATGTTAATAAAACAGTAAATTCTCATTAATAACTCCCTATGATTTCCTCATCTCTCGACACCTGATATTTAGATAATATTTTTTAATGAGGTATCACTTTATAAACATTAAATTTTCTTCTCAAGGGATTTTATTATCATAAAAGAAAACTTTATGACACCACTTTGTAATATTATAAATAAATTACCCACGAATTAAACTATAAATATATCATTTCCACTAAAAATTTATTTCTAATTTTATTTAGAGTCTATTTTACACTAAAATAGGATTCATAACTCTTACACATCATCTTCCCATCATTTAAAACTAGATTCATTTTTTTCATTCACTGTGTCCACATGATATTAATTATTTATTATTATGTAGAAACCATTTGTTTTTTCTATGACACCTCTTGTTTAATTTATTTCCCACCATCATAGACCCACACCATGGATCATATCTCCCCATTGTCTTGAAATACTTCTAAACATCATATATTTAAATTTAGATCATGAGGAGAGGAGGAATTTTTTAGTCCTCCTATCGTAGAGAAATTTAGTATGTCTTAATAAACAAACCATATGTATCCAACTCACTTTGAATAATTTTGTATTATTTTACTGACAACACCACTAGTATAAACATAAATCTAGATATTAACATGAGAATTTTCTATCTTCTTTATTGAAAGTGATTCAAATTATGTTAGAATAATCCCAATAGTACATTTAACTCTCATCGATGCACAATAAATTTATCCTTATTTATGATTCATCCACCTTATGAGATCACTTATAATGGTATTTTTCTCTTGGGTTGTTTTTTTATGAGGAATCTTAAGATTTTTTCATGCTCCTCATTAATATCCAATAGGTCCATCTTGGATTTTATTTATTTTTTGAATCCTTTTTCACATGTGTGTCATTATAATATTCCATGGTAATAAATTATTTCTTCATCTTCCATATTTTTATTTTTTTTCTCTTTGAGAGATATTTTCTGAATATTCCACCACTAGTTCCTGATGTATCATTAATTTCATTCCAAAATTATAGTCCTTTAAGACAATGACCAAATTTTTGAATGAGATCAATTCTTAGATATTACATTACTTCCACCCACTTGACATTGAAATTATATTCTCATTCTTAAAATATCCAACACAAATCCTAGTGAAATTAATTTCCATATATCAATTTTTAGAACACATAAAACATCTTCCATAAAAACCATACCTCATTAAGTCAAACCAATGTTGATATATTGTATCATATTTTTATCCTCCTTTGAGTTGATTGGAATTTTGACACATATAAATTATTTTTCCCATTATAACAAAAAGAAATCCATTTATAGCTACCTTATTTTCATAACTATAACATAAAAATTTCTTAAGAAACTTTTTTTTGAATTATATATTTTTTATTTTTGTGTTTGTATGTTCCACTAATTTATACATCCATTGGAGATAAAAAAATTTTCTCATTATTGGACTTGAATAGCTACTCAAGATCCTTTAACTTCTCATCTTTCTTTTTAATTTTTTCTATCATTTCCTGCAACCATGATCCATCTTCATTCCTATATTTTATCGTCTCTTCATGTTATTTTAGGGGGATTATACTTTATTTTTTATTCCTTTCATGTGTCCAATAATCATCCCAGTTCATGTGAATGTTGATTATATAGGACACATTTACCATTCATTTTTTTATCCATTTTCATAATGTATTAATTCTAGGAAACCTCTAATTTAAAAAATATTATTTTCTAAATGATAAATTATTCTATAAATTTGTAGTCCAATTCATGGATGGTTTCTAGTATATCTACCTTGACATGTAAGGCTTGGATCAAATATTTGCTACTATATGTACATTTTTTTGAATAATAATATGGTGTAAATTACAATTCTATCATTAAATAACTATACATTTGATTCGTTTTATAGAAATACTTAAATTCATATTAACATATAACATCAAAAAAATTAGAAATATATTTAATATATATCACAAATTGTTTCACTTCAATGAGTGTGTTCGTCATCATGGGATCCTCCTTCTTATTTTTCCTCTTCATGTATTTTGACATAAGAAAATCTCCATCCACATTTTTTAAATATATCTGCCCTCTCTGATTCCATATATTTATAATAATATATTATAATGCTTTTAAAAACATTTTTAAAGTATCATAATAGAAGTAGTTATCTTATACCATTATTTCCAGGGATGTTACTAATATCTTATCTGTCTTTGAATAAAAATTATTTCATTGTGCTTTTTATGATCAATATATTTTCATATATACTCTACTATTTCATTAATATATAACTTTATAAAAATAACCATATTTATTTACCAAAAATAAAACTTTATGAAATTAAAAATAAGTGTCATAATCATTTATTTCATATGTGAAACAAAAATTGAACCCGAAATCATAATCATTGGGCACTTATACTGGTTATTTTAAGTTCAGATTCAAATTGAGGGGAGTGAATTGGGATTTCATTAAATTCGAAGAATTATAACTCACACATATCATTGTATAATATTGCTAAATTTAAATAAACATCATTAATCTTTGATAACATTCACACATAGAGTCATTCAATCTCATGCATAGATACATAAATGTACAAAACACTGAAAATGGATATTTTTCTAGGATCACTTGAACTTGGACACATTCATGGAGTATATACTTATAATTGTTCCAATATACCAAAATTTCACTATAATAATATCATTTGAAAGGATAATAGATTTATCTAAATTAACTCTTTCCTAAATCGTAATGTTGACACAATTTAGGATAAGTCACTCTTCAACAGGGATCAATGTCTATACCATAGTTTGGGAATATATCACATCCTTCTAAGGGTTATTACTGTGAATTCATTTGTGTGTCTATACCATGGTTATCAGTTTATAAACTTCAAGGTCTCTTGTATATTTATCAAAAATAATTCCACCTCATAATCAATATATAGAAATATTGTATTCTATATAATAATACTAAACTAGATGAACTAATGTATAAAATATGTTTCATTTAAATTTTAAAGACAGATATAATCAACCATATATTATATGATCTGAATAAATTTCATCAAAATAAGCATCAAACAACATCAAGACTCTTGAGTAAGATAATTAGAGATGAAAAGTTATCTTATTATACTATAACATGATGAACCAATCAACTATATGTGATCAATAAAACAATAGTTAATCTATATATTCTATTATCTTATTTTTTCTACAATACTATTTTCGCCTCAAAAAATATCTTAAATTTAAATTCAACCAAAAAAAGTCAACTCCATTTAATTAATATATTAATGAAGATCATGTTACTGACCACCTACCTCTTTCTTACTCCATATTCATTGAACACTCAATACTTAATTTATTTTTTGAATTTTCTTCTATTTTGAACATTAATTTTTTTTTTATTCTATCCTCTTCCTTCCATTTTATTTAATGATATTCTGAATTAAAATTACAATTATATATATTAACTATCTTGAAGCTCTACTACTTGAAATTCATATGCTATATCATCTCCAACTACATCCCTACCATTGAACTCCATTTAGTCTAATGATTTTGTATCAATGTAATTAAATAGTTTTAGGGGTTCCAATACATAAAGTACTTACATAGTGTATAATTTTTCAAAATCTATAGTATGTAATTTAGTAGATTCACACAATTTGTGATCTAAATCTTACCAAACATGGTGTAGTTCTCTAATTACCATCTTCAAGAAAAAAACCATCAAAATAGTTTGATCCATGATTACCATAAAATGTACATTTCAAGATGAAAAACATGATACTAAAAATGGATTCATACATGGTTTGGGGGTTCTCCAAATTCCTATTTTAATCACTCTTATATATAGTTTATAATTACCTCCAAAATTCCTTTTTTGGGCCTCCAATGTTTTTCATTGTAATTTTTTAATCTCAATTTGACTTCTACTATAGTGTGTTCCTCATAATAACAATATTTTAATCCAGTTATCATCCACCACATTCTTTATTAGAAATGTTAAAGGCTAATTCACACTTTTAGATAGGTTGAATAGTTGGATAAACTCTCGACCATAAAATTTTTCTTGAGGAAACTAATAATATAAAATGTTATCATAATATAATAAGGCTTTAATGTTTATAAATTTTAGT
Organism: Viscum album; assembly: GCA_963277665.1. Taxonomy (NCBI): domain Eukaryota; kingdom Viridiplantae; phylum Streptophyta; class Magnoliopsida; order Santalales; family Viscaceae; genus Viscum; species Viscum album. Next base: position 196,234,793 of record OY728152.1, on the reverse strand, counting down.
AACCTTATATTTATATAGTTAGTTTATAGAATTGTTTATAAACATAATTCATGACATTCATTGGTATTCCTGATGGATAATTTAAATTATTCATAGAAGTTTTTTTTGGAAAATAGAAAATATTAATGCTTATTAACTATTATGTAAGAGTTACTTTTATTGTTCAATAGTTAATTTTTGTCAAGTTAAAGGTTGCTATAGGTTATTAGAGTTCTAAATGTTCAATGGATGGACTCCCATAATGATCAGAACTTTTTACAACATGATAACTAGCCCGAACCTGCTATAAAGGTGTGGAGATATCACTTGTACATATGTTCCATTCTTAGAGATTGCATGGTATTAGTGATATAATTGTATAATTTTCCAAACTAAATATAATCATTATAATATAACGAAAAATTCAATAGTTTTATCCCATGTATGTTTTATATTATTCTTGAACCACGTAAATCCATTTTTACCTATATATTTATTTATTCTGAATTGTATTTTTAAATTTGTGTTTGAGAGTGAATGTGTTGATCAACTCTATGTGGTAATTAATGGTGTTGTTTAAAATCATAGGTTATGGTACATTGATTTTATGGTACATCATTATTTTTATAAAATTTTTGATCTTTGGTTCCACTTATATATGTTTTAGAGCCAAATTTGGGTGGATCTGTAGTTTATAGTTTCTAAAAAAAGTGGTATAAAATCTTGCTTTATGTCCCAGTAACCCAATTAGTAGAAATTTCAAATATGATTCAATTTTTTAGATATTATTTTTATTCAGTGGGAGTATATTTTAAATCATACCAACTCTCTTTGAAACTTTATATATTCTCTAATAGGGTTGGCTATTTAGATTTAGGAACACGTCCCCAAATGCCAAAGGTTTCTGACTAGTATAAAGGGTCTGATTAGGTTATAGTGGGTAGATTATAATCTATGGTTAAAATAATCAAAATTGTCCATATGTATATATAAAATAGTGTATGATAGACTACAACAAAAACAAGGAAATAATTAATCAAACTCAGCAGAATCATAAATAGGAATCAACAATAATAACAACAATTATAAGGTATAATACCAAATTTAGATGATTATACATTAATAAAAATGTCATAAAAGAAATATATAAGAATAATATCTCATGGAAAACCATAAAAGTATAAATATTTAAATAATTAAATTACCAAAAGTAATCTCTAGATTTATGGAAGAACCACCATGGTCCATTTCCATTCATCCCATGTAAAAGTTATATTTACAATCACTAAGGTCTAGATCCCGAGCACGATCCCTTACCTGATCTCAACGAACGAAATTCTACATTATTACCAAGGGGACCGTGTAGGATTTTCATATTAACTTAGTAGGCCACCACAAAAATATGAATATATTTCATCTATAAATATATAAGTGTATGTATATGTAAATAAATAGATATAACTCACAAAAATAATCACAAATAGGCCACTCCACTAGTACTGAATAGCCACAAGTGAGCATTATACATTCTTCATCCAATGTAAAATTATCTATGAATATTATCCCCAAAATATATATTTGGAAAAAATATACTTCTGCATATTTATATATTTTACGTGGTGATGACCCATGGCTCAATTTCTAGGAATCCCATGATGAAGATCCTATCCGGTGAACCCTCAGGTTCCACCCATAAATATACCCAAAAAAAGTCATTACATAAATTAGATAACTCATTTACAAATGGAATGTCCATAAATATATCCTAGGTCCCTTGGAACACATCTTAATGAATCACCATGATTTTAACAGCTTGACATCTTGAGTCTTGGTGATATTCATTATATGATCAATATGAGGACCCCAAAGGATAAACAACTTGATTTCCCATGGAATTAAAAGATTCATCCTCCTAAAATCTACTCTTGTGGCCTCAGATATAATATTGAACCTCATCCTAACCCAATGGTCTCGACACTATAACCAGTTGGTCAATAACAATCAACTATGGATTTCTACACTATGAACCTCCTCCATAATAAATGGTAATCACCATCAACTAAGATAAGATATCTATAGAGGCATCCATCCACACGGAGGGTTAAATACCTACTCAATAGAGTATATCTTTGTTCACATGACTCCAATGGTGCGTCAGACAACAATAGTGAGCATAAATCCTCATCAATACCTAATCCACATCATCCAAAACCTCATTCCCATGACACCACATCACTCAACTTCCAATGTTCAACCCTATCTCAAATCCTTGGGCCATGCCCTCATCTTGATGACCTCTTCACATCAATTGCGATAAATCATGTCACATAATCCTAGTGATCATCATTAATTTTTTTTATCTTGGGTCATGCCAAACCTGAAGAACCATGTTGCTTCATTCCAATTGATAATCATCACCCCAATATCGTAGACTTATCACATAATATTAATAAGGAACCAATTCAATCATATAACATTTTACTATTGGAATTCGATGTTCGGAATATCATTTCAAGTTGTTTAAAATATCCTTACCCATATTATAAAGTTAAGATAAACTACAAAATTCCCAATCGAATCCCGTGATAATAATTATCAATTTAAAGTATGTATTAATTAATTAGGGGTGTTAATCAATCACACACCCCATGAATAGTTATGAAGTATCTCATAAATACTAAAAAATTATCGAGAAATATATCCCCAACATACCTTATTCAATTAGGTTCTCACTCGTTGAAATGTGTCCTCTATCTCGAGTAGTAGTGAGAAAAATAAGACTTTCAGAAAAACACCTAAAAATAGGAGAAAGGATCTTACATGTATTTTTCATTTATTATGAAGAAATAAATGAGAATAAAATGAAATATTATTGAAGGAAATATTTATATGCTTCTATTGAGACTGATGGATCGTGATTTGGAGATCGGAAAAAAGAGTTAGGAAAAAGAATTTGGAGGAGGAGAAAAGAGAGGATCCCCCTGTTGTGCCTACGAAATAGTGGAGAAAAGAGTAGGAAGAATAAATAATGATTGAGGGGTAGTTTAGTATTTTATCCCTCTTTAAGTGGACTGCATAGTTTGGCTGCATGACTTGGATAACCATCCACAAACCATGTGGTTCCACTATCCAAAGGCTCCCCACCTCAAATGATACGGAACATGGTTTTCCAAACCATGCGCTACCTCTGATAATCCCCTATATTAAAAACTACTTGGTTCATTCACATCTTGGTTCCCATAAATGCACTATTTGAAAAATTGTATCTAAATAAAAATTGATCCACATAGTTTCCCTTTTTAGGACACACGGTTTGATCAAGCTGTGCACCTCTATAAGTGCTTCCCAAAATAGAGGTTTCTGGGAATGATTCACTTGAAACCCATATGAAACCCCAAGGCACTTTTTTGGGACTTTATCCCCATATAATAATAATTCCTTTGATCATTAAAACTATGGGAATTATTTTTTACTCATAAATGAAATAATGGACCATCTATCATATATAAATATTAAAAAGGTTGGGAAATTTTTCCTTCTTAAAGACTCTAGATTTAACAGTCTCGCCATATTATAATAGCTCAACCTTTAGATATCAGGATTTTCATATATATTTTACCAAACATACCCATCTTATTTACATATTCCCAGAAAATTGATGTCAATAAAAAATCGTTCAACTCCCCTCAGGTAGTACCCCACCTTATGAGTTCCCTAACTGGTTTCTTCCTATCCAAAAATTTTAAACATAGGATGATTCCACTAACCATCCATAGACATAAAATTCCTCCCATAAAGTACCTTAATTTCTAAACCTCATCATGTTCTCAATCATACCAATTCCATACATGATGCCCATAAAGTCCTACATCTCATCAAATTTCTAGTTTGTACCCATTCCATACATGACACCCATCAAGTCCAAGATCCCATCATATGCCCAAAGGTCATGAATAACAATTGATTGTAAAACATCATTCTTCAATCATATATATATATATATAAATTTCCATCATAGTCATGATTACTACACAACTCATACAATCCAAAAATCCTAGACAATTCCATTAATAAATCCAAATTCATATTGACCATATATATATATATATCACAAATCATAATTGATTCCCATATATTAACTAGTACATGGTAAGTCCAAAAAAACACAAGTGCACCCTGTGACCCAAATCAATCCTTGAAAACACAAAAGGTCATGTCATTACTTGGGCACACCTCTAACTATCATTAGCTCACTTGTTTGATCTGCCACTAGGAGATCAAAAGCATACACATATCATGAATCCCAACTATCGGAGTCCCAGAAACCATATGGAACTACACCTGTAATAAGACATTGACCCCACTAATGGGTATTTATATCTCTTCCCTAACCACTATATGCATCTCAATAATAGATATATACTCTTGGAACCTATACTAGTCGTCACATAGATCAATGATTCCTCAATGGTCCCTTACTCTCAGCCATCCAAGAGGGTTTCGTACAAAATATCTCTAGATTCTCCATCATACCATAGGCTTAGAACTCCTTTAATACCTAATCATAGTGGGTCTGAACGTGAATTGATTCCTACACTAGAATCACACCATTGATTACCCACTCCATGGTGTTCTACCTAAATATATGGCATGAATGTCCTACTGATACTCCACATGGTATTACTTCAAAATACCTCAAGCATCCTCACTAAGCTCACTGGACATCATCACTTGAAATTAGTAAGACCTTTATGTAATATTTCCCATGGATATTATTTCCTAATTGACTACCTCTTTGAATGATGTTAGCCTGAAGATATTCACTTGAACCATGATCGATTCTCAGAATCTATCCCTAAAACGCCGCACATAGTAATGTTTCCATCCACCATTGCAGGTGAGAATTAATATAGGACTACGAAATTGGTAACATAATAACTGATGGATGTATCTCATATTTGGATTTTTATAAAATTATGGGCTATATCCATCCAAAATGTATTTGGGAATAATTTCACAAAGAACATGGCCCCAAAATCCTTCTAGGATAGTTCTTTTTGTCTTCCTACCTGAACGTTAACATCGCACCAGTGCTTTGTTGGTACTCTAACCATATTGGTTGCTATATTAACCCCCTAACTGGGGGGCATCTCAATATGATTCAAGTCAACTACATCAATTCGATTTTGTTCTATACTACATGTATTTGACCCCCACACTAAAATATAGGTCGGTGTTGAGTGTGGAACTCATGAGTCTCATAATTCGTGGATTGATTACCATCCTGATCTCCCTAATGAACACTCTGAATGACATGAACCAAGTTCACCCTAATCTTATAATCTAACCATGGACTAAAATATTCCTTATTCTTTGGAAATTCATCCTCTACCAAAGCCTATACCTACATTTCATGATCAACCCAACCCTCCTAGGACTCATACCAACCCTCTGGGGAATTATCTCATGAACCCTTTAGCATCACTATAACTATACCCTCCCGATTCACCAATGGAACCCTTATAGGTGTCATTACGTAGATTACCAAATACCCTTGTCAAAAAACCACAACAATATATATATATATATATATATCACAGATCGGGTATGTTGTAAAAGGAAGTGCATCTCACCATCCTTACACTTCCCAACCACACCCATATCACATGACCTATGTAATTTTGGCCACTTACCTACACATAAAATAGTTTTTTATCACATATAATTGAGCCTAAAAGCCCCTTGTGTACCCAAAAATGAATCATGCATCGCATATAATGTATATCAATCTGGGGTAGCTAAATAGAATCCCACCAAAAAATGATATATTGTAAAAAACTATTTAGCTTCATTTTTGAAACATTAAAAAACTCACCCCCTTTTATCATCATTTCCTACACATTAAATAGTCATCCCCAACTATCATACATTCATAAAATCACATAATAAACAAATCATAAACAATATACCTCGGCTTACATGGTAGAATTCCACCAAAAGGGATACATAGGATAAAACTGTTTAGATTATTTGTTAACACTTAAAACAACACAACCCCTCTTAGAGCATTCTTGGTTCCAAATTACGATCCCAATAACACACACCCAACACATAAACCTAAGTGTCTGTCTAGATTCATGAACAATCCTTTCATTTCATATACGGAAAATGATCAAACCAGATCATTAAATTGCACCACATCCATGTTCACCAATCAAGGTGGAAATCTATAAAATATAAAAGTGAAAAACAAGACACCAATTTAATACCATTGGAAACTTGTTTTTAACCCCATGAATGGGGTTTCAGGGAACCGAACATGTGATCTTTACCTAGTCCAAAATATTTTGAAATAACTTTTCACCATATCCTAAATAGTAAGACCCTAAAGAAAAGAAGCTCCTCTAATACAATTTTTAGTATCCCATCGTGGGTTTCCTCTATATATATTATCCATTCTGATTAGATACTAGGAATTAGGTATAACATCCCAGAATCAAAACTTCCAAATCCAGTACTAAAAACATAAACATTACATTTAAAACATTTATATTAATAAATGTTACCCAATTTTATACAAAAAATATACAATGTGGAAAGAAAATATTGGATCATTTAAAAACCGAAGTACATTTTCTATTTAGTGTTCTAGAGAATTTGGACAAAATATAAACAACATGTTTTCATAAACAACTAGATCATAAAGATAAACATTGCCTCCCACTATACCGAACATTCAAAATATTTCATCAAAATCATCCATGTGAAATCCTTCTACAAAAATTTCATTTAGAATAATTCCTAAAAACCAATTTAAAAGAAAACATAAGAAAATAGTGAGCTAAAATTCATAGTAAGGGTAAAGAAGGGATAGATGAATCAAAAAAAACATAAGTTTAAACCAAAATAAACATAAAAAGTGAAAATTAAACCTTCTTTATCAACGATCATGATCATGAGTGATATAATAAATCATAAAAATTCATATGACATGAATTCTGAAAGAATAACTTCGAATAAAACACGAAATTGGGGAAAACACAAAGGAATAAAAATTTATTTCCCTAAATAGTCACGGTTATTTTCCAATACTGCCATAGTTTATTGGTATCACTCCCTAAACCAACATAGTAGTAAAGTGTTACTACCAAGACTATCATGGTGGAAGAAGTCCTTTACTGAACCAGTTTCACTTCATGTTCCAATCATGTCTGAACTAAGTTTTTTCCCATTCTAATACGATCTATCTAAGGAGATATAATATCATTATCTAATTTGTTAGAGGGAGATATAGGTCTCACCCATCACATAATGATAAACATACATATGTGTTGCAAAAAAATCTAAATCATTAAAAAAAATATAAATAAACTATGCAATGAATAGGGATAGTATCATTGAATCATAACCTAAGTAAATCATTTTTAACATCAAATTATTTTATCTTAAATGGAAATTATTTTAAAATATCTTTTCAATTAATTCTTGAGAAAAAACATTTCCACTTTCAAAAAAAAAACTTTTTAAATGAAAAAAAATTTTGAAAAACTTTTTCATTGAATATGACTGTTAATAATTATAAATGAATATTTTAAATGGATTATAATAATCATTTATATACTTTTCCTTCCAAATTTGTAAAGTATAATTAAAAAAATGAAAACATATCTAGAAAAAATGTTTTTAAATTAAAAAAAACTTACAACTAGAGAGACAATACCATTAAATAAAATATTTATTTCATTAAAAGAAAAACATTAATGATTCAACATTCCAAACGGTATTATATACACCTCATAAATGAATAGAGTTTTATAACATAACATGTGTCTCAAGGTATGAAAATTGCAAAAAATTTATCTTACCAATCTGGTAAAATTCGAACATATACCCCATGAATGAGAGATCATAAAATTGATTTGTAAATACCCATAAATTTTTATATAATTATCATATATTATATTATTGGGAATTATATACACCACACAAACAAAATTAGTGGTCAATATGGTGTATGTCCCATAGAAATAAGAGAGAGACTAGAAATGTTCTTACCTTAATCTTGACTTCCTTAGTACATGTTCATACATCATGTTTAGTAAATATAAGTTTACTATAAAAAAATAATAGAACCATATTAATATATATATCCTACCATATATTATTTTATTATGACTTAATATTATATTTTTATTAATAATCTCATGATAGAGACACATTTCAGGTAACAACCGCTCTGTTTTTCATACATGTTTTGACCTATTTTTTTTTGTCCTATTCCATTGATCATGATCTCCTCATTTCTGGAATATAATTCATGATAACAATATTATATATATTTATCATATTTTTTTTATAATAATATTAAAAATATAGAAATATAAAATGAAATGTATTGTTTATGGAGATGGTAGGCAGTACGTACACATGAATGTGGCTTCTATTTACTTATAATATCGATGGAATGAAAAGTAAATAATATATATATATATACATATTATAATTTACATAGAATTATAATGTCATATATATTACACATATATATATATATTAAAATCATGCTTAATACATTCCATTTAATGCATGAATGAATCACACAACATTGTGAGGTGATAGTTCATCATACACCTGAATGAGGACTATATATCCCATTTGATGGAAGTGTGTGATGGTTTACTTCAAAACATTAACATAAAAACATATTAATTTATTGATGATACTGAGGATATTATATAACATTTATAAAAGAATAATTTATTGAATTGGAATATTAAATAAAATAGAAAATCATGATTAAAAATGATATCACTTCTTCAGAAAAAACATTTTCTTCACACCTTATGAGGTCAAAGGATTGTATTAATTCTAAAATAAGATATTTATATTGTGGGGATGTATTATAGTAAGTTATATGATTATTTTTTGGTAGAAAAAAATTCCTTCAAGTGTGAATAATGGAGAATAAGATTAGTCCTTCTATATGAGAGGGGAGGGACACTTTTAGAGTTTGTAAAATTAATATAAATTATTCTTCAATTCCAAATGGATTATAAGTGGTTTATTTAAAATATAGGATAATATGGTTATAAATACTGTAATACAATAATTTTATTAAAATTTTAATTCTAATTAGTATCCTTATCATTTTGTTTTAACAATAATTTAACCCCTTTAATTCATACCATGACAATATGGATTTTTACACTTTGGGGGTTAATATAGTTACTATAAAATGACAAAGTATCTTATATAGATCATTAAAGAAATATTTAACCTAATTATTATAATATTTTATATCTTAATATTTTTATTAATATTTTATAATTTTATAAAATGTTATTTAATTTAAAATTTCATTAATGTGGATTTTGAGGCTATTCAATACATTAACATTACAAAATATCAAAAAAATATAGCTACCTGCGAACCAAAATATTTAATAGCACGTTAACATGTAAATTTAATATATAAAATTCATTGATAACATTATTTATATTATATTATATTTATTAGAATATTTCTAATGACATTTATTTTATAATTACATTAATAATATAAATATTGTATCACTGTTGTCAACGAATTTAAGGTAATTATTTCATCCCTAAAAATTAAAATCAAATCACCATGATAAAGATAAATATTTTATATTTAAAATTAATTTTTTCATTCGATCATATCCCCGGGATATCCCCTTATTATAAATACTTTAGTTTTTCATAATATGATTGTGACATCTTTATCTTTTCATTAAATAAAATATTATAATTTTCATACACACTTATAAATGGGAAACAAATCATATATTTGATCTAGGGGTGATTTAGGACCAAATATTTTCATACAATAATTTTTTTTAAAGTTTAGGAGTCATTTTATTATCCTTAACATATTATTTTTACCCTATATTGCTTTATTTGTACCTAATTTACCCTTTTTGTGGAAACAAAAATTTACCAAACATATTATTCATATTATCCAAAAATTAAAGGGACCTTTTTAATAAAACCATTAATTATAATATATAATATGTTCTTAATTTTTCATAATTTCATTCACATGATTTGAGAAATTTAATTTAAAATTAATCCCACTGGCAGGACGAAACAACAGGTTTTTAAAGTAAATATGTTTAAAATATTGTTAATTTTTATATCCAATTTCAATGTGAAATTTATTCCGGTGACCTAAATTGATTTTTTATGTATAATATATCTAATTTTAGTTTAAAAAAATTAAAAAATTAATTTAACATTGTAAATTATTTTGTTGAAATGTCAGTTTTAAATTAAAATACAGTATTTTTCACTATTCATAAAATTGAAACTTATCCAAAAAATTACAAAAAATAATCCAAAGTAAATTTTTATATAAAAATTTCATAAAATAAATGTATTCTATCAACAGAATTATAAAATAATAAAAATTTAGTTTTCAAACAAGTGAGCCTCCAAAATGTGGTTATACTATTTTTTAGAAAAACAATGTTTTTAATTTTAAAAAATGATACATTCTAATAATATGAAAATATATTGGATGAATGTATAAAACATTAATTAAATTTGTAAAAATATTATAGTTATTTTTATTCATACCCTCTAATATAACAACGAGGTGATATCTTCCATATTAAATAATAATATTTAGATATTTTTTTATGCTCTATGTGGTGTATCATTACACTATCGAATATAGTGTTTTCTTTTAAAAAATCATTGTTTGGTACATTCTTACACCCATAAAATTAATTTCTCCCCCAAAATTATGTAATCATATATAATAATATTCAAGGACATCTACCTCATCACAACATCATTTTTCCATATAGCTTTCTAAAATTGGTGTTTTCACCACAAAACATTAATTTGGTGAGGGGTGTAGTTTCATATAACATTATCTATATAATACAGAATCTCTATCAGTTGTTCTTCATAAGAAATATCACACTCCATTAGTACAACCTAGGAGTTTATTGCATGTGAATTATTTGGGATGTACTTCCTTAGGAGAGATACATGAAAGAAATTTGGACCATGAAATAGATTTTTTGGAAGATCCAATCAATAAGATACCATCCAGATACAACCAAGAATTTCAAAAAACAATTCCTCAAAAATTTGATATATCACTTCCAAAATTAAAGATGGATATTTGAAAATTATGTTTTTGAAACACCACATTGTAAAGAGGTTCAATAAAACTTCATTATAAAAAGCGGGATTGTAAAAGGAGAAGATCACAAAAAACTAGGATTCAGATTTAAAAAACATTAGCATGAAGTGAAAAAATGGACATGGAAGAAAATTTTAACTATATAGAATATAGTCATTATAAACTTATCCATCAAAAAACAATAAATTTTTTATGGTTTAAAGGACATTTATTTCTTTGTAATAAATGTAAAAGGATAATGTTTTTTTCGAGATCCTTCCCATAGAGTTGATTAATTACATTACTTCACTATCAATGAACATGAGTAAAATACATCCTTTACATGTAGATTTCATAGCATTAATAAATATTTTCTAAAAAATACCTTCTTCTCTAAATGCTGAGTATAATATTTTTATAGTAGATGCTCTAAAATGAACTTCTACAGATCTCTAAACCCACACAATATATCAATATTTTTCTCCAATCTTTTGAGTTAACCAAAAAAAAAGATTATTGAAATATATAATCTTCCAAAAAAAATAAACCATTATATGATGAAAAAATACTATAATATCCAAAATTTAGTAGTGATTTAAAAAATCTAACAAATATAATTCGATAAATAACTATCCTTAAAATTCTTCAAAAATATTCTAGGATAATATTAAAGCCCAAAAATATTAAGGATTTGATCACATGTTCTTAAAAGATATATTTTAACATATATCTCAAAATAAAATCATTACTCTTATTGTTTCATAACAAAAAAAATACTTTTAAAAGAAAAATATCTTTAAGATATACTATCCATTTCCATAAATAACCTGAACTACTATACAATAAATTCATATATTCATACAAAATTTAAATCAAACATTATTCTTAAAATAACTTCCCATAGTAAAATTTTTATCTTAATCATTTAGGGTTCCCAAAATTTTGAACATCTTCTAAGATTACATTAATCACTAAATCACCATATCATTTACAATGTCATCATTATCTATAAAACACACATTCCAAAAATGAACTTAAAAATGATACATAAAATTTTATAAATGAAATACAATAATTTGATACAGACCAGGACATCACAAAGACCAATGGTCGGTGATGCACTACTATATCCCTTCGGTTTTGGGTTCATTTTCTATAGCCTTTCTGGATGGGATGGGTTTTCACCAATACTATGGGTTTCCTTTTACAAATGATATATTATTATAATACATATATAATTACATAAATGTAATAATTAAACTCAAAAATTACTTTAATATGTTTTAACCTCAATGGTTATCCCGTACCATCAATTCTGAATCCAAAAATATAATTACCCATAATTAACTCAAAAATTATTGTTTTAAAAAATACTAATTTTCACCACAAATTTTCATAACATAAAGACTCAAAATATGATTCTAATACACAAAAAATATAACCAACCTGAAATTTATGAAAACATGATGATATCTATAATTCTTAATAATACCAAAATATGAAACATCCTAATCTCTAAATTTGACCAACCCTTATCTGATACCAATTATAACATCCCAAAATACACACTTCTAGATCTAGTTCTAAAAGCATAAACATTAAAATTATAACTTTGAAACTAATAAATGTGACCATATTTTTTCCCACAAAACATAAAATGTCAAAAAGAAATATTTGATGACTTACATACCAAATGAACTTTTAGGTTAATAGTTTTAATGAATTTTTAAGAAAACTTAACAACTTGGGATTATAAACAACTAACTCATAAAGATAAACATTATCTCCTAGTATACAGAAATTTCATAATAGTTTTTCAACATAGTTCAGGTGAAATAAATCTATAAATAGTTAATTTAACTTCATTCCTCATAACCTATAGAAAAGAAATCATAAGAAAAGGTTGAGCTCATTTGATCTGTAATGGTAAACATGAGAGATATGAATAAAAACATAGACATAAGGGTATAAGAATATGAACATAACATGTAAAAATTATACCTATCATATCAAAGATAATAATCTTGAGTGAATTTAATAAATCATTAAAAATCATAATACATGAATTATAAAACAATAACTTGGCATAAAACATGGAATTGTGCAAAACAGAGAAGCATATAAAATCATTTCCATAATAGTCACGGATCCTTGCTAAGAATATCATGTTGAATTGGGTTCACTCCCAAACCATCATAGTAGTAAAGTTTCACTCCTAAAAATACCATGGTTGGAAATTCCATTTTCATAAATGGTGTAACTTTCCATTCCAATCCTTTTTAACAGATTTCATTACTAGTTCTAATCATATCTAAGCTTTTGAGATATTATATCATTACCCAATGCATTGAAGAGAGATATATACCTCATCCATCACATAATAAAATTCACACATATGTGTGACATAATACCATAAATCATTCCTCATAAACATTAACTAAACATAACAAAAATAAGGCCACTATCATTGAATCATAACCCCAGAAAAGCATAAGTAACATAAAATATTGTTATCATTATGGGAAAATGATTTTGAAAAATCATTTGAAATAATCCTTAAGAAAAAAATCCTTTCTACTTTGAAAAAAACACTTTTTAAATAATAAAACATTTATAAAACCCTTATAATTTAAAATTACCATGAAAAGATATAAAGTAATAATTGTACCCCATTTTAATCATCTTTTAAATAATTTATGTTGAAAATTCTTAAAATGACATTTAAAAACCATTTTTGAAATGTTATTTAGAAAACCAGGGTTTTGTATAAAACAATGCTGAACCGAAGAGATAATAACATTAAATGATTATAATAATATCATGAAAAGAATAAAAACAATGATATAACATGTCAAAGGGTATGATATACTCATCACAGAAGAATATAGTTGGATTGTATAACATGAGTCTAAACGAAGAGAAACTGATACAAAATTATCTTACCGATTTAGTAACATCTAAAACATATACCCCATAAAATAGAGATCATAAAATGGATATTTAAATAACCATATAGAAATATAAAAGGATCATATATTACATTCATGGTCATTATATACACCAAACAAAAGAAACAAGTGCTGAATAAGGCATAAGTATCATAGAAATAAAAGTGAGACTATAAATCCCTTACCTTGATCTTGAATTTCATCGTACATTTTCAAACCTTCTATATAATAAATATATCTTTATTATACATATATTAAATAACCATATTAATATATATCCAACCATATATTATTTTCTTATGATTCTATGTTACCTATTTATTAAAATTCCCATGTTAAAGTTACGTTTTGTGTGACAACCACTTTCTTTTCATAAATTCTTTTACATGTTTTTTGTCCGGTAACATTGACCATTATTTACTAATTTATTGAATATAAATAATTATATAAATATTATATAAATATTAACTATATATTTATTTATAATAATCCATAAAATATAGAAATATAAAATAAAATACCCCAATTGTGAAGAGAGTAGGTCGTACGTATGCGTGAATGTTGTTTCCATTTTATTATCACATTGAAAGAAATAAAAGTAATTGATATATATGTATATATATTTTCATTATAGGATAATTATTATGTAACATATATAAAATATGTATATTTAACTCATCTTAAATATATTCCATGTAAACCGTGAAATAATCACATCGCTTCACAAAGCGGTAGTATTTTATACACATGGATAATGATTTCATATCTCATTTGATGGTAGTGTGTGAAGGTGCGGGTCATAATAAAAACATAAAAACACCTCAGTTTATTTAGGATACATTTTATATTTTATAGTCATAATATAATATGAATTCAAGGATGTTTAAGATGTAATAAAATAAAAATACTTTTACTAAAAATGATGCCACTTCATCAGAAAAACTCATTTCCTTAACAACTTAAGACCACTAACTGTAGTATTGTGCCAAAAGTAAGAGTTCTATAATTTGGGGGAGATTATAAAAGGTTAATTCAATAGTGTTTGGATGAGTAAAAAGGTTTTAAGAGTTAATAAAAGATAAGAAGATGAGTCCTTTTATAGGAGTAGGGAGGGGAGCTCTTAGAATTCCTCAAAAATATTAATTTAATATAAATCAATATTCCATTAGAAATGGGAAAAAAGTGAAAAATTCCCAAAATAGTATGAGGATGGGTCTAAATACTCTCATATAATAATTTTCGGATAATTTTATATCAAATTATTACACTTATCATTTAGTTTTAAATCTTATTAAACCCCTTTAATTCTTACTATAAAAACATAGTTTTTTACTCTTTTAGGGTTAATATAGTTACTATAATATCAAAGAAGAATCCAAAATGGATCATTTATGAAATATAATTATCAAAATAATATTTCTGAATTTTACATTGGTTATGAATTTCATATTATTTAATAAATTATTATTTATTTTCAATTATCATTAATGTCAATTTTGAGGCTATTCGTCTCATTGATATTTAAAAACATCAAAATAGCTAGCTAACATCAAACCAAAAAAATTAATGCAACACTAACATGTCTAGTTAATCTATAAAATATTTCTATCACATTGATTATAAAAAATTATATTTAATTTAATATTTTTAATAACATTATTTTAAAATTTCCATTAATTAAATAATTACCCCCTCATTATTGGGAAAGAATTAAAGGTAATTAAATCTTCCATAAGTATTAGAATTAAATTTAAATAATAAATATAAATATTTTCTATTACAAATGAGTATTTTTATTCGTTCATATCCCATGGATAACCCCTTATTAGAAACATTTTAGTCATTAACAATATGATTTTCTATATTTCTTTTTTCTTTAAATAAAATCTTATAAATGTGATAATCAATTATAAATGGAAATAAGGCCATATATTTGACCCTTGAGTGATTATGGATGAAAATTATTCATCCAACAAAATTTGGGCAAGTTTAAGGGTAATTTTATAATCCTTATCATGTTATTTTTATCCTTTTATTACTTGATTTTTTTCTAATTTACCATCACTACTACAAAACAGAACATTAATAACACTAGTCTTTATCAGTGCTTGTAAAAATCCTTGATAAAAGGTAACCTTTATCAGCACTCATTTTGGCACTGATAAAGGGTATACAATATCTACTCTATTATATAGCACTAATTAATGGTATCCTTTTATGAGTGCTATATTTTTAAAACTTATAAAGGGTACCCTTTATGAGAGAATTTGTTTAACACTAATAAAGGAAGACTTTATCAAAACTTTTTT
This sequence comes from Viscum album, assembly GCA_963277665.1. Taxonomy (NCBI): domain Eukaryota; kingdom Viridiplantae; phylum Streptophyta; class Magnoliopsida; order Santalales; family Viscaceae; genus Viscum; species Viscum album. Next base: position 196,218,406 of record OY728152.1, on the reverse strand, counting down.
AGTTCTGATAAAAGTCCAGAAAAAAATGAAATAATTAAACAAATAAAATTTTAAAAAAATATTAACATTATTATTAATTAAATATATTTTGATAAAAATGAATAAATTGAATATACATATATAAAAATTATAAAAATTAATAAATATTATATATTAAATACGTAGATATTTATAATTAATTAAATGAAATAAGAAAATAATTAAAATTTTAATTTAAGAAAAATATTAATCATTTTATTAATAGCATAATTATTGATAAAAATGAATAAATATAACACACACACACACACAGATATATATATATTATTAATAAATATTATATGTAAGATATAGATATATAAAATAAATAAATAGTAATAATTAATAAAATAAAACATGAATAAATTTTAATAATTAAAAAAATAATTAAATATAAATAAATTATAAATGGATTTAAACTTTTATTAATGAAACAATTATTAATAAAAAATTAATAAGTATAATATATACACACAAAAATATATATATATATAACTATAAATTGTAATAAACAATATATATTAAATATATATATATATATAATGATTAAAATAAAATAATACAAAACATATTAATGTCTTGCAAATTTTTAATGTTGTTTGATTTTGTTAATCTAACATATATAAAATGTGTGTTACATTGATTTCACAAACATATGAAAATTAATTCATTTTTATACGAAATGTAGACATGTAAATATTTACACAATTAATGAAATCTTATACACAAACACATACAACTAATATTTATGTAATTTATTCAAATTTTAGTTTTTTTTAATTTCATTATAACATGATGAATTTAAAATATTCTTTTTTAATCCGTCAATTTTATTTGATTAATTTTAATATTATTACAGCTAGGTATTATTTATTCATTTTTTATTATTTATTTTTTTTTTATTTTTTTTATTTTTGAATTTAATCATTTTCTATTATTTATTTACATTTATTTATTTACTATGTTTTATGATTTTCAATATGTATTCATCATTACCTAATTATATATATATATATATATCCATATTTTTATAAAATTTATATTTATTTAATAAAACTTATCGATTGTTTTTAATATTTTTAAATTGTAATCGTTTTTAATTATGCAATATAAATCATCTATAAAATACTTGTATTTATGATTATATATTCACTAATAAAGTTAAAAATATATTTATTATTAAGTACTTAAAAATAAATATATTTACGAATGTTAATTCAATGTATTTATAAATTTAATTATTTATAATTATTATACATAAATATCTATTATTTTTTCAAAAATTATTTACATAATTATAAATAAATAATTAATTATGATTAAATTAGTATAAAATTATTATAAATTTATTTTAATAATGAGTATATTATATTTATTTTTATTTTTATATATATATAATATATATATATATATATATATTTCTGTGTTTGTGTGTGTGTTTTCATGTAAAAACCTCAGTTTATTCGTGGAAAGGGGATACATTACAAAGAAAGATATGCAATATACAATTCATGGATGTATTCGGTGAAACTCAGACTCACTACATCATCGAGACCCACAATGGTAGCTACCACAAAGCTGCACCCTCGAGGATATATATATATATATATTATTATATAAATATTATTCTTTAAAAAATTAATAATCATATATTTTTGAATAAATAATTATATATTTAAATAATTACAAAATTATAATAAATATATTTAAATAACGAATATATTTATATTTACATATTTATTACATATATATATAATTATATGACAATGAGCTTGTACCTAAGTGGTACAGGCTCCTACTTGGCATCCAAAAAACCCAGGATCAAATCCGGGCAGGGACAAAATTTTGGCACTATAGCAGTACTGTAACGGTGGCATTACTGTAGCAGGTACTGTAGCAGCACGGGTACTATAGCAGTGTTGTTCACTGAGGGGTCCTTTGGGCCAAAAATTGGGCTTTCATGCCTTGTATTCAGGCCACTTGGCCTTGGGCCTTCGGGCTATGTAATGGGTCTCCCTCTACTCCAAGTAAAGAGGTATTTGCATTAAAAATAATAAATTGAGGTTTTGGCCCCAAACATTTAAAATAATATATAATTATATAAATATATTTATAATTTTGAAATTATAATAATTATATCTAAAGAATGATTATATTTATTATATTTATATATTTAATATATATGCGGCTATAAAAAAATTTATAATTATAAATATACAATTATACATAAATAATTATAAATGAATATTTATAAATATATTTATTAATATATATTTACTATATTTATAATTTTTATATTCATAATAACAAATAAAAAAAATATATTAATGTAATTATAAATAAAAATTATATTTTTAAATAATTATAAAATTATAATAAGAAAATATATAAATATTTTTTTAAAAAATATATTTATAATTATAATTATAAAATATTTATTAGTACTAAAGTTTTAATAATTATAAAGGTACGTTTTATTGTTCTTTAATATCACTGATAATGATCGAGATTTATGAGTGCTTAAAAAGACTGGATAAAAGGCATCTTCATCAGCACTTTTTCGAAAGTGATGATAAATGTGCCCAAAATCTATTTAAAACCCCTAACTTATACTCATTCAGTTGTGATTCACAACCTCTTGTGGAACTCTCTAGCTTCTAATGCTACTCATCTACATTTTCTTGAAATAATCTATGCTATAATCTTGGGTATGTTATTTTCTCCTTTTTCTCTATTGTTTTATGATTTTTTGGGTTTCGCGATAAGTGTTTTCACATTGTTCATAACCATATAGAACTCTAAATGTCATCTATATCACCCTATATCACATACATATACCCACACAATACCACACCTACTCTTTAATCTCTTCTCTACTTCATATAAGTTCACTGTGAACTCAATCTCAATCAGTTGTTGCAACTGATGATGATTTTCTTGATTTTTTCATCATGTTATTTCCTAATAACTTTTAGATAGTGTGGATTTTCATTGATTGAATCTTGTTTCAATAGTATGGAATGAACCTGAAGATGAAAAAAACATTAATACAATAAGGAAAATTATGTATATATGTATATGTATTGAGAAAATAATCTTCATAATGTTTCATAGAATAATAGGTGTGGATTTTTTCTTAACTAATATTGAATGATTATTGTAACATAAGTGATGTAGTAGAATGAATAAATTTTTTTTCCTATGACATAATATGATACAATTTGTTGTGGTTCCTGTATATTTTCTTCCATTTTATTATTTTTTGTTATTCATAAACAATTTGAATACAAATCTGAATTGAATTTCACAAGATAAATAATGAGATGATGATATTCCACATTCATGAATTATTAAAGGTGTTAAGTTTAAAAAAAATTAAATATTAGGAAATATAGTACTAATTAGAAATATTATATTATATTTATGATTGTAGTAATTTTTACCGTAAATGAATTATTCAATTCAAGCTAATAAAATGGTAACGTTTCTATTAGGATTACATAGTGGTTAGTTGTATGTTGTGATGTAAAGTAAATTATATTTTTGATGGTGGTCATACAAATTTTTCAATGTAAGTAACAATGATGTGTTCTTTTATATTGTTTTTTCAATACGATTATGGATTAAGAATTCATAATCATTGTTAATGCTACAAAGGACCACGAGATTCAAAAATAAGGTTGTCTAAATAAGGATTCATTTTGTTATGATAGATATAGAGAAAAGTACACTTCATGTATAAAAGTTCACATTTTTATGCATCTTTCATGGAAATTTTTATTGTCTTAAACTAAGATATAATACATCAATACTCCAGTACAACTGACATTCACTACCTTTATTGAATTCATCCTCAGATTCATGATTACCTTCCATACCTTGATGAGGGTTTAGATTCCATCCTTCAAACTATCATTAATCCCATCATTGTGGTTCCAAAGTTCCTTGATAAAATACCTCTTACTCAGATTGTATTAATTAATCTCCATCAGAGTGGATACCACAGATTTGAATACCACATCTTTTAACCCATTATTCAACTATTTTAGACATTCATTCTTGTCATTTACTACTTCATGAGAACAACATAGACGACACCCAAAAAATAATCAAAACATAATAAATGACTCTAATTGGTTTCTTGATATTAATTTTCTTATGAAACTCACTCAGTTATTTTGAAAAACCATTATAAAAAATTACTTAAAATTTTGTTGTAGTCACATTGGATCATATTATAACTCTATAGTTAAGAATACTATGATGGGAATACTACCAGGATGATTGAAGTCATGAAAATACTCTTATTGCACATTTTTTGTGAAAACAACATGCTAAACACACATTTTTATTCTCTATACCTTCAACCTTTATATATTTAAGTGGGATCCAATCTGACTCTCCAAGGTATTCCTTAAACAATGATAATTTGTCTTCGACCTTGATTTTGACTTCATCTTTACGAAACTTTCTCGTTGTAGTGTAGAGAAATATATGTTCGTCAAGCTCTCACATATTCCTCACACCAATACCTCCACATTTTTGTATCTCTTCTAATCCCTGAACAACATGAATCCATGACAAGTTACTTTAAATAACATTTTCAACAAGAAATATAAAAATACTTATAAATAATAACTTTTTCTCGGTGTTATAAGAAAATATTAGTATGTTTTTTCAAATGAATCATATCTTCTTTAATAGGTTTCTAAAATATTCTTCCAAATAGATACAAATACACTTTAAAATGAGTAAAAAATTTATATATAAGGATAACATAAACTAAAAAAAAATGTAGAATCTAAATAAAATTTCATTAACCAATCCATGAATAATGACTATATATTTAAATTACTTTTTTGAACAATTTTTGTGGGAATTTGTTTATTTTAAGTGTTTTTGTAAGAAAAAATGCATCATGTTGCATTTTAAGATTGTTTTAGGAATTTGTTCATTATATTTATAGTATTTGGATATAATGAAAGGTGATGAAAATTTCATCAAATTAGCTGAATATCAGATGGTTAAATAGTATTATTTTTTTCTTTAGAGATCCAATTTTTATTATTTCTTGGCTGAAATTTTACACTTTGATCAAACTATTTTATCAAGTTGTATTTTTAGTTGAATTATTCTATGGATAATCTTCTCCTTCTCCCTCTAGAAACGATATACAAGTAAAATTTGATCAAATAAATACAAAAAATTGACACTCAATAGGAAAAAATACCATGTGACCTTCTAAACGTCACCAAATTTGAATACATTTTCATCAGCATGTTTTTTCTCCAAAGACACCGATTTCTGTTAAAAATTTCTTAAGACATTATAAAAAGGTAACATGATGCATTTTTTATTACAAAACCTCTATTAATAGAAATAAAATCCTTGTAAAATAGTTAGAAAATGTCATAACTCTTGATTGGAATGGAAATGATAAAAAATAAACATTTTAGGGGAAGTGGGAAACAGTAAATTCATGGGGGTGGAACTAAATCACTATGATTGGAAGTCATGTGTACCTATAAATATATGAACTTAATTTATGGAAAGGATAATAGAAGATAACATTTAGGAAATTTTTGGGGATAAAAATTACTGATTTTTAAAAAGGAATTGATTTGGGAATAAATAAATTTATAGATTAAGGGAATCATAATTTATTTTAATTAGGATTTTAATGTTCATCCCTTAATTTTTTAAATGTAATGTGTTGTAATCGATAATTCAAATTTAATTTAGGTTATTTTTTATTTTGACTGGGTTTCGAGTATATATGGGATAAACATATTTTTTAAAAACAATTAGTGCTAGATTCAATGTGAGGTAAAGGTGAGGTATGTTATAATGTGAGTTATTATAGTCATGTAAATGTTTCATCGATGTTTATGGTTGGGGTGATATGAAATTTTGTTGTTTTTTGTTCCAATTTTTGGTTATTTATAATTTAGGTTTAACTAATGTATTGTGGCACCCATTTTGTGGTTTCTTCCAAAGGGGACCAATTATGTTACGACTTCCCCATATTTTAAATTAACATACTATATAAAATGTCTATGTTATATCCAATTCATGATTTGGATGCAATTAATACATGTGATTGTTATCCCTAAGGGATAGTATTGTATGCTAGGGTTCAGAGATCTAATTTCATGGTACCTATGATGTGGTTATTTATAGAGGGAGATAAATAATTTTTTCTCCTCCTTTGATTCAAATGATAACCTCTTATTAGTGAAATAATTTTAATTTTAGGGAACAAACATGGTATAATCTTATGGTATAATTATTATATTTCAATGGTATGAATTTAAATTTGTTCATTTGATTATCATTATGGCCTAGTTAGTACATAATGACTTGACTTACATGTGTATTTTGAGTGTTACTACTTTGAACGTATAATCAAATATATGTGTTTTATAATTTAGGGGCCATGTTAGTATTTACTTGTTTATTTTTCTTCTCACACCCAACATAAGAACCTAAATGGATATAGAGCTCCAATATTTGAGATAAATGTGAGGGAAAATTATTAGTAACATAGATTGGATTTGGTGTAGCTTAGTGGGGATGACTTGATTTTCTCATTGTAGTATCTGGGACGTTTTATCATTTTGAGATATGGTTTTAAATTTTAAATTGATAAGTTATAAAATAAAAATCATTAAAGAAAAAAACTATCATCCTCCCCAGCTTAATCTTTTGAATATTTATTGTCTCATTTTCTTGCATGAGACTCATCCCCCATATCTTCTATTTTGTTTGAACTACTCTATTTAGTATTCATCCAAAATGATCTACAACACCCAGTATGGTATGAATTTTGGTTAAATTAGTTCAAGATATATAGTTGGATGACCACAAGAGATGGGGGATTAGTATCAAGAAACGTATTATGTAATAATTTTTTATGATATGATGCTTATGAGGAAGAAATTTGTCTATAATTTTCACCTTCAGATGAATTCAGAGGAAACACCTACCATAGTGGGGTAATTAATTTCTTAAACTCAATTAACTATTTCCTTAAAAATCGATGAAGGTTAATCATGTCACGACCCAACCCCTGGGGCCCGCATCGTGACTACCCCATGCCTTCCTTCCATAGGCCAGGGGCTGGTGACTAGCACCAAAGGCATAATTCCCTAGAACTGGGAAGGCATTGCCTTTATAAAACATAAACACACACACAACCAGAGAACAAGAGGAAGAAAACACTAAGTAAAGTAGTATAACAAGTGTGCAGAAAGTAAAAAGGGCCGAAAATACAATCCCAACAGAAAGGTACATCTACAACTAAATGAAATTACAACTGAAAGACAAGCAGCTGGAAGATGGAGGAAGCTTTTGGATCGTCATCCGGGTTCCTACCTGAATGGAAGGTACAGATGTCCTTCTCAGCACTCCGCGTCAATCGGTCAGTTCCGTGTTCCATCACGCTGAGTGTCCACCTCCGGGTACCTTCCAGTCCTTGTACACTCTGCCTCGGTCAGCGCTGTCTGTCGTCTACATCCAACACAACGAGGTGCGGGCAAAGCCCGTGCAGGGGGTGAGTATAACAACACTCATTAGGGACCCCGAGACCCTCAAGGTCTCACTAAATCCAACAAGGATAATCCACAAAGAAAGATCTCAACTGATAACCCTTACTTAGGTATATGACCATACATATACCAAAGTTATCAAGTAACCCATATCAATCATGAGGAAAACACAATGGTCATTGACTCAACTCAAACCAGGATTTTTATTCATGATGTAGAAACCAAAGCTGTCGTAGAACTCCTCCTCTGCCGAGTAAAGTGGGCCTACAGCTACAACCAAGCACTTCCCACTAACCATGGACTGCCGAAGTACTCCACCAGTCGAGTACTGTGGGCCTTCTGCTACAACGAAGCGCTTCCCACCATGGGTTTGCCGCTACAACCAAGAGAACCCTCTCATAGACTATAGAGGTACTCCTTATATCGATTACCGTGGGTTTGCCACTATAACAATGCGCTCCTCCGCAGTGGGTCTGCTGCTACAACCAAGAACACCCCACTGGGCCATCCGAATCACTCCGAGTCGATCGATCAGTAGTCGTCAAGCCTCAGACAGCTACTAGGTCTACATACTCTGAATGCTCGTCTCCAGGAGGATCCTCTCTATGAGCTACTGTTCGACACTCCAAGTCTCAAAAAGTCCACGATGAATTATCTCAAAGATCCATCATGACATAGGGATCTCAACGCAATAGACAGCGCGTCAATCAGAGGCACGGTCTGTGAGTTATTATCATTTTAGTGACAGGGGTCTGGTTGGTTTCTTGTACGAACCAACCCGGCCGTATCTCAACTATTCCCATAAATCCTATGGGGTATACTCAAAGGAACCATTTCTCAATGAGATTACCAATGCCACTGATGGTTTGTCAAACGGACGTCCGGTCTGAGAATTATTGGTTTTTCCGTTCCAAGGGTCCGGTAGGTTTTTAAGCTAAAACCAACCCGACCATACTCCAACTATGTACAAACCTCAATTGGAGTATGCCAAAAGAACCGTATCATCAGAAGGAATCAAACACAATTGAGGGCACATCAATCGGACATCTGGTCCTTAAGTTATAAGCCCTTCTACTCTGAGGGCCCGGTTGGTTTCAGGTTCGAACAAACCCGGACATACACAAACATGGCCAAAACCATGAGTGTAATATACCGAAACGACCATATGGATCCATGTAATCATACAGAACTGACGGTGCATCGATCATAGGTCCGTAGCTCATGTTATGACCATTTAACCGAAACCGGTCCGAAAAGGGGGGGGTCTAGGCCCGGTCCGACCTAACCCAACACACCCTGGGTAGGCCCGAACCGGGATGACCCGACCCGGGTCCAGGTCTGGCCCGGTTGGGCGTAGCCCGGCCGGGGGGGGGGGGGGGGTGTGCTGGCTTGGCCAGCGGGCCGAGCGTGGGGGGCGTGGCATCCCCTAGCTGGCATGGCTTAATGTCGCAGTGCTTCACCACCAGAACAGCTCTACCGTTCTGGGTTTCTCCCGCCGACGTGGCTCAACCACGGTGGTCTGTTCCGTCGGCGCACCACCTCTGCCGGATGCCGGCACTGCCCCACCGGTGGGGCGCGCCGGTGCCACCTTTCATGGACCACCGAACGCGCTACAATGGTCCGATTCACCCACAATTTGTGCCTGCGTCTCTCCCATTGAAATAGTCTCAATGCAAATATGGATGGATATTTAATATAAAGATTAATTAAGGGAGGAGGAGTGGTTCATGAATCAATGGGATCAATTTCACTAGAATTTTTCACACTTTATGGAGTTGAGAATTCTCTAACGGAGGAATCAAAACCCATTATCAACAGTTTTGAGTTTTGTAACTCTAAGAGAATCTCTTATCTAATAAGGAAATAGATTCAATAGATTTTTGGAACCCATTAAATGTTTACACCTCTACTGTTTTTGATATTAATAATATTATTTGAAGATCCAAAACCATTCCTTCCATCTTTCACCGATCATTCTCATACGCAGAGGGAAGGTAATTGCATGGATGATTTTTTTCCCTCCATGGAATCTTTTGCAGTATCATTTAGAGTGTTAGATTGTGTTGGTTCACTGCCCCCCCCCCAAGGGTTTTGATTTTTCCATTGTTGATTATCTTATCCTTCAATTTTGTATACCCCCTAAATATTTTTTTCTTTTTTCCTTTTAGATAAATAAAATTTATGTTTTTTATATGGAGGACTACTACCTCACAAACCGATGTCATTTGTTTCTCCATTATCAAATCACATGGATGAAAATAATAAAGGATTGATTATTTTTATATGATATAAATGATATTATTATTATTATTTCTTTATTATACAACACATACATTTATACATTCATCTTAATGGAATATAGTAACATCACATATGTGTATGGAAGACCACCACCTCATTAAGCGTTGTGAATCATTCAAGATTTAAATTGAAGGTATTAAGAATGGTTTTAATAAAAATATGGGAAATAATTCTAGTAAAATGAGTTTTTTTAATAATATATATCACTTACTATTCTTTCTTTCAATCCAATAAGAAAATGGAAAATCTTTTCATGCGAACATATGACATGGCATCTCCATGAACTAGGTATTTCATTTCCTTTCACTAAAGTTTATAGATTAATATAAATACATATATAATGAATATATATATATATGATATTTATATCATGTTATTTAATTATTTAGATGATTAAACTAATATATAATTATGAGGCCCAAAAATAACCGGTCAAAACATTCATGAAAAACAAAGCAGTTTTTATTCGAAATGTGACATAAACATGGAATTATAAATTCATAAGTAATAAAATTTCATAACAAAAAAATATGCTATGATAAATATAAATAATGTTCTATAATATATTTATAATAAATGTATATTTATTATTCATGATTTTTGAACTAGTATGGTGGAATTCAGGACTTATGGTAATGGATTTTTGTGTTGATTTGCCTTCTTTAAGACATATATTTTTTATGCTCCTATATTCATTCATAAAGTGTACATACAAACACTTTTACATTTCATATCATGAATTTATTCATCCTAATAATATTTTATGTTTCATTTCATGTTATACCTTCTTGGGTCTTACGATTCATGGTTACCAAAGTCGTAATGATATTATGTTACAATGTCATCATTTATTAGGGATGTTTATGATTATGTTCTTGATGATAAAATATTTTTATCTATATCTAAACGAAATCCGGAAATTTATTATCTTATGGTAATTCAATATATTTTTAATTAATAGTACCATTTTCAAGAAATTTGAAAATAAAATAATTGGGAAAATGATTTTATGAAAATATGGATATATTTCACTCTTCCGTCACAAATCTATTTTCTTCAAAAACCATTTTTCAAAAAAACAAAAATTTATTATTATTATTATTCTATGATTCAATAAAAATTAAAAATTACACATTTTATAATTTTTCTAAAATAATTCTTGAAGGAATATTCATTGAGTATTCCAAAAATTCTAGCTTGGATTTTATCGAAAATTTGAAAGGAATATTTTCTTAATATATACTACATGAACTAATTATTCCATCATAATGACCATTTTTTACTTGAATCTTAATTTTTAAATTTTCAAGGTTATTTTGAAGAAATATATTTTTAAGATTATAATTTTTTTATAACTGTTTTACAATATATAAAGGAACATTTCATTAACAAAAGTTTTAAATGATTTATCTAAATCATTTTTCTTCTAAGACGACTCCTATTTAGGTAAATGATACCCTACTAGGGATATGATCATAGGAAACCATTATTATTACTTCAATGAACGTTTAATGTTTATGATTTCATGATTTTTATGAAAACTATTTCTCTTCAATGGGTTATACAATGATAAAAATTTTATGAAACCCACTTCTTTCATGGGTTATGAAATAAAGAAATTATGATATGATTATGAAACATGTCTTTTTTATACCGGTTATGATATGATTAAATTATTATGAAACCCATTTAATTTCATAGATTATGATATGATGAATGTTTATTCATTATGTAAAATAAATTAATATAGTTTCCATTCCTATATAGGTGGGATTTATATCACCCACCAACACATTGGTTAAAAAATTATATCTCATGTGATAGACAGGACTGGAACTGGGAGTGAATCGAGTTTAGTAACGGACTTTGTATGATACAATGGTCTTTAGAGTGAACCTTGACTTCTATTATTCATTATATAGTGAACCCATTTCACTGTTATACCCTTTTTAGTGATCCTTTATTACTATGTAAACTATTTTCCATGCTTATGTGTATGCCACAAATCTCAATCTTTTTCCAATATTATGATCTCATGGCTACGTTTGTTTCTTTATGACTAATGTCTTTTGAACCACCAATTATTGTTTCATGGATCAATATTATGATATTTTATATTTACGGTATGATTTTAAAATGTTTTTCTCATGTTCTTATACTTTTTTTATTTATTCCTACATATCTCCCTTGTTCACACTTTCTAAGCATCTAAGCTCACCCTTTCTAATGTTTATTTTTCTATGTTATGGAGAAAGTATTTAGGTTTGATATAATTGTGGAGATGACTAAAGGGGAATGTATTTATGTGATATATAGAAGATATTTCACAAAATTAGAAGATTTTGTACCTATTCTCTAAACACTCTAAACTTTTACTGTCCCCAGGTGTGTGTTTGTGTAACGTATTTAATATTTTTTTTTAAAATATGTAATATATATGTATAAAAAACCATTATCTAAATATTTTTTATCATATAAAATGTTTATTAAAACATTCAGAACTATGATGATAAAATAATAGTGAGATCCCTAATGATATTTATAAGGAAATTTCTAGGGATGTCTCAAAGGATAAGTCTATGTACGAGCCAGTTTAAAGAAAAATGTCTTGGTATTTTGGTAAAATATAGAGAACGTGGTTTCCATGAAATTAAATCCCCATCAAGATACAACTAAAAATGTGTCTCTAGAATATATGTTCCTAGCGGTAATAACTCTAAAAAGTGCACAATGACCTAGACTTGGTAATCACATGTTGAACAATATTGGGATTTTATATACACTAGGTTTCACAATCCTGGGGGATATGATTTAGAAATTCACAAACTATTTATAATACATAGTAAAGGATTTAAATATATGATTACAATTAATGAAAATGGTTATACCTAAGGTATTATAGATTAAAAAATTGTCATGATTTAGACATCCAATTAGTGGTTAAAATGATTATTTGGTTTCCCATTACGATTAGTTTTTCTCACACTATACTATTTAGTTTTAGACAATTGAGGGAACTATGAGTAACTGGGTTAACATTGAATTTGATGGGTAAATTTATGATAATATTCCAAATGGGATAATTATTTGATTTGAGGATTTTTTGAATGTCCATATTCAATAATCATGTAACATGATTAACAATGTGCATCTTAACCAACTCTTTAACTCTCTAATGAAGTGAATGATAATGATAACTGAATGTTTGGGTTTTGGATACCATTTAAAAAATATTGTTTAAATTATTAAATGTATATAGTATAGAAATATTTTATCAATAGAATCTCTTATAGGAATGGAAATATGTCGTGGTTATATAAAATAAGGACACAAAGAATGTTATTGTTGGGGAAAAATTAAAAAACCATTTAACTTGAGGGACGGAAATATAGGTATCCCTAAAGTATTATTAGTGCATGAAATATTAAAATGTAAAAATTATTTGAATAATATAAATTAATTTCCTTGAGTGAGTTACCATGTTGAAAATCAAAATGGTTGTATGAGTAAGGGTTATATTTTTGATGATGAAGATACTATGAATGAAAAATAAAAGGAAATAGTTCTTAAGGAATAATATGATGAATCATAGTAAAGGTCTTGAGAAGGAGGTTGGAAGAATAAAGTTATTATATATTGGAATTAAATAAATTAATCATGAAATTTATAAGGATTTTCCAATATATGTTTTTCATTAAGGATTTCTAATAATATATTGAATGGTTCTGATCCCTTAGAAAAGTGAATTAATGGAAATGTGATACTAAAAAAATACATCATTAAGGTAATATAACGCTTAACATTTTCTTGTTATTTAGATGATGATGTTGGGTTAATTATATGATTTTTATTGTAAAATTAAATTGGATATTACTGATGACCTTGAAGCTAATAAATTATTTCTGTACAAAATGGTTTTCTATTATGAACTAATAAATCAATACATCACTGAAGATTATGATCTATTCTATGTAGTGTATTGTTCTAATATGTTATACTCTAATTCATATAACCCTTATATTTTTATTCTTATATATTTCCCTTATTTACCCTTAATGACCATCTAATATCACACATTATTATGTTTCCCTTCCCAGGGTCATAATGAAATGTTTTATGTAGGGTATCTTTTTGAAGAGGGATAAAGGGGAAGATCAATATGGGTGACGTTTAATATCTTTCACAGAATTACAATATTATGTACCCAGTATCCAAATACATTAAACTATTATGGTCTACAAGCATTTTTTGTTCAATTTAATGAATATCCATCTAAAAATATGTAATACCAATGTATGAAAAGAACTTGTCACCATAAAAGAGGTGGTTAACTCTCTCAATTTGGATTTTGCTTCCATTCCTGATGGATTCCAGAGTTTATTTTATAATATGTTATGGTTGATTAAAAATAGTAATATGATTGGGGATGTTTAAGAATTGTTTTACAAGGTTACACTTACAAGAGTAAACTATTCTTCCATAATGGTCCCTATCGCAAAGATTAATGAAATGAATTATCAAAATTGATACCATAAAATACGAATGTGTACCATTCCTTATAATATTCTCATCTATAAAATCTATATATGTCTTGTAAAAAACATACTGAAACTAATCTCAGAGGAATTATCCGACTATGTAAAAAGAGGAACTATGCAAGGGATATAGGGTAGTGCCAATAGTTATTAGTGGATACCAATTAGAAAACAATTTTAAATAATAATATGGATAAAAACTGAAATTAATAAGACATTAAATATAATGGAGGGGAACTTTATCCTATAATTCATAAAATCAAGTTGTTTTGTTGATGTCGGTGTGAAACCTATACATTTTATGCATTTCATCTTCTTATATCACTATTGAAATTTTTTAGAAAAGGATAGGTTTGTTTAAGTCGATGTGAGGTCCTCAATGGGGATATCCAATTTCCCCCAATTTTTAAGTATAGCTCAATATGATCTTAGTAGAAATATCTTTCCAAGAATTTCATATTGTGAGGTATTAACTTTGACATGTGGTCCTAGAGCCTTATGTATTTATAACATTTTATCAATGAAAAAAAGATTTTCATCAATAGATTCAAAATCTCTATCAAGCGATTCAACTAAATCTTGGATTATTATAATATATAGAGTTGGAATCTTATTACTCAGTCAAAAATTATTGTCTTCATTCCTATTTCATATACATCTAGTAGGTTTAAAGTCATTATAGTGAAGCTGGGCATCGAGAGTAACAAATTCTCCATGGAATACCTAGGGGAAACCTTTTCCAATGATAAACATTACTTCCATCATTTTTAAGGTATTTTAAAATTAATTATAATGTGAAAAAAAACATGAAACGAAATTTTCTATCATTTGGAGGTAAAATCATGTTGGTCAACAGTGTTATCTCATCTATCCCAATACATTCTCTCTCCGTACTCAAGGATAAAATGGTTATAATTCTGAATATAGAGAATATTATGAATGGTTTTATTATAGACTCTCACCATGATGGGATGTTCCAATAGTAAATTTGTTTAAATGAATAAAATATATGAATAAGGTAAAACCAACTTGATATGGTTTCAATATAATAGTCATTTCATTTAGGTGAAGTTTACTAAGGATGTTATCAAAAGGGAAATTTATATAGTACCATGAAGAAAGGGAAATATCACCACTCTAATATTCATTTGAAAATTAATTCTTCCCCAAATTTTTTTAACATAAAAGGATTGATTTCTATGCATCATAAATATGCATGGAGGGTTGTTTGATATTGTCAGTGTTATATCTCAAATGAATATTAATATAGACCCCCTTCATTTTTCGATTACTTGTCCCATACATCTTTTTTCAGCATTAAAATATGTTTATTAGATACATTAATGTGATCATATAACAAAATCAAGAGACTCTCTTTAACACTATTTGTATACTAGATAATTGGGAACATTGTGTATTATCAGGGACCATATCAGGAACTATCAGCAACTTAGCTTATCATAGATTCATTCATGAATAGTATTAGTTTCATAATGTGATGTATTAACTTTGGTGTATTTTTATATCCAAGATAAGTTCAACTTTTTGGTATCATTTGTTTAGTGTAACATTTTACCTACTAGTAATGATGTGTAGTGGAGTGAAATATCCATATCATTGAAAATTTTAATGAAAACATTCAAAATAAGTGACTACATTAAGTCTCTTATTTGAAGGTGAATGGGTGAGTAAAAAAATAGAGCACGTTAAAAAATTCATGATCATAGAATTCTTGGGTGATTCTTGTATACATTAGTCTTAGAATGATTATAAGGATCTATATATTCTTCTATTAAATTTTAGGTGAGATACTTAACCTTTATATTGATTTTCAAGATTATTTTGGAATCTATAAAAAAGGGGCAGGATAAATGTAAACATTTAGTTTAATTTTATACTAGTATATCATCTCTCAGTGTTGATATCATTGATTCTTCATATGGATAAGTCTTTATCTATAAAAAATCTACACCTTTAGTCCTTGGTGAATGTACATGTAGTCCTGTTATTGGGTCTATTGGTTTTCTTAATTCCTCCTAGTGATGGTATGAAACTCAATTTGTATGTATCATTTCTACATGGGAACATGATAGGGGGAAGAATTTTTTATGAAAAAAGCATATTAGTGGTGTTATTTTTAGTGGATTCTATGTCTTATGAAACTCAAAAAATGAATAATCTACCATAATTACCAATGGGAAACAACTATTAATATTAGAAAATATTAATAAAGAAGTGATGGAGGCTGATTCATCCCAGTGTATGAGTTCCATTTTTGAAATATTCATAATCCCTAGTTCATTACATATTAAATATGGTCCCATTGTAAAATCATGAACAAGAAATTGAATATCTATCACACATGGAATGAGGGTAATAAAGCTGCTTATATTCTGAACTCTAAAATATGACCTCATGGTAGTCTTATCATCTAGTCAAGTATCAGATCACCTCCCTGAATTGTAAAGATGTTGTGATTTGGGATTCTTGTGGGATCTACTATTTTAGACATCCATGAACTCACTGTTTCAATCATTAATTATCTTAAAAGCCTAAATGGCCCGAAGGCCTTCATTTTTATTGATTTTTTGATAACCCCCTTTCAAGTGATGACAGGGAACCCTTACAACGCCCGTAGGCTCAGAGATTACATGGCTCATAGGCTTAAGAGATTACATGACCTGAAGGTCTTAGGAAATTCAACTAGACTATCTACAATGAATTACCCCTCCCCACCATTTGCATCATGATAGTAGCTCTCCACCTTCACATGGCCGTCTGGCTAGGCTTCTCGTGCATGTACAGGCTACTCCCGATGGTATAGCCATACCATATCATTTTGACAAATCCATTTGGTTCTACTCTAGTGAGTGCACCTACTCTGAATCCTCTTCTAGGGTTGCTCGTTTTTTTGATGGGTGTTTGGGGTAACTGCATGTGGCCCGAAGGACTTGAGGAGCCTGAAGGCCTTAAAGGTGGCCCAAAAGACCAACTGACCCGAAGGCCTGGGTGGCCCGAAAGCCTTAAGGACTCCAAGCCCAAACCGGTGGCCCAAGGTAAATATTTCCAACTGCTACATCATCGAATATTACCTGCTTCAGTAACTGCTACAGTGCCTGGTACAGTACCCACAAAAGTATAGTTCTGCTATAGTACCTGTACAATATACAGTTCTGCTACAGTACCCGCATAGTGTACATTCCTACTACAGTACTACTATAGTACTGGAAATATGCCTCTACCTGGTTTTGAACCTAGATCTTGTGGATGCACTTAAGGATACCTCACTAACTGGGTTGAGGCTCATGTGCCTTATCTTAATAAAGTATTTAATTCTGATCCTCTAGTTCTAGTAATGGTATTGAATGCCATAGAATGGATTTAGGGAACTTTTCAAAGTGAAAATTAATTAAGACTATGATAACATTATCAGAAATTATAGGGAATAATTATGTCCACTAGTAGATGAATTATATATTAATAGTGAATGTAAGGATCAGGATACCATATTCTATAAATTCAAAGGAAATTCGGGTGAAGAGGAAAATTATTTTCCTTTCCTAATTAAATAAAATTTTTCAACACCAATGGGGTAGGATATTCACAAAAACATATTGTTTAAAAACAATAGGAAGTTAAATAATTAAAAGTTTTTGGCTGTTTTACCTATATCCATGTGGATACCAAGGAGCAGTGAAAACATTTTCCTAACTTTCATGAATTTATAATTATAGGTTATAGTGATAGAAATTATGGATTTCAACTATTGTATGATTAATGAAAAATTTCATTATAATATATAATATTTTATTTATTGAGAAATTCTAGTGAATAATCATAACATGGATGAAAATTATGTTTATAGACAAGAATAAATTAACCAAATATATGTTAACATAGATTCAATATCTTGATTTAAAAAAATCATGAATATTCAGGGGCCCTTGAAGGTTTGGAAATTATTTTGGTGGATGATGTAACTAAATGCTTTAGGACTAGGGAATCACAGGTTAAAGTACCAAAATTTTATTTCTTATGCCCTAGTACTAGAAATAGTATAATTTATTATTAAATTATTATAATATAACTATGTAAGAATGATAATATACGGGTTTGAAAATTACTCATTCTTTGTGTATTTAAAAGATAGAAGAAATCTTGAGATCCCAATGGAGTTGTCTAGTCGAAATAACTCTAAAAAGTTGGATTTGGCTACAAAATAAGATTTAGATTCATTTAAAGAAAATGAAACATAAGAGATAATGAAATTACATTAATGAATGAAATAAAAATATAAAATGCGGTTCTTCTATTCTAAATAATAATTTAACCTTAGTAATAGTTTTGGGGAAAATCTATGAGTAATGTATTTTAGTAAAAATAAGGATTCTGCTTTTATGAATTATATTCATTCGTACTTAAATATTCCACCATATGAATAGTACTCTATCATGTTTCCTCTGAGACATTATATTTTTAATATATGGATATAAAATATAAATTTCTCCATGGTGACATGAATGAGTAATTCTACCTAATGAGATTGGATGGATTTGATGAAAATTTTAATAAAGACATTGTGTTCAATTTAAAGAGGATTCCTTACAAATTAATGTGGGTTCCAAGGAAATGGAACTGTAAGTTCGATTCATATGTTGATGATAGATTTTTCTTGTCCATAATACATATAATTGTTACTATAAAAATATATTTGAGTGTGTGATCATTAACATCCTTATCTTTTAAAGAAATGATATGATCTATGTATTCCGGGAACATTAGAGAATTTTTTAGATAAAGGATGAGTTCTTTGGATGATTCAAGATGAGGGATATTGGGGAGGCTAATAAAATATTATGGATATAGATTAAGAGGGATATGGAAATTATAATACTGATTTTATATTAAATATATTTCATCAAGAAATTAATTAAAAGATCTGATATTTTAATATGTAAGTTGGTATTTACCCCATTGATCATATGTATCATGTTTGAAAGACATGTCCCCCAATTTGACATCTTGTATATGATGCATGACTATATCAATTTTATGTTATATAATGATGAATATATCAAAAATTATTCCTTTCATAACACTGACTTTAAAAAAAATTAGTAAAAAATATTATGTTTGAAAATACTTTATTGATTCAATCTCATTTAATGATATCATTTTTATGAGATGAAACGTAAGGGATGTAAAACATTAATTTGATGAATTAATATATAGGATGGGTGATTTATTCATATAATTTTATGAATAAATTAAAACTATTGAGAAATATATTCTTCATAATTTATAAAAACATCCATGTGATGAAAGTGGATGTGATTTCTTAAGTCTTCGCTAAAACTCCAAAAAACATTTCCATATCATCGTTATTCCTCCTATAAATAATTAAGTACTATAATATGGTGGATAGAAGATGAATTCCACTTGATCATAAAGTAACTTAGTATAGCCTATGGATACACCATGGTGGTGGGATTATAATGTTTTCCAATTCAATGATCTTTATCATGTACATTCGTTGATGTTACACTGTGAATGTGATGAAGCAGTGGCTATTTGGTGTAAGGTACACACGTTTAAAATACTCTTAATTTCTATATATTAGGAATTTTTATATTATAATTCATAAAAGAACCTTAGATATAGTTTCTAATCACTTACTCTGAATCGAATGAGATTTATTTTATTTGTTATAATCCAAAAGTGGTATCTAAGTGAGGTTATTTGTTATATTTATGAAACGATTCATTTAAATGATGAATAATTCAATAAAATAGATCCATATTTCATAGGTTTTTAAAAATATCAAAAAATTATTACCAATGGATACTGGGTTATATAAATCTAACCTAATGATTTTCCCTTACACAGATGGGATGCATAAAGTAAATCAGGCTGACAACCTTATGAAACTAAGATGTGTTAGTGTAACCAAGTATTATCCTTATGTGTGTAATGATTCCCATGGCTTACCCTTACACAAATGGTTTTTATAAAGGTTATTTCACTAACATTTAAATGTATTTAAGGGTTTTATAATCATGTGCAAAGGTAAATAATGGTTGTGTAAATGTATATATTATGTTACCTATACGTGGTAGCTTATGTAAAGCTGTTACATAACAGTCCACATAACTTTACACATATTTGAAGCACTAAAAATGAGTGTTACATTATGGTTTTACACTTACATGAGGTTATGTGTGAGGGTTTTTACTCCTTACCCTAATGCAATTTTTTTGCTTAAGGACTAATGCATTTCTTCAGTATGAAGAAAATCTATATATGTTTAAAGGGGGGATACCATTATGTAGGAATGAGTTCCTACATAAGGGTAACCGAAAAAGTTTTTAAAAATTATTTTTAAAATCAAATTGTTTTATTGGTTTATAAAATGTTTATAAATAATTTCAATAGATATTTTGGTTATATTTAATTTATAAATTGCTTATAAATTAATTAATTATTTAAAATGGTTTATAATTAATTAATTTAATGTTTATGAAACATTTAGCCAAAAATATCAAATTTTAATATTTTAGAATACTATTTAAGTTATAAGAAAATTCATCTGATTTAGAAATAAATGTTTCTATTTAGGAATCAAAAGAAATAAATTATAATGGGTTATAAATTTCCAAATAAGGCCAAAATATAAAAAAATTATATTTATGTTATGACTTGTTCATAAATAGTTATTTTGAATATTCAACTTAAAAGGGGTCCATATTGGGATATTATTATGTATATGATATTGAGATTATCTAATGTGTTTATATAAAATAAAATAAAATATAAATTTCTTATAATTCAATCAATATCATATATTTTAAATAAAAATTTCATATATTGATTAATATGAATGATTTCATAATTGAATGAATATAAAATAATTATATTCATAATTATGGAATATCAATATTTTTAATCATGAAATTATTAAAGGGTTTATAGTTTTATAATATTTATGAATTATCCGTAAACGTTTATCTCTTGTTTAAATATTTGAATTGTTCATTTATTTAAATTTTAGTTCCTGCAATATTGAAAATTAGTAAATTATTTAAGAAATGTGAATATTATTTATGCTTTAGAATAAAATGTTAAACTACTTCGAGGACAGATACATTCAATGCATGATATTATTGTATCTATAATGAGTATAATTTTTCATATACCATGACCTAAATTTGTAATTTAAGTAATTTTATTGAATTTAGATATTGAATATAGTTTTTCATATTAGGTGTTAGAGATATGATGAATTATATTTTATTTTGACTAATCTATACTTCAGTAGTTGGACTTGGGGTCAGACTACTTAAATACTTATAGGTCTATTTTTAACACCACTAGATTTTGTAATATTTATTTTTCAAAATAATTTAGTCTGTTATTATATATTCATTTCATGAAACGCTGAATATAGCTTGTGTTATATGGAAGCACTAAGTTTTTCTAGAGTTTCCCCCAACACCAAAATAAAATTTCACTACATGCAATACATATATTAGTTTTTGGTAAACATAACAATATATTTGGATTATGTTACACACAGTGTTGAGTATTTTTTGATATTTTGGGTTATACAGAAGGTTGTGTTTTACCAAGAAATAATATACCATTAATATTATTATTAAAATAATTTGGTAGTTACCTCCTTGCCGTTGGAATGGGAGTTATTAATAATAATAACTAAATTGTGAGAATATTATTTATAAATTATATAAAATGAATCAATTTTTTATAAATTAGTTATAAATTAATGTAGTAAGTGTTTGAAAATAAAGTAATTCCTTTTCTGAGAAAACTATTTTTATATGTACAAACACAATTTATATCTTGATAAATCAAACAATATTCTTCTGATCAATGTTTTTATCAAAATTTAAAAATAATATATTCATTAAAAAAATTTAACACTTATCCACTACATTTGATCAGTATAAAATAAGAAGAAATCCAATTTTATGAATAATTATATATATTTTTCAAAAAAGGCAACTGTATGGCCTTTTAATGAAGAATCCATTTTAGAAATATTTTTCGGTGCTATTATAATTTATATTTGAATAAATAGACTTCATTTTTCAAATAATAATTTCATAAGTTACTTTGGGTGATTTTTTGGTATTTTTTTTAGAGGATTCAATTTTTGATGAATAGTTAAAAACACTCAACATTAATTTAGAACTTCTTTTAATCTAATTTACTTATATAGTTAAACTATATTATAAATTATTTTAAAATTGTATTTAGATCAATAATAAATATATTAAGACAATTTGAGTCATTAGAATCAATTTCTTATTGATATTGTATGTAAATCAATTTGAAAATTTGAGCATTTTTACTTTTAAAAATTATTTTTTCGTCTCATCTATGCGATTTTTTTTAAATTAATTTATTCTCCTATGGTGATTTGAATTCAAAAAATGGGATTCCATTTTTTAATTCAAAATAATTTATAATTTCTTATAATTTCAACTTAATTTTTGACCAAAAATATTAGTGAAATTAATTAAAATTAATTACAGTGATTATGCAATCAACAAGTTTACTTAGTTGTTAAAATTTATCTTAAGGGGTAAAATAGCTTATAAACATGTCTAAATTGAATTTTATGTCCATAATTATGCCATACCCTCCATTTTCTTGATTTGTTTAGGTTTGGGAGGATTTTTGTCGTATGCAAGGGCATGACACAATTAATGTAAATTGTGTAGTTCATCTTAGGTACCCATGAAACAGTTCATAGGGTTGGGAAGAAGCTACTTCATGGTTTGAGCATGGTTGGTCAAATCGTGTTGTTTAGTCATTCACTCGATCCACTCTTAGATAGAAGCTACGACACAATTAGTTCATGGTAAAAAAATCCTTGTGGCTTGGTCGTGCAGATACTCTCTTCTTGGATAGCAGCTACCACATGGTGGGAGCATGGTTTGGTAGATTATATAGGCAAACTGTGAGAGTTTCCCATAAATTTTAAAAGTAAAAATTCTTATATTACTCTCCTACCCTTTTTACCCTAATTTGGCCCTATCCCACGTGGTCGAATATTATGCATGAAGGGGTCCCAATACCACTCTCCCATGGGTTACCCTCCATCGATGGATTAATATCCATGTTCCCAATGTATTTTTAGGGGGTTTGACCCCTTTTCCCCCTCTTCCCCCTCTCCTCTACTTATTTTTTGGTTTTCCATTGGTAAAACCTCTCTTGGATGAACCCTATATGTTAGGGTTGATGTGTATCTTAGTTGTATTGGGATCCATAGTGTGTGACTGAGTCGTGGGGCTTATATATCTCCTCTTAGAAGGTTCCATCACATTTTCACTCCATTGAGTTAGGTTTCTGCATGATTTTCCTTTTTGACGCACTCCATTGATGCTTGGGTTCCTTCAATTAAATTTTTAAAAATTATTTTATCCTTTTTAATACAAATAGTTAGTCTATTGTGGTGTTTTCTTATTGGTGTAAATTTCTGAAAATGGGGTTCTAAGTGATTTTTCATATATGCCTAAGCATATATGCGCCAAATTTGTTTTATAAAGGTTCAATTTATCTTTAAATGTAAAATGGAATAGATTTTGTGGTGTTTTTCCTTAGAACTATTTTATTAAATTGGTTAGATTGGGGATTGGGATTTACAAGTGTAACATGATGGATTTTATTGTGTGGTTTTTTTGTTGATTTGGAGGGCTATCTCTTGGTTTTTAAAAAAATCACACCTTCATAAATTATATGAAATTGTTGGGTTCTGGTTGGTTTGAAATAAAGTAGTGATTTTGGAAAAGAAAATGGTTTTGGCTGTTTCCATGGAAATATAGAGTGTTCTATTGGATGTTATCACATCCAGGGGTTCACAAGGTGAAAACATGGATGTGCATTCAAATGATGATGGATCATTAAAACAATACTCTCCATGAAACAGACTTCTAAAATGATTTCTCCTTTATTTCCTCCATATCACTTTCAAAATTCATTCTAAATATTTCGGACTACCAAATAGATTCACAATCTCAAAAATAAATGATGAATGATTTTGAAATGATTTGTAGAGTTGTGGTTCATTTGGAACATTGGAAAAAACTATTGGCATCTAAATGATATAAGGGATCATTTGGAACCTTGGGATTGTTTCATGTTTTTAATTCAGTATAAAGTGGGTTTTCACATATTTTTGGAAATTCTTGTGAATGTATTTAAAACTAATGTTGTTTCAAATTACAAATGCTCAGTCACCATTTTTTATGTTTTTAGGAATGATTCAAAAGATTGTTTGAGAAAATGTGAAGGCCTAATTTTCATTCAATAAATTATTTTAATAAATGAATTTGATATTGATGTGATGTGATGGCACGGTTGGAATATTTGATAACGTGGAATATATTGGGAACCCTTATAGATGGATTTACCTATATTGCTAATCATATAGGTGGTGTCTCTATTTTGGATAGGTAAGTACAGTGATGGTATTTAAGATGAGTCACGCGTTCAAGGGCATCCTACTTACACGGTATACTTTTACCATTGGTTCTTGGGCATCTTTTAGAGGATCGAGTGATGGTTTATTAATATCCCTAATTAAAATGGTTTGGTACCCCTGAATTTTCTAAGATTCTTGGTGGGTTGTGCCACTTGATTGGTTATTTGGGGCGCCCAGTTTGTTATAGACTAGGAAGATTAACTATACATCGGTTGGTGGTTCTGAACCGATTGTGTACAGGTATAACTGTAGATATTTTTAGGAAATCTCATGGTTAATATATTTATTTTATTGTTAACTTTTCATTACACTTGGTTCCTTGTACTGTTTATCTATTTACTTTCAACCTTTCTTAGTAACACCTTATGGGATTTTAGTTTTCGGATTTTGTTTCTAAAATGGAGAACCTTATTGGGAAATGAGAATATGGAGTGTGTGTTTTTGGAAAAATGGAAATACATAGTCATATTTATAAAATGTTGAAAACCTATTTTCATATATTTATTTCAATCTATTGTTTATGGACAGTTTTCAGGAAAGAAAATGTATGGATGTTGTGGCAATTGCCTAGTGAGTTTGGAAGCTCACACCCTACATTTACCATTCAGTGTTGGTATACCTTAGCTATTTTGTAGGTTCATGTTCTTGGTTCATGTTCTTTTTGTTATGGATGGTCGATCTTATGGTTGTTTATGACCAAGAGGTCACATGGAGATCATGGTAGCATGATTCAGTTTTTGTTTTGTATTTATTTCTCTACTTTTTTTATCTATTGTAACTAAATTTTTTTATAAAATTGTTTGAAATTTAGTTATTATGGGCTATTAACTTGACCAGTTTATTTATGTGATCCTAGTTTAATATTAAAAAAGAATTCCCCGTAGTTATTAATTTGACGCATGACACTATTTTACAGCCCTTGGGATTGGTAACACCCTTTGGGTCATGTCGCAGACCAATTTGGGTGTTTGTGTCGGATGTCATCCCATGTTGGTTTGTGAAAAATGGAATTGAATGAAGGTTATTTGTTATTTGGGATGTCAATTAGTTTTAGATTAGGGATTTTTTGACTCAAGAGGTAGGTGCAGGAAGAGTTTTTTTGAACAATTTATCATTATGATCCTTGAGTTACTTGAGGTAGTCTGGGATTTGATATTTTTCATCTTTGTTTTGAATTGAGGGAAAAAATGGAGGCTGGTTGGTGTTATTTTGTGATCTCACATGGATTAGGGGACCCATGTGGAGTCTGAGTGCATGGTTAAATCTCCCCTAGTAGTTATTTCTTATTTGGGTCATGGCTCACTACTATTTTTCCAAGTTAAGTAAGACTACAAGTTCCTCCTTTTAATGATTTGGCATGATTCGTGTTTCTTTTTTGTTCCAGTTTTCATGAGTATGGTTTTAAAACAATAATAGATTATGAAAATGAAAAATTATTTCATTAAAAAAAATGGAATTGTAAAAATTAGATTTAATGAGAAAAAGTGTTTTGGTTTGAATATTTGGTGCATGTTTGTAATTATTAAAGATGTGGCATGGGTTCAACCTTGGTGTTCTTTATGAACATTTACACATGTGATAGTATGTATACGTAATGTGTGTATTGGTACATGTGTGTGGAAGTGGATTAACACATGTGATGTGGTTCATGGGATTCTGTGGGTGTGTGCTTGAGATCAAAGGGCTTCGGATTATTTTTCAAAAGTGATTTTAAAAGAAGAAAACAATATAAAAAATTGTTTTTTGTTTTTGGGTGTGGCTTTTTTTTGTGGTGAATGGATTCTGAGTTTGAAAAGTGGCCATAATATATGGAGGTTCTGAAAATTGACATGTAAAGTGGATTTTTTAAATGTGCAATCTCAATTGTTCTTAAATACGTTTTGATTTTGATCCTGGTGTTTTACATCAAGGTATTCTTTTCAATTATTCTTTGGTTTGATGCTGGTTTTGGATTCATGTTTCTTGTGTCATTCAGAATATGTCAGCCAAAAATGTCCTCAAAATTTATAATAAGTTATGCATTGTTTCTGGTACTTATCAATTGTTCTCAGTCCATTGTGGTGATAAATTTTTGTTATAGGCAGTGAAATGGATTGAAGAGGATGAGTGTGTTTTCACATCACTGAAAACTCCCGAAACCATTAGAGTTTGTGTTGTTCTAGTTTTGTTTGAAGGTTCATCATTAGATGAATGGAATATTTTTATCCCCACCATCGATTCATGTTGGGATGATGTAGGATGTATATATGTCTATATATTCCTAATGGTTTATTCTTTAGGGTATGAAGATGAACAAAAGGTAAGAGATCGTGAGTATTCAGTAAGGCCAACAGACGATGAAGACCTATCTTCACCACATTAAGGAGATGGTTTCCTTTTCTCTAGAGGTGCAATCATAGGATATGATAAACCCTTCACTTTTTCTTGGGGTTCTAAATCTAGAGAACAAGGAGTGAGTCCTATCTTATTCTAATTTTCATTTGTTTGAAGTTGGTGGAAAAAGTATTTTTATATGAGTTGGTTTCTAGAGTGCAAAAAGTTTGTAATCTTGGGTCTTTTTTTCTCATGAAGGTTCCCAATATGGTGAGAAGAATGTGCCTGAAGAACCTAATCCTGAAAAATATCTCTTGTTGGCTCTAGTTCCCCATTCTTCATACCACTCACTCGTGTGTTTCTAGTGTGGTAGGTTCAGGAATTAGAAGAATTCCTATTGTAGCGTCCCGACTCAAGAGCCACTGAACGGTGCTCCGAGACGGTTGGTCACAATCCCTCAAGCACAGCTCCCCGTACGCCAGAGGGTGCCGACTAGCAGTGAGGGTCTAGTAAGTCAGCCTCGGGGAGACTATACCCTCTTTTATCCGAATAAAATACCCGCATAAGTAACCAAGAAATAGCCTAAACACATATAAATATAATAGTACAATGTCAGTAGAATAATCAAAAACCAGAAATAAAATACTCAATTGGATGGTAAAACATGCTATGACTATGCATGTTCCAAGTGTCTACAATGAAACTAAAAGTAAAGTCACAACGACTCCAAATAAGTCCTGACTCACATCTGGTTCCCACTTCCTTGCTCCAACCCCAAACAACACTCTAACTAGAGCTCTTTCCCTTGTCCTGTCCAGCAACAACAAAGTCTATTCGGGTACCAATCAGGAAGCCCGAGTAGGGTGTGAGTACGACTCAGTAGATCACCACCAACAATGTCAAAAACAAATCCAGTCATAATAAGTGTATGTAGTTCCATTAAATATAAATCAAGACAATAGGGAAAACAGTTATATTTATCCAATTAACCTTTCTTTAATACATTAAACATCCAGCTTTTAGAGAACACCCAAAACGCAATGCCTGCTTCGGCCTATGTATGAGCCTAAACCATTTCCCCTATTCAATTCAGAATTACTATGTCACAATAATAGGTTTATGAATATCAAAATGAAACCATAGTACAAAATAAATAAAAGAGTGTTGAACGTCATGTCTAGCACACATGTAAGTATTTGGATCATCAGTCCATGTCTCATAACCCCTTGGGTATTTGGAGCATTAGTCCTTGTCCCATAAAATATCAAATTCATGCATGTCATCAGTTCTAGAACACCATGTCTAAAACCTCTGTTGGTATTAGGAGCATCAGTCTATGTCCCACTACCCCTTTTCAAAATAAATAAATAATTAACATATACAACCATATTGAAATGTTCGATCATCTTTATCCTTCCATCATAACTCTCACGTATATTCAACTAGATCAACAATTCAAAAATAACTGCATAACCAAACTACCAATTAATTATTTATGCCATGACATTTATACAACTGCTTATGCCTAACACGATAAGACTTTGGGATTGTATTTAGACCACCTAGACCACCTACCTTGATTTGTTGATGGAAGTTAGCTTAATGAAAATCTCCAAAATCCAGGCGGCAAAATATCATCGATCAAGTTCTGGATCTAAATCCTTAAAACCAAAAATAAGATCAAAGGCATTAAGATCTTGAAAAACTTGATCTAGATCCACATTCCTAGATCAATACATTAACTCATAGGTTTAGATCCATGGAAATGATGGAAATCTCCCATGAAAAGATCATGGAAATATTGTGGAAAGAAAGGAAGAAACAATAGGATGAAATCTACTTACCGAAATTAGAGTGGATCTTCAATCCGAGCCATCAATATTGAGAAAAGGTTTTTGAATCGTCTTGGAATCTCTCCAAGAGGCTTTGGAAACATCTAGGGATTTCCAACCCGAGCCATGGTCGGAAAATAAGGAAGTCTCGGAGTTCGGGTGATTTTAATAAGGATTTTAAAAATTAAAAATTGTGTGAACGGTTTCATGGATAGTGGCACACAGTTTTTAAAACTGTACACAAACTGTGCAGAACCCATGACCTTTTTGTTTTACTAATGATTTCACCCAAATGAACCTAAAGTCACTACTTCCAAAACAGAGATACTTAAAAAAATCAAAAGTACCTAAAAACATGCTCAAGATTGATTCCAAAAAAGGCCGAGATCTTACATTCTCCCCACATTATAACAGCTCGTCCTCGAGCTGTACTCTCAAACTTCTCGGATATTCTGAGCTAAAAATATTGGGCCACTGAGTCTATATATCTTCCTCTCTTTCCCATGTCTCTTCCTGAACACATCCATGATGCCATAAAACATGAATTATCAGTATGGTCTTTCCCCTCAACACCTTCTCACTGTGATCCAACACACGTATTAGATGCTCCTCAAAGGATGCATCTATCTCTAGATCAACATCTTCCACATCGATCACATGCGAAGGGTCAGGGTGATACCTACGTAGTTTTGATACCTGGAAAACATCATGTATAGCACTATATTTCTATATATGATCCAATTGGTACGCTACCAGCCCAACTCCCTTCACGATCTCAAAAGGTCCAACAAACCTGGGTGCCAACTTTCCCTAACTTTATATCATGCGGTGACCCAACCTTGGCGATACCCGAAGGAAAATGCGATCACCGACTACAAAATCTAGAGGTCACCTCTGTCTATCAGCATAAGACTTCTGTCAAATTTGAGCTGTAGTTATTCATTTCTGAATCAGCTGAACCTGTTTAGTCATCTTCTGTACGAGACTCAGTCCCAACAACTCTAACTCACCATCTTCCATCCATCATAGTGGTGATCTACATGGACTACTATAAAGAGAATCATATGGTGCCATCTATATAGTTTCCTGATAACTATTGTTATAGGAAAACTCCTCTAAATCTAGTGATTCTCCCATGTACCACCGAAGTCAAGTACACACGCCCTCAACATATCCTCAAGCACTTGTATAGTACACTCTGATTGTCCATCTGTTTTCATATGGAAAGTCGTACTCAATAAAACCTGCGTACCAAGTGGCTTCCACAAGCCCTTCCAGAAGCTCAAAGTATACCATGAATCGTGATACGAAATTATTTTTCGTGGAACCCTGTGCAATCGAACAATCTTCTGTAAATACAACTCTCCCAACTACTGAACTATAAAATTTTCCCTTATAAGAAAGAAATGTGCAACTTTTTTTAGTCGATCCATAATGACCCAAATAGCATCATTCTTCCTAAGTGTTTTTGGAAGACCAATCACGAAGTCCATGGTCACGTCATCCCACTTCCATTCTGGAATGTACAAAGGTCATAGTAAACCTCCTGGTCGTTGATGCTCTGCCTTCACCTATTGATAGGTAAAGCATCATGTCACAAACCCTGCTATCTCCTTCTTCATTCCTGGACACCTAAACTGTCATCGTAGATCACGATACATTTTGGTCACACCAGGGTGCACTGCCCATCTTGAGGCATGAAATTCCCACATGAGCTCCTCACGCATGCTCTTAGGAACAACAACCAAATTCTCTATATAAATGATATCATTCTCATCTGTCTTCCAGTATGAAGGTGTCTCCTCGCCTTCAACGTTTTCCTCCTTTCTCTCATGAAACACAACGTGCATTTTAGCTAGAAACGACATCATCCTCCACTCGGTACTATATTCCTGAACAATCTGAGTCTGAGACTTCCTACTCAAAAAATCAGCCATAGTTATTCCTTTTCCAGGTGTATATACTAGCTCAAAATCAAAAGACTGCATATACTGAACCCATCTCCACTGTCGAAGATTCAAATCGCACTAAGAAAAGATGTACTTCATGCTCTTTTGATCAGTATAAACTGTAAACCATTCACCTAGGAGGTAGTGTCGCCAACACTTCAAAGAATAAACTACCACTACCAAATCAAGGTCGTGTGTTGGATAATTCCTTTCATGCGGCCTCAGCTGTTGACACCCGTATTCTACAACTTTATCTCTTTTCATCAACAAATCTTCGAGTCCTATCCTAGGAGCGTCACAATACATCTTGCACTCTTCGCCTGACTTAGGTAGAGCCAAAATTGGTGTGGATGTCAAACACTTATTTAACTCCTGAACAGATGTCTCGCAAGCCTCTGACCATTCATACTTTACTCCCTTTTTGGTCAAGCCTAAAAGTGGTGTTTCCAAATGGGAAAAGTCTTGGATAAATCTCCTGTAATATGCAGCTAACTCCAGAAATCTTTTTATATCGAAAATATTCTTGGGTTGCTCCCAATAAATCACTTCTTTCACCTTCTCTAGATCCACTGAAGCACCATTCTTCGAGATGATGTGTCCCAAGAAGTTTACCTGATCAATCCAAAATTGAAACATAGATAGCTTGGTGTAGAGCCTATTCTCTCTCAGTGTACTCAGGACAATGTCATGATGTTGGCCATGATCGTCATGAGTCTTGGAGTACACAAAGATGTCATCAATAAGTACTACCACTAACTGATCTAGGTACATGAGAAATATCTTATTCATCATAGACATAAACATTGATTGTGTGTTTGTTAAACCAAATGGAATTACAACAAACTCATAAAGCCCATATCTACTCTTGAAAGCAGTCCTCGGTATATCATAGGTCTGAACTCTCAACTGGTGATACCCCGATCTCAAGTCAATTTTTGAGAAAACACAGGATCCCTTCAACTACTCAAATATATCATCAATATATGGTATAGGATATCGGTTCCTCATAGTCATCTTATTCAACCTCCGATAATCGACACACAAATGTAAAATCCCATCAGCCTTCTTTGCAAACAGTACATGCAATCCCCATGGCGATATACATGGATGGATAAATCATTTATCCATCAAGTCTTCCAACTGATCTTTGAGTTCTTGATGGTCTATCGGTGCCATTATATATGGTGGAATAGATACTGGCTTAGCTCCTAGCATGACCTCAACAGTAAATTCAACATCTCTCTTAGGTGGCATCCCTGAGAAGTCTTTCGGGAATATATCCTGAAACAAATCAACCACTGGTGGAAGGACATCTTTCCTAACACTTTCTTCATCCAGTAAATGAATAGAAGCTTGGGCTGTGAGCTCTCCCAGTTTTTTAGTAATTGGCCCTGCTCGGCCTTCCTAGATATCCCACTCCCCATGGTGAATGTAATGGTCACTTGCAGGTGACATAAATGTCCCCCTCTGGCGATAACAATCAATGTGGGATCGATAAATAACTAACCAGTCCATACCCAGGATTAGTTCGAAGGCTTTCATATCAAGGATATAGAGATCCTACAGGAAACAGTACTCCATGATCTCAAGAGAACATCCCTTGCACATACAGATGACTCTAGACTGTACCCCCAAAGGTGTCATTATCGTTAATATTCCCGCTCACAAACACCACTTCCAAACTCAAACCATTAACAAGTTTTGTAGATATAAAGGACTGAGAATCACTAGTATAAAATAAGGAATTATCTAAAGTAGAAGCCAAAATAATAATACCTCTCACTGTTGATATTCTTTCCTCACTATCCACGAGTGTAGGTTGTACTGCATGCAACTGTGCTGCTCCTCTTCCCTATGATACCATCTGACTCCCCTGACTTGTACCACTCTTCTAATATGGGTGTTTCTACCTAAGAGCACCACATCTGTCACCCTTACAACCTCGGCTAGTAGAACTCCAACTTTGGGACTAAAAGGGTGCAGAGGATCCCCTTCCCACACTCTGACTCTGTTTAGAAAATCCATCACAACCTGACTCCTTTGGGTTCCTGTAGAACGTCTGGAGGTGTCCCATACTACCACATGATCTTCATTCAACAAGGGGATAAGGACATTGATTACGATGATTTCCCGGCCTTCCACACTGGGGGAAAAACACTTGGGTAAGGTCCTGTGTAACCAACCCCTATACTAGGTTACATTGTCTCCCACCTCCTTGGATGACATTCTCATAATGTTGCTTCTTGCTCTCAGAGGTCGCACCACCTGACCGTCTAGTAAAAACAATTTTTCTGCCACTAGAATCCTCTTTCAGGTTCCCCTTAGAGATGAGAGCCTGATTTTCCACTTCTGAAAACTTCTTCAGCCTGAAAATAATAAATTAAGACTTAATTTCACATTTAATTCCATCCTGAAATCATCTTATTTAAGTGGATTCATATGCTACCAATGCTAGATAAAACCATTGTAGGTCTATAAAGCATCCTACATAGTCCATAATAGAAATATTCCCTTGAGTTAGCCTCATGAACTCAGCCTCTTTCTCCTGTTTGAGCATCTCTGGATAGAAGTTCTTAAAGAACTTCTCCTGAAATTCCATCCACTCCATAGATTCCAGCAGCCCATTCCGAGTCTAGATGTCCCACCAACGTTTCACTTGACCGTGCAACATGTATGCTTCCAAATTTACTCTTTTCTCAATAAGTATCTCTAGGTGGTAAATTATAGTCTATATAGATTCAATACAGTACTCATCTTTCTCCGAACCACCCTCTCCAGTAAAATTCGGCAGGTTCTGCAACTGAAACTCCCTTGTAAGATCAAACATAC
This sequence comes from Viscum album, assembly GCA_963277665.1. Lineage (NCBI taxonomy): Eukaryota > Viridiplantae > Streptophyta > Magnoliopsida > Santalales > Viscaceae > Viscum > Viscum album. The sequence goes on along the minus strand of OY728152.1, from coordinate 196,184,578 downwards.
TTTTCACAACCTGTCCTGGGTTACTTTCCAACATTTTCATGAAACGGGTGAGGTTCTCTCGAAACTTTTCCCATGCTTCTTTAGTTGGTACTATTGGTTCCTCAGGTTCACCCATTTTAGGACCATTTCTAACTATACCCCCCTCTCTTCCTCTCAACAAGCGTCGTGGAGGAATAATTCTAAAAATCCAAACATGTAACTTAGAAAACAGTTCACAATGTTACCAAAATTACAGACAACCAAATTATTCATATAAAATCACAATTAGTTCTTTAAATTTCAAAATTAGACACCATTTTCCTTTCAATTTCACAAGAATGGAAAAAAATAGTTTTAGTTCGAGAATCTACCCATAATCCATTTTCCCATGCATTCCTTACATGATGCATGTCACAATAATCATGAGTGCCTAGAATGATGCAAGTAGACGAGACACTCATTCCATTCTGGGCAACGAATCAATAGTCAACAAATTCCAGAAATAATAAACACATCACACAACAAGTGAATCACACAAGGTGAAATAATATTCAACTGTAACAACAAATAAGAATAACAAAAATCCCACCTTGAGTACTTGTGTTTTCCCACGTACATGGGTTTACAACTCCCATGAAAGAGCTCATTATCAATCCCCAACTTTCCCTAGTCTCTTTTCTACCTTCCCCAAATAGTAAGACAAAAAATTAATAAAGAAAAGACCTCGCCTATGAAAACACTTTGTAATGTCCTGAACCAGTCGCCACTGAATGGTGCTCCGAGCCGGTTGGTCACAAGCCCTCAAGCGTGCCTCCCCATACGCCAGAGGGTGCCGACTAGCAGCGAGGGTCTAGTATGTTAGTCTTTGAGAGACTATACCCTATATTATCATAATAAAATATCAAGAGAATTAACCATGAAATATCAAAAACACACATAAATATAATAATCCAATTTCACTAGCATAATCAAAAACCAGAAATACAATACCCAAAAAAATGATAAAACAAGCTATGACTATGCAAGTGCCAAGTGTCAACAATGAAACTGAAAGTAAAGATACTACGACTCCAAATGGGTCCCAACCCACATCGGGGTCCCTCTTCCATTCTCCAATCCCAAATAGCACTATAACCAGGGCTTTTGCCCTTATCCTGTCCTGTAACAACAAAGTCTATTTAGGTACCAATCAGGCATCCCGAGTAGGGTGTGAGTACGATTCAATAGATCACCACCAACAGTGTCAAAAACAAATCCAATCATAAAAAATGTATACAGTTACTTTAATAATAAATCAAGAAAATAGTAAAAACAATTATATTTATCCAATTAACCTTTCTTTAATATGTTAAACATCCAGGTTGCTGAGAACACCCAAAAGGCAATGCCTGCTTCGGCCCATGTAGGAGCCTAAAACATTTCCCTTGTTCAATTCAAAATTATTATGTCCCAATATTATGTTTATGAATATACAAATGAAACCATAGTACAAATTAAATGAAATAGTGTGGAACATCATGTCTAGCACACTTGTGAGTATTTGGAGCCTCCGTCCCTATCTCACAACCCCATGGGTATTTGGAGCATCAGTCCTTGTCCCATAAAATATCAAATTCATGCATGTCATTGGTTCTAGAATGCCATGTCTAGAACCTCTATGGGTAATAGGATCTTCAATCCATGTTCCACAACCCTTTTTCATAACAAATAACCTATTCACATATATAACCATTTTCAAATGTTTAATCATCATTATCCTTCCATCATAACTCTCACCCATATTCAACTAGATCCCCAATTCACAAAGAACCGCATAACCAAACCACCAATAAATTATTTATGTCCTGACATTTACAAAACTTCATATGCCTAGTAAGATGAGACTGTGGGATTGGATTTAGACCACCTACCTCGATTTATTGATGGAAGTGAGCCGAATGAAAATCCCTAAAATCCGAGTGGCACAACGTCATCGATCAAGTTCTGGATCAAAATCCTTAAACAAGAAATAAGATCACATGCATTAACATCTTTCAAAATTAGATATAGATCCAAAATACAATATATATACCTTAACTCACAGGTTTAGATCCATGGAACCATGCAAATATCTCATAAAAAGATCAAGGAATGATAGAGGAAAGAACGGAAGAAACAACAAGATGAAATCTTCTTACTGAATGGAGATAAAATCATTAATCTGAGCCTTCATCCTTGAGAAAAGGTGCTTGTATCACCTTGGAATATCACCAAGAGGCTTTGGAAACACCTATAAATTTCCAAGACTGAGACAAGTTCATAAAATAAAGATGTCCCGGGGTTCAGGTGGTTTTAAAAAAGATTTTTGAAATTAAAAATTGCATGCACAGTTTCCTGGACAGTGGAACATGGTTTTTCAAACCATGCACTAACCGTGTGGACCTCACTATCCAGATTTTCACGGTCCACACGTTTTGTTTTCACAGTTTGTCGAACCGTGTAGAAATCGTGCTACCTCTCTGTCCAATTTTGTTTGGTTGGCACGGTTTGGTCACCTGGTTTTTCTAACCATGCGCAAACTGTGCACAACCCATGACACGTTTGTTTTACTAAAAAGTTCACCCAAATTCACCTCATTTAACTACTTACAAAATAGAGGTACTTAAAAACTTCAAAAGTACCGAAAAACGATCCCGAGATTGATTCCAGAAAAGGTCAGGATCTTACACCTATGATGGTCCTTCAATGAATTTCCATCATTGTGGCCATTTGGTTCACCTAGAGAGCTTTTTCGAGAAGCTTCACTCAAATAATGTTTTGTGATTATTGGATGTTAGATCATGAATATGAGTTAGGAGATACATTAGTCATTGGGTCTCCAGCCATAAGCCTTGAAGTGAAGCTCTAACATAGTCATGAGTCGTTGGGGGATGTGGAAAACCTTCTCCCAAATTTTTTATTTTGTTGGTATGAAATTTATCAATTTTTATTTGTTTTAGTTTTTTATTGTTGCAATAAGTTTATATTTTAATTTTAGAATTGTCATTGACTCATTTTTTCAAGATCTTGGTGGTTTTTATTATCTCAAATGGGACTCTAGAATCATTAGTTTTTCCTTAAGTGTGCTAGAAACTTGGGTGGGTTGGTTTTAGTTTTATGTGTCCTTGTTTGTAGATGTTTTATGTTTTGTGGAATTAATGGATGGTTTTTCTATTTTTTTGAGTTATTTTCAAGATTTTACCCTAGTTTTTTTTGTTCATATTATGGGGTATATTTTTATCCCTAGTGTCGGTGTTGTTATTATCATGCTAAGGAAGTTGTATGTGTTCATGTTTGGAGTTCCATAGTTCCCAGTTGTGGTAATGGTGTTGTTTGGGTAGTGTGTAGAAGTTGAGCTAGTTATCTAGGTCCAATTTTTTTGGGTCAATCTCTAGGGGTTTCTTGTTTATGTTTTGGTGGTGTTCTTTGGGTTTTAAATCATCTATGTCAGTTGAGTTCTTATGGTGGGGAGAAACATCTCATGTTCTTCCCTCATTCTTATGCAGCAGTGTGTTGTTGATAAGATGAGTGTAACTTGTGGATAGAATTTTCACCCTAAGGCTCATTTTTTTTCAGTTTTGATCAATAATTGACTCTAGTTTTATTTATCTTTTGGATGGGTGAATTTTTTATGCGATAAAGTGTCTATGGTAGGTATAATTGTCACACTATGACCTCGAATACTTTTTTGTTGTATTCTTTTATTGGTTTTGGATATTTTTTGTTGTGGTTTCAGTTGAGTCTTGAGAAATGATTGTGAATTTTTGGGGGTCTGGGTGGATTTATTTTCCTTTGCATGGGCACCACACGGTTAATGGAAATCATTCAGTTCATCCCAGGTACCTGTGTAGTACGTATTATTATTGGGCATAAGCTACTACATAGTTTGAGAAAGGTCAGTAAAAGCATGTGGTCTAGTCATGAGGTCGGTCCTCTCTTAGGTATAAGCTACCACATGGTTGTTGCGCGGTTATCAAAACCTTACAGCTTGGTCGTGAGGGCACTCTCTTCTTGGATAGTAGCTACTGCATGGTTAGAGCACTGTTTGGTAAAGAGAGCGGTCAAACCATGTAATATTCCCATAATGTTTAAAAGTTAAAATCCCTATTCTAACCTTAATCCCTTTTAACCCCAATTTGGCCTCTCCCTCTTTCCACCATTTACACTATCGGTGTAACTAAGAAAACTACTGCTACAGCTCTGACTATTGTGATGTTTTCACTTATTTTCATGGTTAAAAACTATGGAAATAGGTGATTTTTATAGTTGTGAGTATCACGAAAAAACCTTAAAAAAACAATATTATCCATATTTTATAGGCTCTGATCTCACTAAAATACTAAACGGGAGGGATTATTTTATAAGAAAAAATGGTTATTTCTAAAGAATAGGTATAAATATTAATTGAGGCCATTCATTTTATTATTTCTAATACCTCATTAAAAACAATCATAAACATGATGATATAAATACATTATCGTCTCCAATATTCTAAATTGTTATTATGTATATGGTTAATCCTTTATTCTTTTCCATTTTGATCTAAATGGAAATGAAAACATCACTCGATTATAGGTATAGATAACTACCTCCACGAATCATCATGTTTTATTTCTCATCCCCAACTCAAATGGTTTTTTATGATGAAATTATTAAATATATATTATATTAATGAGATAATTATTATTAAAGAAAGATAATATATTTATTCCAACTAAATACATTTAAAAATATTATTACATGATTTTAAACATTAATATCCAATAAATACAACCAAAGGATCAATAGTCATAGTGTCTTTGGAAGACTATGTCCATAAAACATTAAATAAAAAATAAAACAATAAATATATATATTATTCTCCACAATGATCTCATAAATACCATTAATCTCCTAAAACTAGATAGGATAACTTGGGAAATACAAAAACAAAATAAAGGGAAGAGTTATAAATCCCAGTAAGGGTATAAAAATTGTAATAAAGAATAACATATGAGTCAGAAGGCATAACATGATAATATAAAAGAAGAGTCTCATAAATATTAATATGGAGGCATAGAATAAACAACATGAAATGATAATATCTTTGAAAATTTGAATATGGAAGCAACATATTATATTACATCGCTTAAGTCAAGGCTAACAACCTAGACAACATAATATTGTGAAAAATATCCCATCATGGATTAGGTCCACTCCCTAATCCCATATATATAATCTCATGAGCCAAAAAAATTACCCAATACATTAGATTGCTACCTGGGTGAACCCATCATAACATATAAATGTATATGTGTGTCACCTCAGTAAATCAAACATAAGTCATAAACATGAGGGTTTCCTATGGAAATAAATGGGTTATATAACCATGTCATATTGAATAACCAAATTTAATATCATAATGGTTTCAATAAATTAAAGTATTTTGGAATTAATTTACATTAATAACAATATTACACAATAAATTATGTCCTTTTGAAATGGATATACGTAAAATTGTAGTTAAATCGCTTTAGAAATGTTACTCATAAGCGAGGCTTTAGGAAAAAGGGTAACAAGTATTTAAAGAGTCTAAACTCATAAAAATTTCCCTAAAAGTAGAAAAAACCAAAAATGTTCTTGAAATATAAAATTATAAAATTTAGAAAACATTTTTGGTTTAAATCATTTTACATACTTGTACTTGAAAAGGTGTATGAAACCGATAATTACCTTTTAATCGGGGATGCTTATCGAGGGAAATTGATAAGGGATCTTTTTAAAACATGTATATTTCTATTAAGGAAATGTTAATTTTACAATGAATATATGTATAGTATATTTATAAGAAAATATATAGTAAGTATATAAGAAAAGTAGAGACATAATTTTAGGTAAAGATATATAAATTGTAACCCAATTTAAATATGTTGTGTTTAGAGAGATCCCTTACCTTAGGTTCTATAATCACTCTAAACATGGGTATAACATCATAGATAATCAAATTATATTAATTTTCTTCATAATTCAGATGATTTTTCCTCATAATTATATTTATTATAATTTTATTGTGTTCATTTATAACCATTTCAAGGAGATATAATGTTTAATTTCATTATTCTATGGTCATTAATTTCATGTTTCAATGGTAAAATCACTCGTGAAAAATTACTGATGTTCTTTTAAAATGAAACTACCACTCTATAAGTGAAATGAAATTTAATTAATTTACTTCCAAAAATTTAAAAGTCCCAAATATTTTTTAATGTTTTGATATAGGGGTGATTAATTTCATAAAAGGGTTAATGTTATATGGTTAGCTCATTTACGGTATTTTACTATCCGTCACAAACTAGATTCATTTTATTTGATATAATATATATATATATATATTCATTATAGGAAATTAAATAAGTTATTGTATACATATTATCATCTTATTTAACTATTATAATATTTTTGTGACCATCCTAAAGGCAGCGTAGAAAAAAACAATTTCATTGTACATGGAGGCATTCAACCAACCATATTCTAAAAAACATTTTCATTTCTGGAATGAAATAAGGGATGGTTTAAGATGGATATTACACCATAATAGTAACTTATAAAATTAATTTTTATAATTATGTTTCTATTTTTAGGTATATAGGGATCATATAGGGGTGGTAATAGAATAATAAAACCAAAAGAGACAAGTCAAGAATCTTATAAATTATTTTGTTTTATCCTCTCAGGATATCCCTAATGGCTTAATATAATGGTATTTTGATGATACTAGTGAAACTAATACATTGGTTAGTGGATTTGGATGTGAATTGGTCCTAAATTTGGAAAGATTTATGGCATAGAAGTTGGGAGGATAAGGCGTTGGGGTTTTATTTAAAATGAAATGAGAGGGGAGTTTTTGAATATTTTAATCCTTAGTTTATCATTTTGGATGATGATTATCAATATTATTTATTATGGAGGATATGGTTCATTTTAGTTCTAACTAATGGGTACATACATAATATATGTCTCAAAAATTCATCTATTTAGATGATAATATTAAATATTGTATTTTTTCATATTAGACTATACAGAAAAAAAAATCAACTATTTAAAAAAAACACCAAAAGATTCTCCCTATAAATTTTTAAATGTGTATATTCTAAAAAATAAATCCATTTTATTATAAAATTTTTCTAAATATTATAAATTATATTCTATAATAAAACTCCCATTTATTTGAGAAAATAAAATCTTAATAATATGATCAATTTCCTAATCCTTTGAAAATTACTTATGGTCTCATAAAATTATATTCTCATGAAAATAAAATAAAAAATAATTTTTCAATCCATGTTATGAAAATAAATATTCATTTAAATAATTATATTTATTATAAAAGTGAAATTAAAATAATTATAATTTACAAAAAATAGAGAAGCTTAATTTATCATTTTAAAACTATTTATTTACTTGTATCATGAAGTAAATATATATTATTTTTATTTTATAATATCCCTAAATAATATTTTACATGTTTATAATTGTGGCTACTATACTAATAGTCATTCTAATATTCTTAAGGATGATATATCTTTTCCAATGGTCGAGTTACTATTCCAATGGATAGATTACTATTCCAATGGTTAGATTTAAAATTGTTATATAGGGTCCTTAATTTTTATAAATTCCTCATATTTCATTCAATACTATTTAAATTCAATTTTCTCTCAGGGTTATATATTTTCATTTTAAAATTTCTTATTTAATTACTAATCATCTACTTTATTTATATATTGTTTTTCCTTAGTGAAATTATTCTAGGGGATTGAAAATATCCATATTTTTATATTACTATTATCTTATTTTTCTATTTTTTTATTTGATAATTCTTCCAATTCATATAGACATTTTTAATCTATAAATGTAATGTTTAAATTAATATACTAAAATGCAATATATTTTATAATGTGGTTCATGGGAGTTATCTAATATTATATGAATAAATATACCATAATTATATATTTTCATGGGAAATTACATTGATAAAATTTTGGGTTATTACATCCATCCCCCCATAAGAAATTTCACTCTCCAAATTTCAGTTTACATAATAAGGTGAAAGCATGTGTGGATACTTCATCATCATGGATTTCTGTAGATCCCATGTCACCTCCTTTTACTTATGGTTTCTACATAGTAATTTGAAAAGTTGAGTTATATATTTTTTAGTAACTTTATCTCTATTATTCAAGATGTTCATCGCTTACACCGCATAAGGGAGAAAGTTTTCAAGATTTACCGCCTCTAAATATAGTACATGTAAAGAATCTGGTATATTCCAACATTATAGGGACATGTAGAATGTGTCTTATACATGAGATAAGGTTTTGGGAGTGATTCTTGATTGGACACAACTCTGATGCGAAAAGGAAACTCAAAGGGATTGATGTACCTTGTACTAATCATTCCCTTCCACATTAACCATTCAAGAATGATTATAAAATATATATAATAAGTAATCATGAAATATTTGACATAATAATACTACTGGATTTATATATTTATATGTATGTATGTAGTTTACTAACTTCCATTCAATTTAATAAGAAAATGAAAACAGTGTTCATGTGTACGTACGGCCTACCATCTCCACGAACGGTGTATTCCATTTATTTTATCTATATATTATATATATTTATATAATGAATATATATAATTAATTAATAATTTTTTACAATCTATAAGTAATTAAAAAATTATATATGTATTAATATCAAGAATAACAAATCAAAACACATATGATAAATAAAATGATTATTACCCAAAATGTTGCTTTAACATGGAATTGAAAAAATTAAAGGGTAATATAAAGTTGTATGTGAATAATATATGTTATCATATATATTATTATGGTTCTGTTACAGGTTAATAATATGTTTAAACCCACTATACAGAAGTTTCAGACACATACAGAAGAAATCAGACCTATGGTAAGGGATAATTTTGCAATATCATTTTATCCAAATTATTTTTATGTAAGTGTTTACTGGGGGTATATTTATCATCCATGTCCATGTTTTATAAAGATATCCTCATAAAATGTTTACCATTATTTTTTGTATGTTTAAATTCATCTTAACAATTTTTATTTTTACTACATGGTTTGGAAGTAATCTTTCTTACGTTTACCATACGAGATACTTTTTGACTTTTATGACGAAAGTACGAGGAGAATGTTTTTTTATCTTATATAGAATGAATATATTATTATGGTTTCATAGCGCCATATATCTACGAATATTCCTATAAAATAATTCAAGATTATTTTCAATTAAATTCTTTTATTTTAAAATTACATGGTATTTTGAGAAAAGAAAACATTTCTGAAGATGAAAGGATATTTTCCACAAGAACAGAGTTAAAGTGTTTAATCAAAATTATTTTCCATATAAGATGATGATCTTAAATTGGGTTATGATTCTATCCCAAATATTACTAAGATTTTATTTCATTAATGATAGAATGAGATTTTATATGGATTATTTTATGATGAAATGATATTTAAGAAGCCCATTTTATTTCTTGGGTTATGCTATGATGAATTATTTATGTTTTGTGGGTCATGCAAGAATTATTTCATTATGAGATGGGTGGGACGTCTATCTCCCTCCAATTCATTGGGTAAAGATTTATATAACATGAGATAGACATGGATGGAATTTCAAGTTAATCTGGTTTAATAATATAGGACTGGAACTGCATGTAAACCAAGTTTAGTAATGAACTATGTCCAATATGATAGTCTTGGAAGAAATTACTTTGCAACTATAGAAATCACATTATGTGATTATTAGTTTTCCACAATTAAATGTTTTATGAAAGTTCTATTATATCATGGTTAATCTTCCTTTATGATCCATACATTACATACTTCCAAGATTTATTTCATGACTCATGATTTTGATGTTTAAAATTTATGTTCAAATGTTTATGGTTTGTTTTTTGTCCTCCATGTTTACCCTTACGGAGCATTTGAGCCCCCTATTTTATGTTTTCTTTTCCCCAGGATATAAATAATGGTTTTTGGTAGGAAAACCAAAGGGGAATATCTATATGATAGATTTCTATGGTCTTTCTCCAAGTCAGAAGATTATGTTCCATGTTTCCAAATACACTAAACTAATACGGTCTTTGGGTCTTTTTCTGTCATGTATTAATTATTATGAAAAATAAATGTAATTTCCATGTACGTCAAGTTTGGGTCTCTAAAGATATCAAAGTGAAGGTTTAGTCAACCTTTGGAAACTAGTATGTGAAAACTTTAGGAAGATAACTAGAGATATTCTTAAGGTATGTCTAGGGATGTATTTATGGTTAAGTATAAGTATAGGTTACAGTCCTAGAATTATGATAATGGTCCTGAATAACCAAGGATTAAACCTAAGATATTAGATATTGAATATAATACAACTTGATTATATTTTTTTCCATGTATGCTTTTTCCTCTCACACTATTTTTATTGGGTTTTAGAAAATGGCTTGAAACATGAGGATTCATGTTAATGGAGAATATGATGGACAATGGAATAATATTCTTCATGAGAAACCAAATGTAATAGGATTTTGAAGGTAAAACATCATTATTATTCCTAATAAAAAATATCATAATATGATCAATAATATCAACTTTTGTATGTTTCCTGACCTAGTTAATAAGAGATATATGTAGTTTCATGATGATCGTAGAGGAATGAAAGTTCAATTTTCCTCATGTAAATCTTGTGGGAAGAGGCATAAAGGAGAATGTTTTGAATGAACTGGAAGATGCTTTGGGTGTGGAAAAGAATGACACAAAGCCATTACTTGAAAAGGAAAATGTTTAGTTAACATAATGGACATGGATATTGGTATTTATAAGACATCAACAATGGTAAAAAAAATTAAATGTGGAATGTGTGGACATTATGAAAATTGATTACCTAAGGGAAAATATCTTTAATAGGATTACCATGGTTGTATTCGTAGTATTTATGTTGTTGATGATGAAGAGACTACAAATGATATGTGAGATGAAAGAAGTGTTAAGGAATAAAATGATGACGCTCTATTAATGGTTTAAGATAGTAGTGGAATGATTGCATGTTTATCAAGAGTAATTTTTTATAAGTAATTTAATGGTACTATGTAATTAAAAAACATCTAAAGATGGTTACACTATTTTGTTTCCATAAGTATTTGAAAGTATATGTTTAATGGTACTGGTAACCATGAAATGTTATTCATATATTTTTGGAATGTATGTGATATGCGCATAATGAAGGGATAAAGAGATAATGAGAAGTTTGATAGTATTAATGATCTCATGACTGATATAAGGACAAATTGATATCATGGTTTGAGTATATAGAATTTTGGGGATTTTGGTATGTGGAAAGAGTTATCTTTTGACAACATTCATGTTTTCACTAAGGTTCTATGGTAATTCATGTCTCAAGAGAATACATGATTAAAGTATTAACATGTTTGGAATGTGACAACCAAGAACTACCTTATGATATATGGTAGATAAATGTTATTTCAATTTTGTTCACATCTTTCTATGTATAATATTTTTGAAAGGATTATAATGTAATCCATTTGTGGATAGTATAAGTTATTTTCCATTTTATGTTTTTTAGATTAATGTATTATCTCACTATAGCTGTACTTATTATTATTTGATAACCTATTATAACCTTTTTTGAGATAGATAGAATGAACTATCATTATATTGTATGATCTTATAACACATAACAAATAAAAAATTAAACATCATTTCTTTAAGATATAAAGTTAAAAAAAATCGTGGTATGAATAATGGTGAGACTATACCAAAATGAAGTCAGTATTTATTATCATGAAAAATTGTTCAACTTTAGGAAAATGATCTAGAAAACCAAAAATGTTATCCAAGTACCTTCTTATCTATTGAATCTGAAGCTCCCTTAAATCATCATAGATTTATGGATTTCTGGTAGTTAACTTTCTCCAAACATTATTCTCTATCATTATCCATCAGAACTTGATGGTTAGATTTCTCTTCTATATCCATGTTTTCACTTGATACCTATGTTCTCTAATGAGGAAACCCAGTGAATAGTTAATTTAGGTAACCGTGATGTTTCTAACATTACTTTTGGAAATGAAGTTTTAGTATTCCTTTGGTATAATGTGGGGTTCTATGAAAGAAACAATCAAATAGTAAACCATTTATAACTCCAACGAATTTCAAGGGTGATATTCATTTTAAGGGGGGTAGAATGTTACACCTCGAGATTTTTGGAGATGTATGATTTTTAATTTATTCAATGTATTGTTTTTTATTCTAGACCAAGATTAGCTTGCGCTATATTCAACATCGTATTAGCTTGCAGTATATACATCACATTTCATGGGTTGTGTTGCACACAATTTCTTGTTCCTCTAATAAAATTCATTTCACAGAAGACTGATTATAGATTTTTTTCAATGTATAAATGAACTATGTTAAGATTATGTTATATGAAACACAAAAGGTTTCTTTGACTACATGAAACACTAATTTTTCTTGTGTTATACCTAAGAATGACATTCCTCGATAACTTCTGTTATACATAATATTGAGTTTCACTAAACAACGATATATTATTAAAATAGTATAAAACTAGCCGTTATTAATAGTATTAACCACATTTAGAATTTTATATAACATTATCATTACACATACACATTTTCTAGAACATGATATGAGAAGAAAATCTATTTTTCAGATAAAAGAATTATTTTTTAAAAAATGAAGTTCTTCACCTTTTGATGGAGGACACATTTTAAATCTAGTTTTGACACTTTTATATGTTATATATTACAAAATAAATTTCTTATTTGGAAGTGAAGCATAAGAATTTACATTTTTTGAATTTTTGATATTTTTCTAATAAAATTAAAATTCTAATGAATAGTGAAAAATACTGCCTTTTAATTCGAAACTTCATTTTTATCTAATTTATTTATATTGTTAGATTATATTTTTAATTATTTTAAACATATAATTGGATTATATTTTTATCATATAATCCAATTTTTGTCATTTTAAGTAATTTCAATTTTAAATTGGACATAAAAACATGTCAAAATTTTGATAGTTATTACTTCATAAAAACCCGGTTTTTGGTTTTTACAACTGGAATTAATTTGAAATTAATTACTGTAAATAAAGGTAATAAATAATATTATAATTATATTAAACTACCCTAAAACATGTCTTAATCTTATTGGATGAGCTATTTTAGACCATGGGAATCCCTGGGTCTATTTTGGGACCCCACGGATTCACTTGAATGTGAAAATGAAATTTTATAACAAATAATTTAATGTAAAGATAATTATAACCTAAACATATATCTTTTACTAAATAAATTTTAATATAGGTTTATATAACAAATATATATGACTGTAAATAATCATTGAAAATATTACATGATTTAATTCATGATTATATTTTATTTATAATTTTTAGACATTAGATAAATATATTTATTTATGACACAATTATGATGTAGCGATTACCTCATTAATGAAATATTAAAATGAATGAATTTATAAATATTAAAATAAATTTAATTTAAACATGTTGGTGTCATAAACGAATTTACTGGATGACATTGACATATTAGGGATTAGGCAATTCCTTTGGTTCATAGTAATCTGGTTGTTATGAATTTTTTAAAAAGTAAAGTATGAATTTTGTCCAAAAAGGACATAATTCATAACTTATAACATAAAATAGTTTATTAATTGATATTAAATTCCTAAAAATATAATATTCATCCAAATCTTTAATATAAGTCCAAATATGCCATATATAACTTTTTTAGTGTCTTTTGACATGATATGGTAATTACATTAACCCACAATATGTAAATACCATGATATCACGGTAAGATTAAAAAGAGTAAAATAAGGTTTAAACCAAAAATATAAGGATAAACAAATATTAAAAACTTGTCTAAAAATTATTGTATTATTTTTATTCTAACCAAAATCATATTATATTCGAATAACAAAAATGGACCATTTTAAATTGAAATTGAATTTATAATAAATTAATATTTTAGGACTTTCCTAAAGTGACACTCTCTCTCTTATGAAAGGGAACCTCCTACCTCTCCTCTTAACTCCATTTATAGCATTAAATATCAGAAAAAACATGAAAATTTATATTATAAACTTCTTTATTCACATTCTATAGGTGATAGTATTCTCAAAATACCAACCCTATTACCCTAATAAGAAATTTAAAAGGAGGTAGGTCGAGGAAGAGGTAATCTCTTCTACCGATTCTTTTATCTTTATTTATTCTTATACTTCCTCTTATTTAGTTGTTAAATTATAAAATAATAACATCAGTATCACTAATATACTTATATGTTATTATAAATATGAAACAACCCTATTTTAACTTCAATGCATCCAATGAAAAACAAAATTGCCGCATATGCGTACGTACGGCTTACCGTCTCCACGTTGTGTAGTAATCTGCTTTTCATCACCGCCTAACATGGATGGGTATAATGGTGTAAATAATAACTATATATGATTATTATAACATTATACTAATTATGAGATAATATACAACATCCACTTCAATACCATTCAACAATTATGAGATTGATATCATCGCTCATGCATACGTATGGATTGCCGTCTCCACGACGCGATGAGATTCCTTCTCCACGTTAACCATTAAAGAATTATTATTAATTATATATAATAAATAATCATGAAATATATGAAATAATAATAATATATATATATATATATATCATTTACGTACTTCTATTCATGCATACATACGGCCTACCGTCTCCATGAACGGTGTATTCCATTTCTTTTGTCTATCAATTATATATATATATATATTTATATATATACTGAATATATATATTATATAAATCATTATTTACATTCTATACGTAATTAAATCAAGATATAAGTAATAATATCAAGAATAAAAATTAAAAACACGTATGATAAATAAAATGATAATTACCCAAAACGTTGCTTTAACATTGAATTGACAGATGAAAAGGTAATATAAAGTTGTAATCAAATAATATATGATATAATAAATATTATTATGGTTATGTTACATGTTAATAATATTTTTAAACCCACTATACAAGAGTTTCATACACATATGGAAGAAATCGGACCTTAAGGTAAGGGATAATTTTGCAATCTCATTATTATCCGAGATTATTTATATGTATGTGTTTACTGTGGGTATATTTATCACCCATATCCATGTTTTATAAAAATATTCTCATAAAATATTTACTATTATACTATGTATTTTTAAATTCATCTTATCCATTTTTTACTTTTACTACATGGTTTGGAAGGAATCATTATTATGTTTACCATACGAGGTACTTTTTTGACTTTTCCAGCAAAAGAATGAGGAGAATGTTTTTTATCTTATATGACAAGAATGGATTTTTATAGTTTCCAAATGACTTATTTCTAAGAATATTCATATACACTATTTCAAGTTTATTTTCAACTAAATTATTTTCTTTTAAATTGCATGTCATTTTGAGAAAAAAAACATTTTTTAAGAAGAAAGGATATTTTTCTCAAGAATTAAGTTCAAGTGTTTTATCAAAATTATTTTCCATCTAAGATGATTCTATTAATTTTGGTTTTGTTTCAATCCCAAATATTACTATGATTTTATTTAATTAATGATGTAATTATATTTTATATGGATTATGTTATGAAAAAATGATATTTAACAAAGCCATTTTATTTCTTGGGTTATGCTATAATGAATTATTTATGTTTTGTGGAACATGTTAGAATGATTTCATTATGTGATGGGTGGGACATATATCTTCCTCAAATGCATTGGGTAAAGATTTATATCTCATTAGATATACGTGGAAAGAATGGTATGTAAATATGGTTCAGTAATACAGTGCTGGAATGACAAGTAAAACTAGTTCAGTAATGGACTATGTCCACTATGATGGTCTTGGCAGCAATGCCTTGGAAACTATGAAAATCATAATATTTTCATATTAGTTTCCCAAAATTACATG
Organism: Viscum album; assembly: GCA_963277665.1. Lineage (NCBI taxonomy): Eukaryota > Viridiplantae > Streptophyta > Magnoliopsida > Santalales > Viscaceae > Viscum > Viscum album. Next base: position 196,168,493 of record OY728152.1, on the reverse strand, counting down.
TTTTAATCTAATGATATTATATAATGGTTAATATTCCTTTAATATCCATGCCTTATGTAATACCAAGATTTATTTTATGACTCGCAATTTTGATGTTTAAAAATTATGTTCATGTTTTTATGTTCAAATGTTTATGGTTTGTTTTATGTTGTCTGTGTTTACCCTTACTGAGAATTTGAGCTCATCCTTTTTATATTTTCTTTTCCCTAGGATATAAATAAATGTTTTAGGTCTTAAAATAAAAAGGGAAGATTTTTATAGAAGATGTTGAAGATATTTCACCAAGTTAGATGATTATGTTCCATGTTTCCAAAGACATTGAACTAATACAGTCTTTGGGCATCTGTTTGTGTCATGTATTAATTATTCTAAAAAAGAAATGTAATGTCCATGTACTTCAAGATTTGGTCTCTACATAAATTTTCAATTGATTCAGGGAACCACAAATAGTATTACAAGTGTTTACTTCTATGGGATTGGGTAGTAGTTATTGGTTCGCAACTGATGGTACAAAATTATTTCATTTTCATTATAGGGTCTTACTATTTGTGAAATGGTATGCCAGGGACTAGGATATTATCAGTACTGGGTATAGAGAATGTGTATTGGTGCATGAAGCCCCATTCATGGGGAATATACCATGTTCCATGGGTGGAAAATTGTTGTTTTGTAGTGTACTTTTTACATTTGATTTGATTTCCACCACGAGTGGTACACTTGTGTGTGGTGGTTATTATTTTTTGGATTTCGACCCATAGCCCGTTATGGTAGGGTAGGTATGATAACACATCATTATAGAATATTAGGATCATATTATATATGTTTTTTATTAAGATCCTAATTCAGAAACTATAATGAAATAAGAGCGGGGGGGGGGTAATAATAAGTGTCAACAAGAGAAGATAAATAGTGTTTTCCTACATATCCTACTTTTTTTGGAACTCTGCTTAGCCATCCCTGGCATGGAGTTCCAATGATATCGATGTGTGATTTTATGTGACACTATATATTTTCATGTAATATATGGGACTGACCATGATAAGGGTAAGAAGGGATTGATATATAGAGTATTCTTTTTAAAGTTTCAACAAAGAATGTAAAGATTGTTTAACTGTATATCCAATTTGGTGTCATTATACCTAGCTATCTCAGATTAAATATCATGAGTTACCCTATTATGGGATGGTGATAGTCCATGAGGTTGAATTATATTTTATGCAAGAATCCAATGTGGGTTGGTAGGGGTCCATTAGTCTTGATGATACACTTGATACCTAACTCTTATATGGGTTGGTAATGGTCCTTAAGGCCAGATGTCATGTGACATGGTGAGGTAGGGGAGTCTAATGGTGGTGACATTGTGTTTCCTATTAAAGTTATCCCCTAAATGAGATATTTTATGTATGTGTATATACTAATATAGAATTTTGACCATTGTATTGGTATTTAGTGGGATGCCACCTAGATGGGCTCTGGTGGAGCGTCACGAGGGCGGTGATGGCATGCTTCTTGAGGGGACACAGAATGAGGCCTCGTTGGGTTTGGATGAGGCCTAGTGGGTCAATATGATAATGATCCATAGATACAGGCATAGGTATATGCTTAGGTACATGTGGGATAACCATATTATATGGAACCCTTTTCTCAATGTCATTACAAGAAGCTCAAGGAGAGTATTGTTCAGGTTATCAAGGGAATCTATTGGGGGGCTTAGGGAGCTAACCCATTGATGGAATGTATACCTCGGTAGTTTTAGTCACAACACCCTCTATTATTTAATTATGAGGGTGGACCATATGTGGAAAAGATATTGATTTAGTTAGTTCAGACTATCATCAACCAGCTTGAGACACCTACATGTATCGGAGTGAATCTAGATACCTATATGCTTAGATGATAGGAAAAATTACTATTAGGATCTGTATTTATGGGTTTAAAGACAAGGGGGGTTGGATTGAATAGAATTTGGATCCAGATTCTTGAAGCACTTCATTTCAGAGATGAAGAGGAAGGACTGAGCCTAGGTGTTCATGAATGTCCAAAAGGGGGAAAATTTAGTCATGGACTATGTGTAAAACTTCAATGACCTATATCACTTTTCATCTTCTATGGTACGAAATGAAATAAATATGGTGTGATGGTCTCAGTTTGGCTTGTGAAATTCCATCAAGGATCAAATTAATATCTTTAGGTTGATTTCCTTTTCAGAGGTAGTCAACCAGGAACTGATAGAAAAGGTAATTTTGGTGGGTTGGTATTTTTCAAGATGGGTGAAATTGTTTGCTAATTTCAGTGGAAATAAATTGTGTAGTTGAAATTTAGGTCGTGAAGAATCTTAGTTGGAAACTAAGGAGTGGTTCATAATATTTTTTCTTCTAGTGTGGTTAGTCACTATATGTCTAGACACAATGTGAGTGGACCCCAAGGAGTTTTGGGCATGTGGACAAATTGTGAATCTCAAGAAGTTCTGCAAGAATAATTCGTGGATACCATGATATAGATACCGAGTCAAACTCAAACATTAGAGGTTGGATCGGGAGAGATACTGGGGAGATAGTATCAATGATTCAACTTCATGCAGAAGATGTGAAAGAGATAGTGGGACCCATCAGTGGGGTCATTGGTTAGTGGCCGATGTAGATCCATTGGTAGGATAGACCGTAGGTAGTCTGGCTTTAGTATAGGTGAACACAAAGAAGCTACCCAGTGGAGAGTCGGTCAAGGAGCTGACTACTGTTTGAGGTAAACTATGGTCGTGATCAGGTATATTTTTTTTGGATTTGTCTAATTTTTTTCACGAGGTGCACATGTTCTGTTTTTGGACATACCAGGTTCTAGTCAGTAGGTTAGCATTTATTATGATGTGGGATATATATACATATATATATATATAATGTGTGTTTACACCAGTACTTATTTTGGGAATTGATGTGATGTGGTCATTATTTGAGGTGTATAGGAATATGGGAATTGATGTGATAAATTTTAGGAATGAGGTGATATAGCTTTGAGATTTCAGTGGGAATGCATATTTATTAGGATGTGGGATTTTCTGGGCATCTAATGTGATGCTATATTTTCTATGTGTCATGCATGTCATAGGTATGACATGGTCATATGATGAGATGTGGTCCTTGATACGTGTCATGTATGACACAAGAATTATTTGAGCACCTAGTGAGGAGTTGGAATGATGATGTGTCATGGGAGGACATTTGAGTCCTTCTATGGTTGTAAAACCATTGAAATCATTTGATTTTAGGTCAGGAAGAGACGAGGTAGGTAACTCCTAAGGTAGGGAGCACCTTGATGGGAGTTGGCCAGTGAAAAATTATAAGGGTAGAAGTAGATTATTTAAAATATATGGGTATGTTCATTATCATATCTGGGTAATGATTGATATCTGAAGGAAAATATGTGATAATGTGGGGAGATTGTAATATACTGGGGTTTTTAATGGTCTATTTATGGGGTTATTTGAATTTTTGAGTTTGATGAGAAGTCCAACATTCGTTTAGATATTTGGATCTAAATTATGAGAGTTTTATTGACCCAATGGTATGTTTTTAATGACGGACCCACATGTTTATAGTCTTTTAAAGTGAGTTTTCAATTTATATGGGTTTTTATACTTAGTTTTAAGAATTCACTGATAGAGGTGCATAGTTTAGAAAAATTATATGGATTCCAAGGAGAAATGGTTCAACCTACATGCATTACTAAAATATTTTATCATTTAGTGTATGAAGGAGTTCACTTCCATGAGAGCACCTCTATAGTTTTTTAGAGAAGGAATTCACACATTTCTCACTTGTTTTGGAAAGTTTCACACCTAGCCCATGAAAATGTGGTTCTTAGGCAAATTTAATTGCATGATTGGCACATTATTAGAAAAACCATGTGGACAAACCATGTGGAAAACCCATGTGGTTCAGTAAAATGTTTGAAATTACCAAAAATACCGTTCTTAATTTATCGGTTTTTCTTCCCATTTATCCTCCTCTACATCAAACATAGCAGGGAGCTCCTCAAAATCCTTTCTCCCTCTCAGCTTTGGCAATTATTCATCATTGGTGCTTTGATTCAACATCTGTTTGTTGTTATGGATTCATCTCAACAAGGATTTTTTAAATTCTAGCATATTCTATTTTTTACTTTTTCATATTGTGATCAAAATAAATGTAATTTTATTTACTCTATTTTTAGGGAATTCATATAAAATATTGATTATTCTTATTTTATCTTGAGTTAGAGTCTAAAATTAGACAAGCATACGCCTACGAGTATGGGGTAGGTGATTCCAATCTTTCTCCATGTTTGGTGGGCTTTTTGGGGGTGTGATATATATGTTCCATGTTATTTGACCATACAAGACACCAAATAATTAAATGATACATAATTAAATTTTTCTAAGGGTAATATGAGATTCCTATGGGAATTCTCCTACTTCCCTAATAATGGTCATGATGGGTAAGGGGCTGGGACCAACAAGGGTAGTTTATGCTATGTGTAAATATTTAATTGAATTAAATTTATAAATTTGAATTTATTGGTTCTAAGTGAACATGATGGAAATGACCCAAGGATTGAGTTGATGCAGACCACCTTGATTGAGGTAACGTGGTTCATCTGGATGGGTGAGGCCCAAGATAAATTTGTGCTGATTATTATAGGTTTAGGTGACATGGTTGTCAGATTGAGGAGAATATATCATAAAGATGAAGTAATTTCCTAGGAAATTAGATATTCTTTTGACCATTTGGGTGAGATACATGGTCATTTGAAAATGGGGTGCGGGGATGATGTGTCTCAGGTAATTTTTGGGTGATTTTAGTTCATCGTTTTTTGGTTGACATGACGTTGGAGTCATGTGTTCACTAATTGGACTTAGATCAAGTTATTATTGACCACTCATGTGGGTAGAGACCCCGATAGTTTATTCAGATTGGGTGATGGTTATGGACATCAGGTATACTAGAGGAGATCACCATATTAGGACACATGGATTGTTATGGATCATGGATTGACTGTGTTGATTCCATCCGTTGGGGGTTGAGGATTACTTATATGCTTGAGGTCATTGGCGAGCACATTGGAAGATGGATATCATCATGCCTTTGGATGTCGGTTATTGATCCAATGTTGATTATTTATTGGAATAAAGATATCAATGTTCCTCGATCATCTAGATTCGAGATGATAGGGACATCTGATCTGGGGTCTAAGGGACCATGTACATATTGTCTGGGAATTCCACCTAAATATAAGGTGATATGATTGGTGGCATGAGGTATTGGTGACTTGACTATAGGTGGGACCTAAGGTTTCATCTAGTATGAAATCTATCAGGGTATTCCATTGGATTTATTCCATGGATGCTTTACATTGTAGTAATAGATATACAGATTGGTGTTGTTTTCTATATATATAACTAGGTGTACATATTTAGACTTTTTAGTGATGGGATAATGTAGGTGATATCATCCATGTGTCTATTAAGAAAAAATGGGAGAGTGTATTTATTTATAAATTTTTGTAGTGAACTTTTTATTACTTTTAGTATACTCCTGTAGTTATCATGGATGTAAGACATGAACACATTGGCGGGGTCCTAATGAGATTTATTCTCACACCCTACATGGTACCCTTGGGATGTGTGTAGAATTTTTGTCTCTGTGATTAGGTAAGGTGTTGGGATTATGGATTGTACCCTAGTAATTGAGTGGATCCTTTGGAATGTTATGGATAGTAAGGGACCTTGGAGGATCTTTCATCAGCTAGATTTTACCTTTGAGTCTCCTTTTTTTAGAATACCATATTATATGGATGTAATTATGGTCATTCATTGTCGAACCTACCATTTATATTCTATTTGTAATGAATTTATATGTCATGTAGTTGTAGTTCTCTAAAAATGGTATGATTGGTAATATTTTGTTTCTAGATTTATTTTTATTCAGTTGGGTTATGGTCTTTCTTCTATTTTAGTATATATATACACCATTACTATCATAACCATAAAATGGTATAGTCTCCCAACTATCACCTATTTACCCCCTCGCTGCTAGTCCACAATTGTTGGAATATGGGGAGGAGCTCATATGGCCCAGTGGTCAACCAGCCAAGAGAATCCTATAAAGTGGCATCTGGGTCTAGGAACTTCATAGACAATCCAGACACATAAGGAAATGTTAATTGAATAACTAATGGACTTAAAAGAAACATGTGGTCAACATCTTATTCACTTCACATTCTCATACAATAATATAATTCACTCAAGCGTCCAAATAGATCCATATAAATCCATTTATAGAAATATATGTAGAAAACATTTGTGTAGGGATGAAGTTGGTGGACACAAGTTGTTGGGATCTAAATTTTCAAGGAAATTGAAGAAAATTATAGGAAAATTCAGCAACCCATATGAACTAATAAGAGTTTAAAAAAGTCCTATACTGGTAATCATCAATGATACCTTGAGTTTGAGGTTGTTGATATAGTATTCCTATACATATCTCCATGGATTAGAATAATCATATTTAAGATTAAGGGTAAGATAAGTCTAAAGAACATCATCCCCTTTGAGATTCTAGATCACATCATAGGTATAGACTATAGACTAAAACTCCCACTAGACCTTCCTAAGGTACATGATATATTCCATTATCCCTCTTGGGTGTGTACATAATAGATCCACCACATGTAATATGAAAAAACATATTTAAATTAATTTTATTTCATGATTTATTACAAAAAGGTGCACATAATACAATCACAGTAGATCATGGAGCCTAGTGTCTTTGGGAGATTATGTGTATAGTAAATCAACATGATTCATGTATACAATAACATTATTCAAAAATACCTTAACATGATCTAAAAGGCCATTGTTCTTCTAAAACTGCATGGGATAACATGGGGACATACATGAGAAAGTGGTGACATATAAATCCCAAGAAGGGAATTAAATGATCCTAACATGAAAATGGTATAAAATTTTAGTCAATTTGAATATCAATGGGATTTAAAATGGGTGAGAATAATTAACATGAACATGAAATCATGATTTAAAATGATAATATAAAGTCAATAATGTTATGTGGAAGAAGATAAAACTTGGAATCATAAACATAAGTCAAGGTTATACACTAATACAACAGAACATTGTCTGAATAGGATAAGCTCTCCTTATCCATAAATATAATCTAATGAAATTAATACATTACCTAATGCATTGGAGGGATATATAATTTCAGGAGAATCCATCACTTTTATATCATGTACATGCATAAGTGTGTCACATAAATCATTCAAAATAGGATAATATTTCATTACATTTAATCCCATGATTAAAGAGTGTGTGGTGTAATAATGTAACTTTTTCATTAAAAAGAAATAGTTATATCTATGTGAATTATCTTGAGTGGTAATGGGGATAAGTATTCAAAAAACAAAATTTTGTCATGGAAAATCACCGGATAATTCATGTATCATAACGAGGATACTCTTAGATACATGTGGAATTAATGAGAGTCAAATTACTCTATCATCACATTGAAATAATATCTTAAGTAAAGGGGATATTTAATAACATATTCTAACATGAATATTTGGGAAAAAATAATTAAGAAAATAAGGTTCTTGAATAGAGTATGGAAGTATTTGATCACTTATATCACCACGAAAATGGATTAATTATAGGTTATAACGAGTGGGGATAATTGATATCAAATTATTACAACATAAATCAGATAGTAAATTTTTATTTATAAATTCATGATAACACAATCAATTGAGATTAAAAAGGAAAAAATTTAAATAAGTTCCTTTAATTTAAAAGAAGATAGAGGTCCCTTACCTTGAGAGGGTGTTTGAAAAAGCTTGAGAGGAGATTATTGACATATTGGGGCACATTGGAAGTGATTCAAATAGTTTATTTAAGACTATAGTCATGATAAAAGGGTTTTTCATGATTTATAATGACATTGTGGGTTGGTTTATATATGAGCAGAGATGGGAGTAATTTATTATTTCTCAAACATAGGTTCTGTACTCTATAAAATAATGTTTTCAAAACCAAAAACATTCCCATGGTTTTTTCCATGGTTTTAGAGAGAGTGAAGTGGTTTTCATTATTTTAATATTTTATGAACCAAGGTTATAATAATTTTATCCTTGGTTATATAGAAGTTATTCATGTTCATAAAGAGTTGATTTCAAAATTTTAATATATAATATATAGGTTTTGTATGATTCATAATGGGTATATAAAATTAATAAAATAACCTATAAACTGTATTTTAATTTGTAATTATTTATTTGGTCATTGACACTATTTATATCATATATTACATCATTTTTTGGTCGTGTGATGTCATAATACACGTTGTATCTTTATATCTTATTTAATTATATCAAAAAATTTCATTAACTATGAAAATTATTAAAAAATCACCGTTGGAAAATTTCAACTAGATGATTTCAAAAATAATAATTATTTTGTCCAAAAAAATATATATATCTGATAATTTACACTTTCAAATCAAATGTAAAAATTTATTAAAAAATATTGGTTTTGTTGATAATAATAGTTTTCGTACCAATAGGAAAATTATTTTGGAATTTATAAAATTATATTATCATTTATATTTAATAAAAATTAAAAAATAATAATATTTTATTAAAATATTAATTATTCTAAGAAATATTTAATTCATTAAAATAGATTGTCTTCATTGAAATTTTACAATTCCCAAAAACAATTATGATTTGTGTTTCATCTAATATTTTTAAACTCGTTATCTATTCATTAAAAATATAATCAAAAAAATAAAAAATAAAAAAATTCAAACTATCATGTACTTTGTATATATCCCTTTATTACACTAAAAAAACAAAATGGTTATGGTAAGTGATTATGAGATTTTCATGGAGTGATTCAGTGAACATGGTTTGGGTCTTGCTATCAATGAGCTTAAACCTATTCCATAAATGGTTTCACTTGTGCTTTAGTTATTGAATCTCAAATTGTTATAGATTAATGGAAAATCCAAGTGATGTTATCCCCCTTATAATCTTAGATAAATGGGATTCATAGGTTATAATCCTATTGTTTGTGGACATTTCTTCTTCCAACTATGTTAATTGGATTTTGTAATGAACCGACCCTGGTTAAACTGAAACCCGAAACCTGACCCAATCTATCACATACCTAAATAGTGTTCCTGATCCCTACGGGTTAGAGATAAGAACCCGGGTATCAAATGAAAAAAAATAAGGGAATGATTTCTATCAAAATTAATGACCACACATCTATATATAGTGAAAATAAGAATCAATGGAAGAAGAACAAATATATATTCCATAACTGTAAGGAAAATAGCAAAAATAGAACAATGGAAATAGTGGATAAAAACTCCAAAAGACAAGTCCGACTGTAAGGGACTCAAAACCAAATAGATACACCAACGATGGTATGGAAGAACTCCAACCATCTCACCACCAGCTACCCATTACAGGTGACATGAACCTCGCCATCTCACTATGATGCCTTGGGTTTCCCTACACTGGAAGACAAACAATGGTCTACTCCCCACCGAAGAAGTGAGCATGGTGTGAGCTAACAGAGTCAGTAGAATACCACCCATGTGTTACATAGAATGCCTCTATATAACAAATGTTGTATACACATTTTTAAAATAAAACATGGCATGATAAGCAAGAAAGTAGTTTTATAAAAAATATGGAAAATGTTTCCATTTGTATATAATTATTAACAAAAGTAGGTATATTAGTTTCAAAGATAATTTTTTATATCATTTTCAAAAAAATTAACATGCATATCCATGCTAACTCAGAAATCCCAGCAACACAAAATAGAAGAACATGTATCATAGCACCATAGAATACTACTGGTCTAGGCAGCAGACTACTTAAACCAAAATAATCAAGTGCATGAAATTTATCCTAGAATAATGGGCCTAGGAAGTAGTGGAATACCCAATGCGTAACCCCCACCCCCACCCCCCCAATATCAATATTATTCCCCTAGAAAAATTGGCCAAGGAAAAAGAGGAAATCCTCAAGAACAACCTCCTTGATAATCACAAAGAAACAGATGATGGCCTCAACCTAAACCTTCCGCCTATGTGCCCATGGTAACCCATTGTCTCTTTTTAACAAACCCATTTAAATGTCTTGAAATCCCTTCAAAACCATTTTTAATCCATTTATCAAAATCTAGGGAAAACTATTTCTTCAAAACCCTTTTCCAACAAATAGAGAAATCATGCCAAATTCATAAAGAAATTTATAAAGCGATTTTCAATGAAAACAAGCGTTTTCATTATCGTAGGTTAGAGACGGAACCACCTACTACAAAGTTCGGGCCGCAAACGCCTACAACGGAATCCAAAAAAATGAACGAAACCCAACAGCACCGATAGAGACCCTAGGATCCAATCCAATACAATATTTATTCTAACATAAACACAAACATTTGAAGGAAAAGAGGAAAACCACATACCTCGAATAAGGATGCTTGTCACACCGCAACCAACGAAGGAAAAAGGACTTTGGAATGAGATCTCAGAATGGATCTTGAAGAAGATGACCAGAAACATCAAATATTGATTAGTCGATTTGATAACGCATGGCTAGGGTTATATCATGATCAATTATAATGATGAATACGAGAGAACACTTACCCGATGAGACTCGTCATAGAAACAGTGATAAAAAAGAGCCGATTAGATCGGTCTAGAAGGTGAGATGCCACTAAAAAATCCATGTGGAGAGTCTAGGGTTAAGAACCATGAATTTTGGAGAGAAAAAGACAGACCGAAACTCTAGAATGTGTTACTTTAAAATGGGCATGGAGTGGGTCATGACATGTAACCGTTGGTCACGACGTGAAGGCCATGATCAATATGTTAAGCTGAAAAACCCATCTCCTCAGATTAAAAACTGACATTTTCACCCAAAGTGATGTGTACACATCATTTACGTCGTGTAAAAGCACACAAAATGACCTCCCCCTTCAAAAAATGGTCTCCCAGGCCACAACATGCAATCAACACCAAGCACATGATGTGAACTTTTGGTACACGGCGTGTACCTGTTCTGATGTCTAAAGTACACCCAGAAAAATCACATTAAAGGATTTTAAAACCAGAAGGGAACTTAGAATGTGGGAAAACTAACCTGTTCAATGTATCATGATGTTAAAAACTCCCCACCATAAATACTTTCCTTCCCCAAGAAGTTGTGTGGAATATGTATCATCTAGAAAGAGATGAGGCCACTACTCCCTCATCAATGACTCGCATTCCCATGTTTCATTAGAATCTGATCCTTGTTTCTATTGAAATATGACCAACAAAACTGATTTCACTCACAAGAATTTCTTCTGAGAGTCAATGATCTCAACTTGTTTTTCCAAAACAGAATCATAGAACTCTAACTCAATTTCCTCCCAACTTAAAACATGACTGAGGTTAGGGTGATACTTCATGAGATGATATATGTGGAAAACATTATGAATGTTTGTCTTCTAAACTGGAAGTGCTAACAGATAAGAAAAATTCCCAAATTGTTCAGTGATCCAAAATGGTCTAACATATCTTAGAGACAACTTTCCCTATTTTCCAAGTCGGTAGTGACCCATCCAAGGAGAGACTTTCAATAAAACCCAATCACAAAAGGAAAACACCAAAGGAAAACGTTGTTAATCTGCATACGATTTCTATCAAATTTTGGTTGTAATAATATTTCATAGCACCTCCGGAATCTTTGTTGACATATCCTAAACTAGACTGGGTCTAACCAAAGTTACTTCACCCACCTATGCCCAACAATGTGGTGATCTGCACAGGAAACCATATAATGATTCAAAAGGATCCATTCTGATTGACGACTGGTTACTGTTTTTGTAAACAAATTCACCCAATCCAAAATGTATATTCGACAATCCACCTAAATCCGGGATACATGCATGAAGCATATCCTCTAGGATATGAATTACATTTTCCATCCGACCATATATATGTGGATGGTATGTTGTTCTCAACTTGTCCTGAGTCCACATTGCCTCTTGAAGACTCCTACAGAACCTTGAGGTAAACCTTGGATCCATACCTTAAACAATGGCAAAAGGACTCCCTTGTAACGTTACGATCTCCTGTATGTACAACTTACCCAGATCTTCAACATTAGTGGTTTATTTAATCGGAATTAATTGATAAGACTTAGTCAACCGATCAACAACCACCTAGATATAATTTTACCCTTGAGGAGCCTATGTCAACATAAGAAAAAAATCCATGCACACCTCACCCCACATCCAAAACGGAACTGGAAGAGGATGAAGAAAACCTAATTGCATCAATTGCTCGGCATTTATCCGTTGGTAGGTGTAACAGTGGGGCACATAATCTGAAATTCCATGCTTCATACCCAGCCACAAGAATTGTATTCTCATGTCATAATACATCTTTGTGGTGCCTAGATGAATGGTCCATAAAGAGATATGAAAATTAAACAATACTAAAATTCTCACAGATGCTAGGAAGAAAACTCACTTTCAAAATAGAAGTATTCCATTTGAAGAAAGAGACCAACCAGGAACTATCTCTCCACTATAATGTCATTCCCAAATATTATGAAACTCTTTATCTTGTTGTTCAATTTTCAAGATAGAATCCAATAGAGATGATGATAACTAAACACTATTCATAACCATACATCAGACATCCTACTGAGCATCCAAGTGATAATGAGAAAAAAACCCCATAATATTCCTCTCCACATTCGATTCTAGAATAGCCTTGGATGGAACCTTCCTACTTAAAGCATATAAAACTACATTCCCTTTCCCCGGAGTGTGGGTGATGTTAATGTAAAATGTCTGAAGGTATTATAACCATCATCTCTATCTGATATTCAAGTCCTTATGGGAAAATATATAGCTCAAAATCTTTTGATTAGAGAAAATCGTAAACTTATCCCCAAAGAGATAGTGCCACCAACACTTAAGCGTGTGCATAACCGGAGCAAGATATAAATCTTGATTTGGGTAGTTTTTATCATGAGGCTAGAGTGGAAATGATCCATAAGATACCACAAGATCATCCTATATAAGAACACATCCCAAACCAACACCCGATGCATCATAGAACACCACATACCCCTTACCGGGCTCGGATAAGATCAAAGTAGATTCTGATGTTAAAAGGTGTTTTGGTCCATTGAAAGAAGACTTCAACTTTCCATCCGATGATAATTTCATTTCTTTATTCGTAAGAAAACTCAATGGTGATGATATCTTAGATAAATCCTTAAGTAATCATTGACAGTATCTAGAAATACCCATGAAACATCATATATCAAACACATTTTATGGTTCCTTCTAGGAAAGAACAGCTTTTACCTTCTCTAGATCAAATGATAAGCCGTGGTAAAAAAACTTCCCTCAAGAATTTAACTTCCTGAATTCAGAAACTACATTTTGAAATCTTTCCAAATAGACAGTGATTTATCATAATCACCAGAACCAAACTCAAATGGCCCTCATTATCTTTCTCAAATTTTGAATAAACTAGAATATCATCCATCAACACTACCAAGAATGTGTAAATATATCGGTGTAATATCAGATTCATCTAGGCTATAAAAATTTCAGGAGCATTAGCCAAACCAAAAGGCTTCACAAGATATTCATAATGGACATACCTTCTCCTGAAGGGTGTATTTGGTATATCAGAATCTCAAACTTAGAGCTGATGATAACCCTATTGAAGATCAATCTTTGAAAACCACATTTCTCTCTTCAACTGATTAAACAAATCATCCACATAAGGAAAAGGATATTTTTTCTTAACCGTTACCTGGTTCGGATTCCGATAGTCCACACATAAATGAATTGAACCATCCTCTTTCTTGGAAAAGAGCACAGGGGATGCCCAATGAGAAACACTAGGGAGAACAAAACCCTTATCTAATAGGTCTTCCAAATGATTCATGAGCTCTTTCAACTTTTCTAGTGCCATACAATAAGAATACATCGATATCAGATGCTTACCTGGTACCAAGTCAATCGTGAACTAAACCTCTCTATCTGGAGGAAGACTGTAGAAGTCATCTAGGAAAACATTAGGAAGTTCTCAAAAAACAAAAAGAAGATACTCAATAGAAGAAATGTCATTGGGATCAAACGCAACAGAAACTAAAAAAACTCTTGATCTCTGGGAGGGATGGTCTTGCACGACCTGACCTCGTGTCTCACTCTCTCTGAAACACATGAGAGCTCCCATAGGAAGTACAAAATGAAAAACACTGTAGATATCAATCAACCTCATCTCGATTAGTAACAATCCAATCTATACCGATGATGACATCAAATAAATCCAGATCAAGAATGAGAAAATATGAAACCAACATTGTGTCAGTTATTGTAAATGAACCAGAAGGACACATGAACCCTTGTTCTTTCCTCTTACCAGGAGGTGTAACTAAATCCATTGTAAAGTGAATATGTTCTGTTCGATGTTTAAGCATATCTACAAAATGTGTGGATATAAATGGGTGGGAGGCACCAATATCTAACATGGAAGTAGCTATTGGGGCTACAGTAAAGAGCATACCTCTCCATGTTGCTGGACCTGCATCAAATTCAATTGGAAAATCATCTACTCCTTGTAAATTATTTACTCCTGAGGCATATGGATAGATCCCTCTAGTATTTGAAGCTTCTGACTGCACCATAGTAGCCATTGGAGTAGACAATCCTTGACCATAACAAGGCGTATTCCATGCCCGACAGAAACACTGTAGATGGCCAAAATGTCCACATCTATTGAACACCTTTGTGGGAATATTATAAGAATGTCCAGTGTGACCTACATTTTTGCACTAGTAGAAAGTCATAGGCACACTACCAGCTGCAGCAGATGGTGTGGAGGAGGCTCACAGCTGAGACCCACCTCCACCACTTCTGTGATGGTCTGACCACTTCCTCTTCTACCCATGAATTCCACTGAATCTGTAACCAGTTGGAAGAGAAGAGGCAGTAGCACTGACCTTTCCAGCCATGTCCATATCTTCCGTCATTTCTCTATCCACTGTCTCCAACATGAACACCTGCAATCTAAAGTCTGGTTTCTAACCCTATAGGCACTTCTGCACCTTCATCTGGTCATTCCTTACCATGACTGGAGAAAAACAAAAAATTTCAGAAAACTAGTTGCTGTAGCCTGACACCAAACATTCTCCCTACAACATGTATAGTAACTCTAGAGATTCATAGAACATTAGAGACTCTAGAAAAAACATCTGAAAGAATGGGGTTTTGAAACCCTTCCAATCCAATCCCACATGTCTCTCTACCTGGACCATAGAGCCACACCAATGCTTGATAGAACCCTCAAGACTTAACGTTGCACACTTAACCCTAATATTTTCAGGTGTATCTAGGAATTTTAAAATTTGATCGATCTTGTCCATCAAATCTGCTGCCTCTTGAGGTTCTGTCATCCCTTTAAAAGACGGTGGCTTCTCGTGCAATAATTACCGCAATCGATCTCTTTCTCCTCCAACACTTGGTTTCACTTCAACCACAATGCTCTAAAATTTTGGAACATCCTGATCGATATCATGGACTACCTATAGGATAGACTCGTTGAGATTCTGATCCATAGGTGGATTTCTTTGAGGATCATCAACTGCACATTCCTGATAAACCTGTAGAAGGCATCTCGGAGGCACATTGCTGCATACCGAAACATAAGAACAATGAGACACTTAAAAAATCTCAGTTCAAACAAGAAAACCCAAAAGTAGAAACTGAGATTTAAAAAGTAAAAACCAACACTAGAGACACATATCCAGACATCTTATTGTAACTTGAGTCTTGTTATGTCATGAGAAGACCATGAATTCATCGCAACAAACCTCTAAAGTCCCAAAAATCCTATATCCAGTCTAACAGAAATAATAAGAAAAGATTCTTGAGGAAAACACACCCAATGATTCCAAACTGTAACGAACAAACCTAGGATTCCCTAAAACCCAATATGTCGCATGCCCGAAGGGAGTTCCTAATCCCCACGAGTCGGTGACAAGTACCCAAGCATTGAATGAAAAAACTAAGGGAAATATTTTTCCCAACCTAAACGACCATACATCACATATATAGTGAAAATAAGAAACAACGGAAGACTAAAAAATATATATTTCCTAAATTTAAGGAAAATAGTGGAAACAAAACAACAAAATCAATAGCTAAATACTACAAAAGACAAGTTCTACTACAAGGGACTCAAAACTAAACATCTACTCCAATGATGGCATGAACAAAATCCAACCATCTCACCACCAACTACCCATCCCAACTGAAATGATCATCGATGCATCACTATGGAACCTTGCCTTTCCCTGCACTGGAAGACAAAAAATGTTTTTCACACTATCGAAGCATTGTTCAGGGTGTGAGCTAACAGAATTAGTAGGATCCCACCCAAGTGTTCCATAGAAAGACTTTGTTTAAAAAATCCTATAATCTAATTTTTAAAATAAAACATGACATACTAAGAAGTAAAGTAGTTTTATAGAAAACATGGTAAACATTTATCTTTTTCTATAGTTTTAAACAAAATCAGGTATATCAGTTTCAAAGAACATTTTTCATATCATTTTCCACAACCATAAACATGAATATCGATACTAACTCATAAAGACAAGCAATACAAAACAGAATCATAGGTATCACAACACCATGGAATACTACAGGTCTTGGAAGCATACTACTCGTACCAAAATAATCAAGTGTGAGAAACTGATCTTAGAACAATGGTCCTAGGAAGAAGGGGAATACCCCATGAGTACCCGCCCCCCCAGTGTTAATATTAGTCCCCTATAACAATAGGCCAAGGAAACATAGGAAAGACATAAGGCAAACCTCCTTGATAATCAAAAAGAAATGGGTGATGGACTCAAGTTAAACCTTCCAACTAAGTACCCAAGGTAACCCATGTTCTAGTATTCATAAACCCATTTTAATGTATCAAAAACCATTTAAAACCATTTATAATCCATTTATCAAAATCCAGGAAAAACCATTTTTCTTTCAAAACACTTTTTAACTCACACAACAGTCATTAAAATTTCATAAATCAATTTATAACGAAATTTTAAAAGTAAAATAACAACGTTCATTATCATAGGCTAGAGATGGAATCACCAACCTCAAATTTTGGGTCTCACGCGCCCGCAATGGAATCCAAAACCAAGAGCGAAACCCAAAAGATCCAATAGAGACCCTAGGATCCAATCAATGACAATATTGATTCAAAAATAGACACAAAAGTTCAACGGAAGAGAGGAAAACCACATACCTTGAATAAGGATGCCTGCCACACCAAAACCAATGAAGGAAAAAGGCCTCCAGAAAGATATCTCACAACGGATCTAGAATAAGACGATAAGAAACATCCAAAATGGATCGGTGTATCTAATAATGCAAGGATAGGGTGATATTATGATCAATAGAAAGGAATAATTGGATATAACACCTACCTGGAGAGACGCACTGTAGAAATAATAATGAACTGAAGCTGATTGGATCAATCAAAAAGCTGAGATGCCACTGAAAATGCCTAGGGAGAGTCTACGGTTGAGAACCATGATGTTTGGAGAGAAAAGGTCTGACCAAAACTCCTGAATGTGTGACTTTAAGCAGGGTGTAGTCCGGGTCACAACGTATACCCCGTGCTCATGACATGGATGCCATTCTAGATAAGTTATGCAGAAATCCCCATCACCTCAAATTAAAAACCGAAATTTTCACCCTACACGACATGTACCCATCATTCACGACATGCAAAAGCTCAAAACATGACCTCCCTCTTAACAACATGGTCTCATAGTCCATGATAAGAAACCAGCACTAGGTAGAGGATGTGTACTTTAGGTACATGGTGTGTACCTATTCTGCAGTCTACAGTAAACCCAGAAAAATCACATGAAAGGATTTTAAAACCATAAGGGAACTTATAATGTGCGAAAAATAACATGATCAATGTAACAGGTTGTTACGGATTTTATTATAACCCCTATATAAATATTAATCATATTATCATTGTTCAATAGCTATATGATCAATGTTAATGATGCATTAGGTTCTTTAAATCGTATTGGATATAACTTTTAATGGTCCAAAATAACCAAAGAAGTGCATGTTTTTATAACCACATTACTTTGATTGAAACATACTTGTTCACAATGGGTATGTAATATATAAATGTTTTGGTTGTTTCATTATTCACCACATTAGATATTTTTCCCTTGAAATTTTCATTTTATTAACTAAACCAGATGAGTTTACTTCTATTTCATCGCCTCTTCTAGTTCCCAAGTGTCTTGGTCAAACATGTGGCTCTACCACAACACTTTGACTAGGTGAGTTGTCATTATTCTTAGAAAATTCCCTCTAAGAAATATGATCTTCATTAGATTCTCATCATATGAAAGATCATTATCCAATTGTACTACCTCGTGTTTTAGTACATATGAGGTTTATGGTATATACATCCTCAAGAGGGATACATGGAACTCATGATGTGCTTAAGACAGGTTAGGTGGTGGTGTTAGTCTATAGGCCGCCACTCTGATTTGATTAAGGATATAAAATGATCTAATGTATCATAGACCATGTTTTCCCTTATACCCAAACCTCATGACTTTTAACCATAGAGATATTTGAAGCACCACTTTATCACTAACCCTAGACTCCAGGAGTCATCTATGATTTTCTAAATTGGGTTTCTGTAAACATTTTCTGGATTTAATAAGAAACTAATTTTTTTGAACCTTCACTATCATATATTATATAAGTTCATGTATCATCAGCCTTTTCTCCCTAGCCTCATCTCAAAATGATATATTCTTACACCACTTCCTATACAGAGCCTCATAAGGTACAATTTGAATTATATAATGAAAATTATTGTTATATGAGAACTCCAATAAGGTAAGGTATTGATATCAACATCCTTGTAAACCCATTGAACATGGTCTCAGCATATCATATATTGTTTTAATGTTCATTTAATACTGGCCATCCATATAAGGGTGATATGTAGTATTAATTCTTAGTTCAATATTCAATTCTTGATCAAGGCTTTTACAAAGACTCAAGGTAAACCTCATATCTTGATTAGATAAAATTATGTGACAAAATACATGTATTATTACCACTAAACTTATATATATCTTGTAAATATGGTCAATAGATAAATATTCCTTGATAGAAATTAAATTGTTTAACTTTGTAAGGTGATCAACTACCACCCAAATGGAATTCTTGCATTTAGTTTTATTGGGGAATCTTACAATGAAATCCATAATTATGTATTCACATTTCCTTATTATTATATAAAATTCCTACATCATACCCTTATAAATATATCATTAAGGGTTTAATTTCTATCATACAAATAATAAGGATATAAATTCTCTAATTTCTCTCTTTGTATTATCACACTAAAAAATTTTACATCAAATCTCTATACATATTAGTGATTCCAGAATGAATATAGAAGGATGATCTATGAACATAATCTAGAAGTCCCCTCTTTCATTGTGTCTTCATGGAGACACATATCCTGGTTCATAACTTTATAACTCCTTTAGTAATGTTGAACTCTAGAATATTCCCAAACTTCTTCTTTTGAAACTCATCATCCTTCTATGCCACCATGATCCACTTATGAATAGATAAATGAGTATTTATTTGAGAAAGTTAGGATGGAGATCCTATTATAATTCCAATATCCATATTTTCATTTCCATGAATACTAGATCCCTTGAAATCCTCATCATGGATAGAATAGATGGATCCTTTCTACTTAGAGCATTGTCCACTTTTTTCACAATCCCATTATGGTAATGGATTAAATAACAATAATCCTTGATCAGTTATAACCACCAATAATGGTGGATATTAATCTCCTTTTATGTGAATGTATAATTAAAGATTTTATTTTCCATATATATTTCACACTTCTCTCTGGAGACAAATCCAACAAATCATTAATGTGAAGATCTCCACATTCAATTCTAGATCATGAGTTGCATAAATTTACTCAAGTATATTTATAAGGTTAGAGATATATGATATCACATTTTAGTCTTTCATGGGTACAAAACCCAATCCCTTTTAGATGAATCATTGTGGACCAAAACTTCATCCCCACTAGTGGGTAATGTTATCATAGGTGCAATTATATCCCTCTTATTTAGATATTTAAAAAATTACCGACATTTGTCATTCTACGCAAAATTGACTCTATTTTGAGTAATCTTACTTAGTGGGATTGATAATTTTTATAATTTTATCAAAAAAATTAATATTAAATAGATAAACCAAGGAATCTATGGATTTTGGTCACGTAGTTTAGCCTTGTCAATCCTTCAACTGCCTCTCTTTTTAGAGGTTCCAAATATATACCTTGGTTGGTGATAAAATTCACCCATAATTTTATATGATCCAACCATAATTCGTATTTACTTAACATCACATACATATATTCTTTCCAAAATTCCATTATTATAATATTCAAATTCTCCCAATGTTCCTCATTGCTTTTGGAGTAAATTAGAATATCATCTATAAAGACCACCACAAATTTGTCTAGGTAATCCCTAATGTATTTATTCATCAATCCCATCAATATTTCTAGATCATTAGTGAGTCCAAATGGAATCACTATGAACTCATAGTGCTCATAAATTGAACAAAAATCAGTCATGGGGATATCCTCCTTATTCACCTTTACAAGATAGTATCTTAACCAAAGATTAACCATTGATAAATACTATGTTCCATATAGTTGATAAATAAATTCATCAATTTATTTTATAGGATACATTTTCATTATTTTGATCATGTTAATCTCGTAATAATCAACATTGATTCACATTGACCCATCCTTATTCTAGACTAATAGAACTGATGCACCTGATAGTAAAACACTTGTATATATAAAACTTTTTATATAGATTATATTGTAGTTATTCCTTTCTCCCCTCAATATCTACAATGTTCATTATATATAGATTATAGGAAATTGGAAAATATTTGGGTATAAGATCGATTGAAAATTCAACATCTCTTCTAGGAGGAAGGCTGTGAAAATATTTGAGAAACACATTAGTGCATTCCCTCATAATGGTAATGTCTTCAATGCTATTTTTTCCTTAATCTAAATCATTTTTGAATGATGTACATGGTCATAACATAGTAATATCCATGCATGAGACGATAAATAGAAAACAATGTTCATCATCATCCCTAAACATGTATAGAATGTGAGGGTGATTCATGATACATAGGGGAATTTCATTCTCTAGTTATTTTTTTGGATCGATATAAAAAATCCAATCCATTCCTAGAAAATCATCGAATTCCACATAATGGATCACCACAAGGTTCATTGGGAATTTTATCCCACAAGGATTTATATGGGAGGAGTTAGATAATTGGGATGTAATACTTTCCCCATTTTTCATTTTAACAGACAACTCTACATCTATGATTTTTGGTGGTATTGAATAGTTCAGCTAAACATTTTATATGGAAAAGAATACATAGAAAAATATTCTCTAAAGAAATTTTATTTTCTTGAATTGATGATAATCCAACAATTCACTATTTAATTATGGTTGTAGTCAGTTGCCTCATTCAAATTTGACTTAGGGGTGAAAAAATTAATATTATTAATCACTTAAGTAGGAAACCATTTACATTAAAAGGATATATAAAAAATCACATATTAATTTTTTCCAATGGATTTATATCCTTAAATCTATTTTTTTCATGATCAATTTCATAACATTAAATCTAATGATCATTTGTGTTCTGTGAAAAATGGTTCATAATGGGATTATATTTTTACCAAAGCATATCCCCTGAGAGTGTCAACTCAGGTCTATAGAAAGGATCATTTTCAAGAACCAGTTCATGATTGAGTATAGCTAAATATTATATTTTAATGGTTATAGACCCAAGGTAAAACTATTCCCAAGCCACGTCAACTCCTAATAACCAGACATGGATTTATTTTCATGGAAACCACTTCCTCTATACTTTAGCAAAATTTAAGGATGATTTCATGTGTTTATTTTTATACCTAAGGCTTTATCTTGTGTTTTATAATCCTCATCACAAAAAAACTAGATTTTTCTCTGATAATAACTATGGAAAGCCATATTATAATACACTTTATTTCATTATTTACTAAATAAAGGTACATAAATAAAAAAAATCATGAAGCCAACTGTCTTTGGGGGATTAGGTACATAAAAATCAACATAATACATGGATGAAAAAATATTATTGAAAAAATCCTTAACATGCTCTAAAATTCCTCAACTATTTCAAAAATACATAGAATAACATGGGGACATGTATAAAAAAATGGATGAGATATAAAACTCAGTAAGGGGATTAATAAAAAATAACATCGAGAAATTATTACATTTTTCTAAATGTACCTTTCAATGGGATATAAAAGCGGTGATAAATAAAAAAATTAGCATCAAATCATGATATTAGATGAAAACATAAAAGAAATATGGTAATGTTGAAACAACTTAAAACATGGAATGGTAATCATAAATCATCGCTGACTACCGAGAAAATATAATATAGTTTTCTTAACATAACCTCCCATGAATAATAGTTGGAAACACATGAAACCAAAACTATAACACCCCGATATTTTTTGATATAGATTATTTCAAATTTTTTATTGTATTGTGTTGTATGTTAAACCAATATTAACTTGTGATATACGTAACATCGTATTAGCTTGCATTATATGCAACAATAATCTTGGCTTATGTTGTGCACAATTAAATGTTCTTTTGTTGAAATTCATTTCATGTAACACTGATTATAGATTTTGTTCAACGTATAAATGAAATAAGTTTGGATTATGTTATAAATAACAACAAAGGAATCTTTCACTACATGCAACCCTAAATTGTATTTCATTACATGCAAGAGAGACCTTCCTTGATAGCATGCGGTGTACGCAATATAGAGTTTCACTAAACAATGATATATTATAAAAATATTATTATTTAATGGGATATAAAGTATCCTTTATAAATAGTATTAACCACATTTTGAATTTTATATAACATTATAATTCACATTACTAATTTTCTAGAACATGATGTTAGAACAAAATCAATTTTTAGATAAAAAAAATATTTTTCAAACAAATGAAATTTTACATCCTTTTGATGGAACACCCATTTTAAATATAATTTGTGACACTTTTATAAGTTAAATTTTACAAAATAAACTTCTTCTTTGTAATATGTACATGAAAATTTACTCTTGTTTAATTTTTGGTAATTTTCGGATAAAATTCAAATTCTAATGAATAGTGAAAAATACTGCATTTTAATTCAAAACTGTCTTTTTATGTAGTTGTTTATATAGTTAGATTATATTTTTAATTGGTTTTAAAATTAAATTGGATTATATTTTTACCATTTAATTATATTTTTTTATTGGATTTAATTTCACTTTTAAATTGGACTTAAACGCATGTTAATCTTTTTATAGTTTATACTTCTTAAAAAACCGGCTTTTTAGTTTTGACAAAAAAAATTAATTTAATATTAATTACTAAAACTTTTGTGTTTTTAATTTAAAAAAATGTATTCCATATTTGGAATCATAAGGTTAAAATTGTGCAAATAATTACCTTTTATTTTTAGACATTATGAATAGTATCTTCAGAAATTATTTTATCTACCATTGTTAAAAGGGTAAATATGGTAAATAAGGGTAAGAAAATAATATTATAATAATATTAAACTAACCTAATCATGTCCTAATCCTATTTTATGAGATATTTCAGACCATATTCATCCTTTTTTCTATTTTTTGAACCCATTTATTCACTTGGATGTGAAAATGACATTTTATAAGAATTAATTTAATGTAAAGATAATTATAACCTAAACATATATCTTTTACTAAATAAATTTTAATATAGGGTCATCTAACTGATATATATATCTTTATATATTCATTATAAATTAAAAAATATTTCCTACATCATGTAATTTTATTTATAATTTTTATACAACAAATAAAAAAATTTAATTATGATGCAATCTTGATTTAGTGATTACCTCATTAATAACAGATTCAAATAAATGAATTTAGAATGTGAAAATAAATTTAATTTGAACATTTTGATACTATACACTAATTTTATGGATTAAATAGAAATATTATTGATGACTTAATGCCTTTGGTTCGAAGAAATCAGGTCTTTATGAATTTTTAAAAAAAGTCAAGTATTAATAGTGTATAAAATTCACATAATGCATGGCTTAAAACATAAAATAGTTTATTAAATGATATTAATTTCATAAAAATATATGATTTGGTCCAAAGGATAATATAAGTCCAAATGTGTCATAAATAACCTTTTTAGTTCTCTTGACCTGATATGGTAATTAAATTAACCCATAATGTGTACATTACATGATATCACAATAAGTCTAAAAAGGTTAAAATAATGGTTAAACCAAAAAGTTAAGGATACTTTTTTTCCAAACTTGTCTAAAAATTATTGGATTATGGGTATTCGAACCAAAATCATGTTATATTATAATTAAATAAGTTTTTATCCATCTTTAATCTAAATTCAATTTATAATAAATTAATATTTTGAGAGTTTCTTAAAGGGCCCATCTCCTCTCTTATTAAAGGAGGCCACCTCCCTCTCCTCTTCACTTCATTCTGAGACTTCAAGATCAGAAAACCCATTGAAATTTCCCTTATAAAATTCCCTATCTAAATTATAGATGTTTTGGTATTCTCAAAATACCAACTCTAGTTCCCTAAGAAGAAATTTAAAGGAGGAACGTTGAGGAAGAGTTAATCTCTTCTATCGATTCTTTTAAATTTATTTCTCCTTCTACTTACTCTTCATTAGTTGTTTAGTAATAAAGTAATAACATCAATATCACTCAGATACAGATATTTTAGTATAAATATGAAGCACCATTATTTCACCTTCTATCCATCCTTTGAAAAATGAAATCACTGTGCGTGCGTATGTATGACTTACCGTCTTCACACCGTTGTGTAGTCTGTTTTTCATCACCACCTTACTTGGATTGGTGTAATGGTGGAAATAATAACTGTATATGATTATTATAATATTATAATATTTTGGAGATATTATACTCCATACAATTCAATACCATTCAACAATTATGGGAATGATATCATCACTCGTGTGTATGTACGACTTACCGTCTTCACTATGCGATGAGATTCATTCTCCACGTTAACAATTTAAGAATGATTATAAAGTATATATAATAAATAATCATGAAATATATGACATAATAATGACATTGTATTTATATATATATATATATATATCTGTGTGTGTGTGTGTGTTTGTGTCATTTAATTATCTCCATTCAATTCAATAAGGTAACGAAACCAACGTTCATCCGTACATATGGCCTACTGTCTCCATGAATGGTGTATTTCTTTTAATTTATCTATCTATTATATATATATACTAAATATATATGATATATAAATCATGTTTTACATTTTGGAAGTAAGTAAATCATGATATAAGTAATAATATCAAGAATAAAAATTCAAAACACGTATGATAAACCAAGCGATATTACATAAAATGTTGCATTGACATGGAATGGGAATTGTTAATAAACAGGTAATATAAAGTTGTAAGTGAATCATATATGATGTCATAAATATTTTTATGGTTCTATTATAAGTTAATATTATGTTTAAACCCACTATAAAAAATTGTGGAACACATATGGAAGAAATCAGAACTAAGGTAATGGATAATTTGACAATCTCATTTTTATTAGAGATTATTTAAAGGTTAGTGTTTACTGGGGGTATATTTATCATCAATGTCAATGTTTTATAAAAATATCCTCAGAAAATATTTACAATTATTCTATGTATTTTTAAATTCTTATTACCCAATTTGAATTTTAATTCATGTTTTGTAAGTAATCTTTCTTATGTTTACCATACAAGGTACTTTTTGACTTTTCTAGAAAAAGTACGAGGAGAATGTTTTTTAACTGATATGGCATGACTGGATTTTTATGGTTTCATAATGAATTATTTCCATAAATCTTACTATACAACTTTTCAATTTTTTTTCTACTAAATTCTTTTCCATTAAAATTTTGTATCATTTTGGGAAAAGAAAACATTTTTTAAGGAGAATGGATATTTCCTCCAAGAACTAAGTTCAAGTGTATTATCAAAATTATTTTTCATCTAAGATGATGCTATTAAATTGGATTTTGTTTCTATCCCAATTATTACTATGATTTTATTTCATTAATGATGGAATTATATTTTATGTGTATTATGTTGTGATGAAATGATATTTAAGAAACCTACTTTATTTTTTGGGTTATGCTATAATGAATGATTTATGTTTTGTGGAACCTGTAAGAATGATATACTTACGAGATGGGTGGGACCTATATATCCCTCCAACGCATTGTATAATGATGTATACCTCATGATATATACATGACTGGAATGGAAATTAAATCTAGTTCCGTAAAACATGGATGGAACTGCAAGTAAACCCTGTTCAGTAATGGACTTTGTCTACTATGATGGTCTTGGTAGCAATGCCTTGGCTAATATGGAAATAATATTATGTGCATATTAGTTTTCCATAATTAAATGTTTTATGACATTGATATTCTACCATGGATAATGTTCCTTTATGATCTATTCCTTACGTACATCTATGATTTATTTCATGACTCAAGATTTTGATTTTTAATATTTATGTTCGTATTTTTACATTCAAATGTTTATGGTTTGTTTTATATTCTCCATGATTACCCTTACTGAGAATTTAAACTCACACTTTATATATTTTATTTTTCCAAGGATATAAAGAAATGTTTTAGGTTGGTAAACAAAAAAGCGGAATATCTTTATGGAAGATGTTGAAGATCTTTCACCATGTTAGAAGATCGTGTTTTGAGTTTGCTAAGACACTAAACTTATATAGTCTTTGGGTATCTGTTTTTTTCATGTTTTAATTATTCCGCAAAATAAATGCCATGTCCATGTAGGTCAAGCTTGGGTCTCTACAATTGGTATCAGAGCAAAGGTTGAGTCAACATTTGGAAACTAGGATGCGAAAACTTTAGTGATATCCCAAGAGATATTTATATGGTATGTCTAAGGATGTCCCTTATGTTATTTATAGCTATATGTTACAGTCCTAGAATTATGTTAATGATCATTAATAGCCTTGGATGAACAAAAGGAGTCATGTATTGAATAGGGTTTCATAAGTTACACATCCTATAAGTGAATTTTTATGATTATGTTGTTCCTAATCATTTTAACTGTTTTATAATCTGTGGTTTCCTGTTTTAGTCAAAGGAGGGAACTAAAAGGAATTGGGTTACATTGAATCTGATGGAAAAATTGGGGACTATAAACAATTAAATTTCATAATTCCTAGCGAGAAAGATATTGTGATTATTCCGAATCATTTATCTATATATATGATTTAAAAGGTGAACTTTAGTGGTATTAATAAGTCATCAAATAAGAGGATGATGCAATTTTGTGCATGTTCTCATGGTGAGGAAAATAAAGGAAGATTAAGATTTCTACATATCAAGAAGAAGGGAAGACTAACCTTGAGGAATACCTAAAATAAAGGGGAATATGTTATCTTTATGGTGAAAAGGGTCATAGAGTGATGGACTATCTTGGAGTTCAATGTATTATCTGTGGAGAACACATGCATTACCCAACTCAATTCCCCTACCTAAGTGGTTACTTCTAAATCGAGGAAGAACCTATTCCATGCCAATCATTGAAGAGTATAGATTGAAGTGTTTATATATTGGTATTCAAGACTAATATTGTAGAGGTGATTTTATGGTATTATGTAATATTGGAATATCTATGGTCCATTGTGGTTTACCATAATAATATGGTATTGGTAACCATGAAATTTGATTGAAATATTTTTAGAAAGTGCATGTTTTTCACATAACGATGGAATAAGGAGATAATGAGTTTTTTTATAATATTAATGTCCTCACAACTAATATAAGGACAATGTGATTTAATGGTTTTTTTATATATAGTTGTTGGTATTTTTGGTGTGTAAAAAAGTTAATATTGATAGAATTAATGTTTTCACTAAGGTTATATGGTAATTCAAGATATTATCATGTTTCAAGAGAATACATGATTAATATATTCTCATGGTTTGAATGTGACAACCAAGTACTACCAAATGAGATATGGGAGAAAGAATTTATGTTTATTTAGTTCACCTCTTTCTAACGTTTTATATTTTTAGTTTTTGGAAGGATTAAATAAGTTATATTCTGGTTGATGTTTGTTATACTAATGTATTATCTCACTATAGGTGGCCTTATACATATTTTATTACATGTGATAACATTTTTTTTGAGATAGATGGAATGATGTATCATTCTATCACATGATATGATAACACTTCAAGAATGAAAAATTCAACTTTATTTATTTAAATAAGAGATGAAGTGGAAATTGTTCAGGGAGCGACCAACGAAGATATTGTACTTAAATCATGTAAGAATGTATCCTCATGTAATAATTCATCAACATTAGAAAAAATATAATGAAACCAAAAATATTTTCCAACTTCCTTCTTATCTGATTAAACATATGGTCCCTTAAATCATCGTAGATTTGTTTCTTTCTCGTAGTTAACTATCTCCAAACCTTATTCTCTATCATTATCCATCAGAACATGATGGTTAGATTTCTCTTCTATATCCTTGTTCCACTTCCCACCTATGTTCTACTATGTGGAAACCCAGTGATGGGATAGTTTGTGAAACCATTATGTTTCTAATTTTTCTTTTTAAAATGTTCTTTTAGTGTTACTTTTTACGATGTGGGTTTCCATGAATGAAACCTTCATGTTGTAAACCATTTATAACCCCAACGAATTTTGAGGGAGAAATTCATTTTAATTGGGGTAGAATGTAACACCCTGACATTTTATGAGATAAATTATTTTAAATTTTTTGATGACTTGTGTTGTACACTACACCAGGATTAACTTGTGTTATACGCAACACCTTATTATCTTGCAGTATATGAAACAATATTCATGGTCTGTGTTGCACACAATTTAATATTTTTTTTAGAATTCATTCCATGAAACATTGAGTATAGATTTTATTAAATGTATAAATGAACTATGTTTGGATTATGTTATATGTAACAACAATGAAATCTTTCACTACACGCAACACTGACTTGACATGCGTTAAATACAAGAGTGACCTTCCTCGATAGCTTGTGTTGTACGCGATAATGAGTTTCACTAAACAACGATATATTATTAAACTATTATTATTTAATAGAATATAAACTAGTTGTTAAGAATAGTATTAACCACATTTTTAATTTTATATGACATTAGAATTCATCTTACACATTTTATAGAACATGATGTGAGAAATAAATCAATATTTCGGATAAAAGAAGTATTTTTAAAAAAATGTAGTTTTACCGCCATTTGATAGCACACCAATTTTAAGTCTAGTTTTTGACACTTTTATAAGTTAAATTTGGAAAAATAAACTTCTCATTTTCAATAGATACATAGAAATATACTTTTGTTGAATTTTTTGTATTTTCCTGATAAAATTCAAATTTAGGTGAATAGTGAAAAATACTGCATTTTAATCTTCTTATCTAATTTATTATATAGTTAGATTATATTTTTAATTAGTTTTAAAGTGTAAGTGGATTATATTTTTGTTATTTAACAAAAGTTTGTACATTGTTTGTAATTTTACTTTTAAATTGGACTTTAACACATGTCAATCTTTTAATAGTTATTACTTCTTAAAAACATGCCTTTTAGTTTTGACAACAAGAATTAATATTATATTAATTACTGAAACTTCTATGTTTTTTATTTGGAAAAAATTATTTCATATTTGGAATCATATGGTTAAAATTTTTTAAATAGGTACCTTTTATTTTAAGACATTATGAATAGTAACTTCAATAATTATTTTATTTATGATAGTTAAAAGGGTAAATCTGGTAAATAAGGGTAAACAAACAATATTATAATAATATTAAACTATCATAACACATGTACTAATCCTATTATATGATATATTTCCTAGCATTTTAATCCTTGTTTTTATTTTGGGACCCCGTATATTCACTTGGATGTGAAAATGACATTTTATAGGAATTAATTTAAAGTAATGATAATTATGACCTAAACATATATCTTTTACAAAATAAATTATAATATATTATTTTATAACTAATCTATGTATCTATATATGATAATTAGAAATATAAAAATATTTCCTACATCATGGTATTTTAATTATAAGTTTTAGACACCAAATGAATAAATTTAATTATGACACAATCTTGATGTTGTGATTACCTCATTAATGAAAGATTCAAATAAACGAAGTTATAAATTTTAAAATAATTTTAAATTGAACATTTTGATGACATAAAATAATTTTATGTTTGAAATTGACATATTAGGGATTATTTAAGGAATTTTTTTAAGGATTCAGGTTTTTATGAATTTAAAAAAAAATTCAAGTATGAAAAGTGTACCAAATTGACAAAATTCATGACTTAAAACATAAAAATGTTTTTCAAATGATATTAAATTCATAAAAATAGAATATTCCAAAAAAAGGTTTATATATGTCGAAATATGTCATAAATTACTTTTTAGGTCATTTTACTTGATATGATAATTAAATTAACTGACAATGTGTAAATAACATGATATCAAGGTAATATTAAAAAGGGTAAAATAGTGGGTTAAACCAAAAATATAATGATAAAACAATATTAAAAACATGTCTAAAATTAATTGTATGATTGGTATTCGAACCGAAATCATCTTATCTTATAATTAAATAAGTTTTGGACCATTTTTAATCAAAATTTCATTTATAATAAAATAATATTTTGTGAGTTTTCGAAAATGCCCCTCTCCTCTCTTATAAAAGGGAACCTCCTCCCTCTCCTCTTCACTCCATTATAATAATTCAATATCAGAAAAACCCTACCCATTTATCTTTTTAATATCCTTACATGCATTCTAGAGGTTCCGGTAATCTCAAATGACCGACTCTAGTGCCCTAATAGGAAATTTAAATGATTCACGTCGAGGTATAGGTAATCTCTTCTACTAATTCTTTCAAATTTTATTCTCCTTCTACTTCCACTTCATTTGTTATTTCATTATAAATTATTGACATCAGTATCACTTATATAATTATATGTTATTATAACTATTAACAAATTCTTATTTAACATTCTATATATCCTACAAAAAATGAAATAATCATGCGTGCATACGTACGACTTACCGTCTCCATGCCGTGGTGTAATCTGTTTTTCACCACCACCTTACTCGAATGAGTATAATAGTTGAAATAATAATTATATATGATTATTATAACATTATACTAATTTGTAGATAATATACATCATCCACTTCAATACCATTCAACAATTATTGTAATGATACCGTCGCTTGTGTTTACGTACGACAACCATTCAAGAATTATAATAAAGTATATATAATAAATAATCATGAAATATATGACATAATAATGATACTATATTTATGTACTTATATATTTATATTTCATTTACATACTTCCATTCAATTCAATAAGGAAACGAAAACAATGTTCATGCCAACGTACGACCTACTGTCTCCATGAACGGTGCATTCCTTTTCATTTATCGATCTATTATATACATATATATTTATTTATATACTGAATATATATGATATATAAATCATTTTTTAAATTTTGTAATTAATTAAATCATGACATAAGTAATAATATCAAGAATAAAAATTCAAAACATGTACGATAAACCAAGGGATATTACCCAAAATATTGTATTAACTTGGAATTGGAATTGTTAATAAACGGGTAATATAAAGTCATAAGTGATTCATATATGATATCATAAATATTATTATGTTTATTTTACGAGTAAATAATATGTTTAATCCAACTATACATCATTTTAAAACACATATAGAAGAAATATAATCTAAGGTAAGGGATAATTTTGCAATCTCATTTTTATCCGAGATTGTTTATACGTATGTATTTACTGGGGGTATATTTATCATCCATGTCCATATTTTATAAAATTATTCTAATAAAAATTTTACTTGTATTCTATGAAAATTTATAGTCATATTACACATTTTGACTTTTACTACATGGTTTGGAAGGAATATTTCTTAAGTTTACCATATGAGGTACTTTTTGAGTTTATTAGAAAATGTATGAAAAGAAGGTTTTTTAACTTATAAGGCATGAATGTATTTTTTCGGTTTCTCAAGACCTTATTTACATGAATATTACTATACAATATTTCAAGTTTATTATAAAATAAATTCCATTATTTTAAAATTGTGTGGAATTTTGAGAAAAGAAAACATTTTTTGAGAAGAAAGGATATTTTCCTTAAGAACTAAGTTCATGTGTTTTAGCAAAATTATTTTCAATCTAAGATGATGCTCTTAAATAGGGTTATGTTTCTATCCCAATTATTACTATGATTTGATTTAATTAATGATGGGATGATCTTTTATATGGATTATGTTATGATAAAATGATATTAAATATGCCCATTTTATTTCATGGGTTATGTTATGATGAAAGATTTACGTTTTGTGGCATATCTATGAATGATTTCATTATGAGATGGGTGGGAAATATATCTGCCACAAATTCAATAGGTACAGAATTATTTGTCATGAGATAGAAATGACTGGAATGATATGTAAATCTGGTTCAGTAATACATGGTAGGAATAGTATGTAAACTTGGTTCAGTAATGGACTTTGTCCACTATGATGGTCTTGGAAGAAATGCCTTGGATACTTTGGAGATCAGATTATTTACTTATTAGTTTTCCACAATTAAATATTTTATGACAATTCTATTCTATCATGGTTATTATTCCTTTATGATCTATTCCTTACGTACTTCAAAGATTTATTTTAAGACTTGATATTTTGATGTTTAAACATTATGTTCATGTTTTGACATTCAAATGTTTTTGGTTTGTTTTTGTTCTACGTATTTACCCATACTAGGAATTTAAACTCATACATTATATGTTTTTCACCAGTATATAAATAAAGTTTTTAGGTTTTAAAACAAAAAGGGGATGATCATTATTGGAGATTTTTAAGATCATTCACCATCTTAGTAAATGATGTTCTGAGTTTGCAAAGACACTAAATTAATACGGTTAGTGGGCGTCTATTTGTGTCATGTATTAAGTATTCCGCAAAATAAATGTAATGTCCATATATGTCAATTTTGGGTCATTTGAAAACAATTACCCAATTAATTTGAGGGATATATAACTATAAGTCCACTTGTCACTTCCATATCATGTACATTAATGTTTTCCACATAGATCATTCAAAATAAGATCCAATTTAATCCAATTTAATCCCACGCTTGTGGATTGTGGGGTACATATATTGAAGTCCCCAATAAATAATGTATAAGTATATCTAATTTCATACCATTGACTGTAAATGGGGATGAGTATTCTCAAAACAAAATTGTGGCATAGAAAATCATTGGCAAATTTCAGCAGTGTAACAGGGGTACTCTATGATTCATTGTATGGATCAATAAGAGTGAAAGGTTATCTCATCACTTGGAAATAATAAGATAAGTAAGTGGGATATGTAATAAAATATTACAAAATGAAAATTTTGGAATAAAAACGAATAAGGCAAGAAAGGTTCCTGAATAATGCGGAGAAGGATTGGATCTATTACTTCGTCATGGAAATAGATTAGTTAAAGGTCATAATCAGAGGGGATAAATGATATCACATTTTTATAGAATCAATAAGATAGTAAATGGATTTTTATAATTGATTGAAAACATAATCAATTTATATTTAAAAGTATATATACAATGAAGGTGGTTGAATGGAAAAGGAGTGGCAGGTCCCTTGCCTTTAGTGAGTGTTCCCAAAAGCATGCAAGATGCTACTTAAGAGCTTGGGGGAACTCTGGGTGGGCCCTAGAGCGGAAAGGGTGTAGTATAGTTCTACACTAAGGGTTTTTAGTGAGGATTAATGGTTTATTAGGTATGTTAATATAGGAAATTATAGGGGAGTTCACTATTATTTCCCAAACATAGGTTTTGGACTCTATACAATAATGTATTCAAAATTAAAAACATTCAAATAGTTTTTGCCTAAGGTTTATACAAAAGAGAAGCGTTTATAATTATTTTAAATGCTCATTAAGTTATCTTATCAAAATATTACCCTTGGTATGTGTAAGTGAGTAATATTCATAAATACATTATTTTCAAACCTTAGTATATAATATAGGTTTTTGAGGATTAATGAAGAGTTTATAAAAAAATAAAATTTCCTCAAAAAAACATTATTTTAATTGGGAAATATATATTTGGTCTTAGATATGAGTTATTTCATATATTAAGTCACATTTGGGTTATTATGATGTCCAATGTGGTCGGTTTTTACACAAATTGTCACATCAATATTGAGGAATTAATTAATTCTTCATTATTGAAATTGGGTTTTTAAGAGTGTTTTAATAATTTTTTATAAATTTATGTTTCAACTGAAATTCTATGAAAATAAAATTAAAATGTGTGTTTTAGGAGATTAATTAAACTATTAATTTGTGCTCTAATTAACAATTTTCTTATCAAGAATAATTTTTTTCATTGAAAAAAATCCTTTTCTCACTATTTTCAATTTACATAATTATGATGAACATAATTCATTCATTTACTTCAAATAAAAAAAATTGTGAATAACTATTTTTTGAAAATTTGTTTTTCATTCAAGATTGCAATTTTTTTCTGATCTTGGATGTTATCTATAGAAAATTGTAATTGAAAATTATTTTTTGATTGAATTCAAAATATTTCGAAACCAATTCATATAATTCCATGATTTTATTTCATTTAAATTTTATAGAATTTAATTTTTAATTTCAAGAATCATTGACTAATGATTAATAAAAACTATTTTTTAGACTAGAATTTTTGTTTCATTCTGCTATCGCCAATAGACATCCACCATTTCCTCCAACCACCGCCAGCTAGTGCCACTATTGCTTCCAAATCTACCATCAACCTCCCACCCTATAGGTCCATTGTGGAAGACATCTACCACTATCCTTCTATTGTCAGCCTTAATAGTGTATCTAATTTTTATCTCCAACTTCCACCAATCCAATTTTTCCATTCACTTTCCATCTAATGTAATGGAAACCCCTATATATACCAATCCTTAAAACACTAAATATACCATTGGCCACCCCTTCTAATGGTATATCCATATCTACCATTCTTTCCAACCCCGTCTTCCATTTCATCTTTCACCACCTCACCCCATCCACTAGTACATTATCATCTACCTCAAACCCATTCATCGAACGTAATCTACCTATCTAAATTCTATACACTATCAGCCTCCTCCCATCGATCAACCACTAACAATGTGAAAATCAAGCAACTACACTATTGAGATAAATCTTTCTCGATAATCCTTGACCACTGCCGCTACACCTCAGCCACAGAATCGAAGCATCCCCCAACCAATTTTTCCAAAACCACTGGATATATGGAATTTGGTGCTACATTGGCCATACCAATTTCAATTCACCATGGACTCTTGAAGATGAATATGATTTAAACCTCACCAATTGAAGATGCAGGGTTGAATGTGTGCAAGTTTGTCAAAACCAATGATCTATTGATATGATTGAGCAGAGTGAGCTGGATATGTCCATTTTTGCTTTAGAAGCCAAAACACCCCGAATGTACCCCTAGATAATGTAGTCTAGTTATCTTGATCGAATAATAAATTGAACTCGATTAGTCAGTTTAAGAGGGAAGTCACCACCACCTTTAAAGATACGCTATTTTTGTGCCCGCTAAAGACCCACCATATGAACCTAGTTTTGGATAACCCAAGCCCCGTTAGATCTTTTACCCCCTGAAAATGAAGAACTCATAACTACTGAAGATAAAAATAAGAATATGATCATAAAAAAAAATTTGTAAATTAAATAATTATAAATAATAAAACAAAATAACATCATATATATATATTACTAATAATAATAATAAGTATAATATATATATATATACTAATAAGTATATAAATAAATAAAATATATATATAGGTATATTTTTTATACAAATGTTAAATAATATATATTTATATATCTATATTTATATAGAAATAAAAATAAAATTACTCAAATGTTAACTAGTGACGTCGGAGCCCAAAAATGGATTTGGCCTTGAAAACATGGAACTACAAGGGCTGAATATTTTATCTCAATCTAGCCCTTGGCCCAGACATTAAAAATGAGAAAATTATTCCCATAGGTTTTGTTTATTCATATTGATCATTTTTTCATGTTTTTGGAATAGTTATCCAGGATCGATGCACATGAGTTAAAGGTGATCGTGCGAATTACATCATATATTTTGAGGGGAAGTAGGGTTTGTTTCAAGAGGTTGGTTGTTTTCACTAAGAGTTCACTGGAGTTGGTGAAGATCATCTCAAATCAGGAAACCTAGATATATTTTGATACCTGTAAGTTATTTTTTCACTAAAATACTTTTTCGAATAAGTGGTGGGTTCTCCACATTTTTTGGTATCCCAGAATACTAGGACCCTCTTAGATTTTTAGAGATAGGAACCTCCATTCATCTTCTACTTTCCCTTTTATTGATTTCATTGTTTTTTTTTTCTATTTTTGTAAATATTAATCAAATTTCTCTATTTCTTAATTTCAACTCTGATGTTTTTTCATTCATCCTCTCAGTGATGTGATCTCGATTCTTTATAAATGGAAAGATAATTCACAAGTCATGATCCATTTATACAAATTCAATCCAAACTAGATACCCAATCTTCATTATGATCATCAG
Source organism: Viscum album (assembly GCA_963277665.1). Lineage (NCBI taxonomy): Eukaryota > Viridiplantae > Streptophyta > Magnoliopsida > Santalales > Viscaceae > Viscum > Viscum album. The sequence goes on along the minus strand of OY728152.1, from coordinate 196,131,380 downwards.
TTATTCATCACCCATGATGATCATGAAAGTGATTTGGGATGTGGGAGAGTGAACTTCTATACAAGAAAAAATTTCTACTATCTCAATTCATTCCTTTTCCCCTTATTCTCTCATTTTCTCATATAAGAATTTGAGTTTGTTTGTATGATTTGAAGATCTCTATGTGATCATTCTGGATTGTGATATATCCTGGATAGAATGAGTCTATTGATTGATTAAATATTACATCTGGAGGAATTCCAAAGCACCAATGACCATCTATATTTCAGTGTCGGTTGTTTATGAGTTATTTTTGTCTGATCTATTTCATCATTCCTTCATTGAGTGAGTTGAGTGTTGATGTTTTTATTTATAATATCTATGAAGTGTAGCTAATGGAGGATCAGCCTGGATCTGGCCTTAATCTTGTTGAAATTATTAAATTTATTTCTATCTCCATTTCCATTATCTTTTTTTCCATCCTCTATTTCTTATTCATTCATTTTTCTTCATTTCATTCTCTCCTTCTAACATTTTTATCAGTATTTTTATTGTTTTCATTACATAATTTTTCAATATTTAAAATCACAAAAATATTTACTGGAAGAACATTATGGAATTAGACACTGCTTCCTTGAGAGTGACCCCTAAGGTTATACATTATGATAAATCTAGGGTTTATAAATATATCTTTGACCATCCCCATGATAAGGATGAAATCAAATTTTTTCAGCTTTATCGGGGAAGAAAAATTTTCCATACTATTTTTTCCATTTTTCGAAAAAAAAACAAATAGAAAGAATGATGAGACTTCCCAATTCCTCATAAGACTATGATGGATTTCATTCCTGGAGATTTGGTGAATAGTTTAACATTTTTAATAATAATGAATTTGAATAAACTCATTGAAAATTTTAAATAAGTATTGAGAACACAACTCTGGTATTCCTTAGTTAAATCACAGAATGTGTTTTCTATAGTATTCCTAGATTTTTCTATATAGGAAATAGACTTTCCCACTTTTGACATTGATCTGACCATGGATCGATGTATGGGGAAGAAAGATCCACATATTAAGGACTATTTCAATAGTTTTTAGGAGATAGGGGATGAAAACCAAGAATAAGTTGGCCACAATATGGAAGATCATTTTATTTTTAGTATTAAATTTTATAATTTTTTTGTTTCTTAATTTTATAATGATTTTTCAAAGATTAAAAAGGTCAAATGAGTATGATACATCCTCTTATTTTTCAAGGATGACACCAAAACAGAGGTGGTAATTTTTTAATAAAGGATGTAGGAGGGAGACTACCTCACTCCTACCCTAGACATAGTCCTAAGATCATTATTCCATCTTAAAGAAGAGTAAGGTGATTTGTTTTAGCGAGTAGAAAATTTGAGGGAAGAATTAGTATATTTATTTGAATTTGATTATATTTAATCGGACCGAGATTATTTTGCACCCTTTGTAGATAATTAAAATACATATCACCTTTGTGAATTTTTGGAGATTCCTCAAAAGGTTTAACCCAACAAGGAATTTTTGGACCTCCCAATATTTATTGAAAACTTAAGTATGGGTGTGGTTATTGGAGAGTCTGTATTAGGGATATGCATTGGATAAAAAGAGATCGATGATACAATTTTTATTATTCAAGATGAAATTCATCTTTGGATTCAACTAGAAGAAAATCTCATCTTGTAATTCTAGTATTATAACTTGTGCACTCTAAACCTCAAGCTGAAGAAGGAGGGATGTACCCCTATATTTTCCCCCTCTAGTTAACCACAAGTGGTCTGTTTCTAAGGAGATGGAAATGAATGATGCTGACCAAAGGAGAATTCCAAAATTCCTTGTCTCTCAAGTTGGAATAAATAGAATATGGTTTTCATTAAGCAAGAAACCACAAACACCCTCAGATTGGGGATGACTCACTCACTTTCTAGTTGTAGATAGTCAAAACACACACTCCTTAGGGGGTTATCAAATGATTATCTCATTTACATTAATTTTTTTATTATTTTAATTCTTGTCTTTAATTGTTTGGGTTTTCATATATGTGAATAATCTAGCAGTACTTCCACAATTCATGTGACAATTTAAAGGCACCCAACAGACAAGTGTCTATGGACCATGGTAGAATCATTTTGAATTTCATGACAAAGTGGATCTAAAAATATGATCATATTGGATCAAACTCCCTAACTCAAACATTGGTTTCGTTAAATTGTGAATTGCAAAAAAAAAATTCTTCTATGAAATGATTCTACACCATGGGAGTGATTGTTTTAATTATTTCATTTTAATTCATTATTTGAATGCTTCTGTGAACTATGTTAGGGGGATACCCCTCAATCTTCTGAAATATTTGAACCTAATTTCATAACTGGGTGTTATCTTGTTGCTTCTAGTGAATCAAAAATTAAGTTTACCTATATTGTGAAACATATTTTCACCTACTATAATCAACTTCATTAAACTTCTATTATACAAAACAGTATGATGATACTTTTTGAAATACAATGAAAATTAATTTTCCATTTTAAAACAATTAAAATCATGTACTATCAAAAACACTACATTGAAAATATGTATGAATAAGTGGAAAATTTTATTTTTGAACTTTCCTAACCACTTCAACATTTTTTAACTACCGAATCTCCAATCTATTGTAAACTAAACTATCTCCCACCATAGGATTCAATAATGGGGACATTGATGAGTTTCAAGAGTGACGGAGATGGGCCATTTTGTGACCAGTCAGTCTTTATATTCTAGACACATAAAAATACCCCTTTATTTTTTTTCAAAAAATTACAAAAAATTTCAAAATTATTTATCATCATGAGGATATTCCATCTTTAATTCCAACGTAAATTATTTCCTTACTAGAGGATAATAACATAATAGCTATTGAGGGTTGCATTAATTCTGATATTTTTGGGAATGTAATATTGGTGAGTGATCTTACATGATGTTTTTATGGATATTCTATTTAGGAACTGATAATGTCAGTGATATTGGATTGATATTTGCATATTTGTGGTCAGAGCTTAAGGAAAATTGAAATTTGAAATCAAACATATGGGGAACTCCTTTTAAAAATTTAACCTTCATACAAAGCCAACTAAAATGATAATTATTTAATTCCAAAAAACTAGCATAAAAAGGGAAATTATTATCCCATGGTGAGTGTCTGGGATGAGGTAACTGAGTTCGTGTTTGTAAGTAATTAAAATACTACATAATAAGTGACTTTCACAGTCCTATTCAAAAACATTTGGATAAGAAAAATTAAAAATAAAGGGTCTTGTCAAAAATTATTTCATGATTTTGAGGGGATTTTTGGATACCAATATAGAAGGGGACAAATGACTTGTATGAAAATCCTTTGAGTTATATCAATGAAGAGATATAATTAAAATTGAATTTTTGGAACCTAGAAGATAGTGAAAATTAAAGGTTCCTCTTGTTAAGGTTTTATATCCACTTATATCTAACCTATCATAACTCTTATAATTGGAATTTGAATAGGAATTTAATTAGGGATGTAGATGACTTCATCTAAGATGCATGGAATTTTTCAATAGTCAATTAGTCTCTTCTTCCTTGATTTACGGTGGATATTTGAATTTAAGTAGGACCTATTATGAGTAATATTGAAAATCCTAACTCATCTCATATTTTGTTCCTCTGTAAATAAGTGTTTTGACATCCTTCATTTTGAGATAACTGTAAAAGAAATATATTTTTCTATTTTACCAGAGTAAAATCATGAAATTGATTGAGGAAAAAATAAATATTTAATTGTGTGGGAGTTATATTTATTGTGTTTTTACAAACTTTTTCACATCAATTTTGAAGTATTACTTATAATTTTAATACCGAAATTGTGTTTTTAAGAGAGATTTAACGATTTTTCATAAATTGATGCTAGAACTGACATTCATTGAAAATCTACTTAAAATGTGTGTGTTTTGGAAGATGAATTGAACAATTTTTTATGCGCTAATTTTCAATTTCTTTATTGAATTTTTTTATTTCATTGAAATTACCTTTTTCAAACTATTTTTAATAAACATAATATGGATGAACATAATTATTTCAATTTATTCCAATAAACAAATTTTTTATTGGGAATCAACATTTTTTGAAAATTTGATTTTAAATTGAGATTTCAATTAATTTTCTGATCATGGAAGTCATCTCTACAAATTGTAACAAAAAAATTATTTTTTTGTGGTCGAATTTAAAATGTTTCATACCCACTTTATATAATTCAATGAATTTATTGCGTTAATGTTTTATGGAATTTATTTTTCAATTTTCTGAATCATTCATTAATTTTTTAAGAAAAACATCTATTTCTCCCTCCTTCCACCGCCAATCAGTTCCACCGTTGCAACCAAATCGACATTTTGCCTACTACTATAGAAGACACCTACTACTCTCCTTCAACCGTCAGCCTCCACAATAGATCTAGAGATGCATTGGATTGTTAAAAAAAAGGATGTGCAGATCCGATCAAGCGGAGGGTGTTGACTAATGCTGTTCGTGCTCATAAAGTCAACTGCTGCTGTTTCTACCCATGGATGATGAATCCCAATTTCATGGATCAACTGAGAAATTGAACTCAACCGGTCCATTAAATACGGAATCCTTCAACACCTTTGAAGATAGGCTACTATGGTGCCTACTAAAAGATGCACCGCCCACACCTGGTTTTGGAGAAGTCAAGCCCCCGCGCGTCTTCTGCCTTTTGAAAATGAAGAAACTACTACTCATATAGGGGAAAATAACAAAAAAAATGGTAACAATAATATTTAAAATAAATAAATACAAATAAAAAAGCATAATAACATCATATATATAAATATATATCAATCTAATACTGATAATAATAATAAGTATGATATATATTAATATTAATAAGTATATAAATATAAAAATAAATATAAATATTTATATTTATACATTTAATACTAGTATTGTGTAATATATATTTATAATTTCTTAACAGTATAAGGAAAATTTTGGGAGGTCAAATAGTGGCGTCCGAGCCCAAAAATGGATTTGGGCGAGCAATCATGGAACTATAAAGGTTCAAAAATTTATTTTAATCTATTACAAAACCCGAACGTTAAAAATGAGAAAATTATTCCATGTGGAGTAGATCACTGCCACTGATCATTTTCTAATATTTGTGATAGAGTCAAGAAATATCGATGCGAGTGAGTTAAAGGTGATCATGGGAATTGTATCGCATATTTCAAGGGGAAGTAGGGGTCATAGTAAGAGTTTGGCTGATTACATTGGGAGTTAACTGGAGTTGGTGACAAGAATCTCAAAGCATTCCACGTGGATTAATGATGCTTATTTTTAGTTAGTTTTGTGACTACTTTAGTTTTTTTGAATAATTGGGGGAATCTCATCTTTTTTTGGTATCCCCAAAAAACAGCAACAATCTCGGATTCCTAGAGATGGGAACCTCCTTTCTTCTTCCTCTTTCCCTTTCAGTTTTTTTTATTTTTTTATTTTTTAAATATCATAATTTTGTCTCTATTTTTTAATTACAACGTTGAACTTTGTTCATTCTTCCTCCCAGTTTTGTGATCTCAATTCCCCAGAAATGGCGAGCTAATTTGCAATGCCTGATACAGCTAAAGAATTTTGACAACACCTAAATATCCAATCTTAATTATGACCATTAATTCTTCTTCAATCTTGCGTAATGTGAATTCCATTTGGTGTGTGAGAGAGTACACTTCTTCCCATGACAAACATGTTGTCTTCATTCATTCTGTTTCCCCTTCCGCTCTCATGTTTTTGACTGATCATCTGATTTTGGTTATGTGATTTGGTGATCTTAGTAGGATAATTCTCTCTTGTGAGGTGTTCTAATCAATATGAGTATGTTGAGTGATTAAATTTTTCATTTGGAGGAATGCTTGGGCACTGAAGTTCTTCTATGATTGAGTGTTCATTATTTCGGTGAGAGGGGTGGGTGATTTGATTCTTTAGTCATGCATTGAATGTGTTGAGATTTGATGGAATTATTTATAAGATCTACATAGGGTAGCGGAGGATGGATCAACTAGGATCTGACATTGTTCTTGCTGACTTTCTTCTATATCATTCTATTACCTTTTCCTTCACTTTTTTATTCCTCCATTTCTTGTTAATTCACATTTTTTCCATTCCATTCCTCTCCCACTATGTTTTTTATCACTGTATTTACCATTTTCATTTCTTGGTATCTAAATATACAAAATCACAAAAACATATTTGGTAAGACTACAAGGGAACTCGAAACGGATTCCTTTATAGCGACCCTGAGATTATCCATTATGTTATATCTAGGGTTTATAAATATATCTTTGACCATCCTCATGACAAGCACACTGTCAATGTCTTAATACAAAACGTATATCAATGCCATATTTAATTTTCCACCAATAAAATATTATCTAAGAGAAGTATAAAAAAAGAATTTTTCACTAATTTTGGTTAGAATGGCCCGAAGGCCTACATTTTTTTATTATTCTTAATAATCCACCGTTCAAGGGGTGAGGTGGAACCATTACAAGGCCTCAAGGCTTAGAGACAATTACATGACCCATAGGTCTTAGAGGGAATCACTTAGAAAAGACAACTTAGAATTACTCCTCCCCAGCATATGTCATGATATCAGTAATCCACCTTTGCAGGGCTGGTCGGCTAGCTGTCCTATACAAAGCTACACAGGCCCGGTACTGATGGCAAATCCATACCCTCTCATTCTTCCAATTCTGGTTAGCTCTACTCTAGTGGATGCGCCTGCCCTAAATCCTCCTATGAAGCCTTGTCCCTTGTATTCTGACTGGTACATCTGCATTTCACTATGTAGAATAATTTAAATTTTTAAATAAAAAATCGACATTTATTGAAAATTCAGCTTTTTGGAAATCACTATTTTCTAACACATATAAAAATTATTTTTTAATTTATAAAATTATATTATCATTTATTTTTAATAAAGAATATATAATAAAAATATTATATTAAAATATCATTTATTTTAAAAAAATTATGATTTCTTTAAAATAGAGCGTCTTGATTGAAACTATACATTTCCCAAAAATTAATATTTTTTTGCATCTATTTCTTATCAACTCATTATATAATAATTAAAAAAATATATAATAAAATATTAATAAAATTCATACTATTAGGGTGTTGATACGCAAACCTTTATTATGACCACAAACTCCTTAAGGGTAAAGAGCATGATCATGAGGTTTTCATGGGGAGGCTTGGCGAACTTTGTTTTGTTTGTGATATCAATGGGCTCGAACTTCTATTATAAACAATTTTTTCATGCATTATTTATAGAATCTTATATTAGGCTTGTTTAAGGCTAATGAAAAGTTATGTTATCCCTCTTGGAATCTCTAATAAATGGGCTGCATATGGTCTGATCTACCTAGTCCAGACCATTAATCCAATCATCATTGTCAATTAGATTTTATCATAACCCTATGTATATACTAATCATATGATCACTTTTCAATAGCTATATTATCAATAGTTATGATGATTAATTCTTTTTTAAATCAGACCAGGTAGAGATTATAATGGTCCAAAATAACCAAATACGTGCATTTATTTTCTATAACCACATTACATAGAAAGAAATTTATTCATTCACAAAAAAAAATTCATTTATAAAAATTCCAGGTCATTAAATGTACTGAATTTATTGGTGGTAATGTTGGAAAATGATCTCTCTTATTAGGATCATCCAATGAAGATCATGTACCATAGTTATAAAGTCATACTCAATAAGACAACTCACCTAGTCAAAGTAATATGGTGGAACCATAAGTATGAGGAGGCGAAAATGGAATTAGAGGAAGAAAAGAAGGAGCTGTACCCCCACATATTTTCACTTTAGTATGTAAAATAGAATTTTGAGGATGAAATTTCTTAAGGGGGATGAATGTAATGACCCCAAATTTCAAAAATGCAATTTCCCTTTTTATATGTATTTAAAACATAAAAATACTGCATAAATCAGTTACAATACATTATGAAACAAACTAAATAATATTATAATAATATTAACATTAAATTTATTTAATATAAAATAAGATAACAATAACTGTACAATTTTGATCTAATAGACCCCCCTAGAGTAATTTTACTCATCAAAAACATTGATAAAATAAAGCAGAATATTATTAAGGGAATATTCATTTTGAAAATGAAAAAACAATACTTTGAGAGAAAATTTAAGTGACTGAATAATGATACAAATATGAGGTATTTATATAATGTAGGGACCCCATATGATTGTCACAAATCTTACCATTAGAATAGTAACCCGGCTATTGGAAAATAATCTGATCATTAAGAAGAGTAACCTGACTATTACATTAGTTTCATCAACTATGGAATTGTAAAGAATATTTATGTATCTCGTAAAATTAAATAATTGAATATTTATATCATGCTACATGTATATAAATTTTTAAAACCAATAAAATAATTATTTTTATTTTTCTAAGACATATATGTTTTATTTTCATTTTTATAAAAAATGTAATGATTAAAAAAAATTATTTTCATTAAATAGGTTTATAAATTAATATTATGTTTTATTATAAAAATAATATTAATTTTATGTGACCATAATTTAATTTTCAATGGGTCATAAAATTGATCATAATATTTAAATTGGTATTTTTCAAATAAATGAGTATTTTCTTTAAAAAATCTATTGATCATATTTTTATAATTATTTTCATAAAAAATGATTTAATTTTACAAATATAAATGATGAAAAATGTTTATGGTGTATTTTTGGTATTTTTAAAAAATTGTTCATCTTTTTATGAACATTGAAAAACTATTAAATAATATAGTTTACATTATAAGCTAAATAGATGAATTTTTGAATCATGAATAATCTAAGATCCCATTAGTTATAACTCGCATACAACATGGAATAATAAATATAATATCATATATATACTGTAATTATATAGTGATAGTGTAATATCTACCATCTTTCCACTTTTCTACTCCATTTATTCTATATACGAAACTAAAATCCATATTATGTCAGGTCACCACCTTTGTGGGCGATGAGTTCTCATTTTCCATCAACACATTCAAGGCTTGTCATAATAGTATTAAAATTGTTAAAAAAATATGTTAATAAGTATAATAAAACTTATTTTATGTTTTGGAATGAATATATATATGTAATACTAAACTAAAATAAACTAGTTTTTGATGGTCGGTAAAACCACCTAAATGAAAAACTGTATAAGATTGACATTTTTTCTTATTGAATTTCCCAAACGTAGAAAAAAATGATTCATGGTACCATTAATTTTTTTAGGACATGAATATCATTTCATTTCACATCTAGAGAAGTATTCCCATTTCATAAGAACCTCTATAATTATACAAAAGTGATACGACCATGGAACCATGAAATGAATATTGATAGAAAAGTGAAATTAAACTTTATATCTCGTTGAAATGGATATAAATAAACATAATAAAAATATAAAATATAAAAAATTGATAAAATTTTATTTATTTGTTATTAAATTAAATTAAATTTATTATTCTAGATATTAAGTGGAAATTTATAATGATTGTAGAACCTAAGGTAAGGGATCTCTCATAACTAGCATTTTTTATTTGGGTGTGATATTTCTATCTCCAAATCAATTTATCCCTCTTTTATATTATCAAAATGCTTCTAAATTATATATATATTTCTCATAAATTAAAATTGAGATTATTGTACCTTCCTTTGATGTAATAATCTGTGCCTTAAGTTCATTTATCATGTTCCTTCTTCGAAATCCAACCAGATTAAGGGGAACATTTACATAGCTTAATTATTTTACATAAGACTCATTTGAAGTATTTATTCTCAAATGAACACCATATTTTAAGAATAATATTTATTTACTGAAATATCAACTTACGTACAATTTAGTTCCTTCATTTATTTTGAATCATCATGACATTTCCTTTGATTAAGAAATGATGAAATATTATGAAACCCATTTATTTCCAGGGGGAATTCCTATGTTTATGACTTATGATTTTCTTCCATTGTGACACACATTTGAATGTATATGATATGATGGTTGTTCCATGATATCACAAAAATTCATTGGGTAATTTTTTTGTCTCATTAGATAGTATGTATGGGATTAGGGAGTAAACCTATTCCATGATGGGACTATGACTACCTTGTGTTGTTGTCTTGGTGGTTAGCCTTGAATTGTGCTTATGTGTTGTTTTATATTGCTTCCAATTTTCTGTGTTTATATGATCATATGATACAATGCTCCTTATTTCTTTCTCCCATGTGATTATTAATAATACTTCTCTTTATGATATCATGTGATGTTGTTTGACTCACATGTTATGCATAATTATCATGTTTAATTCCTTACTAGGATTTATAACTCATCTCATTATTTAATGTATTCCAAAGGTTATCATGTATAGTTTTTTCTATCACAAAATGAATTAGGATATAATTAATGATCAATAAATATAGTTTTTTAGTTTTATTTTGATGTATTGTGGACTTACTCTCCCAAATACAGTAGGACTCATGAACTTTGGGTTGCGTTTATTGGATGTTTATGCTTAAAATCCTGAAATAACATGTTTAAATGATTTGGGTTTCTATAATTACACTAAAAATACCCACATAATAATGTCTATAATATGAATCCTAGGTAATTATTTAATTTCATGGAAAATAACATGGAAGAATAAGGAAGAATAAAATGGAGGAAGAAAATAGAGTGTAACTTTGATAGAGAAAACACCAGGAAGAATTATGGGAAAAATAGAGACAAAGGGGTGATGAATTAGAAGGTTCCGCAACCAATGGGAAGAAAAATAGAAGAATTATCACTAAACACGTGGGTATAAATAAAAAAAATATTATTTTACGTGGCTATACAATTATATAGATTGTATATCTAACCATGAAAACCATTCTTGTTGAAACATTATCTCATGCGGTCACAATGCTTGGTCAGAAAGAAAATGTGTCTAACTTTTCTAAAATTAAATTCACTTGAATACATGATAACATATTTCAAAATCACATAAAAGTAATTTAAATATATAAATAATAAAATTAATACCCTATAATATAATTACACATGTCACAATTCACCACATTTAATGATTTCATATCCTAAGAAAATTCAAAAAGTGAGAGTTAATCCTAGGGGATATGATTTTATTTCCCCATAATTTGATATTATTACTCCCATGTTTCGTGTAATTCAACAACATGGTTCCAAAAGAACAAACTACATGGTTTAATTTCCCTCAAAATACATCACACAAGTAATCAAGTATACCAACATGTTTCTCAACTACTGTAGCATTTATCTTTAATAACAACTCTTCCAAATTTTGGTTATGGAAGGAATAAAGAAAATAAATATTTAACAAGGAGTTTTAAATCATGTTATTTATTAATTCCATTTGAGTACATAGTTATAGATTGTATAAAATGTTCCCATACCGTTAATAATTCAAAATATGTACTGCATACATCATCATGAGTCTACCTAGCTTCCCCTAACATCTATATCCCATTTTTGGTTCACATGGGAATATATCACGGTTTATCATCCTCAAAATAATGGAAAGATAGATTGAATGATATAAATCTAAGAAGATGTGATTTTTTTCATATGTGATGGATTTTGAGGGGAATATAAATCCAACTTAATTAGAAATGAAGAATGAAGCATCCCTTGATAATGTGTTGTGGATACCTCTTTATTTAAATTATAGTTTGTGAGATAGATTTGTTTCCAATTACTATTAGAGTTATTATATATTTTTTATGGTAATAGAATATTTTGAAGGACATGAGGAGAAATATGGTGGCCTGGATGATAAATTCAATATTGTTAACATAACACATATATTCCACATTTAGAGTTTGGGGAATCTTTAACTTCAGGATTTTTTCCAAAATTGGAATTGTTTAAGAAGGTGAATAAATAGAAGTTCAGTTTTTTTTAATGTCTTGATGTTGTTGATGTCTGAATGTTGATGATAGCTAGAATTACACATGTTTTTATTGATGTGGAGTTGTACTGTAAGATGGGTAATTATAAGTCTGTCGGTTTTTATGATTGTGTATAATGTTGATGGTCTCAAAGTAGCATTTCAAAAGTATATAAGATATTCAAAAAGTAAAGAACATTGGAGATTCAAAATAGGAATAATTCATTCAGGCGTAAGAGTTCATAAAAAAGTTACAAAGTCCAGAATCATTATATATACAATAGATATTCTAGAATTTGAAACACAATGCTAAAGGGGTACATTTGGTCTTAAAGAAGAAAAATTAGATAAATCCATACATAAGGGTTATCAATGTACTATGAAAATTGGGTTTGAAAATTGGAAAAGACCACATGTAAGGGTTACCATATTGTAGAGTTGATTGGGTCAAAAAATAGTAATGTATTATATATACACAATATCATATTTATTTTTTAAGATATTGGGATGATTCAAAATATCTTTTAAAATGATGAAATGGGGTAAGGGAAAAAAATCCAGATGATTCATAATATATTCCAGTCGATATGCAATATCTTCTCCATGAAACAAAAGATAAATTTTCAAGCGGGAAAATGGAAATTTATGAAGAAGATTCATTTTTAAACATAATGGAACTCAAAGTATCAAAAATAATATATTTAAATTTAGTTTAGAAGTGTAAATATCAGTATGTATGGGTTGTCCAAACTATATAGATTGATATTATGGAAAAGTGTTAGGCCACACAATGGGATATGTAAATGTACCTATGAGAGTTCAATGGGATATGTAATATTAGTTAGGATAAAAGTGAAAATACATGAGGATAATTCCTTTTACTATTATAAAAATTATACGTTGACCTATAGTATGATTAATTTAAGAAACAAATTGTATCCAAATGATCAAGAAATTTTAATCCAATATTATTAATAGAAATAGACTCAAGAGGGTCTAAATTGAGTATTTCAAATAATTTACCAAATTTCTAATTTCTAATTTTATTTATGTATAATATTTTATTCAATTTTAATTATATTATGTATAAGAAACAAATAAATCTAAGGATCATGACATGAAATATTTTTACAGTGGTTTAGGGAAACATTGAATATTCCCTAGTCTAAATAATCTCAAAATTCACTTTCTTTATTATAATCACAAAACCTGAACATATCAAACATAATCACCCATTTTGTAAGGATAAAAAAGAAATATTACAGAAATAAATATAACATAAAAAACTCACTCTTATCATAATAGAATAAAATCAATAAATACATGGAAAATTCAAGGAAAATTTTTCTCCTCCTTTACTAAATATTAATAAATTGTAAAAAATTATTTCAATAATGTAAAATGAATAAATAAAATAACCATACTTCACTAATACTATCATATTCACCCCTTATATACCAATTATCTTGAAAACTATGTTAAATATCAGAATAAAAAATCTATATTTATACTACATAGAAATAAAAATACACAATGATCATGCATTAATATAAATAGATCAAAATAATCACCCCCATTAGAAGAGTAAATACATGATAGAGTAGTAATATCTAACCCTTATTTAAATATTCATTCACTTAATAACATAATATTACAGTGAAATATTCAATTCATAGATATGTAGTGAAGTGAATATTCATCAAAGAGAACATCTTTAGTATAAGATAGATAAGTAAAAGGATCCATAAAATTATTAAAAATATTAAAATATTAAAATATTTAAAATTATTCCCCATTTACTATATATTTAAATACAAAATAATTCATAGTACATGATCAAAATATAATAGAACAATTATAACTATCATTCTATTATATGAAATTGTAAATTAATATACTACAGGTTAGTTAACCAAATATTATGGAAATAAACTCACACTTTCTAGAAGAATAAAAACGACTGGAAAATCAAATCATACTAGTAAATAGAATTATATGGTACATGAATTTTGTTTAAAAAATAATAGAATAAGTCAAGTTATCATTCAATCACCTATAATAGTACAATATCATGCGAAATAGATAAAAAATTTAAGCACATTACCAAGTTAAAAAATACAATAAAAAGATATCGAATGATGATATCAATTCTAAAATCACTAAATCTGTAACACATAATATTTAAGGGTAGAAGAAAAAATAATTATAAAAGTATCTCCCCTATATAAAATAGGTGTTTCACATCAAGAACATAATATATCTATAATAAAATAAATTGTTCCTCTACAAATTTAATCATAAGTCCAGCGAACTCCCTCTAAATGAATAAACTAACAACAGGGTTCAATAAAACATTTTCACCAATTACTTATTTAGTGAGGATAAATTTGTGATCCCCAAATGATCCATTTTCGTTGATATTTAATATAACATTACTATAATGGCCTGAAAATTTCAACTGTGATTAATAAAAGTTATCTTTTTATATAATTACCATTTTATTATATTGAAAAATGCAAGTACATGTAAATTATATTACATAAAAAATTACATTCCATGTAATAATACTAATTACTATAGAAAAGAATAATAATGGAATATCAAAACTAAAGAATATCTACCATGCGATGGTGTACTCTATAGGATCAAACTCTCTATGTTTGATTAATTAAAACATAAAAACTATTAAAAGGAAAAAAGAAATGTCTAGAAAATAATTGACATTATCAAAGGAATTGTAAAACCATTTGGGGATCAAGTAGAAATTTTTTAAGAATGTTGGAGTAAATATAGAAAGAAATGTGACCATTAGATCAAAATATTACTTGAATAGTGGACTATGTGATCATTGGTTAGTATAAATATTAGAAAATATGACTATTGGCCAATATGACCTTTGAAGTATTACTTTAGGGAAATATAACCATAGATAATAATTTTACAGATAGAATTAGTGTTTATTAATGGTAATGAAAACTAATAGTTTATCTAAAAAAGGTAAAATATGGCTTCATCCATTAGACTAATTCCTTTTAAATCCCATTTTTCATAACAAGGGAGGGTGTTTGTGTCTTTGAGGTTCGATCTGAAACAAGACCAAGTATATCTTCAAAAATTCAAGCTCCAATGAAATCAACTATGCGAGAAGGCCAAGTTAGTGGAGATCACCATGTGGCCAATGTTAGCTGAACAACCCCATGAATCTAACACCATTACACAACATACCCTTAGAGCATATGCTGGTGTAATAAAGGTTTATGTATCTAGACCATAATAGTGAAAATTTGTATATTTTCATTTTTAGTAAAATAATAGTTATATTTATCCCTTGTTATTAAATTATAAATGATTAAATAATGATTTTGATAAAAATAATATTTTGAAATGACGAAATCAAAATTTTATTTTTGTGAAATATATAGTTTCAATTTAGAAATTATTGTAATAAATCATGAAATTTCAAATTGAAATTTATTTTCCTAAAATAATATTATTAAATAATATCATTATATATATAAGATAATATAATTTAATGAAGTAAAATATAATATCTAAATGCTCAGAAAATCATATCATCCTGAATATTTTTATTTTCAACAAATAGGGATTTTAAATTTAAAATACTAAATATCGATATTTATAACATTATTTCGATAAAATAAATATTTATTTTGAAAAAAAGACATTGAAATTAGACAACAGTGATTTTTTCATCATTTTCAGAGATGACGAATTTTTGGGAAAAAATAAATTAATGTATAAATATATGATATGTATTATCACATCCTAAAAGCCTAAAAGCGATGTAATAAAAGGTTATATAGTATCCATGACCAAAATTATGTCCATCCTTTAATATAATTTGTTTTGGAGGTTATTTGATTAATTTTATAAACTATTAATGAACACTTACAAACTTATATTATATTATAAGGTTTTAAAATAAATTATTTATAACCATGACTCACTTCCACATCACCAATGTCACAAAATAGCCAGGGTTGACCCCAAACCAGTCACCCAAGATGATATGTGGCAAGGCCCGAAGGGCATTCCTGGTCTCCCCGGGCTGACAACTAGTGTCGAGAATCAACAAATAAATAATAAGGGAATGATTTAACCCAATAATAAAAATGACTAAACAATGGAATGATAACCAAAATAGCCCAATAAAAATATTAGATTCCAAAAATGATCATATTTTATACAAACCTGAAAGATACAACAAATTTAAATACAAAACTCAGCTGAACCTTACTACAACGACATCTCCATGTGACCTATAGGGTCACTCTCTCATACTAAGGACAACCATCGCCCACAATGATCAATACTAAGATGAACATTCACCACAAGCTAAAAACAAGGGAGAACTATAGGCTTGAGTATTAAAACTCAGTAGGCATGCCTGAACAATCTATTCCCAATGCACTTATTTTAAAATAAAAGAAGTAACAAATTCATGTTTGAAGTATAATATACAAAAGTAATATTTGTCCCACTCACTTTTCCTCCTTAAAATAAATCATGTTATATTACTCTTTTCCCATTAAAACCCACATTCTTTTTTTATGAACAAACCATTTACATTTTCAAAAAAGAATATTATGCTTTCATTACAAAACCAGAGCAAGATGATATAAAACATTTTTTAAGAAAAAAAATTTTCTATAGACACTAGAAGACCATTTTATTATTTCCAAAGAAGACACACTATTCATGAAAAAATAATGACAATAATACAATAAGGGAAATGTAAAATATCACATATTTGATTCACCAAAAAACTAAAGTACGAACCTTTTATGAGATAATGTGCATGGTACATGGCAACAAGGGCATAAGTTAATATAAAATCCAGATACTTTATAATATTATAACCATTTACAATAGATTCCATTCATGAAACACAAAGTAAGTGTGTGTTACACGCTAGAGTTTCCTCTCTCGATATCTTTTGTTACATGCAAGAGTGACCTTCCTTGAGAGCTTGTGTTACACAGAAGACCGAGTTTCCCCAAATAACAATATATTATAAAAATATTATTATTTAATATAATATGACATAAAATAGATGTTATATTTTTAGTTATGAATAGTTTTAACTATCTTATGAAAATATATTGTTTATATAAATATAAATGAATTCATGGGTTACCAATAAATGTGAAATGAAAATAAGAACCAATTAGATATAAAAAGAAATATTATTATTTTTATACTTCCAATAGAGATTTATATTAATAAATATAATTAATTACAATTAGAGAATGTTTTTAATGAAATATATGTGTTATATATTAAATAAAATGTTTTGGATATTCATCAATTGGAGTTTATATGCATAAGATAAGAACAAACCCCATTTTATACATAAAAACATATATTTGTATAAAGGCACTTTTACCACCTTTTAATAGAGACCCCATTTTAATTTTGAATTTTAATACCAATATAAATTTAATATGTAAAATTAAACTTATTATCTGAAATAGAAAAACAATAATTAGGTTAGGGTGAATTATTTATATTTTTCTGAAATATTTCATTTTTTAATGAATTGTTAAAATATATGAAATTTAGTTCAAAACTGTTTTTTAATATATATAATTATAATTTTAAATTAAAATATTAATTTTTTTAAAAGTTTAATTAGATAATATTTTCTTATATTAATACAATTTAGTTGACTGGGAACAATTTCACATTGAAATTTACTATAAAAACACAACCATCTTTCCGACGTTTTTACATTAAGAACTTGCATTTTCGTCCCTTCTACGAGATTAATTTTAATTTAATTAAACTACTTATGTTATTTGAATTTTTAAAAATGGATTTCATATTTTTAATCATCATAATTTATAATATATAACAATACTATTTTTTTTACCAAAAAAATTTGAGGAATTGATTATAATTAATTACAATTATTAAGTTTAAATTGAGCTTAATAAAGGACTAAACCTTTATCTTAAGGGCCCAAATGACATAGAAAATTTACCAATACCCATTTTATAGAAATAATTCGGCCATTAAACTTAAATTATTGAGTTTTGTTTTTTTAAGACATTTTTTTGGTAAGAACATCTGCACACCTAACCTGTTTCCAAAAATTCCATGTGAGTCCTTTTCCTTCCGTATAAAAGGTCACCACCTCTCCCCATTACCCACACCAATCAAACATATTTAGCTAGGAAACGTCCTAAAAAACTTTTCTTTTAACATACCTCAAATATAACTTGAAACCTCCCTTTGAACATTGAGAAATCCAAGGAAGCTTTTGGTTCAATCCAAAAGCAGTTACTCGATTAAGAGGCAACATCTTCGCTCAAACTTTTTAGTTTCATTTCCATTATCCACCCTCTAAAATATATTTTTTATATTCTTGTACAAAAACATTAGTGTCCAAAATATAATTTTTTTTATTCTAAGGTTTTAACCTACACTTACACACACCTCTATCTAATGGAAGCGAACATACTATTTTGGTGTACAATGAATTACTACATCGCGAAACGATGATTGTTCAATTTTCTTTTACCGCCTCTCATGGTGGCCATTATGAAGGAAAATATATTTATTTATGATATATATGTTATTGATATTTTTTCTGATTCTGTAATTTTTATTTATACCATACATTTATTCTTTCCATGTTGTGTAAATACGATAATTTGTTTTGAGGATGTGTGGACAACCACCCCATCAAAGCGATGTAATTCGTTCACACGATGAATGGAGTGTATAAATGAATGGTTATAATTGAACATAAGTTACATAAAAAAATAATATAATAATAACATAATTATATTCATACTAATAATATATATATATATATATATCATCTCCTTTATTACCATTTCACACACTTTAAAAGAGATAACGTCATTCGTGGATGTGTAGACTACCACCTTCTGAACATGATGTGATTAATTTTACATTAGAATATTCTATATATAAGTATATATGATAAACTAATATTGTTTTTATTATATAATGATCATTCTGGAACGATTTTGGATACATACCTTCTTTATACAATGATAATTTAAAAATGGGAATGTTACTCATGCGTTTGTACGACCTACTATCTCCATGATTGTAATGTTGAATCATTTTCATAACCATATTTAATGATTGATTTTAAAAGAATAATTTATATATAAATATGTTATTTATTTCATGTCTATTATTCTATAGATGTTATATAATTAACCCCATGTCCATAGATGAACAATAATAGTTGTTTTGACACATAAACCGAATTTGGTAAAAAAACTGTCCTAAACTTAATTGTATAATTAGTTTACACAACATGGGAATAAGTGAAATAAAAGTAATTATAAACATTAAAATGATTTTGAATCATGTATAAAATAAAATAAAAAATTATTATACAAGAATTTAAAGGATGTTCACCTGAAAGGAAACTCAAGGTATGTGGATTTCATTTCACTTTTAACTTCCGTGAGATACATGTTATGCTCACCACTCTTTACTTTTTTATGTTGTATATACTACCATGATTGTATTATATATATATTATACATAAATTTAAGGTCATTCACATATAAATTTTATGTTTCTTCATTCATGAGGATTAATATTAAAAATTTACCAAATCGGTAAAATGTTTTTTTCTCAATTTTCATTCTTTGAACTCATGTGTTGTTATAAACCTAACCTCTTTTTTGAGGTGAATATATTTAAATTTTATAAGATATATCATGAATATAAATATTTACAATATATTACAGACTTCATGAAATTTAACTGTCATACATGGAGAGAATGATCAATGTTACCGAGTTATAAAAGTTTATTGAGACAATATCATCACTTTTTCAAGATAGTTTATCTTCATACTTCCTTTGATGAAATATTATGATCCAACTCTCAAGAACACTCATCAGTTTCCTAATAATATATTATTTCATCATATAATCTTGTATTGGTACCATTATCTACTCTTTGGTACATAATATTGTAAAGAATGTATTTTCAGAAATCCCAAACTTTCCCCTTTCTTCGGTTGGAAATATATTCAAAAACATGTTATCCACAAAAGGGTTTAAAAGAATATTATTCCATTATCCTATAACATATAAAATAAATTTTTAAACTTTTTTTCTACAACCAATCCCTTCAAAGGTATCTACATCTCTATTTCCAAATGAGGAATTTTCTACCCTTTTACCATAGAAAAGAATATTCATTTTACCTCGTACAACATGTACGGATTCATCCACTTTTATTTATTTGAAGACCCATCACATGATTAAAAGGTTTATTTTTAAAATATATTTAAAAATGGGTTTTTAATGAAAATTATTTTCATAATGAATTTTAACAAAGGATATTTTATTCAATAATATTTTTAATATTTATTTTTTTATTTCAACAAACAAAACTACCCTCTATTTTACCCATACTTGGGATTTTTTGATGAAACCATCCTTATTATTACAATGGATGGTTTATTATTTTTTTATATGGTTAGTATTCAAATTCACTTTCGTGGTTTCATTTTTAGTAAACGTGACGTATTCAATATACTATGACTATTGAACATTGAATTTACCCTTATTATCCATTTCATTTTTCATGGATATTACTGTTTCCTAACACATATAACATTTTACATAAGGTGCCTACTTTGGAAAAAAATATGATTAATTTGGGAATTATTGATTAATTATGGAATTATTGATAAATATGTATTTCTCATTCCACACATTTATTTGATAAGACATATTATTTATTTGATTATTCAATATGATGAATGCTTTGGATAGGTAGACACAGGTTGGGGACCGGTTAATGAAATATCCTCTGTGCATCGATAGTATCATGAGATGAAATAGTTGGATATCCACCATAGATGGGTTTTTAACCCATAGATAACACATCATTTGATAGGTCTTGACGGTATTGGTTCTATATACCTAGGAAAAATGATGTCAAATAATTGAGCATTTATTTCATAATATTTTTATTCCGTATTAATCCATGAGATTTTGTGTTGACATATCTATGTATACATGTCATTTTAGTTCATTTTTAATGTAATGTGTTTAGTTTCATAACATTCTATATTCATTTTTCCTTGTATAGTTATTTGAATGGAATGTTTCTATAGTTATTGACTTTCCATATTTATTATGTACTTCTATTAATTTTATTGATTTCATGGAATGTGTGTTTAGATATTTACCTTTCCATATTGACTATTCTCATTGATTCGTTATTTTTTCTGATAAATTTTTTCCCTTACTGAGCATTTGATTTCACCCTTAATATGTTTCTTTCCCCAGGAATCCATGAAGCATACTTTTAAAGATATGAAAGAATATACTATATGTATTATAGTTATCCTCAATGTTTTTATTTTCTTAGAAGAAAAAAATATTTTGTAATTAGTGTATCCATTTATAATAAAATTATTATTTATGTATCTAGTTTTCCAAGACTACTAAACTGATCAGTCCTTTAGGGATTGATTACTTGTAATCATGCCAATGTAATTGATAACAGACACTGGCTCTGGGCTGTCTGGGGATGGGTCACAACAACATAAGGGTATCCAAACAATCAGGAATTTAAATCATCATCATAAGTAACCATGTACCAATAGATATGGGTTAACCCATGAGCTCGTGAATAATCCCGAACACATTAAAACATGATAACTCATCACAAAAACATACCTCACTCGATGAACACAAATCACCCAACATGATCAGCCACACCCAACCTAGTATAGACCGAGGGGCACTACCCCATCACAATAAAACTCAATATGTCATCATGCTATGGTTCACTAGTCCGAGAATAATCCTAACTAGTGAAACAATCATTCTGAGAAAATTTGATCACTATGCCAGGTTCCCATGTAAAAATGTATAAAGAGGGTGCTCCAACAAATGACAACAAATCATCTAATCTTATAGACATATATAATAATGATTCAAACCACATGCATCATCCCGAGCTACCCCAAGGATAAATCTCTTTCCATAAAACTCATATATCCCAATGAGTTCACACTAAAGCTCTCCCATTCCACACTACATAAATAGACTCTAAGGATTTGCATAGTGAGGATATCCGATCGATTCAACCTAACCATAGTAAGAATATTATCTCAATGAATTTTTCACAACAACCATTTCCACCAATTTCACAAAGTTCCAAATGAGCCTCAAGTACACTTCAAAAAACCATCACATTAAAAAGAAATATGTCCATTTTTAGAAAATTTACAAATACACCATTTCCATCTTTAAAAAATTGGTAAAAACTCCCATATTATTTTATAAAACCGCATTTACAAAGAAAAAAAATAACATTCATTAAAATTCTAAATGGTCTGTCAACCATCATCACTTTCCAAACCATTTCCAAAAGCTAAATACCCATTTCATTTAAATCCCAAACCAATTTGAAAATCCATTCAAGGGATATAAATCATCTTTTCCCATGTCTCAATCATATTCAAAAAACTAAAACACTCTTTATATATCACAAATCATAGGAAAAAATCCAACAGAGCATTATGAGAAAAACATGGCGTGCAATATTTAACTAAACAAATCCATTTATCATATAACAAGGAAGTAATCACTACATTGGTCACCGAACAAAAATTTCAAAGATAACATATCACTATTTATAATATAATGGAGGTTTAAAAAGAAAGAACCCAATGAATCATAAATTATAAAGGCAAGTGAAAAAGAAAACAACTTCATTCTCATGGTACTTCAATAACGGACACCCAGAACCACTCCATGAAGGGTTAAAGATCCAATATCTATCAAGAGGAACCTTTAACAAATTAAACCCTAAATATAAATCAAGGGAAACACAAAATATCTATCCTAATGACCAAAGGAGAATGATATATAAAGAGAAAATAGAAGGAAAAAGGAATAGGAAGAAGAAGAGAAGAGATTAACTTGAGAGATTTACCCCAAAAATTAATGAAAACCTATCTACACACCAAGGGAGTAAAGAGAAGGCTTAGAGGACAAGGGGGGCCCTTTTGGTCTTAAAAATTGGAGGAAGGAGAGTTGATGTATTTTGCAAAAAAATCCTCATAGGTTAGTTTTAGAATTTCATAAAATCTTAGATGTGGTCAGCTCACACAGTTTGGCCACATGGTTTACCAAAATGGGCGCTAACCATGAACCCCTCATTGGACACACCTAGGAACCCGCATGAGTTGGTTTAAATGTTTAATAATTGTGTTCCAACTATTCCAAACCCCACTATCCCGAGATAGATCCTTCTCGAACATTTTCTATGTAGTTTCACTAACCATGAAGAAGCTGTGCACTATGAATTTTCCACTAGTATTTGAGTTGCACGGTTTCCTAGATCGTGCTGCACGGTTTTACCAAACTTTGCGCTAACCATGCACCAAGAGAAAAACAACCTG
Organism: Viscum album; assembly: GCA_963277665.1. Lineage (NCBI taxonomy): Eukaryota > Viridiplantae > Streptophyta > Magnoliopsida > Santalales > Viscaceae > Viscum > Viscum album. Next base: position 196,107,900 of record OY728152.1, on the reverse strand, counting down.
AAACTAAAAACATAAACTCTTCACTCCTGAAACTCGAGGGCCATAAGTAAGGACAAATGATAAACAAGATAAGAGGTTAAAAATAAAAATCCAAGTGTGACAATTATCCCTAACATTAATGCTTTATTTCCCACAAAAATCCAAAACATTTCCCAGTTGATCAATCAGAGATTAATTATTTCCAAAACTGCATAACCCAATCTCCTAAACAAATACATCACAAACACTTCCAAATAGAACGTACAGTTCTTTCCCAAAAAAGAACAAAAAACCAAAACCACTTTATAAAAAACAAAGGGAATGATCAAGCCATAACATCCACAATGATGACTCAAAAAATATCCATGATCATACCCAAAACCCAACGCTCACCCAAACTTAAAGGAAACTCAAAAATAAAAAAAAAATCAAAAGAAACCCACATCAATTGTAAGAACACAAAAAAACAAAAATATACACATGGGAGGCTAGAAAAAACTCTATCGAATTAGGAAACAACTACCACCAATTATTTCTATAAGAAACCACAACAAAACCTATGGTGGGTCTCCCAACCATTAGAATGAACTAGCTTAAACGGACAACATAGGTCAACAAAATAATTTTTTTATATAGGCCAACCAACCCCACCACAAAAATCCCTACTGAATGTGACTTGAACCAAAAGGAAGTCAAACCATGATAATGAAAAGTAAGACAAAAAATTTCGAACTATCATTATACCCACACTGATGACAAAACAAGATCAAGGTCCCTCACACCCCTCAAGATTCCTGACTATGAACCAGATTCACTTTGGACCTATTTCTATTGCACTAATGTTTGAAGCATCTATTTACTATTAGTCAATAACTTATATTACCTAACAGTAAGTCTTTATTTCCATTGTAATATGGTTTTCATAAGATACACATTGAATTTTCACAATTCAAATGAAAAATAGCAGAAACAAGACGCATAACAGAACACACCTCCACTCATGAGGGTAAGGATTTAGTAATATTAAAATATAAACATGATTTTATTTAAACAAATGATCTAAAGAGATCCACAACATCTCCATACATAAAAAATAAAATATTACAACATCAGAACAACCACCACAGCTGATGGAAACTTTACAACAAAATGGGACTTTAAATCATGTCCAAATGGCGCTCTACTCTTACGAATTGGATGCACGTCGCTTCCCGAAAATACCCTGATAGAATTTTTTCAAGTATCCTAAGTGACCAAAACCATTAAAGGTCCTTTGAGAACATAGAAATGATGACTTATTATGATATGTATTTCCACATGGATAATACTCCATAATTTTTCACTTAGAAGAAGCATAGAAAAGGTCAAAAGTTATTTTAATTACATGACTGACACCAAAAGCTTCCAGAAGATTCCCCACTTCTTTATTAGAAGTCCATTAATCGCATTATGTGATAAAGGGAGTAAAAAATAACTCAATCACCCCTTCCGTCATAGCTTCAACATAAACAAATTTCCTCAACACTTCGATAAATGAAGTTAGATTGAACTCCAACACCCTTCACTACAGATCAAGATGATGCCCAAACATGAAATACCAAGACTTCAAGGAATAATCCACAACATACCTCATATCATAAAAAAAAGGTCCAAAAAATGATGATAAAACTCCAAAACTGACCCATCACCCTACTATAAACAAAACTTCTCCATTGCCTTCCTTACATTCATCATCTCAGAGAAGTATTTTCGAAGTAACAAAGCCTTGGATAACTCTTATATAAGATCTTACTAAGCATTGTTATGGGAGACCAACTTCCACCACATATATGGGGGACCATCAAGCATAAAGGTAGAAAAATTCACCTTCAATGTCTCGAGAAACTAAATGAGGCCAAAGTTCATTTCTATTTCTCATTCCCACTATTCTACTTCAAGAGGATCTACTTGACCATAAGTGAGAGGTGGATTTATCTTCCAAAACACAAGAACAATATACTCATGTTGATGAAATGGAAGGCACTCTAATGAAGAATCACCTGTAACTACACCTTGAATATCCATCAAACCTATCTAAGGGTAAACATAGGGAAACAAGAAATCCAGGAGCTAAATAAAAACTAATTCATCAAGAGGAGTTCTAAAACTCAAAACACCTCATAAGAAACACATTCCAAACCATGTAAAGGAAAACCACACAACATTGGTTTTTAAAACACCAAATTTTTCTCTTCAAAACACTTTTGAAGGAAAAATACTTAGTGGTTTTCACACTCACTAATGGTATTCGTTAGAGTATCACTCACATGTACATTCTTGACCCATCACAAACACCCATAAACCATTCCATACCAGGAACTCAACTTCACACATCATTACCATCCACTTTCCACACATATGTATACATGTGAGCACCCAAGGAGATACAAATGGTTAAAAAACATTTCGATTTTCCAATTAAAAACATTCCCCCAATGTTTTCACAATCTCAACCCGATTTACGCTACAAAAATTAAAAAAAATCAAAATATAACTACCCATAAATCCATAAACCATTTTTAGATTACACATTAAAAACCATTTAATCATTCTAAAAAATAAAATCCCATCAATTTCCACACAAAAATACATTCCAGCCCATTAAAAACATTTTTTAGCAGCTTCCAAATCACATTACATCAAAATGATTGGATTAAAAACCAAATCCTTTCCATTTAAATCAGGATGAAAAAAAAAATCTCTTCCAAATAAATATTTTCAAAAGAAAATAGAAATTCATTTTCCATATTTCTAGAACCAAACCATTTCCATTTTTAAAATCCAATCTTCACAACCCCACACAAGAGTTCCCAAAATAGTTTCTAGAATCAAATAAGATCCCAACAGTTCATAAGGGGAAAATAGTGTCGATTGGTGAATTTAACATGGGGTTGATGGTCATATTCCAAAAAAACCACCACTATGGAGAGTCTTTTTGTACTACATACAAGCTCCACATGGCTTTTTAGGCTTTTTGATCTCATAGAGACCACTAACCCAACACCCATTTCTTATCCCAAACACCCAACAATCCAAAACAACTAAAGAACCCAAATAAACCAGACTTCCCATTAAAACCCATGGATTGGTATAGAATATGTCGGAGAGAAATTCCCTCATACCTACCCCCAAGATTCTGATAGTCTAAATACATCTACCTTGACATCCCCAAATAACATAAGATGCTCTAAAATAAAGATCCTCCAAATATGTATCCTTTGATACCATTTTGTCACGAACCAACATAGGTCAACCCAGAGCCAGTCACTCGAGGTGATATATGGAAAGGCTTGAAGGGGGTTCCTGATCAACATGGGATGACAACTAGTGTCAAGAATCAACGTATAATCAATAAGATAATGATTTCACAGAATAATAAACAAATGTCCGAACAATAGAAAGATAACAAAAATAGTCCAATACATATATCATGATCCAAACTGAACATCTTTTACAAAAAATCTTATGATAAAATAAACTAAAATACAAAACCCTGGTGAAACTGACTACAATGAAATCTCAATGTGACCCCAAGGGTCACTCTCTAATTCCAAGTACAACCATAACCCATGTCGATCGATAATAAGATGAACTTACACCATAAGTTTAAAAAAATAAGGAACAATAGGTGTGAGTATTAAAACCCAATGGGCATGGCCAAACAATCTATTCCCAATTCACTTCCTTTAAAATAATGGAAACATCAACTTCATGTTTGAAGTAAAATATAAAAAAAAGTATGAATTTTCCCACACACATTGCCACTTTAAAATAAATCATGTCACATTTCCCATTATCCCTTAAAACACACAGTCACTTTCCAAGAAGGAACCATTTACATTTTAAAGAAGGAAGAAGATAATTTTATTAAAAAACATAAGAAAGATAAAATATATCATTTATTAAGAGAAAATATTTTATGTAGACACTATAAGAACAGTTGATAATTTTCCAAAGAATCCACACTCTTCAAGAAAGAAGAAAAAAAACTACACAACAAAGGAAATGAAAAATATCACATAAGGTTAGCCAATAAATCATGCATATCAATCATCATCATAAGTAACCAAGTGCCAATAGACATGGGTTGACCTAGGATCTCATGGAAAATCCAAAACATACTAATACATGATGAATCATCCCAAAAAGAATTCCTCACTCAATGAAGTCAAATCTCCCAACATGTTTGACCACACCCTATCTAGAAAAGACTGAGGGGAATGATCCTATAATAGTAAAACTGAATATGTCACCATGCTATGGGACACTAGTCAGAGCATAATCTTATCGAGCGGAACAATCATTCTACAAAAAATATCTCACTATTCTAGGTTCCCATGTCATGATGTATAATGTTGGTGAGCCAACTGATTCCAACCAAGTATCCATTCTCTTACACATATATAATAATTATTCAAACCATATACATCACCTCATGCCACACATGTATCAATATCTTTCAAAAAACTCATAGATCATAAAGAGTTTACAATAAGGATATCCCATTCTACACAACATAAATGGATCATGATGATCTCTATAGTGAGGAAATCCCATCCATTCAAAATAGCAATGGAAATAAATTTATCCCAAAGAGTTTTTTTAAACAACCATTTCCTCATTTTTCAGAAAGTGACAAACGGGCCTCAAGTAAACTTCACAAAACCATCAATTTCAAAAGAACCAAGTAAGAATTTGAAAAAAGTAAAAATAAACCATTTTCCATTTCTCAAACATTTTTAAAAAATCCAATTATATATTCTCGCACCACATGTACAAACCAAAAACTACTTTCATTAAAATGCCTAGTGGTCCATTGACCATAATTACTTTACAATCCATTTCTACTATCCAAATACACATTTTTCTTATATCCAATAGCACTTTGAAAATTAATTTAAGGAACCCAAATCATCATTTCACATTTCAAAATCATATTCGCAAAACTGAACCATTTTTTAGATATCAAATATCACACACAAATTCCAACTAGGAATTAGGACAAACAATTGGCATGCAATATTAAAAAATATGTTTACCACATAATAAAGAAGAAATCACTACCTTTAACACAAAAAATAATTTAAAATATTACTTATCACCATTTATAATATAACGGAGGTGAGAAAAAATTAACTAATGAATCATAAATTATAAAGGTAGGTGAAAGAGAAACCAACCTTAATCTACCAATGCTTCAATAACACACAACCAAAACCACAACATGACGGTTACAAGAGCTGATATCAACCAACAATAACCATAAACAAATGAATCCCCCAATATAAATCAAGGGAAACACAAACCCCATATGCACATGTCCAATGGAGAAGGAGATCTCAAGAGGAAGTTGATTGCAAAAGGAAGAGGGAGAAGAGGAGATGTGATTACCTTGAGTGGTTTCCCCTAAAACATGATGAAAACCTAGATCCACACCCAGTATGGAAGGAGGACGCTTGGGGGACAAGGGAGAGGTCCCTTAGGGTCACACAAACCAAAGGGAGGAGAGTAGAGTTTTTTTGTGTCAAAAATACTGAGAGGGTAGGGTTTGAATTTCGTAAAATTTTTGAACTAGAAAGTATGAATGGTTTGGCCACATGATTTACCAAAACCATATGCCATCCATGGGCCCCTAAATAGACACAACTGGGCACCCACATAATCTGGTCACAAAGTTTACGAACCTTGTTCCAACTATTACAAACATCAATATCCTTGGAAAAAGCCTCCTTTCATACTTTACAAATAGTTTTACTAACCTTACGCAAGCCGTGCACCTTGACTCTGCAACCAAAACAAGAGATTCATGGTTTCTAGGAGCATGCCGCATAGTTTTCCCAAATCATGCGGTGACTGTGTGCTAAAATAAAAACACCCCATCACTCAAAACATAAACCCATCTCACCAGAAATGTGAGGGACAAACCCAAGGACAAAAGATAAACTCTATGAGAGGTCAAATATAAAAATACTAGTTTGACAAACAAAGGTATTATTTTAAGGATGTTGGTGAATACCTTATAAAAAATTGTGAAATACCCCTCTTTGGAAGAAACCATGGAAAAAACATTGGTTGGTTTATGTTTTGGATTAATTTATCTTTTAGATTCCAAAACCTATATTAAGAAATTAAAAATGAATTTCCCGTACTTTTAATGTAGTTACGCACCATTATACCATTCATCTACAATCTAAATCCTCAATAAACAAATTTATGGTCATTTTACCTCATAAAGAGTCCCTCAAATCCGTCCTTATGTATTCAAGGTTCTACTCTCAAGTTTTAGAGAGGAAATATTCATGGTAGGAGAATTATCCTCTTATTCTTTTCTATTCAAGTACATATTTTTGTCCATTCCATATAAATTTTCAAAGACATTCTTTTAAAAAAAATTATTATACCATTTCATCCAATTTTTTTTCAATGGAGGATATTAATCCCCAATCATTTTACCCATTCCTTAATCCATGTTATATACCTATCATGGAGTTAGATTTACTTCTTAAATTTATCCCTTTTAATAATAAATTCACATCTTATGAGTACCCAAACCCTTTACATACCCTTGGTTATTAGAAAATATGTAAATATAATTGATTTATTTCGGTATTTAAATATATGAAACCCACATCCCATTTTTATAGGATACAAATTATGTAATTTTTGAGTCATTAATCACTTTTGTGTGCAATGATATTTTAAGAAAGCCTCTCTTTATTCGCAACCTATTATTGATGTAAGAATTTATTATGATCAATGTGTCTCAAATGATTCAATACATATTTAGGGTGTTCCTTGATAGATCTATAATTATTTTGTTAATGAATTAATCTATATATTTTATGCATTTTAGTATACCATGGAGAATAACATTGGTAATTATTATTTACAATACCTTTGTGACAAACCTTGGTGAGATTGTTCTTAATGTATCATTTTTTGTTTTATCCAAATTTCCATATTTTTAATCATTTAATTATTATTATTCACAAATTTTATGTCTTATGAATTATCCATGATCATCCTTCATGTTTCATTTCCAATGTTTATCCTTTATTGGGATTTTTCTCCACTTTTTATATTGATCAATGTCCCCAAGAAATTACTTTCACTATGGTAACATAGAAAAGATTAAAAAATTAGTAATTATAAATGATCAAATAATATTAATGTTCACATTTTCCTTATGTAATTTTTGTATCATGTACCCAGTTTCCAAGACACTAGACCTCAAAATACCCTTAAATGTTATTGATGTAATATTTTTCAAAAATAATTATGTTAAAAGTCATGTATTTAAAATTTGGGATTTCATAGTTGATATCAGTGGAAAGGATTAGTTATTTGTGTAAATTAGTATTATAAAACACGAATACGATCCCTTGGTATATATCTAAATGTGTAAGTACTTACAAGAATTTTGTTGAAGTATTAGGAGTGTGGTTTCAATGAATTGAATTTTTTTTTTGTATACTACATGTTGATGTGGATTTAGAATGTTTTTAACATGGGGTAATAACCTAAAAAAAGAAGCATTGGGATTTGAATCGATCATCAAATGGTGCATGAAATCATGCCTCACCTCACAACTTTTTTAAGACCCCAGGGACATATTTTTTGTTAACCAATTTTTTTTTGATCTGTTATGATGGATTTATATAAAATGTAATTGTTATTAGTGTATATTTAAATAATAACATCATTAAGAATGTTGTTTTAGGACTTAAGCATATTTATAATTAAAACATTTGTAAAATTAATAATTTTCTCACCAAGGTTTCATCTTTTGGAAAAATGGCAGTAATTAGGGGGAACCACATAAATGAGGCATGGAATGGGAAATGCGCTGAATGAATTTTTTAAATCATGAAATATAGAATGGAAAATTTCTTGATGATGATAAATCAACTATACAAGGTATTGAATAATGACTTGATTTATGTTCTATGTAAAGATTCACTATAGGGGGACCAAATTGTAGTTATGTCCTTCATGGTTCAATTACCACATTATTTTAGTGGATCTAATGACCCATTAAATCATAATCAATCAATTAACTATATTTAATGAATATTTTCCATACTATACTAATTAGAATGAGATAATTTCACTTTTTTTGTATAATACATAGAAGTAGAAGCTGATTAGTAGTGGAAACTAATTAGAAACATGAAGCCATGATGGTAGATTGATATGATTGGGTGGACAGAATTTTTATGAACATTTTTCAATAAATGTTTCCCAATTTGATGAGAAAAAAATAGAGAAGTAATTATTTGATCTGAAGTAGAAGTAAAATGAATCGGTGGGACGCTTTGAAATGAACATTACAAGATTTTATCAATACACCAACATCTTTATTAGAGATCCTAAAGGAAATCTTGATAGGTTATTGAGTGAAATGAGATCCCAAATCTAAAGTAATATTTCAAACGGTGACTACAAAAGCTATGGGGGGATAGTATAGAGGGATATTAAGGTTGAAATGGAGTTTTAAAACACATTAATCGCATATTCTTAAAGAAATGAAGAGATAAATAGAGAGATATTTAGGGAAGAATTTTGATCATAGAAGAGGAGGAATGAAACTACAACTAACTACATGAAAAAAATGTGGGATAAAACCTTTAGGGACCATCTTTATTGGTAGTGGAAAATGCTACTCGTATGGGAGAGATGAATATAAAGCTTATAAATTTTGTAGTGAATTGAATCCCCGGCATCTCAGTGAAAATAAAAAAGTAAATATAGTGAAAGCACAACGATAATTTTAATTATTTTATTATGTATATCTTGAAAAATTTTCAAATTATTTTCCAAATTAGAAGATAATGGAGGGAAACTACCAACCTTGTCATAGGACATGGGATAAAGTCTAATCGTTCATAATCATGATGATTTAATTAGAGGCTCCAAACAATGTTGTGTAAGGTATATTATTTCTTCTATCAATGGTAAAAAGTACATAGTTTGACTCTAATTCAACACATTCCTTTATTTCATCATATTTTTCATCAAATTTAATATCTAACCTAGAAATTATAGAAGTATATTTATCAGTTAAAACTCTTAGAATAATTATTTTATCATCAAAGGTGATTATAAATTCTAGTATCAACATTGGAGTGTTCAATACCATTTAAAATCTAGTAGTCATTCTCCGGGTGGAAAATGACACTATATTAATAATGAAATGGATCTCAAAGTATAATGGAAATATTAAGTGTAGAAGAAAGGAAGTTTCAATAGAATTGAATAGAACAGAATGATTTATTTTCAAATTAGATATATACCAACGTATGCTTCGTCTAGAAGTGCCTCCCAAAGCCTTATTTATAGATATTTTCAGTGAAGAGGGATAAGAAAATTAAAGTATAAAAAAATAAAATTTCCCTATTGTTAGGGAATACATTTATTTATTTCTTAAAGAGTTACTTAGACCTCCCCAGAAAAGAGTATTAGATTTATTTATTGAAACTAGGTTCTAATCCAATATAAAATATTCCATAGAGAATGGGATATGTGTAGTGATAGGGATTAAAGGAGAAACTTCAAGATTTTTTGTAGGAGTGTTTTATTCCAAAAACTTTTCCTCTAGGGGGACCACCTATTCTGTTTTTTAAGAAGAAGGATGTATCATTATGTCTATTCATTAATTATAGAGAACATAATGGGATAATATAAAAATCCAAATACACACTTCAAAGGATTGAATATTTGGTAAACCAACATAATGGGGATCAATTATTTTCAAACATTGACATCTGATTAGGGCATCATCAGTTAAGTGCGAAGAATGATGATATCCCAAATAAGTACTTCCAAAAACGATAACATATTTAAAAGTTATTTATACACTTTTTATATATTAATTCACCTTCCATATTTATGGATTTGAAAAATAGATTCATTAGGGACTACCATGAAAACTTTATAGCAGTATGTAAGTAAGATATTCCAATATATTCAAAAATTCATAAAGAGAATAAGAAATCTATAAGTGTCATACTAAAAACTAAGGGTAAGGAAAAAGTATTTCATATAATCATATAATGTGAGTTTTTCTTAGGTTAATTCACATTCCTATGATAGATCATGATTAGTGAATGAGTCTTAGTAGATCTAGCAAAGACAAAGGTTGTGGAGGAGTGGCCACATCATATAACTGCAACTAATATTTATAGTTTCCTTTGTCTACAAAGATAATATAGAATGCTATTGAAATTTATTTTTATAGATTTCTAAAATAATGACCAAGTTAAATCGAAAGGGATTAATGTTTATATGGATAAAGGAGTGTGATGAATGTTTATAAGAACAGAATAAGATGATAGTTAGTGAAACTATGCTAACTCTACCCTATACCATACATGGATTTTTATTATCTATAGTGATTCATAAATAAATGGTTTGAAATGTATTCTCATGTAAAATGAAAAGTTGATCACATATGTAGATTAATTGTTAAATTTACATGAGCATAATTATCCTACTCATGACATGAATTTAGCTACAATCATCTTTTCTCTGAAGATATTGATGCAGAATATTTATGGGGAATGTGTGATATATACATATAACACCAAATATTAAATTATATATTCACTAGAAATGAAATAGCTATGATATAAAGATTATGGATGGATCTCTTTAAATAATATTATTGTTCATTTCATTATTACCCTGAAATAGAAAACATAGTAGTGGATTATTTGAGTATGAAAGATCATGGATTTCTTGTAATGATGTGGATTTAATGATATCAACTAATGAATCACATAGTAATTTTTTTCATGGTAATCATAAGGGAATGGACATAATCAATCCTATCCTAAATGATTTATCAACTATCATTACAAGAGAAGATCATGAAATCTAAAATAGATGATCCTTTATTTTAAGAGAAGATAGAGGCTATGATAGATGGAAAATTTAATAAATGTTACATTGATCAAAAAAATTTACTAAAATTTGGTACATTGATATGAATTCCATCTATTTTGAAGACAAAAAAAGATGATTGAAGAAGATTATAGCTCTAAATTATCTATACATCTTGAAATCACAAAGTTGTATATGGACCTCTATGATCACTGTTGGTGTGATAATATGAAAATGGATATTTTAAATTATAATTCAAGGTTATTGGTGTTTCAAAAAGTGATGGTTGAGAGACAACTATCTAAAGGTGTACTAAAACCACTACCCATATCTATATGGAAATGGGATAACATAACTATGGAATTTCTCACAAAACTTCCAAAGGTATCCAAGGTTAACAATACCATTTGTGTAATCATCAATAGATTGAAAAATTACACCCATTTAAATTAAATAAGGGAGAATTTATCAATGCAACACCTTTCTCCCTAATTAATTCATTAGGTAACGAGACTCTATGAAGTACTATTGTCGATTATTTTTTTATCAAGATCCAAGATTTAAATATAAATTCAATTAGAATCATAAAAAGTCTATGAACACATAATTAAACCTGAGAATATCTAATCATCCTAGAACTAATGTGTTGTAATATGGGATTATTCAAACCATTGAATACATGTAATGTGCTAGCTCATATGATTTTAATAGGAGCTGGGACCAACATCTTCTTCTTATTAAAATCTCCCAAAAATATAGTTTCAATGTACCTTTTTAATATTTATTTTGAAAAATGATTATAACTACAACATATTGGGATGAATTTGATGAAGTGAATTATTTTGGATGAAACATTGTGAATGAGTCCATAGAAAATACACATGTTACTCACAAACACATTGTGGTTGCTCACCGTTGACAGAAAAGTTATGATGACTAAGGGAAGAATGATGTAGACTTTAATGTATATGATATTTTATTTTTAAAAATATCACCATGTTAAGGGGTTATGAGGTTCATAAATAAGGGGAAATTGATTTGAAGGTATAGTGGAACATTTAATATTCTCAAGCATGATGAAGTGGTTCCTCATAGATTAGTCGCACTACCAAATCGTTCCAATATCCATGATGTATTCCACATTTCCCTTCTATGAAATTATATGTATAAACCAAAAAATATACTTGATACTAATTGTTTATTGTTGGAATAAGACTTTTTATATGATGAAATGATCCATATGATTGACAGAATGGAACATGTATTGATAGGAACAAAAACATGAATAGTGAATGTCTTATAGACAAATCACAATATTAAAGGGGATATGTGGTATCATGAGGAATAAATTAATAAAAAATTCTCCCATTTATTGATGTAAGTTCAATTTACAAGGACTAAATTTCTTAGCGGGGGTGGGGGATTTAAAGACTTAAAATTTATTCTATGATTTATAAAATATGGGTTTTTATAATGACTATCTTATTATATTTAAAAATGGAAGTACATATAAATACTATGAATATGTATATATATATTACATGTAACTTAATTATAACATTTACTATAGATAATAATAGTATAGGGATATTAAAACGTAATAATATGAACCACACAGTGGAGTACTCCATAAGATCAAACTCTCCCATAAAGATTAATCATACTATAAAAATTGTTAAAAGAAAAGGAAGCATTAGGAATATAATTTTTATTATCAAAGTAATTATAAATACCTTTGGGAATAAATTAGTAATTTATATTTAATGGTGGATTATATATAGAGTGAAAAGTGAAATTTGGATTTGACCATTACCAGATCATTATCCTATATAGTCATTGGTCAATATAATTGTTGGAAAATATAACTTTTGGAAAATATAACTGTTGGAAAATATGACAATTATCCAATATTACTATTGTTCAATATGAATTTTGGTCAATGTGATTATTGGTAAAAATATTACTATTATAATTACTTCTTATAAAATGTATTGAAAAAAAATATATGATGTAGAAATGGGAAACAATACCCTCAACCTATAGATTCATGCCATTTAAAGCCCATTTATAAGAACATTTAAGGGGGGTTGCATCAATGGGGTTAATCCTTGAACAAGACCATGTATAGCTTCAACAAGTGATGTTTTAATGAGATTTAATATGGTACAAGTTCAAGTTAGTGGAAATCACCACTAACTCAATGTTAACTGAACCACCCCATGAATCTACCACAATCACAACCCATAACCATAGGGAATACACTATTGTAATAAGTGATAATGTATTTATACCTTATTAGTATGTATTTTTATATTTTCCCTTTTAATAATAATCTTTATATATTTATTCCTTTTTGTTGTTACATTATAAATGATTATATAATGAGTTTGAAAAAAAATTATATTTTGATATGAATATATCAAAATTTTATTTTTGGGAAATATATAGTTTTAACTAAGAAAGTATTTTAACAAATCAAGATTTTCAGAAATAAATTTTATTTTAATAAAATATTGTTATTAAATTATATTTTTTTTAAATAAAAATGCTAATGTAATTTTATGATGTAAAATGTAATTTGTGAAGGATCAGAAACAGTTATCATCACACAACAGATATTGTTTCAATAAATAAGGTTTTTTTAAAATTTTAAATTAACAAATTTGAGGAATTATTTTCAGAAAATAAATATTATTTTGGAAATCATCACATAATGATAATCCAATAGTGAATGTTTCATAATTTTTTGATATATTTGAATTTTAGGTAAAAATTAAATAAGGTATAGATATATAGTATGTATTATGATATCATAAATTCATAATAATGATGTAATAAATAGTATAAAAATTATCCATGAAAAAAATAATGTCTTTACTTTAAATTAATGTGTATTTTGGTTATTTTATTTATTTTATAAACACTTAATGAATCCCAAAAAACATATATTGTTTTTATGGTTTTAAAATCAACTCAATATAAACATGAGTCACTTCCATATCACTAGGGTTATTCTATTAAGGATTTTGGACCAAGTCCATATATAATATTGAACAAACATCCCACCCTATATGAAACCATAGGATAATAATTGGATGAGTCCAAAACATAAGTTGTGAAATTAATCGATAATTCCCACTACTTTTACGTTAAATTCTCACTCATCCCCCATTCATCTTCACTAAAAATATTCAATACCCAAATTTCATTTCATTTTATCTCCTAGAGAGTCCCTCAATGGTTTCCTTAAGTGATCATGGTCCCATCATTATGTTTTAGTAATCACCTCCTCACAGTAAGGGAATTATCCAACTATTTTATTATTTTAAGTACCTATTTTGTGTATGTCTTATAAATGTTAAAATACTTTAACTTTTTAAAATTTTGATCTTAAAATTATTTATAAAATAATTTTTTATCTATGGGAGACCTTCATCCTCTCTCAATTTACCCTTTCCTTAATCCCAATTTTATAATTGTCATGCTGCCAAATTCATATCTTGAATTTCTCTCTTTTTAACAAGAAATTATAATATTGTGAATACCCAAACCACTTCCTTGACCATTGGAATTCACTTAGATTTAAATATAATTTATTTATTTGGGTATTTACATGTAAATAATCCACATCACCAATTTTTCAGAATAAAAATGATGTAATTTTCAACTAATTTAAAACTTATGCATGCAATGATTTTATATGAAGTACTTTCTTTATTCTCCACTGGTTAGTGATGAAATGACATATTATGATCAATGTGGATCAACAAGTTAATACATAGGAAGGGTGTACCCTAATATCACTCTAATTCATTTCATAAATAATTAATCTCTTGAGATGAAATGTTTTATGATGCCTTGGTGAATACACAAGGTAATTAGGATTTACAACACCTTAGTGATAAACCTTGGTGATATTCTTATGAATGACTGGTTATTATATTATATACATATTTCAATGTTATGTTTCATGTACTTATTATTATTATCCCATTTTCTGTCTCATTTATAATCCATGATCATCATTCAAGTTCAATTTCCTTTTTATCTCGTATTGGACTTCACACTCTCTATTTTCTATTAATGTATATCCCTAGGAAATTACTTACAGTGTAGTGGCCTTGGATATATTAACAAAGGATAATTTCAAAATGATTAAATAATGTATATTTATGTGTTTTCCTTTTTCAATTCATTTATAATGTACCTAGTATCTAAGACACTAGACCTCAAAATATCCTTTTAAGTTATTAATTTAATATTTTGTTATTAAATAATGTTAAAATTCAGGTATTAAAAATGTGGGATTCAAAGATTATTTTCATGTTTCCATCAATATTGATATGTATTGAATATTACATTGACATACTTGAGTAGCCACCATCCCTAAAACATTTAACATCATAAATTTTGTTACTCACTCCAATAAAAAATCTATTAGGAGTTATTTTTTGTACTTATTTTATTTTGAGTCCATCATCTTTAGTAAAAAAATAATTTGGTAACCAAAACTATTCAATTCAAGAAAAAAATCTGGCCTTTATATTAGAAAAATCCTTATTAATTTAAGCCTCTGTAACACCACAAAATTGAGGAATTCTAAAACAACTATAATTAGAACAATTTCCCTTGATTCAATGTTAATAAAAATAATGATATACATTATTTTTTTATTTGAACTATTAATAGAATAACTCTTACAAAAATTTTCTTTTTTCATATTACATTAAAACATAACATTTCATATATTTCCATTGAAATTACCATGTATTTTTTATGAAAATACACCGCATTAGTAATCCTAATTTCTAATAATTTCAAAGTATAAAGTTCATCTAATCAATACTTAATTGTATTATCATGAAAATCAAAGGAAGACATAAAATTTTAATTATTATACATTAATTATAAATGATGAATAAACGAATATTATTTTTAAAAAGCATAATGACATTTGATTTGATGATACTACTATATATTTTTAATGCACTGTATTTAACTTCAATCATGAAACAATAAATATTACATTCTTGAAAAAAATTATACATTTTTAAATAGATTTTACCACTTATATATAAAACATAAGTCACCAATATTTTTTAATTTGAGTTCTTAGCTTGAAATATAGAATGAGATTTATCACTAGAATCATCATAATCACTCAACATAGAATTTAATTCATTAATTATATTCTTTTTCTAATATTATTTTAATTAATATTTTCGTTGGGGAAATTTAGTTCTAAGTTTTATATTTTTATTCCATTTATAGCACTATACAACTTTTGAATTTTCACCATCATTTTTAATGTTTTCAGATAATACCATTATATTAATATATAAATTTTTTAATTTTCAATCAATTCATATAAGTTAATGATTAAAATTTTAACTATAAGATTAATCGAATGATTAGTTAGATGATGTATAATAAAAAAATATTTCATTATATGTAGAATAAAACATAATAGAAACATTTAATTTTTTTAATATGATATGATCATCAACTTTGGTTTGTATCTCAACATTATTAATCATGAATTTTCGAATAAAAGTATTTATTTTCCTATATTTAATAGGTTTAAACTATCTAATCATATGTAATGTTCCACTATATTTTTTTAGTTAACTCTAAAAAATTTTAAATATTTATCATGTTCTTGTAAAATAGTTACTAAAACATATATAACAATCTATGTTCATAGGAATCATATTATTTTTACAAACTATATGTTTATAATTATAAAAAAAATAAAAGGAATATAAATAGATTAGGTAAAATGTAAAATACGATTGGAAATAAATTAAAAACACTTTATTCATTCATATTAATACATTATGAAATAACTACACTTATCTGTGTATTACCCACCATTGATTATTACATCACTTAACACTATATAAATTAAAAGGGGAAAATAAATAGAAAGAATTAGAATCTTAAACACTATGAGATCTCTTGGATTATCTATACCCATAAGGATCACCAATAGCTATTGAGAAACCTATAATGATTAATAAAATCATTAAATAAGAATGAAATTTTGAGATCTAAATGAAAACTATGTATATTAGAATTGTAACTTGAGAAGTTAGAATAGAATACCAGATTATAGCGTATCTATATATAGGAAAAAATTGGGTAATTAAAAATATGTTCATTAGAAATATAGTTATTATAATTATGATTGTTGATAATATGGTCATTGGGAAAACATGTATCCAACATGTATAATGATGTTTTTATTGTTAGTAGTAAATCCAATTAAATATAGATCACAATGAATTAAAAATATAATATTAAATAATATATATATATAAACATTTAGTATTAATAGTAAAATATGAAATGATATATTTATAAAATTCATATAAATATTTTAATATAAATGGATTATTGCAATTAAATTCCATGATATAAAAAATTATTTTTAATGGTACCTTTAAAGAATTTTTAGTAAAAAAGTAAAAAAAATTTGTAGACTGATTTTATTATCTGTTATATATTTTTTGAAAATAAATTAAACTAAAAAATTTAATATAATATTATATATGAAATAATATATTAATATACTTTAAAATTTAAATTGGTATGATATAACATTAATAACACTTGATTTTTAAAATGTCATTTTTTAATAAAAATAGATTCTATTTATATTTTCCAATTTCATTTAAAAGATAAAATTCCCAATTTTATAATTTACGTTTTAACCAAAAAAAGAAATCATTTTTTTGGCTATGAATAAAAATATTTTCTTTGGATAATGTTTTTCTATTTTCTTAAATAATATAATTTTTTATTGAAAATGGAAAATAAATTTTTTTGAAAAACAGTAATATCATCGACTTTAAAAGAAAGACTAAGAAATGTATAAAACCTTTAAAATTTTCAAAGATTTGTTTCTGAAGTCTATAGTCTTATTTTAAAAATGATAATTTGAATTTTTAAATCCTATTAATAGTATATCTAATGTTAAGTAATATTTTCCAATATAAATTATTTTTGCCCTTTTCATTAAATTAAATAATATTTTTCTGAAATTTAGTTTTTGATTACTTTTAAAAAAAAGATAAATTTTAATTTTTTTTTAAACCCAATTTATATCCTTAAAATTAAATTTATTAATAATTTTAAACTAAATATAACTTTTATTCTAAAAATAAAATTTTTCTTAAAACTCATTTTTACTCATTACATATGCTAATGTTAATATTTCTTTTCTTAACATAATGATTTTTAATTGGATAAAATGTATTTAATATTTTGAATCTATAGTTAGAATTATATAATTGGTCCATTTTATTTCTTTTCATTAAAGATAAATTACTTCGATAAATATTACATACCTTAGTAAAACCAAAAATAGGAAAAGAGAAAAATCTAAAACTAAAGGACATAAAAACATGTTTACATTTTATATGCAAATGAATAGTTGATGTATGATTGAACTTATCTCATACCACCAAATTTTAAAAAATTAAATCCACTCAAAAATTTTAACATGTTCTTCCATTATATTAAGTAATTATAATTACCAATATGTAATTTTATGCACTTATAAAATGGGTTTTTCACCACCCCTTCCAGAACACTCAAATAATTTAGTTTCCAAATTAATATATTTCATTTTTCGTTAATCAATAATTCTATAACTTTTCATCAAGCCATTAATCATAATATAATTTATTGTGATCCTCTAATTCTAAGTATAATTTCAAGGGAAAGCTCAATCCCTTAACCTGGGTCTTTATTCACTAACATATTTTCTTTTGTTTATTACTTTCCCAAACCTAATTTCCTAATTCCTAAGTAAATAATTGAATATTTTTTATAATTAATTTTTTATAATTAGGTAATAACTATTAACCCCTTTACCTATTTTCAAATAAGAAATATTAAATAACCATTTGAGCATGTTTTAGACTACCACCTCCATGAAGTGATGACTCCCAAAAATTTTTAGTATTGCCTTTACTTTATGATTTCAATGGAGAAAAAAGAAACATAAATGTAACATATATAATAAAATTGTTATTATTATGAGTTAAATTATAATCCACTTTTTTCACCCTAATTCTTTGAAAAATTAAAATGTTAATCGTGTGTTGTATGTACTACGAGCTCCAAGAAGTAACATATCTCATTTTTCATCAAATTTTTTTATTATTTATTTGACTCTATTAGAATATAATTCAACAATATTAATGTATATAAATAATATCATAATTATTATTTTATAATGACACTATATAGAAGGAAACCACTTCCATTACCATAACAATCCCTAATCATAATATGTTTGTGTTTGGGAAGGTCTAAAAAGCTACTTGAGAAACAGTATAGAAAATATAAGAACCTAGATCTTCTTTTTAGGTATGTTTTTCTTTTTATAGTGTTTTTGAGAAAAAAAAAAGGAGTTTCTAGAAATTTCCTAAGTACACACTGTGTACTCGATTACCGCGGGTAGTCGGGTGCAGGCCGTGTAACGGCCGTGAGCACAGCCATGTGTTGTGAGCTAGAGACCACCTAATGCAGGGGCCGGTGAAGGAAAGTATATGCTGTGTATTGTTTTCATTAAACGTACTAGGGTCACATCTGATGGACAGAACCATCTATTACTCAACCTATTTCATCCAAGAGAACCCATATGACGACAATCTTCCTCTGAGCCCCCGATCGAGTGTCTGTTATTCGAATTGACCACCATCGATTGTGTTGGGATCACCTCGGTGAGATCTTCCTTCTTATAGGTATTACTTTCATGATTCATCCTCCTTCTCAAGTTATCCTCGATTGAATGTTTTGGGTGTTTTTGTAGATATACTGTGTTTTTTGGAGATTCAAGGCTTGAGGTTCACATAAAATGATCTCGCAGCACCGAGGTAGGTGGTTTGTGCCGTTCTGTTGAAAGTATTTGAGTTATATGGGAAAATTTGTTCAATAACCTTGAATGGGGTATTTCATGTTTACTATTTTAGCCCTCTTAATTTCCTTCCATGTTTTTGTTCTTTTGTAGAGGCTATTCGAATGTGAATAGGGTTGATTTTTATGCTTTGGAAGTGAAGTTCTCAGTCAGGATCCAAGTATCACTGAGAGGGGGAGGGCGTGAATCAGTGATATCTTTTTTCTTTTTAATATTCCCCTTTATGAAAAAACCTTCGCCTCTTGTTAAAGAGTTTCTTCCCTGCTGAACATACACAACCACAGGAAGGCAAGATTTACAAGGTTCACTAATCAACAAGAGTAGCTACGTCCTTGGTATGGTATGAAAACAATCTGGTACCACACAATCAACTAGAAAACAATCATTTGATGTGGAATACAATGAGTAGGATATACGCTTACACTCGTGTATTACTTTGAAAATAATACAATAGTGTGTGTGCTACCTCTTAGCACAAATAGGGTAATACAATGGATCAATGATTCTTAATGATCATACAAAAATCAAATCTTTCAAAGCAATTCTTCACTTTCCTACCCAGAAGCTGGCAGGAACCCCTGGAACAAAACTTGTTGTACACCCACTTCCACTTGCACGCCGTATACTTGCGCACCTACAACTTTCATGGAAATACTTGCATGGATACTTGCACGATATACTTGCACGAAAGACTTCCACGGAAAACTTGTGCGGCAGACTTGCGCGGCAACACCTACGCGGCAGACTTGCGTGGCAAACATGCATGAAACCCTACTTGTGTGCCTTATAAATAACGCTCAGCTTGCGCACCACTACAACTTGCGCTCCACATTCTACACTTGCGCGTTCAAAGCTCAAATTTTTCTCATAAGTGTTGAGAATTAAAAAATGAGGAGACAAGTCATCTATTTATAGGAATTTTGGTGACTTTCACGACCATACACATGCGCACCAAGACTTGTGCGTCAATACATGCACGCTAATACTTGCGCGACACTATTAACTTGTGCGACACTTTCAAACTTTTGCACCACATTATTTTCTTCGTCATATTTTTATTGGATGATCTTTGAAATAGTACTTGAGTGCCACTTACATTTGTGCGTCAATACTTGCACGCCAGCACTTGCGTGCCACTACATGCACGCCAAAACTTGCACACCACCACTTGTGTGCCACTACTTTCATTCCACTTTCTTTCCTTTTCCATATTTCTGAAATGATGCTATTTGAAATATGACTTGCATGCCTATACAAGACTTGCACTCCGCCACTTGCGCGCCTTCTTCTTGCCTTTTTCATTTTTGGATTGTATGATATTGAAATGTGTTTTTCCAAAAAACACTTATTTACTCTCTCTATCATGCATACAACTTGCACCACAAGTTCTCCAAACTTGTGATAATTGTAAAATAAAAATTAGCAAAGCATAATCTGATTTATAATACTTTTAAAAAGTGAATTGATTTATATTATTTGACAACAAAAGACAACACTATGTAACAACAAAATATTCTTACTTCCTTATCCATCCAACTTGGTCCCAACTGGAAGTGGTTTCCCATGCATGTTCTGTTTATGACTGTTTGGTCTTGTTTAGCCTATTAGGCTTCCTTTATGTTGTACCATTCCTAGTAATGTAGGATGAAGTGATTATTTTATCTGAAATGCTTGATATGTTGCAGACTGTTTAGCCATGTATTTTTTGAGGTTTACATTGGCCATATTGTATTGCTATGCTCATCTGACGTACACAGGGCCATGAGAACTTGGTTTAGTAGCCTATAAGGGGAATTGACTTTGTGAGCTTCCTCAGAGAGTCTTTAACCACTTGTGAATATAAGGGGAATAGACCATGTGAGCTTCCACAGAGAGTCTTTATCACTTTTGACTATAAGGGGAATTGACCGATTGAGCTTCCTCCGAGAGTCTTCAACCACTTTTGACTATAAGGGGGATAGACCGTGTGAGCTTCCTCAAAGAGTCTTTATCACTTTTGACTGTAAAGGGAATTGACTGAGAGTTATTCCTCAGAGAGTCTTATTAGTATCCTTATAACTGAACTAGACGGGATAGGCTATGTGTACTTCCTAGAGGGTTACCTTCTTTGATTAGCTTCTTATGTGATATGTATAATTTAATTCTTTGAAACTATGGAATTGTTTACTGCTGAGTACATCCATATTTACTACTCTTTTAAATACTGCCTACCATATATATTCAATAACTTTGTGGCAAATATCTTTTGGTGGATGAATAATGGGATTAGTCTCACACCCTGTTTGGGTCATGCTTTTGGGCCCAAATAGATTATATTGATATAGGTAGAGAAAATGGAAATTTCCCTTCTACTTCCAGATTTTCACAGATTTGGAGTTGGTGAACATGGGATCAAGAAGAGGCTTGTGATGTTGAGGGGTTGTTATATGTTTCCCTTTTACTTGGTTTAGTACTATTTTTATTCTAGTATTGTGTTAGTTTGGATACTTTTTTAGACATATGTATCATGCATCATTTATATATGTGCTCTAGTTACTTCTTACTTTCAGTCTTCCACTGTTTACTGTAGTATTTTGTGTTTACTAATTTTGTTATTGTTTATCTTTTTATTATTTATTCTATGTGCTCTGCCAATGAGGGCATAGTTTTTACACTATCACACCCAAGGCCCTTGCTTCTAGTCGGCAACCTCTGGCATTTGGGTAAATGCGCTTGAGGCCATGGGACTAACCAGGTATGGGGCATCTCAAGGTGGCTTCTGGAACCGAGACGTTACAAAGTGGTATCAATGGAATTCATTTCTCTTGACATACTGTTTGGAGCCTATAGTCAGGGATAAGACAGAATAAGTACTTGGTAATAAGCTGTTCCTAGGAGTAGCTAACTTGTGTATAGGTAAAAGAAAATCTACCTCATTACTGCAATTTTTTATTGTTTTTTAAATTTAAAGATGATTTTATTTCACCATTGGGTGATTCACATGTTTTGTGTTGTTATTATTTATGATATTGAGGTTCTATTTCTATTTCAACCTGATGATATGAGGGTATTCCATCTCATGCATCATATATGTACTTTCTAGAAATCACATTTCATGCACTCTTGCCATACAATTTAGGGTGCATTAGTAAATGAATGCTGTTTTGATAGATTTTGTGCTAGATATTCATTCTTTTTTGATAGATTCCTTGATTGAATACCTTCTTTTGATAGGGTATTTAATTGTTTGTGGTTTTGTCTGAATGAACACCAAACTTTTGTTCTTGAGGTGTTATGGGCCCTAATGGATTAGAATTTGGTGGATCATTAACCTGTTATGTTTTTATAGGACATGTATAAGATGCCAAGCTTGGATTCGTGGGGAGTATGGGCCCTCATGGATTAGAATTTGGCACTTTAATATTCATTTTAGTGTTTTTCTAGTTTCCAGAGTAGTTTCTAAGCCTCACTATCTAGAAAACCTAGAATACACACTGTGTAATGATGAAAACAAACATTGTTTTCTTCTATTCTGGAAGAAACTGTTTTTCATAATTACATGCCGTGTATTGTATGTACTTGACGTGTAGTCTCTAACAGTGTCATTGGCTGTGTGGGCAGATACATGGGTTGGTAAATCCTTTGGTACACACCGTGTCTATCTGGAACATGTCGTGTAGTGTGAACCATGTATCCAGTCGTTTCACTAACAACAGTAGTCGGTGATGTTCGTCTAGTACACACCATGTTTTGTACGAACACGCTATGTAATGTCATTCTAGGAGAACCGTGTGGCTTAGCTATGTAAGTTAACATGGGAAGGGGAAGATGGTACAAGTACACGTCATGTGTTAGGACAACATGCCATGTAGGTGGTGTTACATGACCCGTTTTGGTATAAGTACATGCCCATGTGAAAGGCTTAAGGGAACATGCCACTTAGGAATTATACACGCTGTGTATCCATGTTTTAAAAAAAATCTAATGCTTTATTTCTCATGTTCCTTTCTTACACTTATATGTTTCGGTCCCTATTAATCTTGATCTAAGGTGTGCGCTTGACCTTCCAGAGTCATGCCACCGAGACGTCCTCCGGTTGTTCGCCAGTGACAGGGCAGTGATCATACACCGGACATAACTAATCAGGGACTACCTGTAGACCCTACAGTTGTGCCATTATTGACACTATCTGTCATTCAGGACATAGTGGATGATGCACAGTTCTGAGAGGGATTTATGAGGTTCATGCGGACCTTCCAGGTAGCGCCACACCCAACACCATCTATGGCAGAGCAGACGCGAGTTTTCCATCAGTAGCATCATCCCACCTTCACGGGGGAAGGAGGGCCTCAGGATGTAGAGTCATGGCTGGAAGCCTTGCTGAAGATCTTCAATCATCTGGAGATACCTCCAGAGAGGAGGGTGAAACTCTCTACAAACATTCTTTGAGACTCCGAAAAGAGGTGGTGGGATGTGATCTCATGGGTGGTATGCCAGCAAGTCATGGCATGGGATGTGTTTCATATCATCTTCTATTACTATATCTACCCAGAGATACTAAGGGCCGATCGAGCCCGAGATTTTATGAGTTTGGAGGAGGGTACTCTTTCTATTCTGGAGTATTCCTCTCGCTTCACTGAGCTACAACGCTTTACACCCTTTCTAGGTGGAGATGAGTTGTTCCTTTCATGGATGTTTGATGATGGTCTCAGGAAGAATATTCAATCTCAGGTGAACATCTTCAGGTTGACTTCAATATCTTCTATAGTCAACCAGGCGCTGATCACCGAGGGCAATTTGAGAGATCCTGGAGTTATGAGCTAGGGTGGTTCAGTATCTAGAGTTAGTGCTCCGACAGCTGATAGCAGGAAGCACCGTAGTGAGAATGCACATGGAGATTTGATTAGGCATGATGCATCTTATGGTATCTTGGTGGTGTGATACCAGTGCGGGAAGAGCGAGAATACAAGGCCACATTGCTCGAGAGACCCAGTGGAGTGCCTATCTTGCATCAGGATGGGTCATCTTCAGTGTTTTTTTTTCAGTTCTTCTCACCAACAGCTGGTGATATGGGTTCTCCTATGAATCATCAGGCATGAGCAACACCACTAGTTTCTCACATTTCTGGGAATTGGAGTTCCTTCAACCATTCAGGCCGAGGTGGAGGTCGTGGCCATGGTAGTCATTCGCCAAGAATTTAGCGATAATAGCGTGGATCAGCTCAGGGTGGAAAGGAAGGGTCACAAGGGTGCGTTGTAGGCCACACATTTGTAATGGAGTAGACCCAGCAGGAGTAGGATCATGGACCCTCTACAGTTTCAAGTACGATTCTAGTTTCCATAGTTTTATCTTTGGCTCTTTTGGATACAGGGGCTTCCCATATCTTTATATATGTTGCCTTCGTAGAGAGCCTTGGGATATTCATCTTTTCTTATGTTGATATCTAGATTTTAGACACTCTGTTGGGGACTAGAACGGCTTGTGTGCATCTGTGTAAGGAGTTCCCTCTATAGGTTGGTGGGTGTCACTTCTTACGGGGCCTCTATATTCTAGAGATGACGCGCTTTGATGTCATTATCTAAATGGACTAGTTAGTTCCCTTCCCGGAAGTCGTCAACTGTGATCACCATAGGGTGAGTTTCCCATCACCAGAGGGATAATCATTTCTTCATAAGTGTTAATGGGAGGTCAAGGCAAGCAGAGTGGGTCTCGAGCATCATTGGTTGGGAGGAGGTATAACCCCGATTACTAGTCTATATCTGAATGACCAGGGGACTTCACAGATGGACATTCCTACAGTTGTCAATCATTTTAGGGACATATTTCCAAATGACTTTTCAGGTTTACCTCCAGTGCGTGAGGTAGAATTTTCTTTTTAGATCATTCCAGGAGTTTCACTAGTGTTTATTCATCCTTATAGGATGGCTACACCTGAGTTACAGGAGCTCAAGAAGCCGTTCGAGGAGTTTCAGGCAGAGGGATTCATCCGACCCAGTACTTCTCCATGGGGTTCTCCTGTTCTATTTGTGAAGAAGGAAGACTATACCCTCAGGCTTTGTATGGATTATCGGAAGCTAAACCAGTTGACGGTTAAGAACCGATATCCCTTTCTGAGGATTGATGATCTCTTTGATCAGCTTCGACAAGCCCAGGTATTATCAAAGATTGACTTGAGGTCTGGTTATCATTAGTTGCACATTGGACCATTTGATATACCTCATACAACTTTCTGGAGTAGTTATGGTCTATACGAGTATGTGGTTATGAAATTCGTTCTCATGAATGCCCCTACATTTTTCATGGCACTGATGAACCGAGTGTTCCATCCATACTTGGATTCTTTTGTGGTGGTCTTCATGGATGATATCTTGGTGTACTCTTGTACTCGACTCGACCATGCTACCCAGCTTGAGATCGTTCTGAGTATACTCAGCGATCATCAATTATATGCTAAGATCTCAAAATTTCATTTTTGGATGGATGATATTCACATCCTGGGTCACGTTATCTCAGATTCAGGAGTATCAGTCGACCCAAAGAAAGTGAGAGAAGTAGTTTCCTGGGATAAGATGAAGACCGTCTTTGAGGTACAGAGTTTTCTAGGGATAGATGGTTACTACATACATTTCATAATGGACTTTTCTAACTTAGCACTTCCACTGACAGGTTTGACTAACAATGGTGCAGGGATATCGTGGTCAGATTCTTGTGATTCGGCATTTTAGGAGTTTAAAGGGAGATTGACTTCAACACTGATACTAGTCCAGCTAGATCCAGGAAAGAGCTATACTGTTTACTCTGATGCTTCAGGTATCAGGATGGGAGCTGTGCTTATGCTACGGGAGTGAGTCTTCATGTATGAGTCTCAGCAGTTGAGGCCACACGAGAAAAATTACCCAATGCACGATCACGAGTTGGTGGAAGTTGTTCATGCCATATGTTATTTCATAAATTATCTTCTAGGAGATAATTTTTTGGTATTCACCAACCACAATAGTCTCTAGTATATATTCACTCAGTGTGATCTGAATTTGAGACAACATAGGTGGGTTGAGTACCTTCAGTCTTTTGACATCGAGCTTTCCTACACACATGAGAAAGTCAACATTGTGGCTGATGCACTGAGAATGAGGACTCAGATATAGGCAGTTCAAGAGGCAAGCAGTGAGTGGAAGCTTATGGAACTGTTCTCTGAGATTTATTTGGAGATGCACGACAGACAAGGGAAAACATTTCTTTCTTATGTAATTGTTACCTCTACTCTGCTTGATCGAGTGAAAATGAAGAAACTATTAGAATCTAAAGGGCTTGTAAAATGGGAATGTGTGTTAGAAGAGGAATCTGTTCTTGAATGGACCATAGGAGAGGATGATATCTTGCATTTCTAGGGGTGCATATGGGTTCCATTAGACATATGCGAGGAGCTGATGTGGGACTTTCATTCCTCAGTTTGGGCATTTCATCCTGGTGTCAACAAGATGTATCGTGATCTACACCATCAGTATTGGTGTCCTGGTATGAATAGATAGGTCTCTATTTTCATCATGGAGTGTTCCACCTATCAGCAGGTGAAGGCGGAGCATCAACGACTAGCAGGGATTTTGCAGCAGTTACCCATTCATGAGTGGAAGTGGAATGATGTTGCGATGGATTTCATGGTAGGGTTACCAATATCCCCTCGAGGGAATGATGTAGTATGGGTTTTCATTGACAGAATCACGATGTTTTCTCACATCTTGTTGATCAAGGAGACCTTCAGTGTTGATGATATTAGACAATTGTACATCCAGGAGATTGTGTGCTTACATGGAGTTTCACACTTCATTGCTTCAGATAGAGAGGCACATTTTACTTCTCAAGTCTGGAAGGGGCTTTAGAAGGCTTTGGTTACACAGGCACTTTTGAGTACAGCTTACCATCCCCAGACAGATGGCCAGTCCGAGCGTACGATTCAGGTGCTTGAGGACATACTACGAGAATGCATTATGGATTTTGGAGGTTCTTGGGAGAAGAACATTCCTCTTGTGGAGTTTACCCACAGTAATAGTTTTAATGAAACTATTCAGATGGAACCTTACAAGGATTTGTACAGTAGGCCATGCCGATCACCCTTATGTTGGCTGGAGGCAGGAGAGGCAGCTATGTTGGGACCTCATCTTGTTCAAGAGACCACATAGCAGAAAGAGTTGATTCAGAAGAGGATGTCTACTGGACAATCTCGACAGAAATATTATGCTGATCAGCAGAGAAAACCTATGGAGTTCGAGGTCGGGGATTAGGTTTTCTTGCGTGTCACACCGAGGTTGGGGGATATAAGGATTAGAATACAGGGTAAGATTTTACCGAAGTATGTCGGCCTGTTTGAGGTGTTGGAGAGAGTTGGTCCAGTTTCCTATCGGTTTATGTTACCTTAGAGGTACCGGGATATGCATGATGTCTTATACATTTATCTACTTCAACATTACTTCATAGACCCTTATCATGTCTTCCAACCCGAGGAGGTTTAGTTGGAAGTGGATGCATCTTTTGAGGAGCATCCTATCTAAATTGTTGATCGAAGTGCGAAGGTTCTCCATGGCTAGTCTGTTACTTTGGTATGAGTGTTGTGGTAGCATGGGCGAGTACAAGATGAGACGTGGGAGAGGGAGGCCGTTTTATGACTGTAGTGGCCAGAGTAGTTCGGGGATTATTCTTCTACGCTGCCTTGATAGGGAAATTCAGGGACAAATTTATTTACGGGGGGAAGTTTGTAAGAACCCAGATCATCTTTTCAGGTATATTTTTCTTTTTCTGGTGTTTTTTATAAAAAAAAGGAGTTTCTGGAAATTTCCTATGTACATTCCGTGTACTTTATGAGTACATTCCATGTACTCGGTTACTGCGGGTAGCCGGGTGTAATCTGTATAACGGCCAGGAACAAGGCTATGTGTAGTGACCTGGAGACCGCCTAATGTGGGGGTCAGTGAAGGAAAGTACACGTCATGTACTTCTAAAGTAAACACAATGTATTTTATTTTTTTCATTAAACGTACCAGGGCCGCGTCTGATAGAAATAACCGTCTACTTCTAGACCTAGTTCGTCTGAGAGAACCCATATGACTACGATCTTCCTCCAAGCCCCCGATCGAGCATCTGTTATACGAATCGAACGCCATCGATTGCATTGGGATCACCTCTGTAACCTCTTCCTTCTTCTAGGGATTTGTTAAATTATTCCTCCTCCTTATCAAGTTATCCTCGACTGAACATTTTGAGAATTTTTGTACATCTACAATGTTTTTGGGTGATTCAAGGATTGAGTTTCACGTATAGCGATCTCGCAACACCGAGGTAGGTGGTTTGTGCCTTTATGTTGAAATTCATTGAGTTATATGTGCAAATTTGTTCAATACCCTTGAACGGGGTTTTGCGTGTTTATTGTTTTAGCCCTCTTAATTTCCTTCCATGCCTGTGTACTTGTGTAGAGGCTATTTGAATGTTAATATGGTTGATTGTTATGATTTGGAAGTGGTTTCCCATGCATGTTTTGTTTATGACCGTTTGGTCCTGTTTAGCCTATTAGGCTTCCTTGATGTTTTCCCATTCCCAGTACTATTGGATGAAGTGATTGTTTTATCTGACATGCTTGATATGTTGTAAACCGTTTAGCCAAGTAGTTCATGTGGTTTACTTTGGTCTTATTAAATTTCTATACACGTCTGACATACACAAGGCCGTGAGAACCTGATGTAGTAGACTACAAGGGGAATCGACCGTGTGAGATTCCTCAGAGAGTTGTTAACCACATTTGACTATAAAGGGAATAGACCGTGTGAGCTTCCTCAAAGAGTCTTTATCACTTCTGACAATAAGGTGAATTGACCGTGTGAGCTTCCTCAGAGAGTCATTAACCACTTTAGACTATAGGGGGAACAGACAGTGTGAGCTTCCTCGGAGAGTATTTATAACTTTTGACTATAAGGTGAATTGAATGAGAGTGCTTCCTCCGAGAGTATTTATAGTATCCTTATAAATGAACCAGAGGGGATAGGCTGTGTGTACTTCCTAGACGGTTACCTACTTTTATTAGCTTCTTACGTGATATGTGGAATTAAATTCTTTGAAACTGTGGAATTGTTTACTGCTGAGTACTTCCTTGTTTACAACCCTTTTACTTATTTCCTGCCATATATATTCACTGACTATGAGGCATAGATAATTTGGTGGATGCCTATTGGGATTAGTCTCACACCCTGTTTGGGTCATGATTTTGGGCCCAAACAGATTATATTGATGGAGGTATAGATAAGGGAAAGCGCCCGTCTACTTCAGGAATTTGACTACGTTGGAGATGTTGATCATGGGACCAAGCAGAGGCTTGCAATTCTGAGGAGTTGTTATATGTTTCCCCTATACTTGGTTTAGTAATATTTTTATTCCATAATTGTGGTTTTTTGGATTATTTCTTAGAAATATGTATCATGCATCATTTATAAATGTGCTCCAGTTACTTCTTACATTCAGTCTTATTCTTTTTACTATTGTATGGTGTGTTTACTGCTTCCGCTACTATATATATATTTATTATTTCCATTGTGTGCTCTGCCAATGAGGGCATAGTTTCCCTACTATCACACCCAAGAATCTCGCTACTAGTCGGTAGCCTATGGAGTTCTAGGAAATGCGCTAGAGGCCATGTGACAAACCGGGTACAAGGTGTCTCTAGGAGGCTTTTAGAACCAGGACGTTACAAAAAATGTCATGTCAAAATATGAGAATATAATTACTAATAATATATGATATAAGTAATAATATATGATAGAAATATTTAAATAATTATTATTTTTATCTGTGTAGTGGAAAATTTAATATTGAAATCATTAATTAAGATACCAACATCAATTTATTAAAAATAACATTAACATGCTTATCGATGATTTAATATTTAAGGATAATAACTAGAAATCCCATAGAATAAAATTATAAGAATATAAATATTTCTAAATAATAAATTATAGAAAAATATTTTATTTCCAAATTATGAACATTGATATATGAATGAATAAAAACACAATTATTATGAAACTAGTACAAAAAATGAACAATATTAATCACACTTGATATTGAAAATTAATTAGAACTAATAAATATGTGTTGGGAATAGTAATAAATTAATATTATAAAAGGTTATAGATATTAATAATGTTAATAAATAAATAATTAGGATGTTTATCTTAATGATACATGAGATTAAAAACATATAAGGAAATCAATAGTTATGATAATGGATTTTATAACTCAAAATCCGTCTATTGGGTTATATAATCTCTTCTTGAGTTTTATTCACATGTGTCCACTAAATTAATTTATTTTTTATTTTAAATTATTTTATCTCTTATATTTATGGTAAAAATATAAATTTTAATTCAAATCCACTTCCCAAAAATGTTTTGTTTTTTACTTTTTAAAAAATCATAGGTTTTTTGAAAATACACTCATAATTGTGACTTTTATATCGATGATTAAAAAATGTTTCTAAAGAATTATTTTGGGATTTATTCTTAATTATCATCTATATATTCAAAAATATATTTCTCCATTGGAATTTCATTTAATTTTTCATCATAGATTTTTCTTTTACTATGTGATTATTTTTGGAAGATCGTGTTTTTGGTATCAAATGATTTAATTCATGTTATTATTTCATATGATTTGGAAATTTATTGGAGCTCATTTTTATTTCCTTGGATTATTTATGCTATTAATTATGAATTATTTTAATTATTATATTTTATGAAACCCATCTTTATTTACATGGGTTATTTGGGAACATTGAATGATCTTAAATTAGATTTTTTATGAAATCCATTTTATTTTCATTGGTTATTTATACAAAAATAAGTGATTGATTTTCAAGTGGAACTAATTAGTATTGATAATAATGGGTTTGGTCCTATATCACCCTCTAATACATTAGTTAAAAGTTTATGTATAATTGGAATAGTATTCATAAGTATGTTTCAATTTCTCTAATGTGTGATAATTGTGGTGTGGATCATGAAATTAATGTTCCATATACTAATTTTTATTCTATATTAGAAGGTTGTTTGAATTCATATATTATGATCTCAAGATTAAATATTTATTTTCACTATTTATATTTCATGTAATATCTATTTCATATCCTTGTTTATCATTTAGTCTTTATGTTCTTATGTAATATAATTTTATTCTCACTTATGTATTATGATATTTAATCATGTTGATATGATATTTCTCCCATTTTCATGATGTCTCATTTGATTATGATCCTTAATGAAAAGTTGATATTTGGTTTTTCATTTATTGGGAATTGTATCTCACTGTTTTTACTTTTTCATTCCCTAGGATTTGAAAATGTATATTACATGTGAGTAATTTAGAAGGTGTATTTCAGTTGAGAGGTTTTGATGAAATGTTAATGTGTATTATAAAATAAATTGCTTGTCTAGAAAATACTCCCAGAAAAAAAACTTATGGTCCTCTGGTTTCTTCAACTATTTGTTAGAAGGAATGTTTTTTCATGTAAAATAACTATATAATTTTTTTATTTATATTGGGTTTCCATTGAAGGGAACTAATAAGAGTTTAATTTTTTGGGGTATAAGTTTATATAAAATAACTAAGAACCCTAAGGATAAGCCTACGTATGGGATAAAATCCAAAAAAATTGGTAAAGTAAATATTTTGATGTTTTTTATCACAATTAAAGCCCATTTTTTATACTAGAAATTTTATTTGTTTGTGAAATAGATGTGCCTAATAGTAACCTCCCCAATATAGGATAGTTGAGAAACATATCAATATTCACTCTGGTGCATGATGAGTGGGCCTAAGACTACACACCTAGCTAAAATCTATCAAGGGATGTGCTTTGTTAGTTCACATTCTATTTATTATCCTTTATTAGGGATTTGATTATGTTTATTTAAAAAAACATTATATAAATTTTCCATGGGTAACCTAGACTGATTCCGAGTGATTCATAAACTACTGTATGAATATAATTTATGAATTATTTCATATGCACTAATAGTTTTCCCTCAATATATTTATTTACTGAAGCCATTAAACATTATTTTATATGATTTAAGGGATGGATCTAGGATAAACCATGTAAACAATGGATTCCATGGAAAATTTAAGGACTATCCATCTATAAAACCTAATTAGATAAGTGATGGAGTGAAAAATAAATTGATTATATCAAACCACCTATCAAGACTCATGATTAACAAAATGAACATAGTTGTGTTTCAAAACACAGAAAATAATAGAAGGATTTTTTCTTGTAGTAGTTTTGTAATTAATATGTTGAAAGAATGAAGATTCAATTTCCAATTGGAAAAAATATGGGAAGAAGAACTCTGGAAATTTCTCAACAAAATAGGTATATGTCTTTTGTAGAAATCATGGGTATGTAAAAATAAATTTTTAAGTTAAAGTGAAGAGCTAAATGGACATGTTGAAATGAAATAAATTTTATCCTATTGTAACACTAATAGTTAAATGTCTTAAATATGGGAAACTGTGACATTTACCCAAGTTAATGACCTAATACAAGGGATGACAAGAATAATAGGTACTAGTTAATTCATAGGCAAGGTAAAGCCTATGAAACCAAAACTATGAATGTTTAATTCTAAAATGAAATGGAATGAGGAACACTAATAACCCACTCATGAATTATGAGTGTTATATTTTTTTTCTTTGCTCAAACCACTCATTTCTTAATGTATGATTTCTAAGAACATTAAATCATCCCATAAATATCTATATGTTGAATTATTTATAAGAGAATGATGTTAAATTCTTATAGTATTCTGTGTTTATGATTATGGGAATGTTTATTAGGAAAATCATATTTTCCATCCTTTGGTTGAATTAGATGTGACCCTGGAAATGGATTTTCTATCACCACATAGACTGCATAATAATGTAACAGAAAGATCAAATCTCATACCTCAAATAAAATTATAATTAGTTTTCACTTCAAAAAATATTACGAAATATCTAGAAATTTATTCCATTATATAATCAATAACCAAAATAAAGATGTTATTTTATCATAAATTGTTTAGAAACCCCCATATTTTGATAAGAGTATTATAAAGAAATAGATGAGTTTAATATACATACCCAAGTTACTACGGATGAAACCTATTGAGAAATAAAATATCTAGTATTTTCTACCATAGGGACATCCTTAACAATTTCATTTTTAACTAATAATTAATTCAATGTGAATTAAATTTATTTAAGGGGGATAATTATGGTGACCCTATGTAAAGACCATGACCCCAGTTGCCTGGATTTTATGAATTACTTCATTACATTGGAATAATGAACAAGGAATTCATATCCCAAAAGAACAAATATTTTATTAGATTTGAAAAAAAAGATACATACATGTGTTCAAAATTATAAATTGAAATGAAGTACAATAAAGTAACCACATTGGAAACACCCATAACCTTATAGACTATCCTTGCAAGTCATTCATAATATACATCTTCACATCCAAGGGAAAGATAAAAAATAAGAAAGGGGTGATTTAAGATGCTCAGTGAGGGTATGTAATGTAGTGTAATCATCAAAATAAACCACAAGGTTAGGTTAATAACTAATAAAACTTGATATTAAAACAAAAACCTGATCATAATATGCTAGGGATAAAAATTGATTATGAAAAGCCATATATGTGATCATAGGAGAATGTAACATAACCATGGATACTCTAATAGTCAAATAATCACATGCTATAAAAAATAATAATCTCACAAAGATGGAATGATTAATTTGGGACATCATAAACATATCATCAAGGCTTCAAACAAGATACCAAACATAATCAGGTAAGTGGTTAAACCATGCCCAAACTACTTTGTCTTATGAGACATACCGATGAAACAAGGGGATATAGCATTCCCCACCCAAAAATTACTAAGTCCAATTCATTCCTAATATTAAATAGGGAAAACATAATCAATAAAAAAATTCATATGCAAACAAACATATGAAATGTAAATAACATTCCCCAATTAGAAAACATAATAACTAACCATTCAAAGTAATATATTGAATCGAATCATGGTAGCACATCCAAAATTAAACTAATAAGAAAAAAATAAATAAAATATGGTAGATTATAACATCAATTATTAATCCCAATTAATCATAGTAATCATTAAGGCTGTCAAAATAGAAGAAAATAATCTTATAAAATCATCGAGGATTTTTTGAGAGAAATACTCTTATTTTTCAATGAGGAGATATCTTGGAAAAAATTTATCTTAAATAATAAGTTTACTAAGATTGTTTTTCTATAATATAATGAGTGATTTTATAAATGTAATTGTGGCTTAAAATTGTATATATAGTGAACGTGAAAATAAGTAAGAATTCGAGTCGTTCCCTTAAATCAGGCTTGTGTATCAGGAAGAATTGAATAAGGAACCTTGTAAAACATTTATTACCCATAAAATAAATATGTAGTGATCTAGATACACTATTTTTTAATTTATACATATAATTTATAAGAATTATATAAAAATAATGAATAATTACAAAGGTGTATATTTGGAGAAAGCAAAACATGAAAGAAATTGGATGTTTGAGAAGAAACCCTTACCTTATGTCTGAATGTGTTATGTAGATGACCTTTATGTCCTTGATAATAAAATTAAATCAATAAATAAATTAATTAAAGACCTTATCTACATGTATTTTATTTATTATAATTTTATTATGTTCATTTATGTATTTTTTACAATTTATGAGATACAATTTTATTACTCAGTAGCATTCGTTTCCTTGGTTTTCATAATCGGTATACTTGTATATGAGTATGGAAGTTCATGCAGAATGGGTATAATTATATAGAATTTAATTTATATGGTTTTAATGAACACATATAAGTGTAAATGGTTTTATATATCATTTGTTTATATGGTGTTAGGAAGAATCATTAGATAATACATTTAGTGATAATCTGTTACATTATTACGGTGGTTATTGATCATAATGAACTCATTTTGTTTTATCGTTCAGTATAATGTAATTATGTTACATAAAAAACATAAGAAAAGTTGTAATAAAGATATTATTTTCTTTTTTAACCATTAAAATGTGATCATTTCCATCCTTAAAGGAGAAACTAGAGATTGAAAATCCGTTGTCCACGAAGGCTGTAAATCAGCACCTCATGGAAGATGATTACCTTTTTAAAATAAAAGAGAGGGAGAAAGGGGTTTTATGAAGGATATTAAATTAAAATGATATAATTTAATTATATATATTATACTAGAGTTATCATTAACATTTTTATAGAGCAGTATAGAAGAGAATAAAAAAATAAAAGAAATTGAAAACAAATTAAAAGGAAAAGGAAGAGGATTTTTCCTCTTGAATACTTCACCTTGAGAACCTTCTTAAGGGGATTGGTTTTGGACATTTGATGTGACCAGGAGCTCCTAGACAAGGGGGATATGATTTAAGAGAATATTTGGTATAAATTTTACAATGATCAAAGCATGGAAGGTGTGAGGAGAAGCGGTGGTAATTATTATGGAGGAGATGGGTGATTTCTCATTATTTTTTTGTTCAAGAAAATTAATAGTGTTTATTAATGTGGCTAAATAAAGTAATAAGTGCATGAATGTTTGAAACAATGGTTCTTACATCATATAGACATCACCTATGACTCAATAAATAATGTATTTATCATTTATCATAAATTATCATATTTTACTATTCACCACAATTCATGTATTTTGAAAAAATTCAAAAATTTACCCTATTTTTTGATGTGTAGAACTGAAAAAATAAACTCCATTATATGAAAATGATTTTATAAACATGAGAAAATTAATTTTTAATTATAACCATCATTTACTAGTAAATACAGATTTTAAATCTATAATTAATTTTTTAGCACTTTAGAAAATTAAATAAGGCCTTATAAAATTATCCTAAAATCATAAGACAACAAAAAATTTATTTATGAATAAATTTTATGAAAATTACTATTCTTTTAAATAATTTTATTAATTATAATATTGTAATTAAATATTTATGACTCACACAAATACCAACAATTAATTAATACATTTTAAAATTTTCATTCACCTATACATTTATATAATTATATCAAAATTTCATTTATAGGATTTATAAATTTTATTTATACAAACATGGATGATGTTGCTATTAATTTATCTGATTTAAAATTCATAAGGGTCATATTACTATTCCTAATGTCAGGTTACTATTTTATCGGTATAGGTTCCTCAACATCTACAAATACCTCTTATTTAATTCATTTTTAATTTATGATGTTTGTATTATCTTCTCTAAGTGATTTTATGGGGTCTGTACTATATGAAATAAAAATAAGAATGGAAATTTCATTGATATAGTTTTGGATAATTATATTATCCCCTCCTACAAATATTTTGTCCTAAAAATTTCCATATTATCACCCCACAAAAAGATTTGGGTAGTTTTTCATCATATGCTCCTCAGGCTCCCACCTCAACTCTTCAATTTTATGGGTTTTACAAAGTACCATTACCATCCGAGTCATCTAATTCCTTAACCATTGTTCTTTAGTGTCTATAATTTGGATTGGAACTTCACAGTAAGATATGTCAGGTTCCTATTCTATTCCTTCAAAAGTGAGTATGTGTCTTTGGTCTAGAATTTACTTTCATAATAAGGATATTTGGAACACATTGTGTTCCTTAGAAAGGATAGGTGGAATTTCCAAAAAGTAAGAAACTACTCTAATTCTCTCCAGAATTTCAAAAGGAATAATTTACCTAGGGATCAGCTTCCCTTTATTCCCAAATATTATAACTCCCTTCAACAGAGATACTTTTAAGAAAACACGATCTCCAAATAGAAATTACAAATCCTTACCTATATTATTGGTAAATTAATTTTTCATACGTTGAGCTGCATTGATGTGAGTTTGAATAGTCTTTACCTTTTCTATTGTTTCCTCCACAAGCTATGGTCCTGCAATCATTCTTTCACCAACTTCATCCCAACAAGTTGGTGTATATCATCTTTTTCCATACAATGCTTCATATGGTTCCATTTGAATACTAGAATGGAAATTATTGTTTTATTAAAACTCTTAAAAAGTAAAACATTGATCCCACATACCTTGAAAGTAATTTTATCATGATCTTGACAAGTTTTCTAAATTTTGGATTATTCGTTCTAATTGAACATAAATTTTAGGGTGATACACATTCCTCAAATGAAGATCAGTATCCAATTTTATTAGGATACTTTTCCATAATTTCAATGTAAATCATGGGTCATGATTAGAAACAATTGATAGAGGTTATCCATGAAGTATTATAACCTCACTAAGATAGAGTCTTGCAAGGTTCTCCAATGGAAAATCCTCCCTTATAGCATGGAAATGTACAGATTTGGTAAGTTGATCAAAAATCACCCAGATTGTGTCATTATTTCTTGGGGTTTTTGGTTATCTAGTGAAATAATCTATAGTGATGTAATCCCATTTCCATATAGGAATATGAAGGGATTTCATGAAACCTATAGGATGCTGTCATTTAGCCATCACCTGTTGATAGACTAAACATCTTGATACATAATCAGCAATTTCCTACTTCATATTATCCCACTAGAAATGTGCCTTTATATATCAATACCTCTTGGTGCTACCAGGGTGTGTATAGAAATTTTAACTATGGGAATCCTCTAATAACTCTTTTTTTTTCTCGGGTTTAGAGGGAACACATAGCCTCCTCCCAAATTTATGAATTCCATACTAAAAAATGCAGTCTAAAAACATCCCATTATCCACAACTTTTATTTTCTTTTGAAGATTATCATCATTACACTGCGAAATTTAAATTCTTTCCAATAAATATCGTTGGGAAAATATTTTAAAAAGTAATTATGTTTCACCTTCCTTGATAATTCCCATATCCATCATTGCTAGATCCATGCACATATGATCTTTTTTAATTCTCATTTTTTAGATCTCTATGATCCTTCCTACTAAAATAATTTTCTACCCTATTTTCCTTCCCTGTGTGGTATTGTATTGAACAATCAAAGTCCAAGAGTATCTTGAGCCATCACCTTTTCCTCATGTTGAGTTATTTCTGTGAGAAGATATATTTCAAACACTTGAGATCCATATATATATCTCAAATAATTCACCATAGATATAGTGTCTCCATATATTTAAAACAAATATTACAAACAATAACTCAAGATCATGGTTTGGATAGTTCTTTTCATGTATTTTTAACTGTATTTATGCATCAAAAATTACTCTAGCATACTGCATAAGGACACACTCGAGTCCTTTCTTGGAAACATCACTATAAATAAATAATACACTATCTCCTGATAGTAGAGTCATGATTGAAGAATTCACTATTATCTTCTTCTGTTCTTCAAAAAATTCTTCACATTATTTTTTCCATATGAACATGACCCCTTTACGAGTATGCTTGGTTAATGTGTTATCTAATCAAGAAATGTTCGGAAAAAAATGTAGATAATAACCTACTAAACCAATAAAACCACATAACTTGGTTATGTCCATTGGTGTAGGCCATTTCTTGAACGTATTTGTATTCATAGGATCAATTGAGATTCTATCCTTTAAGAAAATATGGCCATGAAAAGAAAACAATTAAATTCAAAATTCACACCTTCTATGCTTCCTGTATAATTTATTTCTCCAAAGTGCCTTTTGAAAAATTTTCAAGTGATTCCCATGGTCTTCATAGCTTTTATAGTATACCAAGATATATTCAATAAATACCACAACAAATTCATCAAGATATTCCTTGAAAACACTATTCATTATATCCATGAAAATGGACGGTGTGTTAGTTAGTCCAAATGGAATTACTGTAAATTCATAATGTCCATACCTGGTTCAAAATATTTTCATTGGAATAACTTCCTTCCTCTCATGAAATTGATGATATCCAGATCGAAGGTAAATCTTCCAAAAATAATGGTCTCCAGGGTGTTGATCTAATAAATAATAAATGCATTGAAGTGGATACATGTTCCTTATCACAATAGCATTGACCTATAGTCAATTAATAGCCTAATGGATACACCTTTCTTCTTGACAAAGTGAATTGGGGATCCCTAGGGATTAATACTATGGTGAATAAATACTTTATCACTCAATTCCTCTAGGTTTTTATTTATCTCCACTAATCACATTTTGGCCATTCTATAAATAGTATTTGATATATGCCATGCACTAGAAATTAAATCAATAGAAAACTAAATTTCTTGATCTGAAGGATATCTATGTAAATCCACCCAAAATACATCAATGTATTCGTGAACAATAAGTACATCCTCAATTGGAATATTTCATTCCTCATCCATCGATATTGTTTTCTCTTACTCCCTAATAATTGCATTCATAACATCTTGTGGGGGGGATCTAGATAAGACTCAGTTAAAGAGGATTCTAATCTAAAGATAAGGGAAACTACATCATTATCAAAAATCATAACTTCATTCTTCTTGAAATATATTTTTACATCATAATTTGAAATCCAATACATACCAAGAATTATATCGATTTCAATCATAGGTATAATGATAAGGTCAGAAACTAAAGCATGTTTATGTGTCATAAATGGGACTGATCGACACATCTTTATTGAAATGGTAATTCCCTTATATGTTTTTATCGACAACTCATTTATTAAATCAAATTGGAAATGTATAATATTCTTGAGAAAATGGGAAGATATAAAAGAACATGATGTGCTAGAATCAAATATAAAATTGGCTATGTTTGTGGAAATGAATAATAACC
Organism: Viscum album; assembly: GCA_963277665.1. NCBI lineage: Eukaryota > Viridiplantae > Streptophyta > Magnoliopsida > Santalales > Viscaceae > Viscum > Viscum album. The sequence continues at coordinate 196,067,236 of OY728152.1, read as the reverse complement.
TACCACCACATCATTAGGAACATCAACCTCAGCCATTATAGCCATATAATCTTTGTCTTGTTCCCTTGTCCTTCCTTGGTGAAAGTTTCCATAACATCTATGAAATTCATGTGAATAATGTACCATCTCTTTATAATTATTGAACTGAACATTGGAAGATTATTTCTTTCCCTTTCAATCATGGGATTGGTGTCCTTTTTCTCCACACTTGTAACATACTACCATTCCCATTAGATAATTATTGGGGTGTTTCTTCCCATAATTACTATCCGGGGAAAATTCAACCCCCCTTATTACCGATTTCTTATTTCCTTTTCCAGAGTGTTCTAAAACCCTCTTATTATCTTGATTTAAATTTAATTTATATGACTTAGTGAATTATTTTTATTTCTTGATAGCATATGAGACTATATATTTATATGATGAGATATTTTTGGAGACCAGTGCCCTTTAGAGGAATGGTTTTAAACCATAAATGAATTGATAAATATTTCTCCTTGGATTATGTATATAGACCACAGCATTCCTTTATAACCTTGTAAATTTGGATGCATAATTTCCAACATTTTCATCCACTTTCTATCTTAAAATCAAGAATTTACTCTCCATAACCGCTCGATGTTCCCAAAGAAAATATTTTTCTAGGAAAATTTACATTAAATCCCTAAATTCTGTATTTATGATTTCTTCCTCCTCATTTGTGTTTTGAATAAGTGTCCATCATTGATTTGTATCTCCCAATAGATGATAATATTCCATAAAAACCTTCTCCCTTTAATTACTTCCCAATGTTGGTAATATCTTTTCTAGGGAACTTATCCACTACTCTACTACAAATGGGTTCGTAGTCCCATTGAATGATGGAGGGTTTTTTTCACATAAAGTGGTCTCACATTGCTCTTCCACATTTTGGTTTAGGATGATCCATATGGGTAAGGTTATTGGTCATAACCCGAGTCTATTTTCCTAGTAAAGTTATAAGTTTCTCAGCACTAATTGAAGCTATAATATCGACATCATTATCTTACAAAGGGGGGAAAATTACTATATGGGATATGCGTGTTGATGTGGTTTCCCTTATTTTTACATGGCTCCATTTCTAAATAATGGAATACACTAGATTAGGTTATGAATTGTGATGTATAATCAGAAACTACAAAAACACATAACATAAATTGATTTTTTTATTCATAACTAATATCATAATCATCAACATGATTTCTTTAGGGACATATTCACTTTTATATCCTTTATAATGATTTATAACGAAAATGTGGCTTATCTTAAGAATATACCCTAGGAATGTCAAACAAAGTGCATAGTAAGGACTGATGTCATGTACTAAGTTACCCTGAGTCAGGCCCGAGACACCTTATTGGATTTATTACCCATAGGTACAGTTGTTCCACTTTTAGTATACATAAAAGGATGTATGGATTGAAAGTTCCACATTATTTCTACCTTACCAAAATTCTAGAATGTTATTCTATTCATTTCCTAAAATACTATCTTAGGGTTATGTTCCCAAATCTATGTTCTCAAAATCTTTTATGGAAGGTTTCTACTGAACTTCTTCTGATACCAACTATAAAGAACCTGACCCTTGTTTCCTGGAGTCGATGAATTACATCATTATATTAGAATAATAAACAAGGAATCCATATCCTAAAGGAAAGAATAGTTTAGTAGCATTGGAAAATAAGATACAAACATAAGTTCAACAATACATCTTTAAATGATGTGAAACATAGTAACTTTATTGGAAAAAGACATAAACTTATTTATTATCCTTGAAAGTCATTGATAATATACATATTTGCATCCTGGGAAAAAATATATATAATAAATTTGGGAGATAAGATGCTTAGTAAGGGTATGTAATACAACATAAGCATAAAAATAATCCTTGAGGCAAGGTGGAAAACAAAAAACCCTTTTTAATAAATCAATAACATGAGAATAATATGGAAGGAATAAAAATTGATTAAATAAATCCATAAAAGTGATCACATGAGAATGAAAATTATCCATGGATATTCTGCAAGTCTAATAATCACATGAAATATAAAATACTAATCTCATAATGATGGAATGAAGAATGCAAAACACTATAAAAATATCATCAAGGCATCAGACAAGACACCATACATCATTGGGTAAGACTTTAGCCCATAACCAAATTAGTTTGTCTCTTGAGACCTACTGATGCACCAAGGGGCTATAGCGGGCCCCAATCGACACTTACAAAGTCTAATTCGTTCCACATATTATAGGGTGAAACATGATCCATAAATAAATTCATATGTAAACTAACATATGACATGTAAATAACTTTCCCCAATTAGTAAACATAATGGATAACCATTCAGAGTAATATGGTGAGTGGAATTTGGGTAACACATCCATAGTTAAATTAATAATAAAACATTCAATAAAATATTGTAGATTATATCATAAACGATTAATCCCAATTAAACACAGGAATCAACAAGGGTGTCGAAATTGATGAAAATACTCTTATAAAATCATCGAGGAATTATTTAGAGAAATACTCTTTTATTTTGTAAAGAAGAGTTATTTTGAAAAAAAATTATAAAATAATGAGTTAATTATGATAGTTTTTACATAATATAATGAATGATTTTATGAAAATAATCATTTCGTAAAATAGTATATAGATTTAACTTGAAAATAGTTAAGAATTCAAGTCGTTCCCTTTAATCAGGCTTGTTTATTTGAAAGAATTGAATAAGGAACCTTTTAAAACATGTATTACCCTAAAAGAAAGATGAAATGATATGGATACCTGAGTTTTAATTGTATACATAAAATTTATAATAATTCTATAAAAGTAATGAATAATTACATAGTTGTATAGAGGGAGAAAGCATAACCCGATGTAAATTGAGGTTTGGTAAGAAACCATTACCATATGTATGAACGTGTTTTGCACATGAACTTAATGTCCAAGATAATAAAATTAATTTTATTAATTAATTAATTTGAAATTTTTATGTACATTTATTTGATTTATTATTAATTTTATTAAGTTAATTTATGAATTTTTTATGAGTTATAAGATACAATTTTATTTCTTGTGAGCATTCATTTCCTTGGTTTTCAAGATCAATATACTTGTATATGAGTATGGAAGATCATGTAGAATGGGTATAATTCACTAGAATAGAATTTATAGGATATTAACGAACATAAAAATGTTTAAATGGTTATATATATCATTTTTTATATAATATGAGGATGAATCATTGGATAAGACATTTAGTGATAATGGATTACATTATTGTGAAAATAATGATCATAACAAACTCATTTTGTTTTATTGTTTAGTATAATATAAATATGTTACTTAAATAACACAATAAAGGTTTTAATATATATATTATTATTTCTTTTAACCATTCAAATGGTTTTATTACCATACTTGAAGGATAAATTGAATTATGAAAATCTGTCGTCCACAAGGGTTGTAAATCGGTACCTCACAGATGATGATTTCGTTTTTAAAATAAGAGGGAGAGAGAGAGAAAGTTGTTTGATTAAAGAAATTACATTGACAAGATATCATTCTAGTATATATAAAATACTAGAGTTATCAAGATAATTTTAAAAGATTCGGTTAGTAGATAACAATAAAATAAAAGAACTTGGAAAGAAATTAAAAAGAAAATGAAGAGGATTTTACCTCTTGAAAACTCCTCCTTGAGAACCTTTTTAAGTGGAATAGTTCTAGTCTTTTGATGAAACCAATAGATATTTGATACGGGGGATAGTCTTGGGGAAAATATTGGGTAGAAATTTGACAAGGCTCAAAGTATGGATGGTTTAAGGAGAAGGGTTGGTGAGGGTTGGTATTTATATTGGAGGAGAGGTGTGATTTCTCCTTATTTTATTATTTTCCTCAGGACAAGAAAAAGTGTTGATTATTGTGACTAAATATAGTAATAAGTGCATGTGAGTTTAAATGAAGGGTACTTAAATCATCCAAACCTCAACTATGACTCAATAAATCATGTATTTATCATTTATTATAAATAATCGTATTTTACTATTCACAAAAATTCAAGTATTTTATAAACAAACCCAAAAATTCTACCTAATAATTTTTGAACGTGTATAGTTAAAACTTCAATCCAATTTTATGAGAATTATTTTATAAATATTGTAAATTTAATTATTAATTAGAACCATCATTTACACAAAAAATATATATTTCAAATCTATAACATATTTTGAAACACTTTAAAAAATTAACTAAGGTCTCATAAAATTATCCTAAAATAATAATACATCCAAATATTTATTTATAAATACATTTTATGATTTTTTTTATTTTAAATTTCATTATTAATTTTAAAATTGTTATTAAATATTTATGACTCACAAAAAAATCAACAGTTAATTAATAATTTTTAAAATATTCTTTTACCTATACTATGATATAATTATATCATAATATCATTTATAAGATTCATAAATTTTATTTATAAAAACATGGGTGATGTTACTGATCATTTTTCCTATTTTCTATTCATAAGGGTCATATTACTATTCCTAAGGTCAATTTACTATTTCATCGGTATAGTTTTCCTAACTTCTAAAAATTCCCTTTATTTCATTAATTCTTCATTTATAATGTTTTTATTATGTTCTATAAGTTATTTTATGGGATACGTTCTATATAAAATAAACATAAGAAGAGAATTTTTTTAATACATATCTAGGTTGTTACACCCTACCCTTATACATATACCATAAAATGATTTTAAGAATAATTAATTATGAAATAAAACCAATATTCGTAAAGACTAGTGTCTTCGGATGATTAGGTACATAATTTGAAAACATGAAACCAAACTAAAAAACCCTTTTATTTAATTTCTATTATTATATCCTAAATTTCTTAGAGGTCTTACATCCTCATAGGATAACATGGGGAGTACATGAACAAAAGTGATGAGCTAAAAAGCCTGTAATGGAATAAGTAATGGAATAAAACATAGGACATGAGTTAAAAGGAATTACATGATGAAATAAATGGAATGAAACATGAATAAAAACAAGGAGTAATAAAATGTATAACATGGGTAAATATAATCTTGAAAACACAGAAATGTGGAAAAAATATATAACATGACATAAACATGACTCGCGGTTAACAACTAAGACTATATAGCATGGTGGACAAAGGCCTATAAAAGAATCAGGTACAATCTCTATCCAAACAAGACTTATCATGAGTCTAAAAATAACCCAATTAATTTGAGTACCATATTGGAACACCCATCATAACAAGTTTGTTCATATGTGATACACATAAAGAATCAAGCATAAGGGTTTCCAATGGAAATAATTGGGTATCATAATCAAGTTACAAGGAATAATTAAAGAAAATATACAAATTTTGTCCCTGAAAGAACTGATTTAAATAATACATGGAAATTAATATTGTTAAATAGGAAAATATCATGATATATAATGTCCAATTGAAGTGGAAATATGTTAAAAAAAATTTAAAACATTTTGTAAACGAAAAATTTTAGTGCGGTTTAAGAAAAATATTAAAGATAATTAAAAGTGGAAAAGATATATTTTTTTTCTAAAAACCAGAAATTAATCATGATTAATTTTCATGATATAATGAGTGATTTTATAAAAATAATCATGGCTTAAAAAATATTATGGAGTGCACCTAAAAATGGGTACGAAATCAGTATATTCCTTTTAATCAGGCTTGTCTGTCAGGATGTTTTGAGAAGAGAACCTTTCAATAACATGTATTTATCTATAAAAGAAGTAATATATGATCTAGAAAATTATCTTGGAAAATATAAACTGAATATAGATTAATGAAACAAAAATAATGAAGATTTACATTATGTTAGAGGGGGAGGAAGAGTAACCTGATGGAAAAATACAGGTTCATGTAGAATTTTGTACCTCATTTTCAAAAGTATTCTACACTTGAAGTTAATATCCTGGATAATATTTTAAAACCATTAATTAATTGGTTTGGAAACATTTATACTTGTATTATATTTATTATAAATATTTAAATCTCCTTTATGTCCTTTTTATGAGTTATAAAATATAATTTCATCATTTGAGAGTGTTCCTCTATTTGGTTTTCATGATGGGTTCACTTGTACAAATATATAGAAGATTATGCAAAATTGGAATATATATCAATAATTTGAGTTATATTTTATTAATTAAAAAAATATTTTTTTTACATAATTCATTTTTTTATTTGGAGTGAGGATGAATCATTAGTTAGGACATTAGTGATAGTCGTTTAGATTATTTTGTTGGATTTTGTTCTCCAAGAACTTGTTCTGTTTTATTAATTAATATCATGTATATATAATGATTATATAAAATTAACTAGGATATAATACATATATTATTATATTTTTAACCATAAAAATAGTTTTATGAATATCCATGAAGGTGTTAATGGAAATTGAAAACTTGTTTTCCTTCAATGTGATAAATCAACTCATCACAGAAGATGTTTTCATTTAAAAAAACAAAATGGGAAAATAAATGATAAAGGGTTACTACATTAACATGATAAAATTACATTATATGTAAGATACTAGAGTTTTCATACCATTTGGATATGGGTAGGCGAGGAGAGAATAAGAAAGGAAAATAAATTAAAAAGAAATTAAAAGAAAATAAAAGTGGAATTTACCACTTGAATTTCTCCTCCCTGAGAACCTCCTTTGGGAAAGGGGTTTGGTACTTTGTTGAGAAAATGGATTACTCGACATGGGTGAGATAATTGGAAAGATGTTTTCGCAAAATTTTGTAAAAGAATCAAATCTTAAGAGGTGCAAGGAGAAGAGGCGGTGAGGGGTGGTATTTATAGTGGATGAGAGGGGAGTTTATTGGTTATTTTATTCATTTGTTTTTTTATTTTTGATCATGGAATTAAATAGTGTGTATTATTGTGACTATTTATATAAAATAGTCCATTTATGTTGAAAAAAATAGTTTCTTACATCATTCATTATGTTAAAATTCATGTCTTTGGATTAAAATATTAAATACTGTAAATTACTGTATTTCACAATTCATAAAAAATACAACTATTTCAAAAAAAAATCAAACAATTCACCCTAATGGTTTTTCAATGTGTAGAATTAAAAAATGAACTCCATCTTATGATTTTTTTTCTAAATATGAGAAATTAAACTTTTAATTTAAATTATCATTTTCATGGACAATACCAATTTTAAAATTCTAAATAATTCTATAACAGTTTGAAAAATTAAATAAGGTATCATAAAATTATATTAAAATCATAAATAATAAAATATTAATTTATGAATACATTTTAAGAAAATAAATTTTATTTTATATAATTATATTATTTATAATATTATAAATTTATATATATGTTTTATAAAAATACCACCACATAATTTATCATTTTCAAAACATTTATTTACATAAATTATGATATAATTATATCATATTTTCATTTATAGGATGAATATAATTTATCTATATAATCAGAATTTAGGTTACTATTCTATTGGTTAGTTTACTATTCATAAGGGTCACATTACAATTCCAATTGTCTAGTTAGTATTTTATTGATATAAGTACATTCATTTTTAGAAATAAATCTTATTTCACATAGTATTCATTTATAATGTTTTTTGTGTTCTTTATGTGATACTATGTGATTTATACTATATGAACGAATTATAAGATGAAAATTTCCATTGATAAAATATTGGATCGTTACATTTTCCCCCATTTTGAGATTTCTCCCAATAATTTTTTTTAAAATATGGGGAAAACAAGTGTGGGTTCCTCTCAAACATTTAATCCTATTGTTCCCTTGTTGCCTCTTCATACTTATGGTTCCTCCATAATACTTTGACCAGGTGAGTGGTCTTTTTTGAGTAGAACCTTTTATATAAAATCCATTATCTTTACTAGCTACTCCTTGTAAGAGCGATCATTCTCTAATTTTGACACCTCTGAATTTAGTACATGTGAGGGATCCTACATGTACTTACTAATGTGGGATTCATTGAATACATCATGTACCTGGTACATGGTTGGTGGAAGTGCTACTCGATAGGCTACAACTCCAACAAGATCAATAATCTAAAAGGTTGTGATGTACCTGAGACTCATCTTTTCCTTCTTCCGAAATCTCATGATACTCTTCCATGGAGATATTTGGAGGAAAACCATGTCTTTTACCTTAAAATAAAGGTCTCATCAATGATTTATTTCATAATTCTTTTCTCACATTTGGGATTCCTTTATGTTCTCTTAAATGGGTTTCACTTTCTTCACCATTTATTCAACTATTTCATGTCATAGGTGCATATGTTCACTTTATTTCATCCCAACATGCTGGGGTTCTTCCTCTTTTCCTATAAATGGATTAATATTGATCCTTTTGGATGCTTTAGTGGAAAATGTTGTTATAAGAAAATTTAGATAGAGGTAGATTTTGGTCCCATGCTACATTTAATTACATAAAACATGGTCTCATCGTGTATTCTAATGTATGAATTTTTTTCTTTTGTTTTCCATTAGATTGGGGATCATATGTTGTACAAAAGTTAAAATTACTATTTAGAGCATGTTGGAGACTTTTCTATAACTTCACTGTGAATCTCAAATCTTGATTGGATATAATTGATAATGGTCCCCCATGTAGCCTTACCACCTTTTTGTTATATATTCCTGCAATTTGATCTAGTGAGAAGTCCTATCAAATTGTGATAAAGTGAGTTGTCTTCATATAAAGATCCATAAAAACCCATATAGTGTATTTTCCTCCCATTGTATTTGAATGTCTAGTGAAAAAGACCATGGTGATGTTTTCCCATTTCCATATTGTTATGGGTAATGGTTTCATCATCCCTATATACTTTTGATATTAAGCCATCAATTTCTGACATACCCTAAACTTTGATGTATATTCAATGGTCTCCTTTTTCTATTTGTCCCACCAATAGTGCTCTCAGAGATATCGATACACCGTTGTGATCCCTAGGTTAATAGAGAATATTGAGCTATGTTCTCTATTTAGAAGCTCCTTTTTCTATTTGTATTAGCTGATACACATAGTCGTGTCACAAATCTCATGATAGCTCCCCCATCCATTTTGAACTCTGAGGATTTTTCATTTATGATATCTTCCTCCTTTTTCTGAATTTCCACATCATTTAATTGATAATACTTTATTTTATCTATGAGGGATGGTTGGGAAATCATTTTAGAATGGATTGATGATATTACTCCCATAATTGTTCTCATGTTCATCTTTTTAGGGTTTGAGAACAATGGATCTTTCTCAAATCTCATCATTGATAAAGTTACAGGCTCATTTCAACTTAGAGCATATACCACATTATTTTCCATACTAGGATGGTAGTGGATTGAGAAGTTGTAATATTAGACGAGTTATAACCATATTTGTTGGAGAATATTAAGATCATTCAGTGTTAATATATATTTGAAACTCTTGTGATCAATATATATCTCACACTTCTCCCATAGATACAATTCCACAAGATCTTCAATGAAAATATCACAGCCTCCAAATCCATATCATGTGAGGGATCGTTTTTGTCAATAATTTTCAACTACCCTGAGGTATAGGCTATCAATTTATCATTTTTCATTAGTACAAAACCTAATCCCTTATTTGAAGCATCATTTTACCCCACAAAGAGTTCCCCACTTTTTAGAAATGTGATTACTAGTGCAGTAATAAGCAACTTCTTTAACTCTTTGAAGCAGTCTTCACATTCACTCACCCATACAAAATTTACTCCCTTCCTAGTCATCTTGGTTAGTGGGTTTTACAATTAAGATAAGTTCTTCACAAATCATTGATAATACCAAACTAGACCAAGGAAACTATGAATCTCCGTTACAAATGTTGGCTCAGGCCACTCATTGATTGGCTTCAACTTTGAATGATCTATATATATTCTTTTGAAGGTGATAAAATTCACCAAAAATGAAACATCCACCATCCAGAACTCATATTTACTATACTTTTCACAATTTTAATACCTTCACAAAGGATTTTCCACAGTATTCAAATACCCCTCGTGTTTATCCTTACTCATTAAGTATGTCCGAATATCATTAATAAAGACTACCACAAATTTTTAGAGGTAATATATAAAGTATATATTCATTATATCCATGAAAATTACTAGATAATTAGTGATTCTAAAGGCATCACTATGAACTCATAGTTTCCATGACTTTTTCTAAAGAGTATCTTGGTAATATCTTCATTCCTCAGCTTTAATTGGTGATATCCCAAACAAAGGTCCACATTAGAGAAATACATGGACCCATGAAGTTGATCAAACAATTCATCTATATATAGAAGATGATATATGTTCTTTACCATTATTTTATTGAGCTCATGACAATTACTACAGAGAAAAATTTATCCATCATGATTTTTGGAAAAGAGGACTAGTGTACCCCATTGTAAAGCACTCAAACATATAAAACCCTTGTCTAGATACTCTTGTACCTGATTATTTAGTTCTTTCAGCTCAACAACGGCCATTATATAAGGTTTATTTTGTATAGGCCAAGATCTAGGAATAAGTTCAACTAAGAACTCAACCTCTCGATCAAGATTATGACCATAAAATTCTTTAGGGAATACATATTTGTAGTCCCTCATAATTGGAATTTCTTCAAACATGATTCTATCCTTTATATAATTATTTTTATTATAGATACACTTGCTCATAAATAAATAATATCCAAAATTGAGTTGATGATTATAAAAGAGATACATCTTTCTCCTTACAATTTTGCGGAATTGGAGGAAGCCCCAGGATGGGAAGAGTGATCTCCCTTTCTTAACATTTGATGTTGGATTTGAATAAATATAGATAATCCATGACTAATATAGCATTAAAATCCAGAAAATTATATAATACAAGATTTTCATATATTTAAGTCCACAAAAATTAACTAGATATGAGTTATTTACTTTGGATGCAATAATTTACCCATATTCTATTCTTATTGATAACTCCACCACCATATTTTGAGGTGGAGTTTGAATAATTATACTAAAATTGAAAGATATAAAAGAACTTGTAGAACCAAAATCAAATAGTATGTTCTTTATTATTGATTTAATAACAAGAATACCTATCACCACATTATTATCGGGTTCCACCTTAGTATTAGTGATAGCCTATTCCCTTCTGTATTTCCTTGGAGGTTGTTGTTGTTTATTTTCCCCAACAACCCTTGGATTTGGGAAATGGCTTGAAAAATTTCTGTGTTCCTTATAGTTGAAACACTACATAATAAGATTACTATTGATCTTAGCCTTCATTTATTCTTCTACATTAGTGGATTTCTTCATATCCCTTTATTAGTTATTAGCTATATTCCCATATCTTACACATTTGAAGAATCTATTGGTTCCCTTTAAATAGATTCCAGGATTCTTCTTCCCGAACCATTGAAACATGGGATGTTTGGTCTTTTTTTCATCCTGGGATTTATTTGTTGATCCACCCATATTAAAATCAATTTTTTTGTTTTTATCACCGAGCCCATGAAACTATTTGGAGTCGTCAATCTCCATTTAAACCTTATAAGAACAATACGAAATATCCTTATAACTTTTGAAGTCTTGAATCACTAAATCTTTTCATAGACTCTGCTTTACACCACTAAATAATTTATCCTCCTTCATTTTGGTGTTCTTGAAAATGCCATAGGAATATCATACAAGCCTCGTGAAGTTTTCCTTGTATGATCCAATAAAATCATCTTTCTTTTTCATCAGTCTAATTAACTCTGATTTCATCATAAAATGATGTGTTTAGGGAAAATATTTATTGAAATATGTTTTCCTCAAATCTTCCCATTCTATGGAATAAATTTCTTCCTTGGAAATTTTGTTCTTGAACATTTACCACCACTAATTGTTTTTCCATCAAAACAATATACTACCAACACAACTTTCTCTTATTCTGATCATTATAGGAAATTAAATATCTTATCAATATAGTTAAACCATTATTCTATGAGGAGGGGATCATAGTATCCATTAAACGTGGGAGGGATTTGTTTCATGACGGATTTAATCACAAATTTCTCTTTTATATGAGAAGGAGGGTGTTCCACGTGATTCAAGTTGTTATTTATAACTTGAGAATGCACTGTCATGAAATTTTGAGCACCCACTCCCATTATATTTTTCACATCACTAGAGAAATCGTCACATTTCCTATCACATTGATTTAGGGCATGGGTTCTTCTATTTCCACCCTTTAACTAAGAAAAATAAATTAAAATTCGTGGGATTAAATACTTATCTAATAAAAATGTGAAAAAAACATTGAATATAAAAGGATAAAATAATAAATGAAAATTGTATCCTATCATTTGATTCCATATGTTCCAATCTAGATTATCCATAGTGATATAATTATCCCTAGGGTTCTTACTAAAGTGCAATAGTCCTAATATTCATAAATAACCAGACCTTTCTATAATACCAAATATATCAACCATATACATTTACACATATCATTCCATGATTTTAATCATAATTAACCATCAAATACTACAAAGGATAATAAATTCTAGTGTACTTGGAAGATTATGTACATATTTTGAAAACTTGAAACAAAACTAAAAACTTCTTTTATTTAATATCCATAATGTGATTCTAACTTTCATTGAGATCTTATATCTACAGAGGATAACCTAGGGAACTCATGATCAAAAGGGATGAGCTAAATAGCCTAGTAAGGGAATTATCATAGGATAAAAACACAGGACATGGGTTAGAACACATAAAATTATGACTTAAAAGGAATGAAACATGAATAAACATAAGAAATAATAAAATGTATAAAATGGGAACATATAATCATGGAAACATATAAATGCGTAAAAAACATATAACATGATATAAATATAATTCAATGCTAACTGCCAAGATAATATCACATGGTAGACAAAGTCGCATAAAGGTATCAGGTTCACTCCTTATCCCAAAATGACAGACAATGAAACTAAAAATTAAAAAATGAATTAGAAAGATATCTGGGTGCGCCCATCATAACATATTCAGGCATATGTGTTCGACATGATGAGTCATGAATAAGGGTTACCCAAGTAATGAATAAGGTATCATAATCCCAACATAAGGAATATCAAAATGGAATATCATTATGGTGACAATGAAACAATGGATTAAAATAATACATAAACCCTCATAAGGTAAAATATACATATATCATGATAAATAATGTCTAATTGATGTGTAAATATATAAAAAAAGTGTTGAATTAACTTTATAAATAAAACATTTTACTATTGTTGAAGGAAAATTTTAAAGAGAATTAAAAGAGGAAAAGGTATATTTGTTTTCATAAAACAAGAAATGAAATAAGATAATTTTTCATGAAAATTTTTTTGATTTTAGAAAAATAATGGTGTCTTAAATCATATTATGTATTTCACTTGAAAATGTTTGAGAATTAGGGGAGTCCCCATTAAGTAGGCTTTCTTATCGGGAAGTTTCAGTAAGGGAACCTTTTTAAGACATGTATTTCCTCTTCAAAGAAGGATGATATAATATAGATAAATGATTTTGTAACATATAAATATAGTTTATAAAAATCACACAAAAATAAATAATAATTTCATTAGAGTAAATGGATATAAAGAGAAACCCAGAAGAAAAATGGAGGCTTGAGCAGAATCCTTTACCTTATGTCCGAAAGTGTTCTCCACTTGAAGTTAATGTCCTCGATAATAAAATTAAAACAATTAATTAACCATTTAAGATATTTTTATACATTTATTTTATTTTTAATTAATTTATTAATATCGTTCATGTCCTTTTTTATTAATTATAAGATACAATTTCATCGTTCGAGAGTGTTTGTTTTCGTTGTTTTCATGATTGGTTCACTTGTATAAATGTATGAATTTTCATGTAAAGTGTGAATAGATATACAAAATTGAATTTATATTTCATTAATTAACATAAAAATGATTAAATGGTCATATAATCAATTATTTTATTTGGGTTGAGGATGAATCATAAGTTATGACGTTTGTGATAATCATTTAGACTATTTTTGTGGTTTTTTATCATCACAAAATAGTTTTGTTTTATTAATTAATATAATATATATATGATGGTTATATAAAATCACATAGTACATAATTCATATATTATTCTCTGTTTTAATCATATAAATGGTTATATGCCATCCTTGAAGGCAATAATGGAAATTGATAACTCAACGTCCTTGAATGCGACAAGTCAACACATCAAAGATGATGTTTTAATTTTTAGAAAAAAAGGAAATGGGAAATGAATTGATAAATGGATATTAAATTAACATGATAAAATTATAGAATATATAAGATACTTTAGATTTGATTCCATTTGGAGAAGAGGAGGTAAAAATAGAATAAGAAAAGAAAATAGGTTGAAAAGAAATTAACCGAAAATGAAAGAGAATTTTACTTCTTGATTTGCTCCTCCTTTAGAACCTCCTTAGGGAAATGGGTTGGGTAATTTGTAAAGACCAAGGGATAATGGACGTGGGGGAGAGATTTGGGAAGAGTATTAGGTAGAATTTGGACAAGTATCAATTCTTAAGAGGTGTGAGGAGAAGAGGTGATATTTATAGTAGAAGAAATGGGTTTTATTTTATTATTTCAATAATTTGTTTATTAGTTTGGATCAAGATAATAAATAGTGTGGATTATTGTACCAAGTACATTTAATAGTGCATTTTAGTCCTAAATAATTTTTTCTTACATCATGCATGATGTTAAAATTCATGTATTTGGCATAAAATGTAAAATACAGTAAATTATTGCATTTCACTATTTTTAAAAAATTGAACTATTTCTGAAAAATACCAAAAAATAACCCTAACAATTTTTAGGTATATATTTAAGAAAATAATCTCCATTATATGAAAATAATTTTATATATATGATAAATTTGTTTTTTAATTAAAATTATTATTTACTTGGAAAATACCAATTTTAAAATTATAATTGATTTTATAACACATTGAAAAATTAATTAAGATATCATAAAATTATATTATTATAATAAGAAAAAAGGATATATTTTATGAATAAATTTATTTAAAATAAATTCTCTTTTAAATAATTATATTAATTATAAAATTATAATTAAAATTTGAGGTTTTATAAAAAATCCAAAACTTAATTTTTCATTTTCAAAACATTTATTTACTTAAAATATGATACAATTATATCATATTTTCATTTATTGGATGACTAAATTTTAATTATAAATTCATAGATGAGGTTAACATTCTATTTTTTTCTTTACTATTCATAAGGGTCATATTACTATTTCAACGCCAAATTTCAATTATATTGTTATAAGTTAATTAATTTCTAAAAATACCTTTTATTTCATTCATTCTTAAAAGTTTATTTTTCTTTTATGTGATTTTATTTGATTTATACTACATGAAATAATTATAATAAGGTAATTTCAATTCATAAATGTTTGGGTCGTTACAACAATGTAACGTACCATGTTATTAGAAAGTATATTCTTTCCATAAATTATATTTTTTATAAATATAAATTTTTTAATGGAATTTAAATAGATTAGGTAATAATCCATATAAGATAAGAATTAATATATACACTAGTGCAAAAAACGTTTTTAACGTCACCATTTTTTACGTCGGTTATATGTAACCGATGTGAAAATCAGTGATATGTGGGTTTTTATGTCAATTATTTTATAACTGACATAGAAAATACCAAGAGTAAAGTTTTTACATAGTTTATTTGATAACCGACATAAAAAATGAGGTATCTAAAGAATTTAATACGTTGTTTATAAAATAACCAACGTAAAAAAGGCAGAATCTGAGGCCTTTTTTAAGTCGGTTATTTGATAATCGACGTAAAAACCCTACCCACATAATTTCTTACTTCTGTTATATTATAACCGACATAAAAAACCAACACATGATAGTCTTTATGTTAGTGATAAAATAACCAAATTAAAAATAGTGGTTTCTGATATGTTTTTAACGTCGGTTATAGAATACCCGATGTAAAAAACCAACACGCTGCTTTTTTTTACGTCGGTTATAAAATAATCGATGTAAAAAATGCGGTATCTGATGCATTTATAAAGTTTGTTTTTATAATAACCATCGTTATAAATGTAATAAAAAAATAGTTTATAATGTCGGTTATTAAATAATCGACGTTATAAAACATTTACAAAATTTGTCATGCCTCGTCGATTTTCATTTCTGATTTTTCGATCGACAGAACTGTGAATTGTCTCTCTCGCGTGGAAAAACTATAGTCGAATCTTTGATCTCATTTTGTTATACTCATTTTTCCATCATCGTTTATCATCTTTACTCTCCTCAGATCTATCATCTCCACTCGCAACACTTAGGTAAGCCTCCCATGACATTATTTTGTTCCTTTTTTTCCCGGATACACTACTGGAAAAGAAGGTTATACCAATGGCTAAAAACCATTGGTATAGGCTGTAAAACCGTTGGTATACCCTCTACCAATGGTTTTCCAATCCGTTGGCTAGTAAACCGTGAGGAAAGCCTTATACCAACGGTTTGATCCAAACCGTTGGTATATGTGTTATATAAATTTAATCCACTTTATACCAACGGTTTATAACCGTTGGTAATGAATTTGAGGATGTCTTATACCAACGGTTTAGAACCGTTGGTAATGTGATTTTAAAGAAAACCTATACCAACTGTTTAGAACCGTTGGTATTGGTTTTCTAGCAACACCTATACCAACGGTTATAAACCGTTGGTATTGGATTTCCAAAAATCCAGACACCTATACCAACGGTTTAAAACCGTTGGTATAGTGTCTTTCCAAAATCCCAGCACCCTTCTACCAACGGTTTATAACCGTTGGTATAGAGTTTTTCTAGAACTGCACACAGCAGCCCCCCTCCCTCCAGTAGCCCCTCCACTGTACACCTTCATACAGAGTTGAAACAGAATTGACAATGGATTTTTCAAATCATGTAAATGAAAAATCCATTTTCATGAAAACCCATTACAAAACCATCTCATGTTACGCAATTACATGAATGCAAACTACTTTTAAAACCAAAATGAACATGTTGTATTATCAATGCAAACTAATTTTAAAACCCAACTCACTAAACTAAATGACAATGTAGAAACACACAACATCCAATATCTTATCACAACAATAATACTCCTTGGCATGAAATATTATATAAAATAATTTTAATGTAATATTAACAAGTAATGATATATTTAATGTGAACAACTAATTGATACAAGAAATAAAAGTTGGAACAAATAATTTACACATTATTAATGATATTAACCTTCAGTTGAGGTGTAATGAGAAAATCTATAATCAAATGCATTATGAAGCTGAATGAAACCTGAATGTGAAAATATTATAATGCGAAACTGAATAAAACATGATAAAAAATCATTAGTTAGAGATTCCATGCAAAATAATGACCAGAAAGAGAGAAATAATCAAATTTGTCTTGCTTCAGATCTATCATTGATCCGTTACATGGGGCCGATGAAACATAAGGCTTTATTAAGATCGTAATGTGATATTAGACCACTAGATTGAAGAAACCAATGATTTTGGTGCTTGGTTGAGATAGAAACAAGATCTATGGTGTGATAATCAAACTGTAAGAACCCAAATCCCCATTTCCATGCATGGATTTTGTATTCCGGTTTCTTTGAGGAAAATGTAACATTGATCTCCTTTCCAGACAACGTACATGTCGTGTCTCAGTCATGTACCAAGTCATGTTGTGTCGTGGTCGTGCCTCTTAAGGTGAGGCCCAGTAAAAGCTTATACACAGTGTGTATTGTTAAAGGAAATGTCATGCATTTTATTTTTTATTTAATATAAGAGAGAGGGGCCATGTCACATTTACAAAATTATCTTCTTTTGACCATGGTTCATCCAAGTTCGTCCAGGAGCGAAAATTATTCTCTGAGCCACTGATTCTCCTATCAATGTCCAATGAGAACTCTGTAAGGTGCATTGGGATCCCACCAATGAGTTCTCCCTTCACCTTAATCCTATCCTCTTGATTCTTCTCCTCATTTTATAGATATAGATTTGATAATTTTTGAATCTTTTGTGGATTTTCAATGATCTAGGATGAATCAAGATTCGATATTCAACAATATTGTTCTCACGACTATGAGGTAGGTGGGTTGTGCCTATATGTTGTTTTATGAAGAATTATATGTGCCTAAAACTCATATACCCATGTTTTTGGTATACATGACATGGAATTACACCGTGATTATCATATGATATTGGCTGACTAGGTTATTAAGGTTATTTCATTGAGATAGGGAACCACAGGGTTGTGTTTCCCTTGATTAATTTGTTAGAGCCATTGGCCCATGACGCCTTAGATGCATACTGCTTTCCATGACTTTTTTTTGTTTTGGATGGATTATTTATTATTAAAAAGTGATTTGATAGTAAGATTACATGAGGTGATTTGATTATTATTATGCCATGTAATAGTTAGATTAGATGAGGTGTGTTGATAATAGTCTACAATGTAATAATTTAAATTAAATGAGGTACTTATTTTTACCTGTTAATAGATTAATTACGTATGATACATGTGGGTGAGATTGTGATATTGCTAAGGGAGTGACTGTGATGCCTGAGGGAGAGGATGTGTTTTTTTCCTGAGGTCAAGACGGTGACATGTGTTTAGGCAAGATATTGATGTCTCCAAGGAAAGTTTTGGCTATTCTTTACTACAATATTTAATGGTTGTTGATTTCATTATAATATGTTTACCTTTGTACATTATTTTTATACATGTATATTCACTAAAATTTGGGCACAAATCTTGTGGTGGATGCCTATTGGTATTATGTCTCACAACCTGTTTGGTTCATGCTTTAGGACCAAGCAGATTACACTGAAAAATCCTTTTTCATTTTCATGTAAATGAAAAATCCATTTTCATTTGTGACTCTTGAACGTCACAAATGACCCATGGATCGTTTTCCTAAAGTTTCAACAGAATCCGATTGCGTTTGGTCATTTTTTTGTATGCCGATAGTTGTTTTCACTTAAAATCATGTCTGTTTCCGATAAAAGTGACATCGTTTGAGTGGTACCGGACACACCGTGCCTCATATTGAGGCGGGGTTGACTCGTACATGACACAAATGACTCATGGATACTTGTCCTAATGTATCAACAGAATCCGAATGCGTTTGGTCTATTTCTCATATGTCAGTTGTTGTTTTTAGTTAAACTGTTGTCCATTTCAAATAAAAGTGAGATACTTTGAGTGGTTTCGGACACACCAAGCCTCGGATTGAGGCGGGGTTGACTCGTACACGTCACAAATGACCCATGGATCGTTTTCATAAAGTATAAACACAATCCAAATGTGTTTTTTCGGTTTTCTGTATGTCATTTATTTTAATTAAAAGTGCATTCATTTTAAACAAAAGAAAGACACTTTTAGTGGCACTGGCCACACCGGCCCTCGGATTGTGGCGGGGTTGACTTGTACACGTCAAAAACTACCCATGGATCGTTTTCCTAAAGTTTCAACAGAATCTGAATGCGTTTGGTGGGTTTTTTGTATGCCGGTTGTTTTTTTCACTTAAAATCCTGTCTATTTCAAATAAAAGTGAGACATTTTGAGTGGTACCGGCCACACCGTGCCTCATATTGAGGCGGGGTTGACTTGTACACGACAAAAATGACCCATGGATACTTTTCCGAAAGTATCAACAGAATCTGAATGCATTTGGTTCGTTTCCCGTATGTCAGTTGTTGTTTTTACTTAAACTGTTGTCCATTTCAATGATAAGTGAGACACTTTGAGTGGTGTCGACCACACCGGCCCTCGGATTGAGGCGGGGTTGACTCATACATGTCAAAAATGACCCATGGATCGTTTTCCTAATGTTTCAACAGAATCCGAATGCGTTTGGTCAGTTTTCAATATGTCGTTTATTTTAATTAAAAGCGCATCCATTTTAAACAAAAGAAAGACATTTTTAGTGGTACCGGCCACACCGGCCCTCAGATTGAGGCGGGGTAGACTCTTACACATCACAAATGACCCATGTATCGTTTTCCTAAAGTTTCAACAGATTCCGAATGTGTTTGGTCAGTTTTCCGTATGCTGGTAGTTGTTTTCACTTAAAATCCTGTCCATTTCAAATAAAAGTGAGGCAGTTTGAGTGGTACCGGCCAAACTGTGCCTCATATTGAGGCGGGGTTGACTCATACACGACACAAATGACCCATAGATACTTTTCCTAAAGTATCAATAGAATCCAAATGCGTTTGGTCTGTTTCCCGTATGTCATTTGTTGTTTTTAATTAAACTGTTGTCCATTTCAAAGAAAAGTGAGACACTTTGAGTGGTGTTGGCCACACCGCGCCATGGATTGAAGCAGGGTTGACTCGTACACGTCACAAATGACCCAGGGATCGTTTTCCTAAAGTTTCAACGGAATCCGAATGCATTTGGTCAGTTTTCCATATGACGGTAGTTGTTTTCACTTAAAATCATGTCCATTTCAAATAAAAGTGAGACAATTTGAGTGGTACCGGCCACAGCGTACCTCAGATTGAGGCAGGGTTGACTCATACATGACACAAATGACCCATGGATACTTTTCCTAAAGTATCAACAGAATACGAATGCGTTTGGTCCATTTCCCGTATGTCAGTTGTTGTTTTTACTTAAACTATTGTCCATTTCAAAGAAAAGTGAGACACACTGAGTGTTGTCGGCCACACCGGTCCTCAGATTGAGATGGGGTTGACTCGTACACGTCACAAATGACACATGGATCGTTTTCCTAAAGTTTCAATAGAATCCGAATGCATGTGGTCGGTTTTCCATATGTCGTTTATTTTAATTAAAAGTGCATCCATTTTAAACAAAAGAAAGACACTTTTAGTGGTACCGACCACACTGGCCCTCGGATTGAGGCGGGGTTGACTTGTACACGTCACATATGACAATATAAAAATTTCTCAAAATTAATCAATTCAGTACATATAAATATTATAAGTAATTGGATATTTTTTTTTGTAAATTATATTCCTAATCAATGAAAATATATAAAATAGAGAATAAAAATGTTAAAAATAAATTTTTTAACCAAAGAAATTAACCAATATTTCATTATCATTAAAATCCATTTATCAAAATAAAAAAGACACACACTTATTTACATTTTTTAACCAAGGGAATTCATCACCTAATAAATAATTTTCCACCTCAAAAACCATCATTTTATTATTTTTAAAATGAACCCCCAATATTACCCATGGATCTAAAACACATAATTTTTCATGTCATGTCCTTAGGCCCTAAATCTTACTTATGGATGACCATATGTCCTTAGGCCCTAGAACACCCATGACCCTACCCGAACCGACCCGGCCCATGGACACCGCTAATTTCGAGTGATTGTTTTTAAATATTAAGATGTCCATATTAACTTTTCAAACTAGATATCATACAGGGAATCACAGTACCAAGGAATACTAAAGGTCTAGGTAGTAGACTAATCATACAATAAGAATCAAGTGAAAAAAAGATATCTGATAACAACATCCCTATGAAGCCAAGGAAGACCCCGGAGTGGAAAACCAGGTTCAAAAATAAAGACTTATACAGAATTCAAAAATAAAATGGATCAATCTGACCATGATCGCCATCATCATCACCACTATCATCATCTGCCTCATCCTCACCGCCATCTCTATCCTCTTCATCATCCTCGTCATCATTCCCTTGCTCTTTGTCGGCCTCATCCTCGTCCTCAGCCCCATCCTCACCCTCGGCATCCTCACCCTCAGCCCCATCCTCACCCTCGTCCTCATCCTCATCCTTGCACTCATCCTCTTCAGCATCCTCTTCATCGCCAGGATTGTCATGATCTCGATCACCACCAGAGCTGTCGCCTAGTGCATTGGATAATGCACCCATCACCGACATAAATGTCTGACAAGCCACGCTAGCCTCTGGTGGAATTGATGAAGATAAAGCTTTCATCAGTTTCATAAATTATTTGTCCCTCGTTTGAACTTGTACTTCCAACTCTGTGACCTTTTTATCAGATTGTCTTTCTTGCTCTTTGACCTGTTCCAACTCAGTCGTACTAGAATGGATACCTGGATAGGACCAATACCTCGTCGAGACTATATTCTTACCAGGATGGCAGCGTACTCGACTAGAGTGCTCCTCTCCCAAAACCTGATATAAATGATCGTGTGGCCCAAAATTGTCAGGCTCCTGGGCATCAAGTGGCTCTAAAGAAGCCTGTTAAAAATATTAATAGATTAATAAATTTCAAAATAGATATTAAACTTTGAAATAAAAAAATTAAAACTTACAATCTTTTCTTGGGTTGATTCATTTACCGCAGTTCCATCTTTTTTTCTTCTACTCGAGAAAAACAATTTTGCTCGAGGGATACATCCTTCAATATTCAATTTGTGCTTCTGTAATGACATTGAAACAATATAAAGTGCAGGTATAATCATATATTCAATATTCAATAAATCGCGAAATTTAAGTATGAAATATTAAAAAGGGAACGTCCTAAAGAAAAATTATAAACAACTATATCGTACCAGTTGTCTCTCATGATCTGACATAGTTGTGCAGCCCAAAGTGTGGAGGTATTGCTTTGAATCAATGTTTTTTTTGTTTTTCTCAAAATATTACTAAATAATTTTTAAGAATAAATAAGATTATATTCAGGAAAAATATGAAAACTCTTATTTAAATACCTCAAATAAGATTAATACCTTAAATTTGGCAGTTGCCCAAGGGGTAATCATTTGGCGATATTGCTCTATCGGGCAGTCATCCACGATAGGTAAAGTTTCTAAATCCGTTCCCACCCTCTCACCCCATCCAACATATAGGTCATGCTTATAAGCTCTCCAATTCTCTCCTAACTCTTTTAAATGCGCTGGTCGTGCACCTTCGCCATCAGGGAAGTTAAACCGAAGCTGAAACCCAATAGATTAGTTCATATAAATACAGAAAAATACTACATTAAATCCAATAGATTTTTTACCCATATTTGTTGTAACAGCCCGAGATTTTATGAAAAATATTCTTTTTTATTTTACTAATGTCTTGTGTTATATGCTACACTAAAAGGAGCTTGCACAACACGCATCCTTGACTTGCCTTGCATTACACGCAATCGCAACCTTCCTCGATAGCGTGTGTGGTACGTAATCCTGAGTTTCACGAAACAATGATATGCTATTAAAATATTATTAAAACTAGCCGTTATGAATAGTAATAACCACTTTTTAAATTTTAGAAATTTTAACTCTCAAAATGGACTTCATTTTTGGATTCGGAGTATCGAATTTAGCCTAAGGTGAAATTTTGGTACTTTTCGGATAACTTTCATATTCTGATGAATAGTGAAAATTACTAAATTATAATTAAAAACAACTTTTTTTAATCGAAATAATTAATAGTGATAAATCGTTAATTTGAGTGGTTTTAAAGTATATTTAGAATATATTTTTACAATTTAATACAATGTTGGTCATTGGATGTAATTTCACATTTAAACTAGACATAAACAAGTGTCAATCTTTTGATAGATATTGTTTCTTAAAAACACGATATTTGTTTTAACAGCGGGATTTAATTATAAAATTAATTAATGCAACTTTTATGTTATTAATTTGGTAAAATAGACTTCATTTTTGAATTCGGAATATGAAATATAGCTTGGGATGAAATATTGGCATTGTTCTGAAAAACATCAATTTTTGATAAATAGTGAAACTACTAAGTGGTAGGTTAAAAACTGAATTTTGCATAAAACTTAATTTTACCGCTTCTGTGAATGGAATTTCGAAAATCTGAGAGACACAGTTAATATCAAGGACTAAAATGTGGTTCAATGAGATGAAAATAATTTTTTGGTGAATAGTAACTTTTTACTTTTTTACCACGGTTAATAGTAAATAGGGTAACTAAGGGTAAATATGATATTAATATTACCCTAAAACATGTCCTAATTCTATTGGACAAGTGTAATTCGACCAAAAACAAACTTAGGAATAAAATATGACCATTTAGGCCCACTTGGATTAGATAAGGACATTTATTATTAATTTATTTAAAGAAGGGTTAAAGTAGTGAAAATCAAAGTTTAATAAGTAAATCATTTTTAATATGGGGTTATACATAAGATAAATTCGATTGTAAATATTAATTAGAAAGCTAAAACGATTTACTACATGATGGTATTTTATTTGTAATTTTTAGACATCAAATAATTTAATTTATTTATGACGCAAATATGATGCAGTAATTATCTTGTTAATGAAATATTGACATAATTGATGTTATAAACACCAAATTAAATGTAATTTGAGATTTGTTATGAATTCCACTAATTTTCTAGGTTAATATGATATATTAGTGTTGATTTAATCAACTTTTTTCGAACATATAATTCTGTTATTACTTTCACAAAAATCATATATCAAATAGTGTCAAAATTGACACAAAATAGTTTTTAAATCAAATATTATATTATTAATTGTTATTTTATTCCTAAAAATCTAAGGTTCGGCCAAATGACTTAGATAAGGATATATATATTAATAATAAACAATTTGGGGTTCGTTTGGCATGTTATAGTAAGTTTATTAACCATATAGTGAAAGAAAACAAAAAGACACGGTAAAAGTTAAATTATTTAACTTAGAGTTAAATCTAATTGATAAGGTAATAATAATAACCTAAACTTGTCTAAATTCTATTGGTTGATAGGATTTCGACCCATCCCCACTTTAGCTTCGAAATAAGACCCTTTGGAACCATTATAAACCTATTTTGACTTTAATATAAAATAATATTTTGAGATATTCCTAAGGTGCCCCTCTCCTCCCCTATAAAAGGACACCTCCCCCCCCTCCTCCTCACACCAATTTGAGCACTCAAGCTCGGCCAACCCCTGCCAATTTCTCCTCTCCACTTCCCTAGAAACATCCTAGAGGTTCTGGTCTCCTCAAAGACCAATTTTAGTGCCCTAAGAGGAGGTCTCAAAGAGGCACTTCAAAGAAGAGGTAATTACCGTTACCAATTCTTTCATCTTTATTTCTTCTTCCACTTCTTCTTCTTAGGTTGTTTCATTATGAAGTAATAACATCAGTATCACTCATATAATGATATGTTATTATAAGTATGAAACAACCCTATTTCACCATCTATCCATCCTACGGAAAAAGAAATCACCGCGCGTGCGTACGTACGGAATACCGTCTCCACGCCGTGGTGTAATCTATTTTCCACCACCTCCTTACATGGATGGGTATAATGGTGTAAAGAATAACTATACATAGTTATTACAACATCATATTGATTCTGATATATTGTATAATCCACTCCACTCCAATTCAATATTTATAGAAATGATATCATCGCTCGTGCGTACGTACGGACTACCGTCTCCACGACGCGATGAGATTCATTCTCCATGTTAACCATTTAAGAATGATTATAATGTATATATAAGAAATAATAATGAAATATATGACATTATAAAGCTACTGGATTTATGTATATATATACATATGTATGTCATCTACTTACTTCCATTTCAAGACAATAAGGAAAGGAAAACAGTGTTCATGCGTACGTACGGACTACCGTCTCCATGAACGGTGTTTTTCATTTTATTTATCTACCTATTATATATATATATATACTGAATATATATGATATATAAATCATATTTTATATTCTGGAAGTAAGTAAATCATGATATAAGTAATAATGATGTCAAGAACAACAAGTCAAAACACATACGATAAATTAAATGATTTTACCCAAAACGCTTCTTTAACATGGAGTTTACAAAAGAACGGGTAATATAATGTCATAAGTGAACCATATATGATATCATAACAATGAATATGATTCTGTAATAAGTCAATAACATGATTTAAATCATTATAAAGGAGGTTCGGACACTTACAAAGCAAGTCGGACCTAAGGTAAGGGAAATATCACAATCTCATTTTTATCCGAGATTGTTTATACTTTGGTATTTACTGGGGTGTATTTTATCATTCACATCCAAGTTTCTTCAATATGTAATATTATTTCCACCCACCTACAATTTTTTAAATCCAATTTTACCCTTTGGTGAGTTTTTAGTAAAAGATATGAAAGGAATCTTTTGTCATTTTTTTATACGAGGTACTTTTTGACTTTTCCGACAAAAGTACGAGAAGAATGTTTTTTTTAACTTATACGGCACGAACGGATTTTTACGGTTTTATAAAGCCTTATTTTCATGAACCTTCCTCCAAAATATTTCATGACTATTTTTAATAAAATCTCTTTCTTTTAAAATTGTATGATGTTTTGTGAAAAGAAATTGATTTTGAAGAAGAAAGGATATTTTCCTCAAGAATTCATTTCAAGTGTTTTATCAAAATTATTTTCCATCTAAGATAATAAAGGGTTCTGTTCCTATCCATATTTTTACATTTATTTGACTATGTTGTGATGGAATTATGTTTATGAATTCCTTTATCTTATATGAATGGTTTTATGATGTCATGTTGTTTAAGAATCCCATTTTTATTACATGGGTTATGCAATGATGTATGATTTATGATTTTGTGGCACACATAAGAATGGTATCATTTTGAGATGGGTGGGACCTATATATCCCTCTAATTCATTGGGTAAAGATTTTATATCTCATGAGATAGACATGGCTGGAATGGTAGGTTATACCGGTTCAGTGAAACAGGACTGAAACGAGGATTACTCGATTCAGAAAGGGACTTTGTCCACTAAGATAGTCTTGGCAATGAGTCTTGACTAACAAGAAATGATTCTCTATGATTATGTGTGTATGCCACAATGAGTAATGTTTTAAGTTATGATTTCATTTCACTACTATGATTTATCCCATGTTATGAAATTATGCTCTCTTTTGCAGGTTATGATTTCCAAAATGTTATGTTCTTATGAATACGATGTGATTGATATATCTTTGGTTTACCCTTACTGAGCATTTGAGCTCACCCTTTTATGTTTTATTTTCACCAGGACATAAAGAAAGGTTTTAGGTAAAAAAAAAGGAAGATCTTTATGGGAGATGTTGAAGATCTTTCCCCACAATTAGAAGATTTTATTCCGAGTTTCCAAAGACACTAAACAATTACGATCCTTGTGTGTGTGTTTTTGTTTTGTACTAAGTATTCCGCAAATGTAATGTAATGTCCATGTACGTCAGGATACGGGTCTCTACAGTTCGTATCAGAGGAAAGGTTTAGTCAACCTTTGGAAACTAGGATGCGAAAACGTTAGTGAGATCCCTAGAGATATTTCTAAGGTATGTCTAGGGATGTCCCTAAGGTTAAGTATACGTATAGGTTATAGTACTACAACTACAGTAACGATCATAGATTTAACCTAAGATGTTAGATATAGAGGATACTCCACCTTTATTATGTTGTTTTCCCTAGCATGATTTTTTCATCTCACACTATTCTTTTTGGGTTTTAGAAAATGGCTGGAAACAAGATGATTCACGATAATGGAGGATATGATGGACAATGGAACGATATTCTTCATAAGCAATCAAATGAAATGGGATTTGGAAGTCCAAACATCATTATTATGCCGAATCAGCAATCTCATAATATGATCAATAAAGTAAAATTTGGTAAGTTTCCTGACTCGGCTAATAAGAGAAAGATGGAGTTTCATGATGATCATAGATGAAAGAAAGTTCAATTTCCCCTATGTAAATCATGTGGAAAGAGGCATCAAGGAGAATGTTTCAAATTAACTGGAAGATGCTTTGGGTGTGGAAAAGAAGGACACAAAGCAAGTAAGTGCAAAGGAAAAGGTTCAGTTAACACCATGGATGAGGATAATGGTATTGCTACGACATCAACAATGGTTAAATGTTTTAAATGTGGAATGTACGAGCATTATGCAAACCAATGCCCTAAGGGAATGTCTCATGAAGAGAATCGGTATGGCCGTATGGGTAGTATTTTTGTTGATGATGATGAAGAGACTACAAATGATATGTGAGATGAAAGAATTGTTGAAGCTCGGTCAATGGTTTAAGAAGGTAGTGGAATGATTACATGTTTATCAAGTGTAATGTTTTACTATAGAATAAAAAGACAGTTAAGGATTGTTACACTATTGTCATTCCTTAAGTTTTGAAAGTTTATGATGAATGGTATGAGTAACAATGAAAGGTTATTCAGATATTTTTTTGGAAAGTGGATGATATGCGCATAATGAAGTGATAAAGAGAAAATGAAATGCTGGACAGTATTCATGAGCTCATGATTGATATAAGGACTAAGTGATATCATGGTTTGAGTATATAGAATTTTGAGGATTTTGGTATGTGGAAAGTGTTAACTTTTAAGTGCATTCAAGTTTTCACTAAGGTTCAATGGGTATTCAAGAGAGTACAAGATTAAGGCCTTTGAATGTTTTGAATGTGTCCAACAAGATATATCTTATGATATATGGGGATCAATGATGGTATTAAATCTTTGGTAATCGTTTTCACTATGTTATGAGAATGGACTGTAGTATTATGGATAGGACTAAAGATTGGAATGGATTATGTTGGACATAAGTTAGTATTGTTTAAGGATAGAAGTTTTTTTGATATTATTTATGGGATGTTATAGTAATATAGTTTTATAAAAAGGACAACCTGCAGGACGGGCGACAGCCCATCGCTTCGGACAAGGCTGTGGGAATCGAACCCACAACCGAAGTGCGACTGGCCTTTATCGCCTACCACTGGCCTACAGGAAGTCCATGTTTAGTAGAAACTAGTTTTATTATATTAAGCAATATGATATATGAAGTATAAGTCCATTTTAGGAACTATATATGATTAATCTCACTATAGATCGACTTTTGTATATAATTTTTGCTAACCTTTTGTTTGAGACAGATGGAATGACCCGTCATTCTATCACATGATCTGCTAACACTTCACGAATAACAAATTCAACTTCATTTATTTAAGAGATGAAGTGGAAATTGTTCAAGGCACGAACAATAGTGAGATTGTACCAAAATAAAGTAAGTATTTATTCTAATTCAAATTCTTCAACTTTAGGGAAATGATCTTGAAAACCAAAAATGTTGTCCTAGTTCTCTTATACCTGATGAATCAGATGGTACCTTAGATCGTCACAAATTTATGGATTTGTGATTACTGGCTTTTCCATAGCCATGTTCTCTACCACTCTCCATCAGAACATGATGGTTAGATTTCTCTTCCATATCCATATTTTCACCTATGTGGAAACCCAGTGATTAGTTTATTTGGGTAATCGTTACATTTCATACTTTAGTTTTTAAAGCCAAGTTTTGGTATTCCCTTTTACGATGTGGGTTTCTATTAAAGAAACTTTCGAATAGTATACCATTTATAACCCCGACGAATTTCGAGGGCGAAATTCATTTTAAGGGGGGTAGAATGTAACAGCCCGAGATTTTATGAAAAATATTCTTTTTTATTTTACTAATGTCTTGTGTTATACGCTACACTAAAAGGAGCTTGCACAACACGCATCCTTGACTTGCCTTGCATTACACGCAATCGCAACCTTCCTCGATAGCGTGTGTGGTACGTAATCCTGAGTTTCACGAAACAATGATATGCTATTAAAATATTATTAAAACTAGCCGTTATGAATAGTAATAACCACTTTTTAAATTTTAGAAATTTTAACTCTCAAAATGGACTTCATTTTTGGATTCGGAGTATCGAATTTAGCCTAAGGTGAAATTTTGGTACTTTTCGGATAACTTTCATATTCTGATGAATAGTGAAAATTACTAAATTATAATTAAAAACAATTTTTTTTAATCGAAATAATTAATAGTGATAAATCATTAATTTGAGTGGTTTTAAATTATATTTAGAATATATTTTTACAATTTAATACAATGTTGGTCATTGGATGTAATTTCACATTTAAACTAGACATAAACAAGTGTCAATCTTTTGATAGATATTGTTTCTTAAAAACACGATATTTGTTTTAACAGCGGGATTTAATTATAAAATTAATTAATGCAAATTTTATGTTATGAATTTGGTAAAATAAACTTCATTTTTGAATTCGGAATATGAAATATAGCTTGGGATGAAATTTTGGCATTGTTCTGAAAAACATCAATTTTTGATGAATAGTGAAACTACTAAGTGGTAGGTTAAAAACTGAATTTTGCATAAAACTTAATTTTACCGCTTCTATGAATGGAATTTCGAAAATCTGAGAGACACAGTTAATATCAAGGACTAAAATGTGGTTCAATGAGGTGAAAATAATTTTTTGGTGAATAGTAACTTTTTACTTTTTTACCACGGTTAATAGTAAATAGGGTAACTAAGGGTAAATATGATATTAATATTACCCTAACACATGTCC
Organism: Viscum album; assembly: GCA_963277665.1. Classification (NCBI taxonomy): domain Eukaryota; kingdom Viridiplantae; phylum Streptophyta; class Magnoliopsida; order Santalales; family Viscaceae; genus Viscum; species Viscum album. Next base: position 196,036,657 of record OY728152.1, on the reverse strand, counting down.
TAATTCTATTGGACAAGTGTAATTCTACCAAAAACAAACATAGGAATAAAATATGACCATTTAGGCCCACTTGGATTAGATTAGGACATTTATTATTAATTTATTTAAAGAAGGGTTAAAGTAGTTAAAATCAATGTTTAATAAGTAAATCATTTTTAATATGGGGTTATACATAAGATAAATTCGATTGTAAATATTCATTAGAAATCTAAAACGATTTACTACATGATGGTATTTTATTTGTAATTTTTAGACATCAAATAAGTTAATTTATTTATGACACAAATATGATGCAGTAATTATCTTGTTAATGAAATATTGACATAATTGATGTTATAAACACCAAAATAAATGTAATTTGAGATTTTTTATGAATTCCACTAATTTTCTAGGTTAATATGATATATTAGTGTTGATTTAATCAACTTGGTTCGAACATATAATTCTGTTATGACTTTAACAAAAATCATATATCAAATAGTGTCAAAATTGACACAAAATAGTTTTTAAATCAAATATTATATTATTAATTGTTATTTTATTCCTAAAAATCTAAGGTTCGGCAAAATGACTTAGATAAGGATATATATATTAATAATAAACAATTTGGGGTTCGTTTGGCATGTTATAGTAAGTTTATTAACCATATAGTGAAAGAAAACAAAAAGACACGGTAAAAGTTAAATTATTTAACTTAGAGTTAAATCTAATTGATAAGGTAATAATAATAACCTAAACTTGTCTAAATTCTATTGGTTGATAGGATTTCGACCCATCCCCACTTTAGCTTCGAAATAAGACCCTTTGGAACCATTATAAACCGATTTTGACTTTAATATAAAATAATATTTTGAGATATTCCTAAGGTGCCCCTCTCCTCCCCTGTAAAAGGACACCTCCTCCCCCTCTTCCTCACACCAATTTGAGCACTCAAGCTCGGCCAACCCCTGCCAATTTCTCCTCTCCACTTCCCTAGCAACATCCTAGAGGTTCTGGTCTCCTCAAAGACCAATTTTAGTGCCCTAAGAGGAGGTCTCAAAGAGGCACTTCAAAGAAGAGGTAATTACCGTTACCAATTCTTTCATCTTTATTTCTTCTTCCACTTCTTCTTCTTAGGTTGTTTCATTATGAAGTAATAACATCAGTATCACTCATATAATGATATGTTATTATAAGTATGAAACAACCCTATTTCACCATCTATCCATCCTACGGAAAAAGAAATCACCGCGCGTGCGTACGTACGGAATACCGTCTCCACGCCGTGGTGTAATCTATTTTCCACCACCTCCTTACATGGATGGGTATAATGGTGTAAAGAATAACTATACATAGTTATTACAACATCATATTGATTCTGATATATTGTATAATCCATTCCACTCCAATTCAATATTTATAGAAATGATATCATCGCTCGTGCGTACGTACGGACTACCGTCTCCACGACGCGATGAGATTCATTCTCCATGTTAACCATTTAAGAATGATTATAATGTATATATAAGAAATAATAATGAAATATATGACATTATAAAGCTACTGGATTTATTTATATATATACATATGTATGTCATCTACTTACTTCCATTTCAAGACAATAAGGAAAGGAAAATAGCGTTCAAGCGTACGTACGGACTACCGTCTCCATGAACGGTGTTTTTCATTTTATTTATCTACCTATTATATATATATATATACTGAATATATATGATATATAAATCATATTTTATATTCTGGAAGTAAGTAAATCATGATATAAGTAATAATGATGTCAAGAACAACAAGTCAAAACACCTACGATAAATTAAACGATTTTACCCAAAACGCTTCTTTAACATGGAGTTTACAAAAGAACGGGTAATATAATGTCATAAGTGAACCATATATGATATCATAACAATGAATATGATTATGTAATAAGTCAATAACATGATTTAAATCATTATACAGGAGGTTCGGACACTTACAAAGCAAGTCGGACCTAAGGTAAGGGAAATATCACAATCTCATTTTTATCCGAGATTGTTTATACTTTGGTATTTACTGGGGTGTATTTTATCATCCACATCCAAGTTTATTCAATATGTAATATTATTTCCACCCACCTACAATTGTTTAAATCCAATTTTACCCTTCGGTGAGTTTTTAGTAAAAGATATGAAAGGAATCTTTTGTCATTTTTTTATACGAGGTACTTTTTGACTTTTCCGACAAAAGTACGAGAAGAATGTTTTTTTTAACTTATACGGCACGAACGGATTTTTACGGTTTTATAAAGCCTTATTTTCATGAACCTTCCTCCAAAATATTTCATGACTATTTTTAATAAAATCTCTTTCTTTTAAAATTGTATGATGTTTTGTGAAAAGAAATTGATTTTGAAGAAGAAAGGATATTTTCCTAAAGAATTCATTTCAAGTGTTTTATCAAAATTATTTTCCATCTAAGATAATAAAGGGTTCTGTTTATATCCATATTTTTACATTGATTTGACTATGTTGTGATGGAATTATGTTTATGAATTCCTTTATCTTATATGAATGGTTTTATGATGTCATGTTGTTTAAGAATCCCATTTTTATTACGTGGGTTATGCAATGATGTATGATTTATGATTTTGTGGCACACATAAGAATGGTATCATTATGAGATGGGTGGGACCTATATCTCCCTCCAATGCATTGGGTAAATATTTTATATCTCATGAGATAGACATGGCTGGAATGGTAGGTTATACCGGTTCAGTGAAACAGGACTGAAACGAGGATTACTCGATTCAGAAAGGGACTTTGTCCACTAAGATAGTCTTGGCAATGAGTCTTGACTAACAAGAAATGATTCTCTATGATTATGTGTGTATGCCACAATGAGTAATGTTTTAAGTTATGATTTCATTTCACTACTATGATTTATCCCATGTTATGAAATTATGCTCTCTTTTGCAGGTTATGATTTCCAAAATGTTATGTTCTTATGAATACGATGTGATTGATATATCTTTTGTTTACCCTTACTGAGCATTTGAGCTCACCCTTTTATGTTTTATTTTCCCCAGGACATAAAGAAAGGTTTTAGGTAAAAAAAAGAAGATCTTTATGGGAGATGTTGAAGATCTTTCCCCACGATTAGAAGATTTTATTCCGAGTTTCCAAAGACACTAAACAATTACGATCCTTATGTGTGTGTTTTTGTTTTGTACTAAGTATTCCACAAAAGTAATGTAATGTCAATGTACGATAAGCTACGGGTCTTTACATTTGTTCCCACACGTTATCTTTGACATCATGTGGCGGTTTTCTCTAAGAGAGAGGGCTGACCGGAATGATATCGGAGTATTTGTCTAGAGTCGCCAAAAAACCCCGACATTCCTACCCAGATTTCTCAATCATTTGTCTATCAGCATTATATTCAACCATCAACTATGTCTGGTAGTTCCATACCGCATGCAAGCTAGTACTCCCCCTCCCCCTCCTCCTATCTATAGATGAATCTGTTATTAAAGAAAATTAATATCAGTACAAGTTATAATAAAATAAATTTTGGTAAAAAAATTTGATAGAGTCAAATAAATATACATGTGGTAGTCGGATCAATGGGCATCACTGGATGTGAAGAAGCTGAAGGAATATCCTATATAGGTAGAGTTTCCATCAGTGTACACTCCTCAGCCGCATACTGTGTCGCATCAGGAGTCGAAGAAGGTGGAATATAATATCTCGGGGATAATGAACCAGAAGAAAAAGATGATGGCATAGTCGTCTGGTCAACTGGTAGTGTAAAAATCGGAGGTCTAAATATCTCGTGTGTCCCTGGAGACACACCAGGATCAAAATGGGGTTTAGAAGATACGTCTGTGGTGGTGGATCATCTAATTATCGCCCCATGAGCTCTCGTACCACCGGCCTCAGTACCGGGCCCACTAGATGATCGTCCATCTCTGACACCAACCCTCCTCCTACCACCAACCTCTCTACTGGGAGCAATATCAGGCTCCTCGTCAGATATCTCTCGTCTAGGGGGTTTATCCTAAAAAAAGTTTGACACATAAGTAAACACATGATATTATAAGTTATTGAAATATTTATATTTTAAATAAAATACTCACAACAGGGATGAGTGGAGGAACACCCAACTGTATCATGTGATGATTATTATCTGTCATCTTTTTCCGTCGCCTCTCTTCAATGGGTTTCATTTCCTAAAATGAAAACAAATATAGAAGTAATTAAAAATAGATAACTAATGTGTAACCCAAAAAAAATATCGAAAAACCATTCTGATAATAAAAATAGAGTAAAAGAAGATTTATGGTGGTTTGAAGGTAAGCACAAGGATACACACTCTAAATGATGTAGGTGAAACACATATGTGAGAACACGACTATATGATTCTATATATTTCCCACAACAACTTCGGGTTCATAATCAACTCTGACAATTGAGTTATTGGCATCATCATTTGTAATAAAGGGATTGCTTCAAATTGCAGTAGGGATAGTGTCAACTTCATCATCACCATCATCAAAAACATGTATGGTATTTACATCAATAATTCCCCCGAATTTAGGATGATGATGCTCTTTGACATAAAAAACTTGTTTCACCATTGATGCCAATAAATATGGTTCATCGGTGGCAAGAGTGCGAGTCATGTCAATAACTCTAAATCCACAATCATCAATAAAGGTTCCTTGCCTCGTCATTGAATCAAACCATTGACATTTCATCATCGTGACTCGAACATGTGAGTTATAATCCAAAATTATTATTTTCTTCACGACTCCATAATAAGCAAAATTTTCAGAACGTGGTCTAGTATCCGATGAACTAGCATAACAGTCTATTGTGGCAGTTAGCATAACACCATTATGTTGTGTTCTCATGTTTCTTACTCATTCAATGATAATAAATTTGTATCCACAGATCACAAGTGAATTACAAGCACGAACCATGGTATTAGGACCAAAATCCAAAGCTCTTGTTTCCTCAGAAACATAGTCAGAAGGCAAACTCGATACCTGAAATATAAACAAATAGAAAACTTAATTAAATATTATTTTTATTTAGTTAATACAGAAATATTTTTACCTTCAATTTCAACCAAGCAGAAAACCCTTTTCTATGAAAAGTCTCTTTCCTTCTCAAAGATAAAGAACAATGCTTTCTATATATCAATTCTTTATGTTCTATGTAGATAAAAATAATAATAGTTTAACAAATATTTAAAATTACAAGAGATAAGATAAAAGATAAATGTACAATTTATTTACTTGATATACTCATCGAAAAAATCACAATTGAACAACATTGTGCGATGTTCCATCTCTCGCTCTTCAAGGCTTAATGTTGTCAATGTATATGATCCCGGAATTCCCCCTGTTTGAGGAAGTGATGGAAAACTGGGTTCAATTTTCCCATACTATTCTTCTTCATTTCTCATTGGTCTGTTTACTCTCGTAGTAAGATCAGACAAATACATTGCGCAGAAATACATACATTCTTGAGCCAAATAACTGTTCACAATAGAACCTTCGGGATAATTCTTGTTCTGAACATATGATTTCAATGTGCAGACGTTTCTTTCAGTTGGATACATCCAACAGAAAGCAACGGGTCCTCCACGAAGTATTTCTGTCGGAAGATGGACAGTCAGATGCAACATGCATGTAAAAAATGATGGAGGGAATATTTTCTCTAACTCGCACAAAATTAATGGTGTCTCTGCCAATAGTTTTTGCAAGAAGGATTTGGAAATCCTCTTAGCACAAATATCTCTAAACAAATAGCACAACCGAATAACTGATACTCTAACATTATTGGACAAGAGATGACGGATTGCTATTGGAATCAACTCATGCAAAAGGACGTGATAATCATGAGTCTTCAAAGATTTCAGCATCAACTCTTTTCTGTTTACTCGTTTTGATATATTGCTTGAATAGCCATCAGGAACATTAATAGTCTCTAGAACTTCATGAAATTGATTTTTTTCAGCAGGTGTCATCACTTAAGAAGCACATGGAACTTGCCATTTATTTTCAATGATAATGACAGGATGCAATTCTGGTCTGATCCCCCAATCTACCAAGTCACACTGAGATCGTAAATCCTATTTTGTCTTCCCCTTGACATTTATAAGAATCGAAAGAAACATTTCACATATATTCTTTTCAATGTGAATTACGTCTAAGAAATGACGTATCAAGTTGGTTGACCAATACAGAAACTCAAAGAATATACTTTTCTTCTTCCAATTGTAACAATTATCATTGGAAACATTTTTCCTCTTTCTATATTTCATTACACCCTTCCCAAATGAATAACTGAAATCTTTCAATTCATTAAGCACATCAGTTCCAGACATACGCTGAGGTGGAGTGTCATTCCCTTTAGTATTGTCAAATCATCGACGATTGTTTCTATATGGATGGTTCATTGGAATGAATCGTTGATGTCCCATAAAACTAAAACTACGATGATATTTCAGTCTTCTCGATCGAGTATTCTTCATACAAATAGGACATTACAATTTTCCTTTACTGCTCCATCGAGACATCATTGCATAAGCAGGAAAATCATTGATCATCCACATAAGCGCAGCACGAATCTGAAATATGTCTTTCAAACATGCATCGTATGTGGGCACACCCACATACCAAAGAAGTTTCAACTCTTTTATTAAAGGTTTCATGTATACATCTATATCATTGTCGGCATCAGAAGGGCCAGATATCAGTATACTCAAGAAAGTGTAAGGCTTTTTCATACACAACCAAGGGGGAAGGTTATAAATGTGTATGAAAATCGGCCATGTGCTGTGCGAAGTAAGCATCTGCCCAAATGGATTAAAATCGTCACATGAAAGACCCAGTCTCACATTACGCACGTCGGCTGCAAATTCAGGATATCGAGCATCAAATCTCTACCATAAAAATCCATCTGTAGGGTGAACCAACTCTTTATTATTCTTTTTTCTCTTAGTATCATGCCATCGCATTTTTTCGGATATTTCATCAGACATAAAAAGGTTCTGTAATCTGGGTATCAATGGAAAGTGCCACATTACTTTTTGTGGCACACGAGATGGTGATCCATCATCTTTTGGCTTCCATCGGGAGGTTCCACATTTGATACAATCATTTCTTTCAGCAGTTTCCTCCCAAAATAAGCTACAATCATTCGAGAAAACCTGAATTTTTTTTAGAATCCAAGTTAATCAACTAACTTACATTCCATATAGTGGTTTGAGGGAATATCTGCATCATCTAGAAGTAAGTCCTTCAAGAAGGTAATAATGTAATCAATTGTTGTATTTGAAATCCCATACATAGTTTTCCCATGAAACAATCGGATTAAAAATTCCAAATTTTTCATTTTACCACATTGCCGATATACTGGAGTCGTCGCTGCATCATTCAATTTTTTTACCCTATCAACATCATCATTTACATTAGACGCATCATGTGTGCTTGTATCAAAATCTTGTTGGCTGGAAATCCTATCCTTCTCATGATACCGAATAAATGGAAACCGATCATATATCAAACTCTCCAATTCAGTCTTATCATTGGGATCATCAATATTTTGAGATTCCATTTTCTCTCCATTGTGATACCACACATAATAGTTTGTTTGGAAACCATATTTGGTTATATGATAGATAACTATGTCACGACTCAACCAAGGTCATCCAACATAATTAGAACATGGGCAGTGAATGCGACCACTATCTGAAGCCTTGTCAAATGCAAAATCTAGAAATCTATTCAAATTATTTTGAAAATCGGTTGAAATCCGATCAGTTTCGTACATCCAACTTCTGTCCATTCTGTAAAAAAACTGCAATAATTCATTTCAAAGAAATTCAATAATATTTAAGTATAATCAAAAAAATATTTAGGTAGATGGCAATTGTTTACTTTATATAAAATCATATCTGACACATTACTCTATATGAGAATCATATTAAGAAATAAAACAAAATAGAGTGTATATAAGAAAATAAAATACATAATTTCTAATGCCTATATTCAAGGATTTCCCAGTAAGTGGTGCGGGATGTCTAGGGGGGTGGGGCCGTCCGGGGGGTCAGAGGTGTCCAGGGGGTCGGGGGGTGTCTAGGGGGGTCGGGGTGTCCAGGTGGGTGGGCTGTCCGTGGGGGTGGTCAGGCTGTCCAATGGGGTAGGGGGAGTCCAAGGGGGTGGGCGGGCTGTCCAAGGAGGTGAGCGGGGTGTCCACGGGTTGGGTGGGGCTGTCCGGGGGGGTATAGGGGGTCCAGGGGGTGGCCTGTCCAAGGAGGTGAGCGGTCTGTCCATGGGGGGGCTGTCGAAGGAGGTTAGTGGGCTGTCCGGGGGGTACAGGGTGTCCAAGGGGGGGTGTCCAGGGGGTGGGCGGGATGTCCAATGAGGTGAGCGGGGTGTCCAGGGGGTGGGTGGGGCTGTCCAAGGAGGTGAGAGGGGTGTCCAGGGGGTGGGCTGTCCGAGGAGGTGAGCGGGCTGTCCGGGGGGGGGTTGTCCAAGGAGGTGAGCGGGCTGTCCGAGAGGGTACAGGGTGTCCAAGGGGGGTGGGGGTGTTCAGGGGGGTGGGCGGGCTGTCCAAGGATGGTGCGGGTTGTCCAGGGTGGTGGTTGGGCTGTCCAAGGAGGTGAGCGGGGTGTCCAGGGGGTGGGTGGGGCTGTCTGGGGGGGTACAGGGTGTCCAGTGGGTGGGCTGTCCAAGAAGGTGAGCGGGCTGTCCGGGGGTGGGCAGGCTGTCCAAAGAGGTGAGCGGGCTGTCCGGGGGCGGTATAGGGTGTCCAAGGGGGGTGTAGGGTGTGCAGGGGGGTGTGGGGTGTCTAGGGGGTTGTGGGGCCGTTCGGGGGGGTGGAGGTGTCCATGGGGTCGAGGGGTGTCTAGGGGGGTCGGGGTGTCCAGGTCGGCGGGTGGTCTGCGAGGGTGGTCAGGCTGTCCAATGGGGTAGGGGGAGTTCAGGGGGGTGGGCGCGGTGTCCAAGGAGTTGAGCGGTGTGTCCAGGGGGTGGGGTCCCATTTAAATATAAATTTAGTGAAATATTAGTAGAAACATTTAAAATTAATTTTGAAATATGATTTAATGTGTATAAGTTAAAATGAAATATCAAATAAAAACAAATTGAATTTGAATATTGAATGTTTAAATTAAGTCTTGACCCAGATTAATAGTTTTAGTGGGAAAAAAAGAAATTTCACTAGTTGTTTTTATGATTATATTCCATTACATCTCTAGTTTTAGGAGACTTTTGTGTTTAATGACCTGGTTTAAAGTGTAAATGAAATATCCTATAATTTTGAGATACGAACAATGATATTTTTCACCAACGTACATTTTTGATGAGCTATTGTGAGAGAGACACTTTAAGGGAAGTCATTGAAATGTTGTATGATCCATGGATGACGTGTTAATATTGACCTATAATACTGAAATTATGAAGCAGACACTATTTATATATTATAAGCTGAGGGTGGTCATAGGCGAATAGGATAGAATTATAGACTATTGAACTAGTATACCGACATCATGTGGTAGGATTTTTTTGGGGATTCCTATGAGATGAGTAATGATCATGATTGAAGTACTGGTTTCTCAGTTTTCCTACAACAGTGTGGAAGAGGGGGCATTAAGAACATTTCATGTGATCATGACCCAATAGAGTCTCAACCATGTGGAAGGATAGTCAACAAGACGTGTTTCTGCTGGACCATCCCTCTAGCAGTGACTTGTGATAGAAATATTCGAAAAAAAGTTTTGGAATAGTTTTAATAGCTCAATATCATAAATGAAGATATATAAGTGATGTTTGATCATGTTTTTGATGTGGTGGTTGTGGTTGTGTCATCCATCCCATAATTACACTGAGAAATCAGTGTGTTCCTATTCCAAACAATGAGGTTTTATTACATGTCCATGGTTCATGAAATATCTATTATGTAAAACCTACCCACATGGAGAAGGGTGGAATACGATCTAGAGTGAGAGGTAAGATCAAAGTAGCCTCTACTAGTAAATCCTCTCATTTTGATACTGATGCATCACATGGATTCATATCCTCACATGTGGTGAAAATCCTATGTCTCATTATACTATCTTCAATGAGTGTAATGATTCTAGAAATATAAAAACTGAAATATTAGATAAAGAAGAAGAGGAACCTGAAGGAGGTCGAAGATCCAAACTGGTCTGGCAGAAGGTGCTCCAAAATCGCCTAAATCGGCTGTTGCTGCTCCCATTTAGGGTTCTTTATCCGAATGGGGGAGAGGACGTGCGGCTGACAATTTGGGGGAAACTTGTGCTAACAGTTTTTAAAAACCGTCGGTATATGGCTCCCCAACCACACCTATACCAATGGTTTAATAAACCGTTGGTAAAAATCTCCCCAGCCACATTTTTTCCAATAGTTCTCATTGAACCGTTGGTAAAAATCACCTTAAACACATCATTACCAACGGTTCACTATAACCGTTCGTAAAACCTTCTGTAAACCATCCTTTAAAAATGGTTCTATGAAACTGTTGGTATGTAAGTGTGGGGAAAAACCCACATTCAAGTAGTGATAGTCTATATTTACGTTTTGCGATTTTTTTTAAACTAGGTATGATTCTTAGATTCTGAACCCTCTAACCTCTTTTTTCCATCATCATCTTATTTATTATCACTATATCTATTATATCGACTTGCAATATTCAAGTAAGCCTCACCTACTTCTATTTCATTTGTTTTTGTTTCGCAGATGCCCTACATTTATGGTAATATTTTCTGTCATTGAATACTAATGATCTTATTCACCTATATTACTGCAATTTATATCTAAACCATTGTAATACACCCATTCCGTGTACCAGTGTGATTTATTTTATAAGTATATATGGTTTTTCATGGTGGAATGTTTGTTTTGGATCCTTGGTGGTTTCTATTTTGGGTATCACTTTTTGTTGTTCCATAAAATATTTACGTCGCTTATTTTCATGGACTATTATAAGTCTTCATATTCTATTAAACCCATATTAATTGAACAATAGAGTATTTTAGACTAGAAGGAGACATAGTTCATGGTTCTCATTTCGAATAATGGCATGATACCAAAACTAGTAGCTTGAGGATAAAATCCCTAGATATGCCAAAACTAGTATCCTGAGGTTAAAATCCCATGGCTATTGGGGGATGTCCAGAGGGTTGGGGGCTATCCAGAGGGTTGGGGGCTATCCATGGTGTCCATGGAGGGGGGGGGGGGTGGGGCAGTCCAGGGGTGTGTGGGGGGGGGGGGGTCCAAGGTGGTGGGGGGTGTCGAAGGGGGTGGGGGATGTCCAAGGTGTGGGGGGATATCCAAGGGGGTGGGGGCCTGTCCAAAGTGTTTAGGGGGTTTTCCAGGGGTGTGGGGCTATCCAGAGGGTTGGTGGGGGTGTATAGGGGGTGTACAAGGGGGTAGGAGGTAGGGGTGGTGTCCAGGAGGGGTGGGGGTGACCAAGGGGCTGGGGGTGGGGGTGGGGGGGGGGTGCTGTCCAGAGGGGTGGGGGGCTGTCCAGAGGGGTGGAAGATGTCCAAGGGGGTGGTGGTGTCCAGGGGGTGTCCAAGGGGGTGGGGGGGTTTCTAGAGGGTCCGGGGGCTGTCTTGAGGGTTGGGGGGGTGTCCAGGGAGGCCATGGAGGTGGGGGGGGGGGGGGGGGCAGTCCAGGGGTGTGTTTTGAGGGGGGGCAAGATGGTGGGGGTGTCTAAGGGGTTGGGGGGGATGTCCAAGGGGTTGGGGGCCTCTCCAGAGGGTTTGGGGGTTGTATGGGGGGTGTATAGAGGGTTGGGGGTGTCCAAGAGAGTAGGAGGTGGGTGGTGGTGTCCAGGAGTGGTGGGGGTGTCCAGGAGGGGTGGGGGTGTCCAAGGGGGTGGGGGCTATCTAGTGGTTGGATGGGGGGCCCTGAGGGGTGAGGGGGTTGTCCAAGGGTGTGGTGGTGTTCAGGGGGTGTCCAAGGGGGTGGGGGTGGTGTCCAGGGGGGGCTTTCCAAGGGGGGGGGTGGTGTCCAGGGGGTGTCCCAGGGGGTGGGGGTGGTGTCCAGGGGGGTGGGGGTGTCCAAGGGGGTGGTAGATAAGTATCAGTTGGGATTGACTATTGCATCATGGATTGTGAGATTATGACATGATGATTGTATTGTTTCATGGATATTAGTTTTTCAATATGATTCTATTTGGTTATATATATTTTGACCAGTCATCGAATATGTGAAAATTATGGGTTATGGGGGAGACCATGTCGTATGGTTAGTTATCTTGACCCCATTGTGTCGTGATGATTGGATTTACATTGTGATTTTCTCCATCTAATTTTTTATTTTAAATTTTATTTTATTATTAGGTTTAATCCATTTTCTCCAATTTTCTATCAACCATTGGAGGCCCCATGGTTTTCTTTGATTCCATGGAATTTAAAACTGTTATATCTAACTATATTTTTTCTTTTTAAAATCGTATTCAAGCATATATTTGTAAATACACATAGATTTGTTTTGTATTTCAAAATTGTTTTACATTCAAATTATGATTTTTTTCATATAAACATATATTTGCCTTATCTTAAAAATATGATTAATTTTGATATTTATTATAGGTAATATTCAGTTGAATTTGGATTATGACATATTGAATGAGCAATGAATATGAGGAAGGTGTTGATGCATTTTTGGAATTTTCTAAATGAAATGTTCCAAGTAGTGACATTTTTTTTCTGTCCATTCCTGAAATGTTTGAATATGATGATGTTGAAAATTATAGAGATAAAATATCATCTAATTTTTCATGGTTTTAATCCGAGTTACAATCCTTGGATTAGGTATGGTGAAACTAGATGGAATGTCACTGATGATGATGATTTTCCGGATGGTAACTCCGATGGAATTTAAGAAATGATTCGTGATATTATAGTAGAACAAATTGAGATAGAACCGACAGTTGCGTGTCTATATGGTGATGCTGAAAAACCATTATATCCTGGTTTTACAGATTTAACGATTTTGTAGGTGGTGTTAAGATTTAATAACATGAAGGCCAAACATGGATGGAGTGACAGAAGTTTTAAGGATCTGCTAAAATTGATGAAAGACATTCTTCCAAAAGATAACTATCTTCCAGATTCACATTATAAGGCCAAGAAAATATTATGCCCGATGGGATTGGGATACAAGAAAATACATGCATGTCCGAATGACTGTATGATATATAGGAAGTAATATGAATTTCTGTCAGAGTGTCCTAAATGTGGGACATCACGATATAAGGTGAATAAAAAATCAAAGGGTGATATAGAGATTACAAAGATCACATCAAAGGTATTTTGGTATCTTCCTATAATTCATTGTTTCAAACATTTATTCTCTAATTCACATGATGAATAAAGGTTATGATGTCATGTTGATGAGCAGTTATGTGATGGAAAAATACTTCATCCAGCTGATTGTCCACAATGGAAGAAAATTAATGATTAGTATTCTACATTTGGAAATGAAATTAGAAATCTCATACTAGGGTTGTGCACAGATGGAATGAATCCATACCGAACCCTCACTAGCACACATAGTTCATGGCCTATTTTATTGGTAATTTACAACCTCTCTCCTGAAGTTTGTATGAAGCACAAATATTTCATTTTGAGTATAATGATCTCTGGTCCGAAGCAACCCATCAATGATATTTATGTTTACTTTTCACCGTTGATTGATGATTTGAAACTTTAATGGGTGGATGGTATTATGGTGTATGATTCTTATAAAATGGAATATTTTCAAATGCATGCAGTTCTTTTTTCACTATAAATGACTTCCCTGCATATGGAAATTTGCCTGGATATAGTGTTAAAGTTCATAAAGCATGTCCAATTTGAAAACAACAGACGTCATATTGTCAATTGCATCATGGGAGGAAAACAATGTACATGGGTCATCGAATTATTTTTCATATGGATCACTCATATAGAAGACTAAAAAATGAAATCAATATCTCACAAGAATTTGATATTTCTCCAAAACCTTTATCCCATAATTTGTATTTTTAAAGGGTGAAAAACATTGATGTGACATTGGGAAAGACACTGAAATCTGGTAATGATAGATATATTTTGAAGAAAAGGTCAATATTTTTTGAGCTACCATATTGGAGATATCATGAAGTTAAACATAATATTGATGTCATGCATGTGGAGAAGAATATCTATGATTGTTTGATTGGAACATTATTAGATATTAAAGGAAAGACAAAATATGGGTTGAATGCAATATTAGACTTACTATCAATGAGAATACATTTGGAGTTTGCCCTAACTTTTATGGAAGACGAACAATTCTTCCCCCGGCTTTTCATAAATTATCGAAGAGGGAGAAAATTATCTTTTTTCAGTGCCTTCAGGATATCAATGATTCTCAAGGTTATTCTTAAAATCTAAAAATTTTTGTCTCATTGAAGGACTTAAAGTTGATAGGTATGAAATCTCAGGATTTTCATGTCATGAAGCACCAACTTCTACCAGTTGAATTTCATGCAATATTTCCTATCCGTGTTAGAAAGACTATAATGAAGTTGTGTTATTTTTTCCATTAAATTTTTAAAAAGGTGATTGATGCAAATGCTTTGAACATTTTGGAAAAGTATGAAATTTTTATACTTTGTCAATTGGAAATGTATTTTCCTCCATCTTTTTTTTGATATAATGGTTCATTTAATGATTCATCTTGTTCAAGAAATAAAGCTTTGTGGACCTGTATATCTTCGTTGGATGTATCCTTTGGAAATTTATATGAAAATATTGAAGTGGTATGTTAAGAATACATATCGACCTGAAGCCTCCATTATTGAAAAGTATATTTCTGAGGAGGTTGCAGAGTTTTGTACGAGCTACTTGGATATGACGTAGCACATAAGTTTGCCTCTATCTCACCATGAATGAGTTAATAATGAGGGAAAGGGGATTCGTGGCATGAAATTCAAATCGATGTCAACTGAACAGATAAATAAGTTAGAATCATAAATCTTGAATATCATATCTGATGCTCAACTATATATCATATTGCATATTAATTAGTTGTAACAATGTCATCCAAATAAGAATGAAATGTGGATTTTTAATGAGCACAACAAAACATTTATTTCATGGTTTAAAAAGACCTTGCTTAGTATATCAAATGTATCAGAGTAATTAAAATTGATAGTGGGTGGTCAATGTTTAAATGTGATAACATGGTCCGATTATGAAATTAATGGATATACATTTCATACGAAATATCAGGATAACAGAAGTGCGGTTTAGAAAAGTGGTGTATTGGTGTTTGCAGAAGCAATTCATTTTTTGAGTGCTAAGGAAAAAAACCCAATTTCTGCATCAAGTTCATATTATGGAGTGATTGAAGAAATATGAGTGGTTGATTAATTTAAAATTAAAGTTCCTGTTCTTAACTGTAAATGGTTTATCGGTAACAACAATGTCAGACATGATGAATTTGGAATGACATTTGTTAATCTGAATAGAATGGAATACACAACTGATTGTTTTATAATGGAAACCCATGAAAAACAAATTTTCTATGCAGTAGATCAATTATATATGCAGTGGGCTATTGTTTTACAAGGGAAAAAACAATATGTTGGTGATGATGAACTTGATAAAGATTTTGATTTATGTGAGATACCTAATTCCATGGAAAGATTAATAGAACATAATTATGATCATGTTGAAGACATGGTTTGTGCCATAAGGAATGATCACAATGAAGGAATTTGGGAAAAAAATCCATTTGCATATTCCTAAAATTACATGTAACATTTGTTTATTTCTTTTTTACATTTATTTTTTTCATCAAATTTTAGATATTGTAAGATTTTTCTTTATTAAAACATGTATTAAAACAAAATAAGTATAAGTTTTTTTGCTTTAAGTTTGTTTAGTTTAATTTATCATATTAACCATTACATAAATTATATATCTATTATTTATGTTCGGTGACAATTACTTTACCATGTTTACTAGGTTTACCGTGTTTACCATGTTTACCATCTTTACCATCTTTACCATCTTTACCATTGTTTAACAGGCTTACCATATTAACCATGTTTACTATTACGTAACTTAGTACAATTTTCTATTTTCTGATTACAATAGTATTAAAATATTTGAATTTGTATATTTGTGAACTAATGTTTGTTTTTTTGATTTAAAGGATAAAGACAGATCAATCAGTTGATCAACCACATGATTCTGGAGATGAGAATATGGTGTCATACCTCTGGGAAGGATCATTCACAATCTCATCTTGATGTTCCCCAATCTTCCTCATGTGTTCCTATTATGACAAAGAGTTTAGGAGTTTGTAAATGTGGGGGCACCCATTTACCAAACTTATCACTTTCCTGTATGTAGGAACAGAGGATACTCGTTGAGTTTTGATGAGGATGGTATTCATAGAGTTCCAAATGAAAAATATTTTAAGTGTTTTGTATCAACTCGGGGTATGAGCAAAGTAAGAATTTTTATTGATGACTGGAAGAAGTATGGATAAAGTGATAATATCTCTATTGTGGGAGACAATTTTGGTAAGATCTGTTTCTATTGTTTACCTATTCTTTAAAAGTTTCTAGTATATATAATATGTTTTATCCTCTTCTTTATCAGATGATATTTGATATTCCTAACATTGGAGGATTTAGGAAAAAATGTTTATCGATGGCTTCCAGGAGATGGAGGGATTTCAAATAAACCCTCTCATCTAATTTCATTTTTGGTCAATAGGAGTCATGACCATCCATGTCGTATATATCCTTTTATAGCTGAAGACACATGGATACAGTGTGTTAAAAGTGAAGAAAAAGTCATTTTTGGTAAGGGGAAATGTAAACATTTATAATGTTTCTTATATAAATGATATCATTAATGTTTTGTTAATGATTTATTATTCTTAATTATAGCAAATAAGGAAATCTCATCAGGAGATCCAATCTAAAAATGTATACCCTCATAGTTTATCTTGGGGAGGGTATGCATTTTTTTGAAGAAACAAATGATGGTGGAAAAATTATCAAAACTAAGATTTGAGTCTTCACACTCTGGAGAGGTGTCCCATCCATCCCCTCCATCTATACATGAAAAATGGAAGAGAGCTCAAATGGGAAAAAAGGGTAATATCTTTCAGAAGAATCGAGAATCTTAGCTGAGAGGATTGTAAGATATTTATTTTATTTATTTAAGTTAACTATTTTCCTCATATAATTTCAATCATTACAGAAATGTTCAATTAATTAATACATGAATCTCTTGAGAAGCAGAGCTCACAGGGGTTATTTACAACTGCTGGGAGGCAAGACATTTTATCTGTAGGATTGGGAAAGCTCGAACATTCTGGTCGTGTATGAGGATATCCGGCAGGTGTATCGGTAAGAATGTGTTTCCACGTTCATCAACTTCTAATGGTGAGGGTGTTTATAGAAAAAAAAATCCCTTGGAGGCTGAAGTTCATAATATTAATGCGACGATGGAAGAAAATATTAGAGGATTGGTACAATCTATGTTTGCGGACATGCAAAGACAATTTCAGACTGAAGCTCCCACTCCTCCACCTCCCCCTGCAGACCCCATTATTTATCCTCCACCTCCACCAGTAGCTCCCACTCCCCCACCTCAGCCTGCGGACCCCATTTTATATACTACTCCTCCTCCACAGCTTCCTACTTATTGATAGTTATTTTTGATTATCCTCAACATCACATAATTGCATATGGGTTGGTATATTGTATAAGAGATACACTTCATCATAAACAATTAGAGGTAGAGAATCAGAGGGCCACTGTACGAGATGTTATAGATAGATCAGCTCTAGTATCATTACCTATAGATGAGGTGATGACAGTTGTACATAGTATCAACCATTTTTTAATTTGGCCATCCAGATATCTTTGAATCATTACCACGGAGGTATGTATATTATATCTTCTAGTTTATTTTTTTATTAAGGTTTTATCATTTTAAGACTAATATATTTTTCTATTTATTTTTAGAGGAATACTTCAAATGTAAAGAAATATTGTATAGAAAACAACAAAGACTAATGTATATGAAATCAAATACAGATTCTAGTAGTCTTGACAGATTTTCAAGATATTCAAATTTGTTGGCAGGTAATTATGAGTTTAAAATAGAAGCTCATGTTTGTGGACTTGCAACAACTTTGGGGATCGTGAAAAATGATATCAGGGATCTTGTCACTGGAGATAAGTTGGGCATCAATGTGGTGCAAATGTTTTCCATGTAAGTCTTAACACATTTTCCCTGCATTATATTTATTAAAAATGTATAATTATGTTTGTTTTTTATTAGGTATCTTTATAACATTTTTGAGAAGAATGAGCGGACATATATATATGGATTCATGGACCCACAATTGATTTCCCCTGAATAATGTGCATTGGATGAGGAACAAATAATGCTTTATATTGCTAAAAAACTTGAACAGAATATAGTCACACAATGTTGGATGATGCCTTTTTGTGAGATGTATGAAACACATCTCTCTCAAATAGTTCATTAACTTTTAACATAAAAAACCACTAACCTTAAATTTTCTTTTATCAGTGATCATTGGATGTTAGGGGTTTTTTCCCAAGGGGGAAAACACTTTATTGGATATGCTCTGTCCATAGTGATGTGTGGGAATGTTTTAAGAAAGTTTTGGAAAAGTATGTTTAAATTTCTCAGTAGTTTTATATATTATAATGAAATTTAAATTTATCCCATTTGTATTATTTTCTAATAGGATCTAGGTATACTTACGAAAAAACAATAATAAAAGGAGTGTGAAGATCAAATATGTAAATGTGAAGGTAAATATCCATTTATAATTTGTACTTTTTGATTTATTACATAAAAATAATATATTGAATTTATAATCATTCAAAAAGAATTGTCATGAACAACAAGACATCATCGAATGTGGATATTATATGTTATGATTTATGTATGAAATAATAAAAACTGGGACAATTGTGACCTTTTACTGGTAATATTTCCTTTTCAACTTTTCCATAATATTTCAATTTCATTTATTCATTATACATGTTAGATAATATGATTTTAATTTTTATCTATTTGATGACCCTCAACCCTATACTACTCAAGACATCAAACACTTACAAGTGGAATGGTCACGTTATTTTACAGGTTTGATTGAATTTTATTTGTTGGTAGTTTAAATTGTAATTTTGAATATTGTCGTTGTAATTGTGTATTTGGTAGTCATTTAGGTTGAATTTAGTTTTTTTTATGTTGAAATTGTAAGTTTTGAATGTTATATATGTGAATGTTTAATATTTCTATACTTCTTGTTTTGGTCTACTTATGATGGTTTTTATGGTATGGATTCTGGTCTGGGGGGGGTTCCAAGGGTGTGGGGGGGGTGTTCAGTGTGGTGGGGGCGTCCAGGGTTGTGGGAGGGCTATCCGGTGGGGTGGGTGGGGGGGGGGGGGGATGTCCAGGGGTGGGAGAGTTTCCAGGAGGGTGGAAGGGCTTTACAGGGGAGTGGGAGGCTGTCCAGGGGGTGTCCAAAGGTGTGGGGGTGTCCTGTGGGGTGAGGCGGGTTTCCAAGGGTGTGGGAGGGCTATCTAGTGCGGTGGGGAGGGTGGTGGGGAGGGCGGGGGGGGGGGGGGGGTCGAGGGTGTCCATGGGGATGTGGGGGGTGGGAGTCTGGTGGGGTGCGAGAGGAGGCGCTGACATCCCTTGGGGGGCTGAACGCTGCTGGAAGGTACTCATAACTCCCACAAGTGAAACATTTTCAGTGCTCAAGATTCACATGTGAGAGTGATGATTACCTTCAGGTGGAGTGCCCCCCGAGGGGGTGTCCAGTAGGGTGGGGGTTGTCCTGGAGGGTGGGGGGTTGTCCAGGGATGTGGGGGGATGCCAGGGGTGGGGGCGTCTAGGGGTGGGGGGTGTCCAGGAAGGTGGGGGGTTGTCCATGGGTGTTGCCGCCATCCCTTGGGGGGATGAATTCCGCTGGTAGGTACTCATAACTCCCACATGTGAATCATTTTGAGAGATCAATCTTCGCATGTGGGAGTGATGAGAACCTTCTAGTGGCGTTCCCCCTGAGGGGGTGTGCAGGAGGGTGGGGGTGTCCCGGAGGGTGGGGGAGTCCTGTGGGTGGGGGGCAATCCAGGGGTGTGTGGGGGTGGTAGTCGAGGGGTGTGGGGGGGGGGTGTCCTAGAGGGTGGGGCAGTCCCATGGGGGGGGGGGTATGTCCAGGGGTGTGTCCGGGGGGGGGGGTTGTCCAGGGGTGTGGGGGTTGTCTAGGGGGTGGTGGGGATGTCTAGGTGTGGGGGTTTCCAGGAGGGTGGGGGTGTCCAGGAGGGTGGGGGTGTCCAGGGGTGTTGGGGGCTTTCCAGGGGGAGGGTTGGGCCAGTACAGGGGTGTGGGGGGTGTCCAGGGGTGTGGTGGGGGCTGTCCAGTGGGGTGAGGGGGTTCTGGTATGTTTATGGAAAATTATTGGTCTGTTTCAGGGTTTTGGGAGGGGTTTCCAGTGGTGTGGGAGTGTTGTCTAGGGGTGGGGGTATACAGGAGGGTGGGGAATGTCCATGGGTGGTGGTGATGTCCATGGGTGTGGGGGGGGGGGTGTCTAACGGTGTGGTGGGGGCAGTCCAGTCGGGTGAGGGGGTTCTGGTCTATTTTTGGAAACGTTTTGGTCTGTTTCAAGTGTGTTGGAGGGTTGTCCAGGTGTGTGGGTGTGTTGTCCAGGGGGTGGGGGGTACACAGGAGGGTGGGGAGAGGGGGGTTGTACATGGGTGTGGGGGCTGTCTAGGGGGTAGTGGGGATGTCCAAGGGTGTGGGGGCTGTCCAGGGGGTCGGGGGGCAGTCTAGGGGTGTCGGGGGTGTCCAGGGGTGTGGTGGGGGCTGTCCAGTGGGGTGAGGGCGTTGTCCAGGGGGTGATGGGTAGTCCAAGAGGGTGGGGGTAGTCCAGGGGTGTTGGGGCACGTCTAGGGGGTGGGGGCAGTCTTGGGGTGTGTGGGGTGTCCTCGTGTGTGTGGGGGGGGGGGGTTGTCCAGGGATGTTGGGGGATGTCCCGGGGTTGGGGGAGTTTAGGGGTGTGGGGGGTGTCCAGGGGTGTGGTGGGGGCTTTCAAGTGGGGTGAGGGGGTTCTGGTCTATTTTTGGTAACTTTTTGGTCTGTTTCAGGCGTGTGGGAGGGCTGTCCAGGGGTGTGGGAGTGTTGTCCCGGGAGTGGGGGTGGTATACAGCAGGGTGGGGGATGTCCAGGGGTATTGGTGATGTCTAGGGGTGTGGGGTGACTAGGGGTGTGGTGGGGGAAGTCCAGTGGGGTGAGGCGGTTCTGTTCTATTTTTGGTAAATATTTGGTCTGTTTCAGGGGTTTGGGAGGGCTGTCCAGGGGTGTGGGAGTGTTGTCCAGAGGGTGGGGGATATATAGGAGGGTGGGGGTTGTCCAGGGGTTTGAGGGGATATCCAGGGGTGGTGGGGATGTACAGGGGTGTTTGGGGCGGTCCAGGGGATCAGGGGGCAGTCTAGGGGTGTGGGGCGGTGTCCCGGGGTGTGGTGGGGGACATCCACTAGGGTGAGGGGGGTTGTTCAGGGGGTGGGGGGGGCTGTCCAGTTGGGTAAGTTTAAAATGTTATCAATGTAAATGCTTAATTTTTTTTGTCGTTGTTTTGTTCTACTTCTATTTTTCTGGTACGAATTCTTGGTTTGGTTTCGGGTTGTTTCTTGGGAGAGCAGAGGACTGCATTCAATTTTTTAAAAAAATTGGTTTTCCACAATGGTTATTTTATAACCGACGTGATAATGGAATGGGTAAGGGTTTATCATGTCGGTTATTAGAATAACCAACGTGATAAACACATGTGGAATTGTTTATCAAGTCGGATATTTAATAACCGACGTGATAACCCCCCCCCTGCACTAGTTTATCA
Source organism: Viscum album (assembly GCA_963277665.1). Lineage (NCBI taxonomy): Eukaryota > Viridiplantae > Streptophyta > Magnoliopsida > Santalales > Viscaceae > Viscum > Viscum album. Next base: position 196,014,714 of record OY728152.1, on the reverse strand, counting down.
CGTCAGTTATTAAATAACCGATGTGATAAACCCTACCCCCTATTTTATGACGTCGGTTGTTTAATAACCGATGTGATAAACACCCCCGCACTAGTTTATCACGTCGGTTTTTAAAAAACTGACATGATAACCCCCCCCCCCCCCCTGGGTTTTCAGGTCAGTTATTAAATAATTGACGTGATAAAACCCCCAATGTTATGTTTTTTACGTCAGTTTATAAATAACTGACATAAAAAACAATATTTATAATGTCGTTCGTATTAACTTCGGCTAAAACCCGACTTAAAAAATGAAAAATAACCGACGTAAAAACGTTTTTTTTCACTAGTGATAAATACTTTATTCATTTAAAGTAATACATAACAATAAAATCACATGAAACTATGTATTACTCACCATATATTATTAAATAATTTAAAAGTTCATAAATTAAAACGGTATAATAAATTGAAAAAATAGAATCTTAAACACTAGTAAAACACTTGGATCATCATTATCTCTGAGGATCACCAATATCCAATGATAAAAATTGTGAGGAAAAAAATCATAAAAGGATGATGTATGTTGTGGGATCTAAATGTAAACTATGAAAAATATATTTTCTAACTGAAGAAGTGAGAATGTAATTCTGGATTCTATCATGTCTATATGTAGGAATAAAATATATCCCTTTCAAATATAGTCATTCAAAATTTTTCATTTTAAATATGGTCATTACCAATATGGTCATTGGATATATATGTTTCTAATATTTAAATTGAAGTTATATATTTCTAGTATTAAATTTTGGATAAGATAACTCACATTGAAAAAATATTTTATTAAAGTATTATATTAAAATATTATATATATATGTGTGTGTGTTAGGTATTAATATTATTATTTATGCTATAGCCTCATTATTATTATAATTAAATTGTTTTGTTTAGTTTATTTTCTAAGACTTATTATATTTGAATAATTTAATTTCAATAAAATACCCACATATTTATGATTTATAGTGTTTCCCAAAGGTAAAAGGAGGTTTTACAACCCTTTCATAAGGGTAAAATCATTTTTCTATAGGATGTGTTAGGGTAAAAACCTTTTCAAATGGGTTCTATAGGGTAACATACACTGTAGAAGGGTAAAAAGTCTCTATGTTAGTGTAATTCCCTTTTATATACATTGTGAAATGGTATCAAGGCCTATGTAAATGTAATATCAGTGTTTCATAAGGGTATCGTGCATTGGATAAGGGAAACTCTACCCTAAGTAAGGGTAATAATAATATTCCTCTCTTTTTGAACGGGTAAATACATAGTTATTTAATGGTAGTGCATTGTTTCCATGTGCCATGTAAGGGTAAGCCATCAATATATAATGGTTAATTATTATTTATTAAGGTTTTGTAAGGGAAAACCTTTGTTTGGAAAGGAAAGTCCCTCATTCCTAAAGATTGGGTATGGATAGCCAGGATTTGTGTAGGGGAATTTTTGTGTTTTAAAAGTCCATGTGAGGGTAAAACTATAGATTCATAATGGTGAACTCTATAATCTTACATAAAGCTTATAGGACGTGTATGTGTAAACCATGTTACCCATAAACATCTCCCTTTTGATTAAATTATTTCTAAAACCACATTTTTCATTTATTCTATATTCTTTCTCAACCTATAACAGTATTTTAGCATTTTAAATGATTGAAATTGTATAAAATTACTCTTTATCCTAATTTAATGTATCTAACTACTATATTAAATGATTCTAAACCCTTTAAATTAATAATTTTGGTGAATTTTCAAATTAAATGGTTTTTTTATTTTTTGTGGTTTTATTGAAGAAAATTAGAGATATTTTTATTTAAATAATTAAATGAAACATAACTTATCTAGATTTTATGGTATCCTTTTATGGAAAATTCTCCGTGTTCAGCTATCATAGAGGAATATCAAGTTACTTTTTAATTTTTTTTCCATTGTTTGGTGTTTTAAAAATCCTCATGTAATTGTTTTTATATAGTTATTTAATCCTAAAATTATCTATTTCTCAATCATTCACAGATACATATTTCATATTTTTCTAATACATTTTTTTATGAATATTTACATTGAAAGACCTCATGGAAGAATCTTTGATCCTCTTCACAAAGAATTTAAGATTGCTATGAATAAAAAATTATGATACTGATTTCAATTATTATTTTCGTCATTTCAGCTAAATGTATTGTATATATGGGTTCCATGTATGTTTAGATTCCTTTTCAATGATCTTTTAAAGGGTGTTTTGGTAAAATTGTGGTCAAGACATATCTTTATTTCAAATGCGAACAGACTAGATTGAAAATAAAGGTGTTAGTTTATGAAATTTCTTCCCCATGGTTTGTAATTCTCTAATTTTGAATCGATCGGTGAAATTTTTTTATTATAATCAATGTTTTTAAAATCAGCATCCTTGGGTTGATTTTTAAATAATTATATTTTCAATTAAAAATGGTTTTTGACCCTTTATTTAAAATAAATTTAATCTATCGAAATTGTATAACATCCATTAAATGTAATGTAGATATTTTGGAAATAAAATATTTGTTTAATAGTTCTATAAGATTTTTATAATGATTTATGAATAGAATAAATTATGATTACCCATTGAAATGTGGATTTTGAAAAAATCCTTCATTTTAGATGTTTTTGAGTATCTTATCTTGTGATAATCACTTATTTAATTGATTCTTGAGCTTCCTGATGATGGGTGCTAAAAAACTATACATTTTTTATGAAGTTTGGGGGTGAGGGTGATATGTAAATTGAGAATGATAGAAATGTTAAGGGGTTCTGAAGATGTTGATTATGATATGGAGCCCATTTTATTACTTTTTAACTTGATTATCTCTGTCAACATCAATGACTACTCATGTGAACATGGATATATGAATGAGACGGAAGAGATTTATTATTTCTATAGGAATTACACCCCTTATAATAGATCCATAGATAACATGATAGATACAATCTATAGACATGAAGCCATGAAAGCAGGTGTTCCAGGACATAGTTTAATTGAGACTTTTGAGATATGATTTTTGATTGGCAGTCAGTTCAAATGATTTTTTATTATCTAGACTATGGTGGAACCACATGGAAATAATAGATATACCTTTGAAATCCTTATACTGGGTACTCGATACTAAATTTAATTCTTTGTCACTACCTAGAACTAGAGTTCCTCTTCTTGATTGTTAACCACTCTCGATTGATCTGTTTTTTGAGATATTTCACCTTGAAATTATTTTACTAAATCTTGGGGAAATTATTGATATCTAGTGCATATTATTTCCTTTTATTTTGTACATGAATTTATATTGTGAAATTAATTTCAATGATTTTCAATAAATTGTTTTGTTTTTAAGTGATTCAATGGAATGATTCCAGTTTCTAGTTTTAAAATGATCTTGAAATATTTAAAGTTGTAATTTTAAAACCCAATCATGTTTGAATATAGTCCCAATGGATTTTATATCCTATTATGATCTCAAAATCATTTTTATCCCTTATTCTAATCTCTTATAGAACATCTATATTATCATATGAAGTAACTACAATGACTCTTTAGTGAAAATCGACTGGGATCTGTATCTCACACCCTACATATAAAATTTTGTTCTCAGAGAAAGTTCTGGTGTTCTCATCATATTCCTTTGGGGGTTCATTCTGGGCCAGACATGATTTGAATGTTGGGGACATGGTGGCTGGTCTTAGAACCCCAACAGAATGTTCTTTATAGTTTTGTTCTCGTTATAGTTGTTTTATTACCTACATGAACTGTGATATAGTTTTGTTGATTTATTGACATAAAGCCATTTTCATAATGTAGCACTGATTATTATTATATTTTTTTGGGAAAAATCATTCCCAATGATGGTTTCTTGATGTCAGGTTGCAAGTCTCTATCCCGTGGGATCAAGAAAACCCTTCAGGTTGGTGGCCAATAGATATCGATATCTTTTTAAATAATACCCTTTATTTTTTCAATACAAATGGAATCAATGGAGTCATTTCATTAAAATCATGTACTTTACCTTGTAAAAACTTATGTTATTGGTGCTTATGTTTGGTAGCAATGAAAGCATGAATGATGTAGGACTTAAGAGGTAGTTTATGAGTAGGTTCTTGGTCACCACCTCTTTTTGATGAAACATGAGTTGCTGTGGAAAGTAGGGAGTTGAGTATTTATTTTGAGTTACTAGTTTCCTAATGTTAAATGATATTTATATTTATGATGATGTTATATTTGATTTTAGGAATCTATTATGATATTTATGTTGTAATGGATAAATGGGAATCATTACACTATGACGTAGATTTTTGGTAAACTATGAGGAATCAGTGTGGCTGATCTGGAAGACAATCCAAGAAATTTTTTGAGTTTGTCATATGGTTTACTATTCAATGTAACCAAACCATGCATATTTAAACTCTAAACTGAACTTGGATCCCATTATATTTAGTTCCAAATCGAGTTCACACATGGGAGGTTAGATTAGAGGGTTATTTTTTGATTGGGTTTTTTGGGATCGGTCTATTTCGTGATCAAATTTTTTCATTTAAGAGTTAATTAAACTAGTTATGATTTTAAATCCAATAAAAACCAACTTTTTAAGTTAAATATATTTTATTTCAGTTATTTTAAAATTTATTTCAATTACTAAAAGGTGTGTTTTTATGGAATACATGGTTTAAAATAAAAATTTAAAACACTTATTTGTTATATGATAATTTAATGTTTTATGAATAAATTTTTGTTTTTAATATATTTAAAATGGGAATGGTTTTATAATTTTAAAAAGAGATTAATTTTTAGAAACCATGTATGCAATTCCAATTACATGTACCTTATTTTTGAAACTATTATGGAATTATTCCATGATTTCAAATTTAAATGGAAATGAACAGGGAGATATTTTTCGATTCAAAACAATTATTTTTTAATTAAACATGTTTGTGGATTGTAAGAGATATTTTTTCTTGTTTGAATTATATTTCAAGTTCAATTTTATTCTGGATTTAATGAGATTTTTCTCTATTATGTTAAGAAATGCCTCTAAGAAATTATATTAAGAAAGATATAATTTTTTCATTGATATGTACTTCTAAGTATCCCTTTATGTATTTTAGAAGTGTAATTCCTAGGTGTTTACTCTACCTTGACTTTGAATCTAGTTTCAGATTCAATACCTTTTCCTTATTTTGACACCACCCATGTCTTCTTAGATCATTATCCATCTTCCTATTAAGGTGATACAGGTTCCCTTTAATCAATGATGTGTCCTTAATAGGATTATCTGATCATTGATTATCTAAATACTTTTAATTATCTAAATGTAAAGACTTATAACTCCCTATTTGAGGGGCCCAGATGAGACTGGTGGTAAGTCATGATTCATTCATGTCAACTTGCAATAATTTATTGGGAATTCTTCAAGATAGTATTTATTAAGAGTCAGTGTAACAACCCCAAACATATCAAATAGAAATATTACATCTAAATAGATAAATATTCATTATATATCACAAAGATTAATTCAAGAACGATTTAGTTCATGTTTATTTTGTAAACATGGACGCATGAAAAACTAATCCATAAGTGATCTACATCATCTCCCATTTAGTTATTCATAAATAATTCCCATCATATACATTTCATACATAATTCCTTTATTTATAACTAGGGGAAAGTAAATATAAGAATGGTTGATCTTAGGTGCTCAGTAAGGGTAAACAAGGGGTATATCTAAATAACATGAGAAATAAGGTATGAGAACATGAAAATAAAATTTAAAAAACCATAACCTACATATCATATATCATGAACAGGAGTCATGTCCTAAATATTGGCAGTTCATAAGACATGAATCATAATGGGATAAAAGAAAATGAACAATGATATCACTAAATTAGTAAAATATATAGATTTTTGGAATAACAATAGGTATCAAAAAATTTATATTAAGGCTATCCACCAATACATTAATAATATATTGGGATTGGGATACCAACCATGTACCACTTTTGGATTAGGATAACCTCCCATTTAACCTCCCTCAGGCCTTATATGACCTCCCATGTACCTTCATTTGGTATTGGGATAACCTTCAATGTACCCTTTTATATCATGTAGCATTAATCATTGACCAATCCATTAGAAGGAGATATAGATTCCACCTATCACAAAAACCATAAATTTTTCTACCACAAGATCATAAAAAATTAATCATATAAAAACCCATTATAATAAATGGGCTTTAAGAACATTTAATCATAGCATCACCTATGAAAAAAATTATGTTCATAAACATTTCATCATTTCATCATAGCATGACCCATGGAAAAAGAATTAGTTCCCTAAAAATTTATCCATTTAATCATATCTTAACCCAAGGAAAATGAATGTGATTCCTAAAAAAAATATCATAATATACATAAACCATAATGATAATGAATAAGGATGGTTCAATTGGATAAAATCCCTACTAAATCATATGTAAAATCAAATGATTCCATCTAACATGGGAAATGTTCTTGAGGAAAATTGTATTTCCAATTTGAAAATAACATTTAAAAAAAATTCCTAAATTTTTTTGTAATAAATTCCAATGAATTTAAATTTGGAAACATATAGAGTAATCTTTAAAACTTTGAGTGTTCAGGATGGCAGGAAATTCAATTCTTTTCGTACATGCCAAAATAAGGATCCCTTTCTCATTTTTGAAAAAATCCAAATGAGCATTATTTGTAAAAAACAAGAAGATTCCATTTAAAACTTTTTGTAAAAATTAAAAATGGTAAAAACTTCATTAAAAAATCATATAAAAATATGAAAACATTATTGAAAACATTTTTAGAAAACATCGATTAAAAATTCTTTTTGCTTGAAGGGAGAAATATAGTCGATTTTTCTTAAAACAATTATTTTGAACTTTTGAGTACATAAAAAGAGGAAAATTAAAGGAACAAATTTATTTTAATTAAATTAAATTAGTAGTAGAAAATTCACGATTTTATTGATAAATAGTTTATATGATTTCATAATTGTAATCTTTATTATAAAAAATCCTGATAAATAATGAGATTGTAACATAAATTTTTTACAACATTAATATCTTTTGAATTATAAACTCCGTTAAATAAAAAAATTATAAAAACATGAAGATACCATAATTTAATGATTATAATCATAAAAGGATTCCATAGTTATTAAATACACCACACAAAAGAAACAAGTGGTGAATATGGCATGGTTCCCAAGGAAATAAAAGTTAAGCAAAAATATATTACCTTAAATCATAAATTCATTCTCACAGAATAGAACATACAATATAATGAATGCAGGTTTATCATACATATATTAATAAACAATAATAATATTTATCATACCATATTTGATTAACTTATGAAATTTTATTTTCCAATTATTAACAATCCCCTGTTAAAATCATGTTTTCTGTAATAAATGTTTCATTTTTGAAGTATGTTTTGGATTGGAAGACTTTTTCATTTCATCTTCATTATGGTTCCATAATAACATAATTTTATCAGTGATATAAATATCATATATATTAAAAAAATATTTAGATTAATATATTATTATTATATATAAAAAATGAATTACATTATTCTTGGAGATGGTATACCATACATACGCATGAGCGCTGTTTCCATTTTCTTGATAGATGAAAAAAGTTGGTAAATAATATATTGCCATTAAATATTTATTTTTTTGGTCGTATATATCAATATTTTCATTAAATTTACACATATTATCTTCCAAATAAAGCATTTGTGAAAAACATATCATAGTTCTTTGCAAGGCGATAGTCTGTCGTACACACGAGTGACATTATAGTATTCCTAAAGAATAAAAAACACAAAGTTATATGTGATATTATAATTAAAAAATTATATAAATATCATATATAAATATTAATTCCCTCATTATATAATGTTTTGATATGTGGTGATGGAAAATTAATCACTTCAGTTTGTGGGGAAGTAGACCTCTATACACATGATCAAAAATTTAATTTCCCATTTGATAGAATATTATAATGATTTATGTCATGGAATTACCATAATAAATCGCAATATATGGCAGATAATGTTTTTATTATATTATCATTGTTAAAGAATATTTGAATAATGTGGTAAAAGAAGTAAAATAAAATCCATGTTTTCGTAATTTTACCTCTTCTTCGGAGAACCTCATTAGGATTATCCCGAAATAGACAATAAAAGGGTTTAATAATTAAAATAAGGGCACTATTATGTGGGTAGGGAATTATATAATATATTTTTAAGGTCATGGATGGTCAAAAGGGGTTTGAAAGTGTGATCATGAGAGGAGAGTGAGTGGCCTTTTATATGTGGTGGAGAGGATATATTTTTTTATAAACATAACAGTATACCAAACTTTTTCACATTAAAAAGGCTCTAAAATGGGGTATTATCGAATCTTAGTGGTGAGAAGGTCGAAATATTTCCAGAAAATTAGTTTTGGACATGTATTTAGGTAATTTTACACCTTAGCTTTTTTAGTTTAACCCCTCAATAAACACATTTTAACTATAACCACAATAATTGACATAAAATTACCCTTTTATTACTTATACACACTATTAATGAAAAAGTGATAAACCTAAAAATGAAAAACCACATAACATCATGAACCCGAAAAATAGAAAAACCATTAAAATTTTCTTTGAGCCTATTATAAGCTTAATACCTATATAATTTCCATTAAATACCCCTAACCTATTTTTATGGTTTTTACTTGATTAGGTCTTAGAAATAATAATCCATCTTGTCCCATTATTTAATGAACTCCTCCTCATTTAACTTCCTTTTCTGAACCCTGTATTCATAATAAGGTCTTTATTATTGATCTGATCACATTTATCCTTATTTGTGCACATGAGAATTATTCTCTCATAAATCCAAACAGAAACCTAATTAGAGGGATTAATTAGAAAATACACCTAAAAAAATTCTTCCTTTAAATAGTTTATAATCTCCCATGTTATCCCCTAATGTGAAGACTCTGCACCTTCCTCTATTTGATGTTCAACCAGAATGATAAAATCCTCACTGTTGGCAAGACCCTCCACCATAGAGTAATCCTATATATAATTGGGATCTTCCATCACACTCGTTTATTTCCCTAGTTCCTTAATAAATCCACCATAAAGTTCCCGATCATTAGAAATGGAGACATATCTCAAATCATTACTCCTCTACATCGAGATTGATCTTGTCTCCAAAGGTTTGGGAAGGTAAGAATAATCCTTCTGCACTTTTGAATTCTTTCCCTTAGCCATAATAAATCACCCTAAGTCCCAAATTAACTTCATCCCCTAATTATTTCTCAATATATGAATCCCTTTACTAATGAATTACTCTTCAATATATCCAGTTAAATGGTCAGAATCACCTTCACATGAATCTGCACCAGTCAGTCCCCACCCTTCCTTAATAACGCTGATAATTCATTTTTTCTCCATTTTACTATTCATTTTGAACAAAAAATTAATTTTGCTTTATTATATAATATTAATTTATTTATTTCCAAAATTTTAATCCATTTTTCAAAATTCCATTCACAAAAGTGGTTTTTTTTAAATGAATCCCACAGACCTGATAAAAAAGTTGTTTTACAAAGAGAAAATTTTCAAAATCTTAAAAGGTTTTTACAAAAAAATTAAATTTTAAATTGATTAAAATGATGTATATTGGATTAATTATAATATCATTAATCTATTTTTAATTTTTAGACTATTTTGTTTTAAAAATAAACTTTATAATTTCTTAAAATGAAAAGAAAGTTTTCAAGAAAATCTTTTATTTGTCACTATTTATTGATTAATTAATCTATTTAGAAAAATCTAAAAAATCCACCCTATCATTATTTTCACATATTGATTCATAAAAATAATATCATTTTTAATAATAATATTTATAAAAATTTTAAAAAATAATTTTTCTATTTTTTCAAAAAAATCAACACAAATCATTTTTTGTGAAAAAAAAGTAGTTTTTCAAAGAATATAAGAACATTACTAAAAACTAGGTATTTTAATCAATGTGATTTTTTATATAAAACCATTATAAATATTTTTTTAAATGAGGCTATTCCTATTCATCTTCCAATGTTTAATGGTTACATAATAATAGTGGTGTTTAAACAATAATATTAAGAATTTGTAAGGGTTCGTTAGAACTCAATGTTGTATGTAATGCATGCTATCAATGAAATCAAAGTTATTAAAAAAATCATAATATTCTCAATGTGATTCATTATTACCCAAAAAAAATGAATTTATCCATATAGATTCATTACTTCAATAAATAAAAATAAGGATTCTTTTTTCATATCAGATCCTCATGTTCCCACATGGCTTCTTCAAATTGTTAGTTTCACCAAAAACATTTGACATGGTGAGTGGAATTCATTCGTATAAATTTATTTATATGATCTATAATCTCCACTAATATTTCTTCATATGAAATATCATTCTCCATCTGTATCACCATTGAGTTCAGTCTTTGTGATGGATTATTTATATACTTACTTAGGATAGATACATAGAACACCTTGTCAACCAGGTATTAGTTTGATGGAAGTTCCTAATGATAATATATGATCTTTATATGATAATTAATTTAAAAGGAATAAATATAACAAGTAATTAGTTTTTTCCCTTTATAAATATCATTACCTTATTCAATAGACTAAATCATAGAAACACCTTTTCAACAACTTCCAATTCCAACTAACGCAGGTGATTGTCAGTAGAATGTTTCTACTGAATTCATACAACATGTAGGAGTTGTTTAATGTCTCTACCCTTTTATTCCATTTATTTTTATAGATAATGTCCAAATAAATATATTTACCCTACTTCATCCTAAGACATCGATGTTCTACACATATTTCCATATAGGGATTCAGAATGAGCCATCTAGATGCTCGAATGAAAGCTATTGTTATAAGAAAACTCAACTAGAGGAAGGAGTTTATCCCAACCACTATTAAAATACAGATAACAATAGCTCCAAATATCCCCTAGGGTTTGAATTATTCTCTAAAACTGACTATCTATTTGAGTATGATACACAATGTTGAAACTCAACTCTGTATCAAAAGTTTTCTAAACACATCGCTTGAACCTGAAGGTAAAACTAAGTTCCCAATCATATAAAATTGATTTTTTTTCTTCATTTTTTTAAAAGGATGGAGAAGAAGTTTTTCTTCATGAATCCCTACCAATTACATAATATATAACCTATAAATATATACCAAAAATAAATATACTCTAACAGTGATAATGTTTGCTGACTTTGTAGGGAGATTGGCAATAACCATAATAGAATTATTCCTTTTTAATGTTTTGGGGAGTCTGATGAAAAAATCCATGTTGATGGTTTCCTATTTTTATTATGGTATGGGTAATTTTTGTAAAATACCCATATAATTTTGTCTCTTGGCCTTAATGTTTTTACATTCCAAGAACAATGATACAAACTCTATAATGTCTTTCTTTATACCATCCCATGATAAATAATCTTTGAAATATTTATAAATCCTTTTACTTCCTAGTATAATAGATAATGAAAAACTATGGGCATCCTCTAGTAGATATTTATTCAAATCAGGTATAGATGTAACTCACACATATTTACTAGACCTTATCATTCTATCATAGTCAAGGATGAGCTTAGGATCATTCTGTACTTTCTTTTTTAGCTCCATATCATCTTTCTACACCTCTTCTATCCTCACATGGATAGATGGTTGAATAATAATTTGATTAATTTAATATCTTTCCCATTACTTAAATATTACAGGATCTGTTATTTTAAAATCCATAAATATTTTATCGTTTTTCCTCATCATCAATAATCTAGTTCGATCCTTTCATCTTAAAGCATTCTCCACATTGTATGCTTTCCTAGGGTGGTAATGTATTTGGAAGTCATTATATTTAATCAGCTCTAACAATCTTCTCTAGTGCATATTCATGTCCTTCTATGTCAATATAAAAATTAAATTTTTCGATCAGTATGATTATCAAACTTTTCCCTATAAAGATAATTTCTCAATTTCTTCAATACCAAAATCCACTAAGCAGACTCCCAATCATGAGATGGGTCATTTTTATTCTTAACCATCAATTGTTAGGTGGAATAATAGATAACCATGTCATTATTCAAAAAAATTAATCAAAATAACTTTTTATGCATCACTATATATTATAAACCATTATCCACTATAGAGTAATTTTATCACATGTGTGCTGACTAATATTCACTTTAGTTTAGTGAAATTTTCCTCCCATTCATCCATCTAGAGGAACATAGTCCATGTTTGTGTTAACTTATTGTGTATATTATAATGTCATGACATATTCTCCAAAAAACTATATAATATCAAGAAAAACAAAGAAAACATTGCATCCCAATCACAACGGTTGGTCTAAGACAAAATTTAGTAACTTCATTCTATGATGGATCAACTAATATACCATCAGTTGAGATTATATGTCAAAAAAAATAATCCTTTTGTAACCAAAATTCATAGTCTTTAAATTTTTACTATAGTTTCTCCTTCCTTAGTGTCTTTACTATAATTATAAATTGATATTCATACACTTCCATTGTCTTTGAATAAATGATAATATCATCAATAAACTCTACCACAAATTGTTAAAGGTAATCTCCAAAGTCTCTATCCATTAGATTCATGAAGATAGAAGTGGAATTAGAAATATGGAAATGAATCACAATATATATTCATCTTATCTATACATTTTACAAAATCTTTTCTTGTGTATATCTTTCTCAAATAACTTCTCACTAAAGCATGTTCAAAACCAAATGTTTAAATTACCATAACTGTCTCCAAAAATAACAGTAATCTTGATAAGCACCCATAACATAATACCTTCAAAGGTGTGTCTAAGACTTTTAAAATTTCATCAACCATAATATTATAACATCATGATATAATCTATAACACTTAAGTAAATCATACATTGAGACATATATGCTTAAAAAATAATGTAATCCTTAGTTTCTTCATGATTCTTATAACAAAAATACCATTGATAAAATATTTACAAAGTGTAATTATTGAATCCATGTACAAAAATACTTAAACCCTTCTATTAAATTATTTTTTATAACATATGCGCTTCCTTGGTCAATGGGATAACCCTTAGTTTTGGTCATTAACTCGAATAATTCCCAAGTTCCTTTGATATAAGTCATCAAAATCACTGGAAATTCATAACTTCATGACCTTTATTTCCACTTAAAAAAATATCCCCCTCTATCTATGATATTATTATAGTTTCTTCTTCCCACATTATTGACTTATAGGAAGCTGAATCTTCATTCTTATGTGTTCATTAGCACAAGAACATTCATAATAGTTTATGTTCCTCTTATTCTTTATTTTAGGAATCTCACTGAATTTCATGTTGTTAATCATATATCATTGTAGTTAATTAGCAATAATAATAATATATTTCTCTCCATTAATTATTTGATTTGGTTTCTCATAATCATGAAAATTTACATCACATTCAGTGTTTGCTAGTTTCCTCCATGTTCAATCCATTGAAGAAAACAAAAAATTATATTTTAAGAAACAATAATCATAATGAGAAACCACATAATCTGGAAAAATAACTTATAGGATATCTAAATCATGAAACATTATTTTAAATCTGAGAAACCTAAGGCTTCACCTAGGTCATTCATGGAAAAATTTTAAATCATTCACAATGATTCATAAAGAGTTTATGAATTTCCAAATCCTATCCCATTACAATGTCAAACCAATAGAAGAGTATAACCTATTTTCTTGTACCATGTAATGCTTGATTCAATCTTTGTGATCCTTTTTTCCGAGATATTACACCTAGGTACATTTTTTCCCAATCCAAATCCACTTATTGTATCCCAGAATGGATGTAGTTTCTTATAAACCAATCAATAAATCCTTCACCAATATTCATTTATATTTTTAATATATATAGAATTACAGTTGGACTTATCCTTATATATATCCATAAGGATATTACTAAACTTTTCTCATCCCAGTTTCCAAATGATAATTAATCCTTTCTCTAATAACAACTATAATTACAAATAAATTTATCAAAAATAAATATTGGAAACTTAATATATGAATATTCATTACATAACATAATAATCCACACAAAAATCATTTATTTATAGTTCCATTGGAAACACAGACACATAAATAATTAGTCCATATGTAAGATATGTCAGCATCCACTAAGTTATTCATAACTATTTTAGTTCTTAGAAATATTTTACATAATATAATTCTCTGTAACCTAAGGAAAGGAAACATAATAAAGTGAGATATCATGTTATCGGTAAGGGTGAACATGGAAGATATCAACATAACATTAGTATAAGGTTGTGAGAATATAAAAATAACATTTTAAAAACCATAACCAAAATATAATTGATTATAATCATGAGTCGTTGAATAAATCTTGGAGTTCATAGTAAATGAATCATAAAGGGATAAAAAAAGAACCATGAGATAATAAAATTTTTATAAGATATAGATTTTTCTCATACACATAAGAAACGAAAATATTATGTCAATTCTATCCACCAATACTTTAATAACATGTTTGTATTCTATAAACCTCCCTTATACCTACTTTGGGATTGAAAAAACCTCCATTGTACCTTCTTTCAGACATGGGATAACCTCTCTTATATTGTAATACAGTCTTGGGATAACCTCACATTTACCCTTTGACCTCATATAACATTAATTAGTACTCAATGCATTGGAGTGGGATATAGGTCCCACACTTCACATAAACCATACTTTTTTTTGACAAAGATCATAAATCCTTCATCATTTCATAAAATTTTCTAATAAATTCATTTGAAAATCATTTCATCATAGAAAAACCTATAGAAATAAATCAGATTCAAAAAAATTTCATCCTTTCCTCTTACCATAACTGATGGAAATGGAGAAAGTTTCTTAAACATGTAATAATTTCATTATAGAATAACTCATGGAAAAGGAACAAGTTTTATAATCTTATTTTCATCGTATACATAAACCATCTAGAAAAATAATAAGGATTATACAATTGGAGCATATCCCCAGTAATACATATTTAACATCAAAGGATTTAATCATAGATGGAAAATGATTTTAATAGATAACATAAAACATTTATTATGGAAAATATCCATTCCAAACGAGCCTTGTTTTGAAGAAAACATGAAGATTCCTTCTATAATTTTTTTTAAAAGTTAAAATAGGTAAAAAAACTTAAATATAATAAAGTTTTTTTTAAAAACACATCAAAAAAATTTTATAAATCATTTATGAAAAAAGGTTTTTTGACCGAGGAGAGAAAGAATGTCAATTTTATTAGAAATAATATTTCTTACTCTTGAGTACATAAAGAGATAAAAATGAAATGAACACATTTATTTTCATGGAATCAACATAGTATATGAAATTTCAGGATTTTATTGACATATTTGTCATAATACATTATAATCATAAACTTAATCATAAACAATCCTGTTAAATAATGATACTGTAACAAAAAAATATTTACCCCTTTGGTATCTTTTGAATAGTAATCCCAATGAGAAAAAGAATATTATATTGATATGTTGGTCCCATAATATTAACATAATATTCATAATATATATTAATGTTCATTAAATACACTATACAAAAGAAATGAGTGGTGAATATGGAATGTCTCCTGTTGAAATAAAAGTCCGAAAAAGAACCAATACCTTAAGTCTTGACATCCATCATACATGTTCAACCCTCCTGTATAATAAATATAGGTTTATTATACATATATTATATAAAAAATCATATTTATTATAACATACATGATTTACGTATGAAATTTTTCCCATTTAATCATAATCCCTTGTTAAAATCACAATTTGGGTAATAACTGCTTTGTTTTTAATGTATGTTTATGTTTGGTATCTTTGGTACTTTCAACATGATCTAGATCACATAATATAAATAGATTTATAAAAGATATAAATATCATATATATTCATTATATATGTATGTAATGATATTCATTGAATGTTGAGAAGGAAAAAATGAATTACATCGTTCTTGTAGACGGTAGGTCTTCTGCAGGCATGAATGCTATTTACATTTTATATTAAAATGAAATGAAAGGAATGTAAATATTATATTACCTTTTAATAATTTTTTTTATTTTTCAAATATCCCTTATATACATTAAATATACTCTTATTATCTTCAATATAAATGGTACGTGAAAGAAGGATCATATCCTATAGCGAGGCAGTAGTCCTCCGTACACACGAGAAACATTATATTATTCCCAAAAAAATATAAATTAATTATGATTATAGGATATTATAATTACATAATTATAATAATATCATAAATATCATATATAAATATTTAATTTATCATAATATCTATTTATGAGAGGTGGTGAGGAAAATGATTAACATCAGTTCGCGAGGTGGTAGTCCGCCATAGACATGATCAATGATTTCATTTCCTATTTTATGGAAGAGGAGATAGATGTATGTTATTAAATTAACATAATAAAATCCTAGTATATGGTATATATTTTTATTATTACAGTATCATAGATTAATAAGATTTTAATGAAGTAGAAGAAGAAATTAAAAAACAAAAGTTTAAGAATTTTTCTCTTCATGGGAGAACCTTATTAGGTTTATAACTAAAGCCCTCATGGGAGGGTTTCTTAATGAAACTAAAGTGTTTATGATTTAGTAGGGAGGTACTAAAGATATTTGTTCAGGTATATTCCGAATAAACGGGTTTTAATTATTTTGATGGTAGAGGATAAGGGTGGCATTTTATAAGTGGTGGAGTGGACATACCTGGAATGTTTTTGTATAATAAAGTGTTTATACATTATTCACATGCGAGAAGGACCCAAAATAGGTAATTCCTAAAATTTATAGGAGATAAAGTATAAATATTTCAATAAAGATAGTTTTTGAAAAGTTTAATGTTTATTTTACCACTTATCTGTTTTGTTTGACCCCCAATAAACTTATTTTAACCTTTAATATAGTAATTAATTTTAATCATTTTTACTATAGATTTAAAAAAACATTAATTTAACCTTATTATATAATATTAATTTTTTTGATTCAAAATATGAAATTAATTTTTCAAAATTACATTCATATAAGTGGATAATTTTAATTTAAAATCAGACCTGTAGAAGGGTCAAAAAACGGTTCTCCAAAGAGAATTCTTTCCAAAGATTAAAAAATTTAAAAATACAAATTAAATATTAAATTGATTAAAATTACATTTATTATATTAATAAAAATTTAACTAATCTAATATTTCTTTTTAAACTAATTTCAACAAAATTTAACATCATAAATTCTTTAAAAGAGAAGTCATTTATAAATGAAAACCATTATTTTTATTATTCATAAAAAAATTAATCTTTTTAAAAAAAATTACATAATTTTACCCTAAATTAATTTTTATAAGTTGATTCTGACATTTATTTTCGAATTTTAAAATATTTTTTTTAAAAGTACCTAATTTTAATTTTATTATTTTTTTACAAACACCAATACAACTCAATTTTTTTAGAAAGATATTACTTTTCAAAATATATAATGGAATTAATAAAAATTAACTATTTTTTATCAATATGATTTATTTATATAAATAATATACAAAATTTTTAAAATTTTATTATTCTTATGAATTCTATTATTTTTAACAACTGGGTAATAACATATCTGATATTGTGGGTGATGACTCCCATATGGATATCTATTTCAAAAAAGGACTTCGCCCAGACCTTGTAACTATCATCTCAGTATCCTATTCAACCTATTATATATTGATTCTTGAAACGTTCATTCTAATTGAATCAGTGATAAAAAGTTATTGGAAACTATTAATAACTTTCATGTAGTTATATTAGGGTAAGATGTCATGTATGATGTATTACATAATATGGTTTAGAATAGAAATTCTTATGCGGAAAAAGAGACATTTCATGTGCATTTAATGTGGATCACTGATTCGTTCTAAGAATTAATCTTTAAAATATCTGTTTTTTTTAATATGTGGCCATTTGGGACACCTTTAGAGTTTTTTTATTTTGAGCTACAAGAAGGGGAAGTTTTGGTTGGTGATCATCAACAACAAAATGTGTGGTAGATTATGCTTCAAGACAATAAGTCACCATCCATAGGGATCTTAGTGGAGTAATTCATGGATTCTAAGATCAAATGGTTTTTGATAATGTTAACCTAGTTTTTTATTTCTGGTATTATATTTGAAACATTTTGAGTTTTCTTTAATATAACTCATCATCCTTTGGAGAGTTATTGACTAAAAAATCATTTTTATTGGATTTTTAAATGTTGCTTTATGGATGAGTGGGGAGAAGAAAAAAATTATCCCCACGACACATTTAAAAATTAAAAAACATACAAAAAAACCCAATGAGATCAATATCTAAATCATCTGTTTCATCATCATGAGTACCACTATTTCCATATCCAGTCATCACCGTCATGAGTACCACTTTTTTCATCACCATCCATCACCACGTCTTCATCCCCATCCTACCACCACAGTAGACACCAAAGACTTTTGGAGACCACCGATTCCACTGTAAAAATTTCACCATGGCATCGTATTCTACAACCACACCATAATCCCTTCATCACCCTCCATCCCAACAACCAACACCGTGACTGAAAAAAACATCTCTAAAACTAGAAACTGAATTGACCTTTTCACTGATAGAACATTAAACAGATCAATCACTCCTTTAAAATCATCACAAACCTTCACTAATATATTTGAGTAAGAATCACCTTGTAGATATGAATAAATTGAAAACATCTTCATTGGAAAATATTGACTCATCCCGTGAATGGACCACCAAAGGATGCTGAACTGCACATCCCAAAACTTCATAGTTACCCATATCCTAGATCCGATTGGGAGAGGCATAAAATAACCTATTTACAAAAAGGGTATTGAGCACTAGATGGATCTGAACATTGGCAATGTAAAAGAGGAAAAAGAACAAAATCTATATAAACAAAAGGAAACCGCCTCTAGTAGTGCCTGAAACCCCACCGTCTTCCAAACAACAAAACTCAAGTCCTCTTTGAAACCTATTATCTAGCACTAACTAGAATAGGCATAGAGAATCATGAAGCTATAGTATTATTAGAATGGATGATGGATTCCACATTACACCACCTTTTATGTGGATGAATACCCATTGAAGAAATCCCTAGAGAAAAGAATTAGGAAAATAAGGGAAGAAAGAACCATTGGGAATAAGGGGAACACAAAAAATAAGAAGATAATTAGAAAGTTGGAAGGATGAAGATGAAGGATAGGGGAAGATACATCATGAAGAGAGGGTCTTGGAAACCATAGTTGAGGAGTAGAGAGCGATAGAGGCAAGATGAATGGGGTCCCATGTTGGAGAGTTATTGTTCTATAGATAAATTATGTCTTTCTTTGGGTCCCTGTGGATGTAATCTTCTGGACATCATTTTAATCATGATGGTAGTTTTTTATTGAGATATCTATTATTTTTCATCATATATTTTCACTTTTGTCTAGCCTTACCAATAAATTGTTTTGAAAACATTATTTTTTGTTGTTCCCCTAGGAAAGGAGTAGAAAAATGTACTGAAAACTACTATATGTAATCTTTTTTGAAATTTATCATATTTCTTCATTCCACGGGTTCCATCATATGCTTGGCGTTGGATATTTTTTGGGTAGTTTTTTTTCATTGGTGTCCTATTATTTTTACCATTATTTGTAGAGATCAATATTTAATTAATATATGATATATCTTGTGAGGGTGTATTGACTTATATGTGAAATAGCCTTGTGGTTTTGAAATCATTCATGTTGGACTTATATCGGTCTTCAGAATGTACTCAGGTACCCATGATGATATATATTCTTGATGGACTAGGCACTCTTAAATGATGGTGTTATATTTGATGAGATCGTCAAGGGGTGAACCACAATGCTGAAAATAATAGGTTACCATTGAGTACTTTCCCTAGGAAAAATAATTTCTAGTAATATACCTTACATGTTCATGGTTGGATCAATGATGGGCCTTGAGAGCATTAACTATTTTTTTATCACTAAGATGTTTTGGATGTGTCGTTACTTAAGGTTTCAGTAATTTTTTCTTAGAGTATTCACTATGTTTTGTGACCGAAGTATCTTATTTGTGTTGAAGAGATGTGTATGGATGACCATTTCCTCACATTTCACATTTTTATGTGAATATTTATATCTTTTAAACAACTATGCTAGGTATTCGATTATTTCCAAATATTGTATAGTTTATATCAATGTTGTTGGGTTTTGTGTCGATCTTGGAATTATGATTGATAGATTCTTTTTGGGTGAGTCTTCAATTTTTTAATGTTCCTTCAACCTCACATATTTATTCTAAGAGTTCCATATGTCTTAGAATTTCCTATCTTTTAGTCTAAAAACATTCTTGGGGAATAATACTTTATGTCGGGGAGAATTGTACCATCCTATTTTTTTGATAATGAATGTCTTTTATTTGTTTCATTTTTAAACTATTTTTATTGGTAGTATTTTACATTTAATAAAAGACGATATAAATTCTTTTTTATGGTGTTTTGTAAAGGTCAAATGTGTTTTAAGAACCTTGCATCCTAGTTAAAATCCTTTTCTATAGGTTTTGTAAGGGTATAACCCTTTTTATGGGTTATGTAAGGGTAACTTGAATTGTGTAAGGGTACCAAGAATATATGTAAGGGTAAAACCATGTTATGTGCACTATTTAAGGGTACCAAGGCCTATGTAAGGACAAAAATTTCATTATTTAAGGTCACCATGACCAATGTAATGGTAACTCTGCACTATGTTAGAAAAATCCCGAGATTCCTATGTTTATGTAAGAGTAATTAGGGAGCTTTGTGAGAGTATTTTTCTATTTATATACACAATATAAGTTTAAACTATCATTATGATAAGATAAAAAGTTATTTTATAGGGTTTTGTAATGGAAAACATTCACCATGAAAGGGAATCCTTGAGTTAGGTAATGATAATTTTGGGTTTCCAAGGGCTATATAAGGGAATATCTGGTGATGGATAATGGTAGTGTGCTATTTATCCACTACATAAGTGTAAAATATTTACCCTTAAATAACACATATGATCAGTGTAATGGAAAATGATTTCACCCTTATACAGGTCACTTTTTTAGTAAAATATTTTTAAAATATATTTTTACATTTTTTAGAGTGACTCCAATTGTAGCACCATTTTATCCTTTTCAAATTATTGAAATTTTGAAAATATATTCTTTAAAACATTTTAAAGTTTGTAATTATTATATTAAATATTTTTTATCCCTCCATTTTTAATATTTATTTAAATCAAAAAATAAATTTTTTTTTTATTTTTCGATTTAATCCTTTTGAATTCATGATGTTTTTATTTAAAATCCAAACCATCAATTCACTCAATTTTTTATATCCTCTTGCGAATAAATATGTGTGTTAAACTAATATATAAGAATATATATTTACTTTTTAATTATCAATTTAGTATTTTGAGTTTCCAAAATATCCAGGTAGGTGTTTCTATGAATTTGTTTCTTCTTATAGTTCAATATTTATTGAGAATTACTAGAAACATATACCATATTTTATAACACATGTCCTATGAAGGATTACCTTAAAATTAATTTTATAAACTTTTTTGATCCTCTTCTATAAGAATTTAACATGGTATGGAAAAAAAATTTATGTTCTTGATTTCCCTTATTTTGTTTTGAAGTTACTCCAACTATATTATATATATGAATTCAATGTTGGTTTTGATTCCTTTTCAAAGATATTTTATGGCCTGTTTATTAAGGTGAGTTCTTAGGATATATCTTGATTTCTAAAGTGAAATTCCTTTATTCCAAACATAATCTCAAATAAATCCATCATTTTGCCTCATTAGAACATGGTAATTACCTAGTGTAAGCCTCATCCATGTATGAGAAATTGGTATTTAAATTGAATAGAACCATTGTATTGGTCTCTTGAATATAAAATTTACAACAATTTTTTAGTTTCATGACGTTAAAATTCCAACAAACATAATTAATGCATAATGTTAAACAATATACTTAACCTATGTGAAAAACTATGATACCTGGTGTGATAAAATTGAGATGATCCCTTATCTCTAAATAG
Organism: Viscum album; assembly: GCA_963277665.1. Lineage (NCBI taxonomy): Eukaryota > Viridiplantae > Streptophyta > Magnoliopsida > Santalales > Viscaceae > Viscum > Viscum album. The sequence continues at coordinate 195,992,378 of OY728152.1, read as the reverse complement.
TTTCTATGCATAATCCCCACACCATACCTTCTTGTTTCTCCTTCCATGAAATAAGTGAACTTACCGCATGACACAAATATTAATAGACTAGTCTTGCATCATGGACACAAACTGTTTTCTTGAACTATATGGGTTTTAATCCCTATGTACTGACATGGTATTTATGATGCCTCTCTGAGGATCCATCCCAAAACCATCACAAATGTTTCTATATTCTACCTAGGAGGAAAATATCCCCAAATAATTATCATTCAACCCCACCCAAGGTACACCTAATATAAGGCCCCAAGCTTAAAAATTACTTAATCTTGAGTTACTTCAAGAATACACATTGAGGATCTTTTCAGGTTTAGAGTTTTAGAAATTTAGATCATAAAAAATTCATTACATTCCACATTTAAACAAAGTGGTTACATAAATGATAGTACTCATTTTTCCCATCAACGAAAACATATTTAAAATAAAACATGGATTCATTCTTGAAACTTCCTTGACACTATCATCACATCATGTACCATTCCATTGACTTGTGAAAAACATTTCAAAAACATGGGATGAGCATAAAAATCTCAGTAAGGGATATAAAAGTACGAAAATAAAACATTAGTCCATGTATAAAGTCATACATTACTCAAAAAACATAAGCATTTTAAAACACCTCGTCAAATCATGAATAAATCATAAAAATCATAAGACATAAAGGTAACTTTAGGCACTCATAACATTCTTACATAGGGAGTAACCCTCTTGGTTACGTTTGGAATACCCATCACAGTATATTCCCTAAATCGCTTCGGAGAATCCTTAACGTCTAACTCCTTCGCATTACCCAATGCATTGGAGAGCTATATCAGGCTCACCAGACCTTAGTTTATCACGGAACCACCTGTCTTCATAAAAATTCCCAAGAACCATAACATAATCATATCACATAAAACATGCATAAAGGAAACATAACATTTTCACTTTTCAATCAAAAGATACCAATAAAACACATTGATATAATAAAAACATTATGAAAACCATTTTCAATACCAAAATAAATGAAAATTAAAGCATGGTATTTATTTTTCATTTAAAAAAAGTTATGTCTTGTAGAGGAAGCCGAAACTCAAATAATGGTCACGACGGCGGAGAAGTAGTTGTCGCTGCATACGTACGAAAAAAAACATTCACTTTTTTCGTTTACTAAATGCTTCAAATAAAAAGATTCCTTTTGAATAAACGTAAAAGTCAAAGGGGTTTATACACCATATAAAAGAAAGTTGTGTATAAAACAAAATATGCCTCAATGAAAGGAGATTGAGACGAAGTCCCATACCTCGGGTTCGACTTGACTCGATTTTTCTTTAACCTCCGGAATAATAAACTTGAGTTAATTTATACTTGCTTAAAAACCTTTTTCAAGTTCATTATTCCTTTTATATCACTTATTACCATGTTATTACACTATGTAATTATTTATGTTAATAATGGTCGTTTTGTGGATCATTGGTACTTGAGTCAAAAATAAACTCTTTATAATTACAAGTTGGTCATGGGGTAAAATATCCATTATATCCAGAATTATATTCATGATGTAGATATTATATATATCATATATATCCATTATATACATAATATTAAATAACATTTAGAGTTACGAAATGAAATACACCATTCATGGAGACGGTAAGCCCTACGTACGCATGACCGCAACTTTCATTTCTATTTCTTAATTAATGGAGTAAAATCATAATGATAAAAAGGTATATTATAATTCCAGTATAATATCATATATAATATCATTATATCTATCCATTATACGTACCACATATGGTATTAACGAATCAAATCACTTTGAGGGGGCGGTAGTCTGCACTTCTTAAAATGAAGATATCGCGTTTACCCATAGCGGAAACCATAAAGGTATTCCATAAATGAAAAATACATAAGATTAAGTAAAAAAATAAACATATTATATATCATATATAAATATAGTGACATATTAATGGACACCTTTGAAGGTGTTATATGAGTGTTGAACAATCATCGTTTCGTGAGGCAGAAATTCGCCATCCACAGAAACAGTATATTCTTTAACCATTAGATGTAGGTGTGTGTAAGTGTAGCTTGAATACATCTTATAAAAAAATCCTAGTATATTGAAGATACTTGTGTTGTTAAAAAATAAATGAATAAAAAGAGTTTAGGGGGTTGGAAGAGAAAAATAAAACAAAAGAACACAAGTGAAGACATTACCTTAAAATCGGGTAACTCCCTTTGGTTTGAACCAAAAGGGTTTCTTGAAGAGCTTCCTGCCTATTTTAAGACTTCTAGGATGAGGAGAGGGATGTGGAGAGACAAAATGATCATATATTGTCCTATCCAAAGGCTTGAGAGGTGTGGGTAAGGAGGTAGAGGTGGGGGCCTTTTATAAGAGCATATGGGGGTACTCTTGGAAAGGTATAAAATGTTACATTATGTTTAAATGTGTTTCGGATATTAAAGGTCCCAAATTGATTTATTTCGAGGATATGGTGATAAGGGTTCGAAATCCACCCATACAATAGGTTTTTGACATGTTTAGGTCTAAGATTTTATATTATCTTTTCATTTTATTTAAATCGTTAAATAATGAGGTAATCGCTGCATCATCATGGTCTCATATATAATTTAATTTATTTAATGTCTAAAAATTATAAAAAAATACTATGATAGGGGAAATAATTTTAGATTTTAAATGACTATTTATAGTCCTAGATATCATTTATGGAGACAAAATTAAAAATGTTTTACTCAGGTGATACATTCTTTGTTATATTTACTTTCTTTAAAAAATAAAAATATAAAAAGTCATTATCACACAAAAGTGATTCCATGGGGTCCCCAAGTTTGGCACAAGGCATCCCCTTGTCAGCCATGACACAAATAGTAGTATTAGGTCACATTTTGGTGTCATTTTTTATTATTATTATATTCTTTTATTAACCATAACTACCGGATTACTAATTAATCAAGATAATTAACGATAATTACCGTTGTTACTATTCACAAAGTCCAAAAATAAAATTGTCATAATTACATAATTTGGAAATTCTGATTCCAAATATGGAATCCATTTTAACAAATTCAAAACACATAAATTGAAATAATTAATTTAAAAATAATTCCTGTTGTCAAAATAAATAATGGGTTTTTCTGAAACAATATCTATGAAAAGTTTGGCATTAGTTTATGCCCAATTCCAAAGTTAAATTAATTATAATGACCACTATTGGATTAAATGGTAAAAATATATTCTATTTACACTTTAAACCAAATTAAAAAGATAATCTAACCATAGAATTAAATTAGGTGAAAAATCAGTTTTGATGTAAAATGCAGTATTTTTCACTATTCATTAAAAAATGAACATTGTCAGAAAAATACAAAAAAATTATCCAATAAAACTTTAAATGTCCCAAACATAAATAATAAATTTATTTTGAAAAATAGAGATTATAAAATTGTCAAAATATTGATTTAAAATGGTTTTCCATCAAAAGGCGGTAAAACTATATTTTAAAAATATTAGAGAGTTTTATCCTTATGATTGGATTTATTCTCATTTTAAACCTCTTAAAACACTATCTAATTCATAAATATACATAGATAAGAATATATATTATTAATTACTTAATTTGGATGTTACATACTTCCCCCCTTTAGAAAATTGTTTCCCCGTAATTTATTTACTTATTGAATAAGTGGGGGTATTTATGCCTCATTGCATTTTCAGATTCCCTTGTTACCTCTTAACTCATGTGGTTCTTCCACAAAACCATTACATGATGAATCACCTTATTCCGCAACACTTTCTCCCTATGTTCAAGAATCTGGACCAGTTGTTCTTCATAAGATAGATTCTCTTCTAGGTGAACTACCTCTAGACTCAAAACATGAGATGGATCTGGCATGTACTTCCTTAACATTAAAACTTGAAAAACATTATGTACCTGAGATAAACTCGGAGGTAAAGCCACATGGTATGCAACTGATCCAACTCTCTCCAGAATTTCATATGGTCCAATAAACCTTGGACTCATCTTTCCTTTCTTACCAAATCGCATCACACTATTCCATGGTGATACTTTGAGAAAAAACATGATCACCTACCTCAAAAGAGAGATGCTTCCTCATGTTGTCCGCATAACTCTTCTGCTTGCTCTGAGCTTTTCTCATGTGTTTCTGTATCAGCTGAACTTTTTCTACCAACTCTTCTACGAATTCTGGTCCCATCAACTTCCTTTCACCCACTTTATCCTAGAAAGCTAGAGTTCGACACTACTTCCCATATAATGCCTCAAATGGTGCCATCTGTATACTGGAATGAAAAATGTTATTATAAGAAAACTCAACCAAAGAAAGATGTTGGTCCCAACTTCCCTGATAATCCATCGAACAAGCACGTAGCATATCCTCCAATGTCTGAATCGTTCGTTCTGACTTCCCATCTGATTGAGGATGAAAATCCGTACTAAAATTTAATTCAGTACCCGACAACTTCTGGTGGCCTTTCCAAAAGATAGAAGTGAACCTGGGATCACTATTAGATACAATGGAGAGAGGATCTCCATGTAACCCGACTATCTCTTTAAAATACAAACGGGAAAGTTGATCAAGGTAAAAAGTATCTCATATAGCAAGTAAATGAGAAGATTTAGTCAATCGATCAACAATTACCAAGATTGCATTATTACCTCGAGGGGTCTTCAACAATCACACAACGAAGTCCATGGATATATTATCCCATTTCCACTATGGTACTAGTAAAGGCTGAGGCTTCCCTTTCGGTAACTACCACTCTGCTTTAACCTGTTGACATTTCAAACACTTCATAGTAAAATCAGAAATATCCCTTTCCATTCCATCCCACCAGTAATACTCCCGAAGATCTCTATACATCTTAGTACTTCCTAGATGAACTGAAAATAGAGAACTATGAGATTCACATAACAACTCTCTCTTCAACTGTGAATCACAAGGCACACAAAATCTCTTCCCAAATCTCAAAACAGAATCATTATCAATGTTGAAATTAGGGAACTTACTCTTCCAAACCAGCTCTACCATTTTCTGCAACTCGCTGTCTTTCTTCTGTGCTTTCTTAATTCTGTCTAATAGAGAATATTTCACTAATACCTGAAACAAAACAGAAGGACATCTTGCACCAACAACTTCAATTCCAAAGTTCATCAAATCCTTAACCAAAGGATCACGTTCCAAACACAACATTATTAATTAAGCATTAATTTTGTGACTCAAAGCATCAACAACTTTATTTGATTTTCCCGGATAGTAATGAATTGTACAGTCATAATCTTTGATTAATTCTAGCTGTCTCCTCTTTCTCATGTTTAATTATTTCTGAGTTAATATATACTTTAAACATTTGTAATCGGTATATATTTCACACTTTACTCTATACAAATGATGCCTCCAAATTTTTAAAGCGAAAAAAACTACAGCTAATTCCAAATCATGTGTAGGTTAATTTAACTCATGAGTTTCAACTGTTGTGAAGAAAAATCAATTACCTGATGATTATGAATTAGGACGCAACCAGTCCTTTCAATGAAGCATCAATATAGATAACAAAATCCTCATTCCTGGAAGGTAGTGTCAAAACTGGAGCATTCACCAATCTTCTTTTTATTTCCTGAAAACAATCATCACATTATTTTGTCCAGATAAACTTAACACCCTTCTGAGTTAGCTTTGTCATTGGACTAGATAACAGGGAGAAATTTCCAACAAACCTTCGGTAATATCCTGCCAAACCAAGAAAACTACGAGTCTCGATTACATTTGTGGGTCTTGGCCATTCTACAACAACCTTTGTTTTTTCAGGATCAACTGTTATCCCATCTTTAGAAACAATGTGACCAAGGAAAGAAATTTGTTTCCACCAAAACTCACACTTGCGGAATTTCCCATACAATTTCTTTTCTTTTAATGTTTTAAAAATTACCCTTAAATGTCTTTCATGCTCTTATTTAATTTTAGAAACCACTAAAATATCATCAATGAAAACAACCACAAACTTATCCAATAACTCATGGAAAATTCTATTCACAAGGTCCATGAATAGAGCAGGTGCATTGGTTAGCCCAAAAGGAATCACTACAAATTCATATTGTTCATATCTTGTATCAAACACGGTATTTGGTACGTCTTATTCCTTTACCTTCAACTGATGGTACCCCGATCTCAGGTCAATCTTTGAAAATTACTGAGCTCCCTGGAGCTGATCAAACAAATCATCAATATGAGGCAAAGGATATTTTTTCTTAACATTGATCTTATTCAAGGCATTATAATCAATGCAAAGTCTCATAGAACAATCTTTCTTTTTAACAAATAATACAGATGCAGCCCATGGTGATGTGCTAGGTCGAATTAAACCTTTCTCTAATAAATCATGCAATTTCACCTTCAACTCTAAAATTTCAATTTGATCCATTCAATAAGGGGTTTTGAAATTGGATTAGCATCAGGAACTAATTCAATAGTAAACTCAACTTCCCGATATGGTATTATTTTAGGAAACTCATCAGGAAAAACATCAGGAAACTCATTTACCACTGGCACATCATTAATCTGAACAGTTACCTTATTTTCAACAATATGTGCAAGGTAACATTCATTTCCATCTTTTACAAGTTTCTCGACCTCTTTATATGTTATCAAAAGTAAGGTTTTATTCTTGTACACAAACTTAAAGTCTTTCTAAAAAGAATAATCGTTACCTCTACAGTCAATCTTAGCATGGTAAATAGAGAGCCAATCCATACCCAGGATAACATCAAACTCTACTAGAGGTAAATCAATAAGGTTTTCAAGTAGGTTCTTTCTATGTATAAGGATAGGAAGATTCTTATAAATTATTTTTGCCTAAAAATTTCCCCGATGTGTTTTTACCACAAGTTTAGTAGTCATTTCTTGAGATGGTATTCCCATTTTACTAGAAATGTTTTCAGAGATGAAAGAATGTGTAGACCCCGAATCAAACAACACATTAGCATAATCTGAAAAAATAAACAAAGTACCTGATACCACTTCATTTGATGGCTCAACATCAACTGAAGTAGTTGTAAAGGATTTCACCACACCTTTATGCTTGTAGTCAAACTAGTTCCCATCACTCGAGCTCTTTGTCGGACACTCGTTTTCATAGTGACCCATATCATTGCACTTAAAACATTTTACTAACTGAAAATAAAATTTGGTCTTACCATCACCATAATATTTTTCAGTACAATCACGAGCCTTATGTCCCATCTTACCACATCGGTAGAACTTTCCCTAATTCAGAAGACTTTCCCCAGCATGCCTTTTACCACATTTATCACAAACTGGAACCTTAGTTTTCTTACCGTCAGACCTTTTTGAAGAATTATTTCCTTTCTCCTACCACCTCGGTATATTCTTCTGTTGGTTGTTATAGAACACTTGATCATAGGAAAACTCCATTTCCACCATCTCAGCACATCAAACAAGATTTTCATAACTCTTGAACTCGCGAGAAGCTAAGGCCCTTCGATATTTTGGATTTAATCTTGAGTAAAAACGATTTATTTTACAATCAAGGTCTCGGATAAAATTTGGAGCATACCTAGCCAATAGAGTGAACCTTTCTTCATAAGCAGCCATTGAGTCTTCATCTTGTCTCAATTCCAAGAATTGTTCTTCCATCCTAAGTCGAACTGCATTAAGGAAATACTTCTCAAGAAACATACCTTTGAATTCATCCCAGTCGAGAGCATCAATCTTATCAGCGTCCTTGATATTTTTAACCATTGACCACCACTTATCTGCTTCACCCTCCAAACGGTAAATTGGAAGACTAACCTTTTGATTGTCTGAACACCCCCTGACATCGAAAATATTCTCCATAGCTTTAATCCACCCTTAACCTAACACAGGGTTAGATGATCCTCTGAATGATGGGGGATGTTTCCTCATGAAATGTTCCACCACTAACATGTTCCTCTGCGGTTGATCTGGATGATCTCATGCATGGATACCAACACCATTTATCGCTTCAGTCAACTGCGCCATTACTGCAACAAACTGTTCAGTTCCAATTTCGACCATCTCAGGATGCTGGTTCGGAAGGTCATTTCCTTCTGTATACCTTCCTAGAACTGCTTCCTGATTTCCTCTACAGAAAACCTTTATAAAGAAACATTTCTTAGATGAAGAAACATTGTAATCTTCAAATGCTATATCATTTCAATTTTACCATAACAAAAATATTTTTCGATGATCATTTAATTAGAATTATAACTCCTAAAGTTATCTAAACAAACCTTTGATACCAACTATAAGGCCCTAGCCTTAAGAATTTCTTAATCTTGAGTTACTTCAAGAATACACGTTGAGGATCTTTTCAGTTTTAGAGTTTTAGAGAATTAGATCATAAAACATGCATTACATTCCACATTTAAACAAAGTGGTAACATAAAACATAGTACTCATTTTTCCTATCAACGGAAACATATTTAAAATAAAACATGTATTAATTCTTGACACATCCTTGACACTATCATCACATCATGTACCTTTCCATTGACCTTTGAAAAACATTTCAAAAAAATGGGATGAGCATAAAAAGCTCAGTAAGGGATATAAAAGTACGAAAAGAAAACATTATTCCATGTATGAAATCATAATTTTCTCATAAAACATAATCATTTTAACATTCCTCATCAAATCATGAATAAATCATAGAAATCATAAGACATAAAGGTAACATGAGGCATTCATAACATTCTTACGTAGGGAGTAACCCTCTTGGTTACGTTTGGAATACCCATCACAGTATATTCCCTAAATCACTTCGGAGAAACCTTAACGTTTAACTCCTTCGTGTTACCCAATGCATTGGAGAGCTATATCGGGCTCACCCGCCCTTAGTTTATCATTGAACCACCTGTCTTCATAAAAATTCCCAAGAACCATAACATAATCTTATGACATAAAACATGCATAAGGGAAACATAAAATTTCCACTTTTCAATCACAAGATATCAATACAACACATTGATATAATAAAAACATTATGAAAACCATTTTCAATACCAAAATAAATGAAAAGTAAGGTATGGTATTTATTTTTCATTTAAAAAAATGTTATGGCTTGTAGAGGAAGCTGAAACAAAAATAATGGTCACGGCGGTGGAGAAGTTATTGTCGCCGCATACATATGACAAAAAAGCATTCTCTTTTATCGTTAAGTAAACGATTCATATAAAAATATTCCTTTTGAATAAAATTAAAATTCAAAGGGGTTTATACACCATATAAAAGAAAGTTGTGTATAAAACAAAATACGCCTCAATGAAAGGATATTGAGATGAAGTCCCATACCTCGGGTCCGACTTGACTCGATCGTTCTTTAACCTCCTGAATAATAAACTTGAGATAATTTATACTTGCTTAAGAACCTTTTTAAATTACATTATTCCTTTTATATCACTTATTACCATGTTATGAACACTATGTAATTATTTATGTTAATAATGGTCTTTTTGTCGATCATTGGTACTTGAGTCAAAAATAAACTCTTTATAATTACAAGTTGTTCATGGGGTAAAATATCCATTATATCCAAAATTATATTCATGATGTAGATATTATATATATAATATATATCCAATATATACATAATATTACATAACATATAGTGGTAAGAAATGAAATGCACCATTCATGGAGATGGTAAACCGTACGTACGTATGAACGCTACATTCATTTATATTTATTACTTAATGGAGTGAAATAATAATGATATAAAGGTATATTATAATTCCAGTATAATATCACATATAATATCATTAAATCTATCCTTTATACATACCACATATGGTATTAACGAATCAAATCACTTTGAGGGGGCGGTAGTCCGCACTTCCCAAAATGAAGATATCACGTTTACCCATAATGGAAACCATAAAGGTATGCCTTAAATGAAAAATACAGACGCTTAAGTAAAACATAAACATATTATATATCATATATAAATATAGTGGAATATTAATGTCCACCTTTTAAGGTGTTATATGAGTGTTGAACAATCATCGTTTCGTGAGGCAGAAATTCACCATCCACAGAAACAGTATGTTCTTTTACCATTAGATGTAGGTGTGTGTAAGTGTAGCTCGAATACATCTTATAACAACATCATAGTATATTTAAAATACGGGTTTTGTAACAAAATAAATGAATAAAAAGAGTTTATGGGGTTATAGAGGAAAAACAAATCAAAAGAACACAAGTGAAGACATTACCTTAAAATCGGGTAACTCCCTTTGGTTTGAACCAAATGGGTTTCTTGAAGAGCTTCCTGCATAAGTTAAGGATTCTAGGATGAGTATAGGGATTTGGAGAGACAAAATGATCAGATATTGGCCGAGCCAAAGGCTTTATAGGTTTGGGTAAGGAGGTAGAGGTGGGGACCTTCTATAAGAGGAGAGGAGGGGCACTCTTGGAAAGGTATAAAATGTTACTTTATTTTTAAATTATTTTCGGATTTTAAAGGTCCCAAAATGATGTATTTCGAGGATAACGTGATAAGGGTTCGAAATACACCCATCCAATAAGTTTTTGACATGTTTAGGTCTTATATTTTACATTATCTTTTCATTTTATTTAAATAATTAAATAATGTGGTAATCATTACATCATCATGGTCTCAGATATAATTTAATTTTTTAAATGTCTAAAAATTATAAAAAAACTACTATGATGTAGGAAATATTTTTATCATTCCAATTACTATTTATAGTCTTATAGATCATTTAAGTAGACAAAATTAAAAATTTTTTACTCAGGTGATACATTCTTTGTTATATTTACTTTCTTTTAAAAATAAAAAGATAAAAAGTCATTATCACCCAAAAGTGATTCCATGGGGTCACCAAGTTTGGAACAAGGCATCCCATGGTCTTACATGACACAACCATTAGTATTAGGACACATGTTGGGGTCATTTTGTATTATTATGATATTATTTTATTATCCTTAACTACCCGATTACTAATTAATCAAGATAATTAACGATAATTACCGTCGTTACTATTGACAAAGTCTAAAAACAAAAGAATATTAATTACATAATTTGGAAATTATGATTCCAAATATGGAATCCATTTTACAAAATTACAAACATAGAAATTTCAATAATTAATTTAAAAATAATTCTTGTTGTCAAAACAAATGGTGGGTTTTTTTGAAACAATATCTATGAAAAGATTGGCATTAGTTTATGCCCAATTCCAATGTGAATGTAATTGTAATGACCAATATTGGATTAAATGGTAAAAATATATTCTATTTACACTTTAAAACAAATTAAAAATATAATATAACCATATAACTAAATTAGATGAAAAAGCAGTTTTGATGTAAAATGCAGTATTTTTCAGTATTCATTAAAAAATGAACATTGTCAGAAAAATACCATAAAATTATCCAATGTAAACTTCAATATCCCAATCATAAATAATAAGTTTATTTTTACAAATAGAGATTATAAAATTGTCAAAATATTAATATAAAAATAGTTCTCCATCAAAAGGCGGTAAAACAATCTTTTAAAAATATTAGAGAGTTTTATGCTTAAGATTGGCTTTATTCTCATTTTAAACCTCTTAAAACAATATATAATTCATAAATAGACATAGATAAGAAAATATATTATTCATTACATACTTGGAATGTTACACCCAACCTCTCACTAACCAAACCTGATGTCCCGAATGGGCCACAATATCTCCATGTAACACTGATAATGAATTGGCCTAGTACATAAGAGAACTTATGGGATACATCTCTATAATCCATTAAACTTGTGATAATATCCCCAAAATACCTTAAACATGAGTCTTATTCCCCAAAAGGCATTAAAAATATGACCATTCCCCCCAAAACACCTAAACCTATGACCCCACATAACGAATACTGATATATAACTTATGCAGTGAGGTTCAGATTCCCCATGTAATAAGTGTTGGGCAGACTACACCCCCCATCATGAGTCTCCCCATGATGGAAACATGATTAATTGGGTTCTACGATTGAGAAAAACCATACATGAGATACCCTCAACTGTAAAAATGTAACACTATTACAGATTCCCAATTCATCCAACATCCACAGATGTGTGAATATGTCCAACATTACCATTAGATCTAACTACAAGTATCTTCCCTGTCACAAAATCAATTAGTGTAATTAAAAAGTTTCAACCTTAATTTGGAACTATTAATGAGAGTCATGAACATGTATAAAATCTATAAGAGAGGCCAAGACTCTGAAAAAATACCAAGGATCAATCCATGGAAGGAGGAACCAACATCCAATCATCTTGTTCCAATAAAGGATCAAGAATCATTAAATATAGAGGTGGAGGATTCCTACATTTAGAAAGAAGTAAATTAGGGAAACAAACATAGGGGGTCCACGATAAGTCAAATGAATTGTAAAAGATGAGGGGAGGAAGGTAAATTTCATCATTATCCATGATGTGGGAACCTTCAGAAATCATCGAAAAAAATGATAAAACCAATGTGAAATATCTTATCATTAAATTATGAGTATACGAGTAATATGTCATATCAATATATTTGGAAATCACAAAATCCAAACATTTTTTGAATCGCGACTAACTTGACATAATGGTGTGCCTAACATGATAATATTCTCTTATAGTAAGAAGAAAATAAATAATTTTGGGCATCATCGATCACAGACATCATTATCACGAGTCTTTCCTCCACCTTGTAGAGGATAAATAACATTGGAAACATTGGGAATAAATATTATCAGACATGTATTGGTAGTTTGAATCAATTATTCCTCTATAAATAAACCTTTGGGAAACTCATGATGACCCATTCCCAATTGTCATAGGTCTAAATAACTGATTGTGTGGGAATCACTCACTAAATTGTTCCTATCATGAAAACTGTTACTCCCATGGATACTGGGAAACCTCTCCCCATATCACCCTTGGATATCATCTAACATAGGGACATAAATTCCTTGGTTCATAATTATGAATAGGAATGGATCCTCCCAACCTGGTATATTCCTAGAAAGGTCCTCAATGAAATGACACTATTCCAACACTACCGACCCCAGGGGTATCACAGGGGGAAATACCGCATCATAATCATAATGTACTTTTTTAGGAGCCTATATCATGAGTTATTTGATATGAAACCCCCCTACTCCCATGTGGTACTATAGGTGTGGGTCACACCCATTTTTACCACTTTTCATGATCTATCTAGGAGGTATCCTAACTGACCACCCTAACAACACCAACCAGATCCACATTCCAACAAGTAGTTCAAACCTTTTCCTTATTTCCCATCCTCATTACATAATACCCAATTCTAATTTCAAGGGTAGGATTCCATCATTTCCCAATGGTAGGCCTCTTTGAAAGCTCCAATGACCACTTAAAAAAATCAGTGCGCCTCTTAAATCCCTTACAACCACTACATGGGGGACCCTCTTAACCCAATTGGTATCAAGGACCCAATCACCCACTAGGAAAGACGACTTAATTCCCCCTATCAGGGTCACCACTGGAAGCCATAATGGTATATTCCATTATGAACAATCCTACTATAGATGGACTACCTAAAATTTCATTATCCAACATTGAGTTACCCATTACATAAGACTTACCATACCATATAATGTTATATCCTAGGGAAGTAGAGAAAATAACTATTTTTGGGGGCCTTACCAGTGGAACTGTCTATAACTAAAAAATATTATATATGCATGAACCCCATAATACTTTTCTTTGGGAACTCCCATTCTATATGAGGTGGGAATGTAGAAAGTGTTACATCAACATTTACCTCTCAAAATATGTAGTGACAGACAACTTAATGGAAACACATCCACCCTCACCACTAGAGTAGGGGGTGGGAAATTGTTAATTATGTCTTACCATTCCCAAGGATAAGGTTCACAAGGTTTCCAGAACCCTCCATAGGTATGTACACATGGATGATGTTCTAGACCCCTTCTAATGGATCTCTAGGAAACTGTTCCCTCCTCAACCATCTCTCCTCCTCTATACCACCAACTTGGAAGTTGGGCAGACATGAGAGATACGATTAACACCCTCAGATGATATTAAAAATTCATAGATCCCTATAATAATGTCAATTTCCCCAATCAATTGGTTTTCATTGATACCCCATACTATATGTAAATAGCTATGAAACTGGAATTTCCACTAGATGAAACTACAATGTTTCAAGGTAGGTTGGCCCATATGGTCCCCCCTATACAAGAAAATCAATAGTAAAGAATGTCTATATAACATCCACCACTGGTTTTCTAAAGGAAAACTATTGGAGACTAGGGAGATCATGAATAGTACAACACATGTGACATTGAGAAGTAGGAATGCATGTGTGGGATCTTGGACACTAACCAACTATCAGTTGCATTCTTTCCACCTATCACCCTATGTATTATCATCCCACATGTCTTCACCAAGGACCATGTGGCCTAACACTACTAGAATATTTGAGTGATGTTAAACATATTTCAAGATGGCCAATCTATGAATCCATGAGCATCTTGAGGCCATCCATTGTTAGTTCTGAGAGGTTGAAATTTCTAGACTCTCGATGGAGCAGTTTCTTGACTCATATGGGTATCACCTAATTATCTTGAGAACCTTCTTCAGGACCCTAAATATGATTCTATAGGAAATGAAATATGTGATTAACCATATTTATAATAAAGTATGGGGTAGTATGCTACACTCGATTTTATTCCCCTTGAATGGAAACAATATGATCTTCAAGATTTTCCTTCCAATGAAGGAGAGGTCGCCCCTCCAACCAATTCCATCATGGATTTAATCACAATCATTATCCTAGATAATTAATGGTACTATGTTGATGAAATGGGTCATGTTTAAGAGAATCCTCCCTAAGGGGAAACATGACATCAATCAAATTTTATGATAGGTTCTTGAACTCATCAATAGAAAAAAAAAACTGGGACTCAGAAGCCCCCCGACCTAACCCACAGAGGAATTACCACCTTCTAGTAGATATCATAGTAATAGAACATTTGATACTAAAACTATTAGTTCGTCTGAGGTAGTTCCGTAAATGAGTCATATGTATGGTTGGACACTTTTTTGCAGGATTTTAATGGCTACATGAGTCTCACAAATGAAATTATCACTTAGTAGTTCTTAGAGAAAGAAAATGGATGCAGGTACCATGTCCCATCTCTTGATAAACTTTGGGTCCTTAATGGCTTGAAACTTTAGGTTAACAGAGGTGGTTGTGAAAACCCAATGAGGGAAGAGACTTGTGGCTTTGTAAAGTGTCCAAGATATAAACTTCCAACCCCAACTGAGTAGTGTGAGGTCCCACTATGGGACCACAACAATTTGACATCTCAAACCTTCATACCATTAAAAGAATTGGTGATTACCAACCCTCAACAAGATGACATAATTGCATATCTCATTGCCTATTTGGAATCTTCAATGATGTAGTTGGTTACGATCCTACCTAAAGTGAATCCATATTCAAATTGTTTAGATAACTTATTCCTACCCATATTGTTACATAATCCACGTTTCTCCTTGATAATCATAATAGGTGACCCCTATAGCTCATAGACCACTTTCCATCATAATGAGACCCAATTTTGGGAACTCCATAACAAAAATGATCTACCAAGATTTGGTGTTTTGTAAAAATACTTGAATGATATGAAGTTGTTCAGTATAGTAAAATAGCTCTAGTATCTATTTTTGAATTATAAGATCTTTTTAGGATGTTCCTATACCATATTTTCTCTACCCTACAAAAATAATTCATAATTATCCTCTTTAAATGAATTCTGAGTGAAGATGAGTGAGTGGATGAATTTATTTGAAAATGGAAGTGGTTAAATTATTCCATTTATTTGAATTTTTCATTTGAATGGATATTAGGGATATTTATGGATAATTTTATTAATAAACTTCTCCCAACCCACATCTCCCTAAGGTATCTATATAGATTTTAGGAATTCAATGAAAGAGATCATCATCTGTAAGATGGATTTTAGTGGAAAAAATATTGGTCACACAAATTACTTCTTATAGCTTATGTATGAAATAAATTAAAGGCTAAAACAACCATTACTATACCATGCCTAGTCCCAAAACCATTCCTCCTTCAAACACCTCTTCATGGAATGCCTCACTAGGTGTAGCCTTAATGTGAGAACATTTCACAAGCCCCCCTTCAGGGCTAGGCTCCGAGAATTTCAATCACATAAAAATTATTAATCTCTATTCCTTTAAGGATTATCAATTACCAAGATACATCATCTATTCCATGGAGAAAAAAATCCGAATTTTTTTTTGTGATGTTTCCATAAGAGTATGTACTCATTGATCATGAAAATTCATACTCATACCACAGAGTAATTTTGTGATGTCCCAACACATGTGGCATACATATCTCAGAACCACAATAGTTATGGTGATTAATCTGGTGAGTGGAATAAGGTTACTTTCCACGGATCATAGATTATTGATGATTGGATAGATCATAAGAAAATAACTCATTATTATGGCATTATCTATGCCCATTTTAGAGAACTGACGCCCCTTGGGGCATTCACATCCTCTCCATCCACCACATCAGCATAAAAACCTTCAAAATATCATAAGAATATGAATAGATGGTTCCATGGAACTCAGATTCATCTGAATGTTCCAAAAATAGTACACACTCTCAGTGATTTTATACCATCGAATGGGAAATGGAACCCTAAAATTCATCCAGTCTAGCAATATTCCACTGACAAAGAGCATGAATATTATTCAGTGATAATAGTTATAATAGTGGATCTTTGTACACTACTCAGTGATGAGAAAAAAAAATTCCACCTTGGGTACCTATGGTCGATGTCATTGAAGGAAAGGAAAGTGTCATGCTAACAAATAATACGTCTGAGATTGCATTTCACAAATAATTGTTCATGATGAATAGATAGAAAAGATGGGTTTTGTAAATCATTTTAGGCACATACCTCATAGGATGACCCATCATGTGAAACACTAAAATTGACTATATTTTATGACCACGTGGCCTAGCCACATTAACATGGAAAACATCTGAGGATGGATGATAATAAATCACAGCTATCTAGTGCTTAGCCTAAGCATCCCAATCAATAGTAAAACATGAAAAACAATAGCTAGTTCGCAAAAACACATCCAAGGGCACCCACTATGCTCCCTTCTAAAGGGATACCTTTCATAAGAAGAGGTATTTGCATTCCTAATAAATATGATGTGATGAAATATCTCACTATAACAAAATTGAGTCTCTTAATCCTTGATGCACTCCTCCTGCCAAAATAAATGCTTGAAACATTTATTCAGGAATTAAAGAGCCCCCTTTAGTTTGAGACTAAGGTAGCTTCTATAGAGTAATATCATGTTAATGAATTTGGGTAGGAATAATTCCAAGATATCATTTCATTCTTTTCATAAGATGGGGTTTCCACCATTCTGGGGAACCTTCACCCATTGTATATCATAGGATAGTTAAATGTATTATTAAACAATAATTTCCTAGTTAATAATAGCATCAAGATAAATAATATTACAATATGAATGCACCACAAGGTGAGGATTATGAAAATAGATCTGACTCCCTCCAATATAACAATTTAGAGGAATGAGAAGAGAGAGAGAAGAATCCAAACAATAGGATTCAACTTAAGACTTAATTTGGGGGCCTATAGAAGGCACTGAGGTCATGGTATATCACAGTATTCGACCTAAAAATCCTTTTTGGGAAGGCCCTAGCTCCATATTCATGCGATGGTCCCCTGTTTATATAATTATTTCCCTAAGTACTCCCTTAATTTTCATGTATTGGAACTTTTGGGTGATCTTTCTCCCTTACAAACCTTTAAAGATATTTATCAAGATTCTGAGTACTAAAAAAGGATGGGAATAATCTCAATAATTATAGGGTTGAGGGCATCATCTCCCCCAATTATTTGCCAGATACCTTGATGTATCTAAGTGATAATTTGAAAGATAGATTCATCCTTCGAATCGATGGGTTGGAACCAATAAACATAGATCTTGATACCTATTTCAAAGTTACAAAAATAATAAATGAATATAGATCACCTTATATTCCCACATGAAAAAAAATCTACTGATCCTAGAAATACCTACACTTATATCATATTGAGTGGTTTCCCCTATCCCACAAATCTGTGATTGAACTTCATATTCGGTAGAGTAGGGCTAACATGATCGAAGTCGACCAGACAACATTTTTTTTAAATCAAGGGTGGAGTACAATGTTAGAACCCAAATGGTATTGGCACATCAGATTTTGTCTCTATGGTATCCATAGATCTTAAATCAATTATTAAGGATTATTCCCACATATAAGTAGATAACAATACAACACAATGATATCCAACTCCAGGGGTGTCAAAAAAATCCTCTAATATTCATGTCCTAAAAAATTAATTGGATTTAGAGGATACCCCTTTTACTATAGAAGATGGTTTCTCTACCACTATCAATGAGTAGACCTAGGGGAATCTTGGTGCTAATAAAGATATAGGGATGACACTAATCATTATAACCATTTCTCCGAAAGAGAATAAACCATATGTGGATTTATTAAAGAATCACCATGAAATTTTCTCCTATTCCTACAAGGAAATTCTTGGTAAGAATCCATTGGTTGAAGTTTATCACCTCATTCTCCTAGTAGGCCACTGTGGAATCTAAGAACCTCCCAGAAACATCTATCATTCCCATGGTGACATAGTTGAGGCTAAATTTGACAAGCTTATCAAGGCCATATTTTTCAGGGAAGATTATTACCCCAAGTGGGTAGCAAATATCATCCCATTCTTGAAGAAGAATGGATATATTATAGTCTTTATTAACTTTGGGGACATTTACAACCACTACTCAAAAGATGATTTTCCCCTTTCCAACCATGGAGATAATGATCAATGTAACTTCTAGTTTCCATTCCCTATCCTTCATGGATGGGGACTCTTGGTACAATAACATCTATATGGACCCTATGGATAAATAATCCAACAATTTTAAGGAAACTCATGGATCCTTCATCTATAGTGTGATGCAATTCAATTTGATGAATATTGGGGATACCTATCATCGTTCCAGGTACCAAATCATCAAACATCTCTTTAAGACATCAGTGTAGGGCTATGTGGATGATTTAGTCATCAAATAATGTCAACTTAAAGACCATCACAATGATTTTGAGATAGTTTTTGACTTCCTCCACTCTCATCAGCTACTAATTAATCCCTTGAATGGTGCATTCAAGGTCACCTATAAAAAGTTCCTTAGCTATATTTTCAAATACAAAGACAATGAGATTGATCTAGAGAAGATTATGGATATCATCTAGATTCCTCCTCCATAAGCCTATTGGGAGTTTCATGTCCTCTAGATCCACTAGGAAAATATCTGAAAATTCATTGAGAAACAAACTTGAAAGTATAATTCATTCTATAGGAACGAAAATAAAGTAACGAATTACCAATAGGAAGATTACTAGACTCTATTAAAAGAAATAGAAAAATATATGATTCATATTCTTCTAATAAATCCAACCATCCAAGGAAATCCCCAAGACCATTATGTGAACACACTAGAGAATTCCCTTTATTCCCTTCTATTCCAATGGAATAGTGACTATTGGTAAAATATCATGTACTCCTTCAGTTGTTTGCTACACTACATGTGAAAAATATTATCCCATTGAGAAGAGATCCCTCACCGTGGTCATAAAAAATAAAAATTCATGAAAATGTATATAGCACCATTAATTACTACTGATATTTGATACCAATCGACTAAAGTACATCCTCGACTACCATAGACAGATAGGGTGATTGGCATGGTGGGTAGTAATTCAATATCAGTTTGAAATTAGGTTTTTCCAAAAGAAATATATCAAGGGAAAATCAATGGACAATTTACTGGTAATTCTTTTGACCTAAGAAGAACATCCCCTACATATATACACCCTAGATGAGGACATACTCTCCATCGATCGGGTCATTATGTGTAGGAAGATTCACATAGATGGTGCCTCTCGAAGCCTATTTGGGTGAAGGCTCTACAAACCCAAATTTAATAGGGCAGGCATTGTGATAGTCTCTATCATTCCCACATAATATATATTTCTACACTCAATCATGTTTTCTAAAGGCTATACTAACAATGATGGTTAGTATTAGGCTCTCATCACTGGAATCAAGTTGGCTCTAGATATTGAATTTCCTTGATTTCATGTGAAGGGGGACTCTAACATAGTCATCAAAATTATCAATGGTGAATATATTTTTATGAAAGAAAATGTCATTCCCCAATTATAATATATTAGAGAGTTAATTTCCTAAAAAGAATAATTATATCCCCTAATGATATAATGAATGATCTTATGCCTTGGAATGAAAATTTTCATTCATTGAAGAGCTAAACTAAGATGACTGGGTCATTTATGTGGTGTATTATAGGGTCATAACCCTCATAACATTTGGTGATGAGGACCGAAATGTAATTTACTTATTCATTGTCTCTTCAATAGAAGGTCCCTCAATCTCCACAATAGTTGAATAATTTCTTGATTGGATTACTACCATTGTTGATTATCTCTAAAAATATACTCCCCCAACAGACTGAGATGATAATGAGTGAATTCATTAGAATGTTTTGTAAATTATCCTCTAAAATAGCCCCATACTAGAGTGAACCCTGTAAAGTTAGGGTTTCGATTGAATCGTTATTTAACACATCCTTTGGGAGGTGGTTCCTTAGGCCATACAAGAGGTATGTAGTAAGTTCTGTAGGACCCATCAAGAGGTACTAAATCCCCCCCCCCCACTGGATCTATTTATTGAGGTATTTTTAGCCTATTATTGTTCATGAATTCTTCATGTTCACCAATAACTTTCCTAAATGTCAGATCCCTTCCAACTAAATGCATTATCCACTAATGCATCTCAATGCCACCAGGTACTCCTTTCCCTATGTGGTTTTCAGGCTTGATTTTTCAGTCCCCTACTGATCAGTAATTTCTTGACGATGAAGGTTCATTCCAACATCCAGAGACTTCTTCTTAACGTGGGATTAATCATCCCTGTAAAAGTAGTCGAGAATCAAATTTTAATTGGGATTGTGAAGTCACACATTATCCATTGATTCATTATTCCTTAAACTATTCTTCAGGCGACATCACAAAATATTGATCCTCTAAGATGAAGAATTTATATTCCATGTATAAAATCCATCCCAACCACACCTCACACTTTCAAGAATTGGAAAACTGGAATATTTTTTAATTTAAAAAAACCCACTCTAGCATATTAATGAATATTGTATGTCTAAAAAAGATGATTTATCCAGATACTCCCCCCAATTACCACTATGATAAATGAATGATGAATTAAAATTCCAACCAAGTGACACCATATTCAATGGTGTGTGGGAAAGAGGAAGTTTTCTTATAGATATTAAACTGTTATCACTCTATGTATAAATTTATTATTAGATAACTATAGAAAATAGGGTTGAGGTATGATTGTATGTGTAGGATTCCCTTGATTAAAATCAGCTCCAGGTGACGCATAACTAGGAATGGAATAAGAATCTGTAAGTGTTGGAATTCAATAAGAAGTAATTTTTATACTCCTTTCTTTAGAGATATATTTTTTTGGCGTTAGGTCACTAATGAAACCTTTTATGAGGATTACAAAACTAGACTCTAAATGGTATCTTCGATACATAATTCATATGGTCAACTCCAAATGATCCTACTCACTAATCACCATGGATGGGGAGTGCATCATGCCCCCCCTCAATGATAGATTCCTCTTGTGGTACTTCATATAACCCTTCCCCTTCACCATAGTCACACACTGTTAAATTATGGGACATCATCTTAATCACTTAATGTAAAACTATATAACCATTTTCAGGTATCATCATGTAAAAATTAAAGACAATGGACCTATCAGAATATATTAAATTGTATAACACCCTATCCTTACTAGACGACATTAAAATAAATGTATAATATATTCTACATAATATTTTAAACTATATGGTTTATATCCCTATCAGATGATGTGAAACTGGGTGATACCATTATACCATACCTACAAGAGATGCACCTTTTAGATTCAGTCACCTACCACGACTCATTTCTAGAACTATGTAAGGCCTGATTCCACAATCCATTATATATTTAGTGATGTATATAATCCACTTTATGGGACCATCCCAACAACCAACCAATTTTAGGTTCATCCCCCCTTGGGAATATGTTCATCTCTCCCTAACTAATGTTACCATTCAATACATGTGAGTGTATGGAGGAATAACATTGAGAGTGCTTAACTAATACCTAAAAACTACACCACATTTAATTACAAACTTCAAACCTTCATCAGTTTAGATACCCATCACCCTCCCAATCTGAATATGCTACTAAATGATTATGATTCCCATCCAAACTAACTAACCTCTTGTTATGGGAACACACGTAAAAGGACCCATGGAAATAGATGATAGTTCCAATGCGTCAAACATGGTCAATGGTTAATCTTATATTTTCTCACCCCATCCTTCTAGATGTGATTATATGACCAATGTTTTGAACATGGTCAATAGTCATTCCCTACACATTGGTAACCCCCTTTTTTGTCTAGATCATAGAAGTCATGATTTACTTCCTCTACATCTCCCTCTATTCTGGTGGAGTTTTAACACCCTTGGTGTGATCCCTCATTGAATTCTTTATTTTTGATTAAGAAAGTCATCATCATTTGGACATCTCATATCGACACCTATTCCACCATCATGCTCTCCCATGAAATAAACACAACTCCTCACCACTCCTTATTTCATACACCGATCATCGATCATGTGGTATTAGGAGTATTAATAGAGTTTATACCCACATTGACCAACTACATGATTTTCTACAAATATTAAAACCTTTAACTATTAATTAAATTGTGTGGGTACATGCTTCCCATGCCATCCACTCACTTCAGGATTAAAATACCTTATCTACATCACAAATTTCACTATTTGATCCAAGATACACAACCTTAATCTTATTAGAGACCTTTAGTCTATGTATCTTGACATTACAAATATATGTATCTTTTCTTGGAGATATATCATGCTGTGTAGGGCCTCTTTACCCTTTTCTTCAAAATAAGTTTATACTCATTTGGGATACATGAAAATCCCTGAGACACATGTACTCTAACGGTTAAAGTTTTAAGGCCATAAAATAGTTTCAAAACCTTGAACAAAGCTATGTGTCCTTAAACTACTATCAAATCATCCTTACTATATGATGTTAAAAATTATGTCTTATTTCCTCTCTACAAGACATTAAATTGCATGTCTTATGTATTTATCACATGATGTAAAACTATGTGATACCATGGTCTTCACTAGAGAAGATGATACACTTCCAGGGTTTGTCTCCTACCAAGTCATATTTCTAGAACTATGTTAATCCTGATTCCCCATTCTATGTGATATATAGCATTGACCGGACCACATATTTTCTGCATACCCCAACCAGAAAGCTATTTTGGGGCATTAACCCTTGGGAACATGTTCTATTTTCACCTACTAATATGCACATATATTGTGTTCTAGCATATGGTAGAGTAGATCATTGAGTGTTTAATTTCCCCTTTAATATCCTAATATGTTATCTTCTATATTTTTCTATATTTAGTTTGGATCCTTATCACTCTACCAATCTAAAAATCCCCCCTAATGGTAATGGTTTCAGGAAAAACTAGAAAACTACCCATACTGGACACACATCATAGATAATCTTCCAAAAAAAGATAATGGTTACTATAATTCAAACACAGTCAATGGTCAATATAGAAATTATTCTCTCCTTCCTCAACTATTGTGGTTTTGGTGATGTGTGTTTTGAACATGGTCAATAGTCATTCCGTACCCATTGGACACACCTATTTTGTGGTTTAGATTTCAAAATCCTTGATATCCCCCTTTTCCACCTCCCTTTATCCAGGTAGAGTTTCAACACCCTTTGTGTTATCTCCCCTAGTGTCTTTAAATGATGAACAAGAATGATGGCATCATTGGAACCTTACCACGTTGGATCCTTTAACCTCCATCACGATTCCCTTATATGAAATGGAACTTCTTGTTGCACCTTATTTATTACACTGAGCAAGGATCATGTATTCTTATGTGTCATGATAGAATTTTCATAAGAATTCTTAAGTTTCATGGATGTTACAAAATATAATTTCACCCCTCTTAGTCTGAGATCCATGTCCCTAAATTAGTACCATCCAGTACCAAAAAATCATGACCATACTCTATATGAAACCTTCCTCAGAGTTTTTCTGTGTGGTATGGGTCCCCCTTGGACCTCCTTTCACATTAAGTTACTTATCTTGAACCAAAAAAATATATTCCCAGGACTCACATCCCTTTTTTCCAAAATCTATGACCCTAAACATGTTGAACCACCATTGTTTTGAGATTCCTGTCTTTAAACTGTATGAAAAATTTGGTCAAATCTATGGGACCTCAAACTATAGTAACCATATTCCATTTATCAATATGATAAAATTCACAATGTTTGGTCCTAGTTGTATGATCCTAAACTACAATGTTAGAATCATCATGTAAATTATTTTAAATGACATGATCTTCTTCTCATCATCAACATAGAATATTGTATCCCCCTTACACTTATTGAATCAGTTTCCTACTACTCTAGGTTATAGAACATTGTTTTGCATGATTCATAGTTCCATGTGATACGTAGTAATTCTTAGACCTCTAGTCTCATGCCTAGCTGCAAATCCTTTCATAAGTTAGTAATGAAACCACTATAATCTTCCCACATCCCTCCATTCATAATAGTTTCGTTGAAACTAGCTATCCAAATAATCTCACATACACTAAATGTATAGGCATCCTGACCATAAACAATGTAAAACTTGTATTAGAGTTAGTTTTGTGGAATATGGCCTCCTTAGATCTCATTTCACAATAAGTTTGGTACTCTCCCTCCTTCCACAAGAATTTCTCTACAATTTCCCATTCGGTTCACAAATAATGACCATAAATTTTTGGTATTTAGATCCTTATGTCACTTAAAAATCTATTGTTATTCAATAGATGTTCTGTTATATAGACCAATTCCCCTTATTTTGCGTCAACATCACCTGAAAGGAAAAACCCTATGGTTCCAATCCCCAAATACACCATATTAGAAAACTACATATTTCTTTACACCTAGTCTCATGAAATGCTTAGGGATGCTTGAATCACTTATCTCAGCCTATCCACAAATCCGCATGTCACCCAAACCTTAATTTTGAACCATTTTCCCCACTTAGGATATTAGTCACACTATTTATAGAATGGTAGTGTTTTGAAAAAATTGAGGCAGTCCATTAATTATGAACTTAAAATTATGTACAATCTTTTATAGTACTGGGCCACCATAGACCTATCTTCATATCTTTTTTATAATACCTTCTCCAACAGAAAATTTTCTCTAAAGGGATCCAAGATCTATTACAAAAAACTAGTATTCGTGGACAAAGATTCGTGACCGTAAATTTTTTGAATTCATACAAACATATGACCCAAAATGTTTACTCACCTACTCCAAATAGAGTGACCCTAAACTAGATAAAGAAAACCTCACAAATACCTATCAGATTGAAAAACCATAATAGGAAATCTAAGATGAAGTCTGACTCTCTCCCATCTAGTCACTCCAACAACTTTGTAAAATTTAAAGCTGCAAAAGAAAAAGGTTATAATCCAGCAATACTAACCAATAGGTCTTGAAAAGAACCAATATAATCTCTTGATACACACTATTTTATAAATAAGTTGGAGCCAAAACTTTTCTCCCAATTTCACCTCTTCATGATGTACTCCATGATACACCACCATCTATGTTCCTATTTTGTGAATCCCACTACCAAAACAGCAAGGATGTTACCCACTAGATTCACACATCCGAACCACACAACATTAAACTATACAATTTATCATCCTCACTAAATGATGGTAAAGTACATGTTCAGTGTACTCTCACTAAGAGGATAAACTACGTACTCTTTATCCTCATTGCACAATGTAAAACCATATAATGTTTTCCCCATCTTGAGAAGACCTTCTCATCCCCTATGGAGTGGATCACCAACCACATCACCCTGTCTCTTGACCATTTCTTGATAAACAATATGATGGTCCCCTTCAAAGGTGAATCATACACTCACTCATGCCAATATTCCCTCTCAACATGTTCAAAGCCACCCGAGATTAATTCTCAGGCTGTTGAACTATATTCAAATACTTCCTTTGTTCCCCCCACACTTTATGACAACCTTGGTTTTGATCCCGACCCAATTCCATGTCTGAAGGGGCTCTGCTAACGGTTATGATATTTGTAAATTTGTTCTCAACTCCCATCCTAGGTACATGAATCAAAGGACATTCAACTAAAATATGAGAGATCGTATGTCTTGAACACTATCAATTATTGCATATAGTTTGTATTTCCCTAATTTTTATAATTTGGTTGTGGACCATTTGTTTTGAACATAGTCAATATTCATCTTTATTCAACCAGTCTCTCCACTTTACATTCCAAATCCTAGACTTCATGACTCATGTATTGCATTTTCCCTTTCTTATGGTAGAATACAATGCATATAACATCACCCCACTTGTGCCCTTATGAACATTAAGAAATATAGTCAGATTCATGGAGTCCCTCTCTCCAACCAATGTCTCTTTATGTAGAACACACCCAATGTTCAATGAATCAATTTCACCCAACCCCTCAATGTGGGTCCAAAACTCTCATTAAGGTGAATGATATGCTATTATATCTTGTTTTTTCACACTAAGAATGTCTAACAACATATTAAATTTTTAATTTTATTGTTTCATAGACATGATTGAGGTATATTAGACCTTAATGTAGGGTGTTTTTACCAATTATTTCCTCATACTCTAGTTCACCTCACCTGCGTCATCCTCACTAGACCCTTTTTTGAGGGGGTATTTGCTGTCACTAAAAAATTTATCAAAAATTGAGAATGTTTTAAAGAATTCCATTAAAAGGAATGTATTCTTTCATCATATTTTATTTAAAAAGTCATTGATACCAAACTAACTTTTGAGTCACCAGTAATGGTCATTCAAAGATAGATATCCCAAAATAGCTAGTATTGTTGATTTTAGAACAAATTATAAAATTTCTCAAAAATAAAATGATTCACAAATAGAAGTCAGAGAACCCCAAAACTAAATATTTATTTTGAATATGTTAATCCTTCATGTAATGTATCTCCATGAAACTCAAAATTTTACACAACTAAAACTTTTACCAAACTCAATCTTTTACAAAACTCAAAATTTTACGATACTTAATTTTATGAAAATATGGTAATACATTATAAAAAATATATTCTGATAGACCTCACACCTATAAATATCCACCTCAAGTTACCATTTCGAAGATGGTATATACTGATCTGTGACATCAAGTTCTCAATTTGTGAAACTATAAATATTTTAACGAATTCAAGAAACTCAAATCCCCCACGAACTGATATTTCAGGAAATCACTCACATAATCCCATCTATGTATGGGTTAGTGTTTGAGGATGTTTCCTAAAACATCCATCCATGAAGGTAAATAGTCACATAAGTTTCTTATGCTATATGAAAAAATAATTTTCATGAAACTATAATGTTTTCTAAATTTTTTTTATCCATATCAATTTCGATCAATCCTTTTGTTGAATGAACATTTGAAAATGTATAGAATTCTAAGAAAACTTCATTATAAAATACCTATGACCGGGTCCCCAACCTTTACACCTACTATTCCATACCATGGGGAAACTCTTCCATATCCCTAATTGGGATTAATGATGACCTATAATCCCAACTCTCTAATATAGTCCCTTTTCTACCTTCATTATCCCCCATGAAAAATAAAGAGTTGTACCGTGATATTTTTGGGCTAGGTCAAGGACATTTCCGGTTGCATCATTAAGAACCCCACCTCCCATCATAGATGTTTCCATGAGTCAATAAAATCCACTTGGAACCCTAAAACACATTGAGTTAAGTTATTTCTCTTAGTCCATTCATTATTCCATGAGTTGAGACACTTATCTTGTTTTACCTAAGTACCATGAGTCAAAATAATTCTCAAAAATTTCCCAAAATCCCACCATATGACTCCCATGCCATGTTGAACTAGAAATGGAAACCTCAACGTAAGTCCCACACCATATTTTTCTAGTAATATTTTCCTACTATTCCTCACTACATGATGCTAAAAAATATTATAACATATTCAAATATAATAGGATTCCTCCCATGACTAGCATGATATTCATCATGTGTGTAGTATAAGATGTATTATGTAATTTTCATAAGACCACCCTTAAGAAGTCCCCTTATACCCCCTAATGCATAAGCCCTAATCATATTTTTTGACCCCTCAGTGGGTCAGAAAGCCCTTGTGGCATGAAAAGGAAGATGAATATG
Source organism: Viscum album (assembly GCA_963277665.1). Classification (NCBI taxonomy): domain Eukaryota; kingdom Viridiplantae; phylum Streptophyta; class Magnoliopsida; order Santalales; family Viscaceae; genus Viscum; species Viscum album. The sequence continues at coordinate 195,963,682 of OY728152.1, read as the reverse complement.
TAAATCATGCACAAAAAATAATTGCACATGATGTCAAACTATGGCCATACCCTATGCAATGTACCTCAGATTACCTAGGTAAATAGTGAAATATGCGTGGTTTGAAAGCCTAATGTGCCAAATGTGATAAGTCTAAGAAAAATAAACTCATCCTATTGAAACTTCTTTATACTAAGCAGCACCTAGGTAGCTTCCACATATAATCAGAAATAAACAATCGCTACCCCTCAGTAGCACCTAGAAAACATCCATGTGTAATCCCCAATCATACCATCACATCACCTCATAAGTACCTAGGTAGCATCCATAAGTAATCACCAATCACTCCATCACTACTAATCTATATCCCCTAGGAATCTTACACATGTAAGCCTCGATTAGAAAATTTTTTGATCCTCAAAATCACCCAGAAAACAACCATGTGTAATCCCCCAACACACAATCACTACTCCTTGATAACACCTTGGAATCTTCTACACAAAATCCCCAATAAAATCATCACTCCTCCTCATTAGAACATGGGGATATAATTTTTCATCCTATTTCCACATCCACGTTTTAGGGTATTAAAGTTCATATCAGCCACATTCTAGTTGAATGATGTTAAATAACCTGAGAACACCCTTGTTTTAGGATGTTAAGCTACACAGCAATTTCGACAGTGCATGAAGCTAAATAAAATATATACCGTGTGTGAAAAATATAAGATTACTCATATTATATGAATTATATGATACCCTATATATATGAATCTTCTACACATAATCCCCATGACATCCCATATTATTTCACCTTCTGTGAAACGAGTTTCCTTAACACATAATGTTAAGATACATGGACTGGTCTTTCAACCAAAAACAATTCTATTAAACTATCTGGATTTTGATCCCTATATTCTATTAGGATATATAGGATTCCTTTAAATGGATTAATCTAGATAAAATCACAAATATGACTCCCTTTATTTTATGAGTAAATAGCCCCCATAATTTTATCATCCCTCCCCAATGGGGCACACATAACCTCTCCCCACCCAAACCTGAGGTCCCTACTCATTATAGACATCTCCATGAGATTCTAATCTCTATAAAACCTAGTACATAACAAGATCATATGGAAAAATTCACCACAAGAATTAAAAACTGATACTGTGTACCCATAAGATCTTAAACATGTGACCTAGTATACAAAATACTTTAAAACTGAGATCGTGACCCTACAAGACTCTAAACCTCTAACCCCATTTGATGAACCAATATCTCTACCTCATGTATCTATAATGGGATGCCTAAAAAAATTATCCTTGGATGGATCCCCCCATCATGAGTTACTTCATGATGAACACATGATGTCTTGGGTACTACACCCGAGAAACATCATAAACAAGATTCCATCGACTCCAAAAGATAAACACATTAATATATTTCCATCACACCCAACATCCAACAATGTATATAAATGTGAAACATCCCCATAAACTCCAACTGAAGGTAGCATAAATGTGATGAAAATAAGTAGCATAATTTACTAGTCTCCACCAAGAGATGGCATTGTGAAAGAAACTCATTAACATACCTGAAATTTATTTAGGATAATTGGGCTATGTATCCAAGCCCAAGGAGGAATCCATGGAAGGAGGAACTGACAACCTAACATCCTATTCCAATTAAGGAGCCAGAATCGTCAATCATTATTGTTTTCTTTGAATACTTTTTGAAAGAGGTAATGTAGATAAACCACATAGGAGTGACAATGATTATTCCATGGACATGACCCACTATAAAGAAGGTAAAAAAGTATATCATCATCCCTTGTGTGCACATCTTAAGAATGAGTCACAAAAAAATACAAATCTTCTCAAATACAAGTTTAGATGAAAATCATCATTGGTTCGTTATAACTACAATAAGTTAATATGTTTTTATAAAATTTGAATAATGATTTTAAATTCAATGAACTATAAAATATATTTTTAATTTATAAGTAATTAATTTTAAATGTATTGTTTAAAAACATTTTTATTATAAAAGAATTATTGTTTTCAAAGAAATTATTTTTGAAAAGGCTAGTATATTTTATCTCATTAAATAAAATTAACCAAATTTAAATATTTTTTTATATAAAATATTATAATAATATTATTTAAATAGGAAGTTGGTATGACTTAATATTAACAATACCCACTATTAAAAAATGCCAGGTTTAAAAAAAATTAAATTCTTATTTAAATATTATACTTTTATTAAAAAGATAAGTTTTTTAATTTTTTAATTAAAATTTAATAAAATGATCATTATTTTTGAAAATATAATTTCAAATTTATCTTAGGATATATTTTTTGGTAATTTCATAATCAATATATTTTTTTTTGATTATTAAAAATATCATTTTTAGTAAAACTATAAAATTTATCACATTATAAGAAAGACCTTGTAGGGTATAAAACATTTTAAATTGTAAAATATGAATTAGGATGTAAAACTTTGTGTTTTAAAAATACAATGTTCAATTGAGAAAACCAATGCTTAACATTTTTATAACATAATTGGTATTTTCTAAGCAAAACAGTTTTTTTCATTTCTTTTAATTAAATAATATTTTGGTAAAAAATTTGGGATACCTTTAAATCCACATAAATTTTACCTTTTTATAACAATCCAATTTATATCATATAAATTAATGGAATAGTAAATTTTACACTACACATTAATTTTATGCTAACAAAATACACTTTTTCAAAAAACTGGTTTTTACATGTTATACTCGGTAATATTTAAAATTATTTATTTTACACATAAAAATTTTATATGATAAGAAAATTATTCATATTTCTAATTTTTATATTCAATTAATAAATATAAAATTTTTTATTTTCATGAATCCATATTAAATTACTTCTGTTAAAATTTATTACAATAGTAAAAAAATGGTAAAAATGGAAAATCAAATAATAAATGACTTAAAAATTTATAAAATTATTGAAAATAAAATAATGATTTAATATTACTCTTATCTCATCCCAAAATCCATTATTTTTTCATTTTTTGAGCTACTTGACATGTTTTACATGTGATTCCTCTACAATAGGAGGTTACAACTACAAAAATGCCATTATTGTCCCTTGTAAAAGGGGCCTATCACAACACCTTCCAGACCACTCAATGTATTTGGTTTCAAACTAAATATATACCAATTTTCCATAATTTATAATCCTTTTAGTTTTAATTTATCATATGTTCATAATATATTATACTAATACCTTCACTTCCAAGGATTCTCCTAAGGGGAAGCTCAATTCCCCAACGTGAGTACTTTTCATCCCCAACATCTTTACTTTTATTTTTATTAAATCCACAAAACTAATTTTATAATTATTATATAAATAAATAAATATTTTTTGTATATAATTTTCTTATAATATTGAATAACTATTAACCACGTATCCCCTTTCTTATTGAGAAAAATGACTCCATCATTCATGTATCTTGTGGACTACCACCTACACGAAGCCATGATTCTAGTTTTTTTAGGACAACCTATCCCCACAAATTATAAGGTTGAAATTTAAAAATAAATGTAATATATATGACATAATTTTTATCGTGTAGATAGAAATTATAAATAAACTTTTTTCACTCTCTTTCTTTAATAAATTTAAATGTTAATTGTGTGTTGTACTGACTACTCCATTCATGAAGTAACATATCTTGGTTTTCATCTAATTTCATTTGAATTTTGTAAACTACATTTAAATATGATTCATCACCTTAAAATTATCTGTATAATATCCTTATTATTCTTTAATAATGATATTATACCATTATAAGCATTCATTAATTATGGTATGTTCTTGTTTGGGTCGGTCTATCAACCTACTTGAAAAATGAAATAATATAATATAATTGATGTCTATAAGAAATTAATTACTATAAATATATGATATAAATAATTAAATAATTAATTTATTATGGTTTGGGAGTGTAAATAGTAAAATAGAACTAATTAATTAAGATACCAACTTCCCTTCATTAAAAATCACTGAAACATTATCATCATTGATTTCAAATTTAAAGATCATCAAAAAAAACAACTAGAAAATTAAATAATATTATTATAAACAATTTATAATTTTATACTAAAACACGATTTATGATCTACGAATGATTAATATTTGGAGAATAATTAATAACAACACCAATATTTTTACAATAGTTTAAACCATTCAAGATTAATCACACCTGATATAAAAAATAGACAATAAATAACTAATATACAAATTATGAATAATTATAAATTAAGTTTATAAAAGGTTATATATAGGAATAATTTTACTAAATAGTTAATTGTTAAATTTATCATCTTGATATAGTGTGTTAAAACAATTCAAAGGAAATCATGAGTAAAGGTAATCGAATTGTTCACTCAAACTCATTTCATTGGGTTATACAATTTCATCATGAATTTAATTCCATTATGTTCATAATGTACATTTATTTTCCATTTTAAAAGATTTTATCTCTTATATATTTGGGATAAAATATTTTTTATTTCAAATCCACTTCCACTAATGGTTTTATTTTAACATTTTAAATAAACAAAGACTAATTTTTGAAAATGGACTCGTAATAATGACTTGTACATCAAGGATTACAAAATTATTTTCAAGAAAATTGTTTTGTGATTTTGTTTTAATTTTTATCTCTATTGTAAAATATTTTTATATAAATTGAGTTTATGTTTCAAGTCTCACCCACTATTTTTATTTTATTTTGTGGTTAGTTTTTGGCGATCATGTTTTTGGTGTCAATTGATTTAATTAATGTTTTTTAATATAATTTATAAATGTTATTAATCTCATTTTCATTACCACATTTTAGTTGTACAATACATAGTGAATGATAATCATTTTTATGGTTTATCACTACAAAAAATATGGCCTTTATCAACACTAGAAAAGTCAATTAACAAAGCTATAAAAGCCTTGTTAATCGAGGCGAGGATATAGGGGGGGCCCTATTATCAGCACTTCTTTAGTGCTAATAAAAGGATCTTTATCAGCGCTTTTAAAAAGTGTTGATGAAAGTCCAAATAAAATAAAAATAAAATAAAATAAAAATTCTATAATACGGGGAAGATTTTAACAGCACTTGACCCCCCCCCCCTTTATCAGAGCTAGGCGGACCCCCCCCCCCCCTCACACTGACCAGCACACTGCCCTTCCCGTGCATCCCCACACATGAGCACCCCTTTGCTTCCACCAAAACTCGAACTCGCAACCTCCCCACTTTTGGGGCTGCACCTTTACCACTAAGCCAAATCATTTTTCCCTACTTATTGATATATCTATTTATATATATATATAGTTATATTTATTTATATATTATTATAGATTCATATTAATATAAGTATATTTATTCATATATTAGTATATATATATTAATTCGAATATTAATATATATTTATATTTATTTATTTATATATTTTTAGTTATAATTTTTTATCAGTATATTTATTTGTATATTAATATATATTTATAAGATTAGTTTTAAATACATTTATGAAATAAGTTTTTTATGGGTGTTTATAAATAAAAAAATACATTCATACATATATATATACAACACACACACATACATAGACACACGCAGATACATACAGATATATATTTATAAAAAAATACATAAATATGTGTATTTGAAAAGCCATAAAATGTTAAAACAACAATAACATATAATCCAGAAGCCATTTTCATCTCTACAACCTATAAAATCAAATAGAATGAAACAATCTTAGATATGATATGTGGTACAGGCCTAACAGACATCCAGATCAGAAGTTATACTGTTTTGAATGTTAACAGATCGAGGTTTCCTGACTAAAAACTCAGTTTTGGAGGCCTTTTGGGCCTTTATTGGCCTTAAAAAATGTAAAAGAAGCTTTTCTTTGGTCACTAGCACATAGATCTCATCACAGGATTTGATTTGACATATTGTAGATCTCAAACGGTCACCCAGATCAAAATTTATGGTCGTTTGAAGGTTGAATTACATTTTCAAGTTATTTTAGATCTTTTATTAATTTTTTTGATTTTTTTAGTCAAATTGTTATTAAATGATTTTTAGTCAATAATAATTATCAAATTAATAATAAATAATATTTTTTAATTATCTTAAAGCCATTTTCACTAAATTTCTTATATATTAATTGTAATAGTCTATTTATACTTATCTAAAACATATTTTAAAAATATAGATTATATTTATATCAATATAAATATACATATATAACAATATTTTATTTTTCATTATTTTTTTGAAACATAAAATTTATAATCGATAGGAAAAAATCACTGATAAATCCCCCCTTTATGAGCGCTACTAAAAGAAGCAGTTATAAAGGGGTCCCCTTTATCAGTGCTAAAAATCCCTAATAAATTGGCGAGGCCTTTATTATCCCTAAAAAACACTGATAAAGGCCCCCTTTATCATCACTTTTTTTAGTGTTGATAAAGGGGTATCACTTCCCTTGACCGTTTTTTTCGTAGTGTATGAATCCAATTTTTATTTCCATTGATTATTTATGAAATGTACGTAATTATAATAAAAATATTTTATGTAACCCATTTTATTTCCATGGGTTCTTTATGATGTGATAAGTAGATAATTTTCTTGTGAAACTCATAATTATGTAGGTTGATGGGTGAACCCCTACATCACCCTAAAATTCCATTGCTAAAAGTTTATGCCTCATGAGAAAAGCATTCATGAGTTCATCTTAGTTTCTCGCAATGGTAGGAAATGATGGTGTGGAACATGAATGTATTTTTATGTATAGAAATGTTTTTTCCATATTTGAAAGATATTATGCTTTATTATCTTATTATCTGAAGATTATTTTTATTGTTAAATTTTTCTAATCGAGTTTATAGATATTGTGATTCCATGTTTATCCTTTATGGATTTTTTTTATGTCAAATTTTTTGATGCTAACTTATGTCTAATTATTTTTACTCATGTTGATATGATATTTCTCTCATGTTCATGTTGTCTCATATTCATATAATCTCATCCTTGATGACATGTGGATATGTTTATTTTTTCCCTTATGAAGAATTAATGCTCACCACTTTCTTATATTTTCATTACAATGGATTTGGAGATGGGTATTACATGTGAGATGTTTATAATGGGTTTTATAGTTGATAAATTATGAGGAAATATTGAAATGTTTTTTTTATAATAAGTTGTTTTTGTATTTAATCCTCCTGGACAATAAACCTATAGTCATCTAGGTTGTGAAACCATTTGTATGATGGAATTTATTTCATGTAAAATAATTATTTAAATGTGTCTACACATTATGAGTCACTATAGAAGAAAAATCATTCATAATCTTATTGAATATTTTGTTCATTTGAGTATTATATTATATATAAAAAAACCTAAAAGTATAAACCATTTGAAAAATAGTATGATACCTTAATTTTCATACATTTTTGGTTTCTTTATTTGAAAAAAACAATTATCTCAAATATCGTATGTAGTATCACCTTGAGAAACTATGTTAAACTCATATGGTCTTAAGCTATAAATGATAACATACATATCATTTAAATTCAAAATATAGTAATATTATGAATTATAATTCAATATTTCAGGTTCACTATAAAGAATCTTGTAATTTTTCAACAACTTCATATAATGTTTTAAAGAATGATTATTTATATTGATGATCAATTTATATTTTTATCAATCATAATTCTCAACAAAAAAATTAAGAAGCTCTATTCGTAAAAAAACATTTTTAATATAATCCGTTGAAATATGACTTTAAATTTGAAGTCTTTTTTTCTAGGTTATTATGGATTAAAAGAAAAAAATTTGAAGTGAATGATTTGATACAAATTTATAGTATTTGAATAAAAAAGTGGTATCCTTAAATAGAATTACTATAATATAAATTTTATACCTAGATTTTTGATATATAAAGACTCGTGAACGGGATTTAATTGAGGATTTTAAATTATTGAACTAATTTTAAAACCCCACTTTATGTTATACAAAATCAATCCTTCTATATTAATCAAATTACATAGTGGAAATAAATTAAATTAAATTTCAAGGAACATAATATTTTTAAAGTGGTTTAGGGAAGTAATGAGCATCCATTAGTCCACTAAATATCATTATTCTCCCCATTTTCTAAAATTTAAAAACCTAAAACTATCAAGATAAAATATCCTATACTACTGAAATGTTGAGATGGACAACACAGTGATATAGTGATTGTTCTACAAAGAGGATTAGGTTCATTTTTTATATATATATTTTAAGATTCCCACACCATTAGGGAGTGTGTAATTCCACATAATTATTTAAGGATAAAAAATTGGTGCCGGATCATGCTCGGATTTTTAGAGGAGTTAAATATGGTATATTTGATGGATTTAGTGGATTTGGATATTGAAAAATCATAATATTGTGAATAAGTATATCACAACGTGACCAATATGTAGAAGTGAAATACCACTCTGTAGTGTGGATAATAATTTCATAAAAAGGTTATTTTTACAATATCTGTTATATTAGGTTGAAATTTTAAATGATGTAAATATAGACAACATTTTCGAAAGATCATATTGTTTAATTGATATATTATTCTTTCATTAAAATGTGTGTACGACCTAGAATAATCTCAAAATATTTTAGGAGGATAACTTATCCCATCCATTGAATCAATGGGATTGAGACTTGAAGAATATTTATAAAATTTCTTAAGGAAAATAAAAAATGTAGAGTTTGAACATATTTAACACATATATATTTTGGATATGAAGATTAGATAGGATCCATAGAGTATTTTCATTAAAAAAATATGGTTCAATTCATGAGATATGGATTGACTAAAAAGAAATGATTATATTTATAAATATAAATTTTGATTAAGAGGGAAAATAATATTATCCCAGAAGAGATCAATCAAAATCATTAATGAAATTTCAAACTATAATAATTTGATATAATGCATAGAATCATCCTCAAATTGAGGAGTACATCTCATCTGGTATAGAATAAGGACATCGTGGAAATGAAAATATTAATGAAATATGTATCTAATGATGAGGATTCAAGGGGTCTCAATAACCTAAACATATATATAAGATATCTTAATTTATATATAATATTTAAGAGTCCCACACATCTATAATAAAATATTAAATTAACTAAAATATATAATGGAGAATAACAAGAGTGGGTGACATTACGATTTATAGTACATCATTTCAAAAACTTTTTAAGGAACTATTGTGAGTAGTGATACCTATTGGTAAATTTACACACCATAAACATACGATTCATTGATTAGAATATTGTTATAATATAATAAAAATCTTAATTTCATATGTATTGCTTATATTTTTATATATGTATTGAATAATTAAGTTATAGAATCATCAAGTCGTTTGGATATTTATCATGTTTCTTCCAATTAGGGAATAAGATACTTATGTCTTACATGACTAAAAAAAGGAAAACATTTAAATTCTATGAACCATGATTCACCAACCACCCTCTACCCCATCAGGGTGATTACATCATCTTGGTCCCTACAAATGGTATTGATTTCATGTTCAATCATGGTTTTATATCTATTTTTTTGGAAATTATGTGAACATGGACATAATTATAAAGACACAAATTTTCAATGATATTAACTTTTATGCTTCCTTAAAGGATATTACAATATTTTTAAAGGATTCTGGAAATTATATCATGGAATATATTCAAATGGATGGTTATTTGACTGCCAACGAGCCTGTACCTTAGTGGTATAAGCTTCTTCTTGGCATCCAAAATACCCAGGATCAAATCTGTGTAGGGACTAATTTCCAGTTACTATTGTAGCACTATAGCGCGGTGATACTGTAGCAGCGGTGGTACTGTAGTAGCACGAGACTGTAGAAGCACTATTCACTAAGGGGCCCTTTGGGGAAAAAATGGGCTTTCAATCCTTGTATTCCAGCCACTTGGCCTTGGGCCTTTGGTCTATGTAATGGGTCTCCCTCTACCTATTCTAAAGAGGTATTTTCTTTAAATAAGAAAATGAGGCTTCAGACCCAACCTTTAAAAAAAATAGATGGATATTTGATTAAGAATATTGAAATAATTGGTTTTACAAAAGAAAAAAATCTTGACTACATCCTTGTTCATGGAGGTATATAATAACACCTCTCATTTTATTGCTGCATTCAATATGTGGAAGACACTAAGAAATATTTATAAAAAAATTAGATTTAATGGAGCTTGAGGTAACATAATTAAAGGTTGACACTGATTTCATAATAAAAAATAATGAATATTAGGACTAATAAAATGAAGACACCATGTAGGATAGAATCTCCAACAAAGAAGGTCAATTATAAATTTGATTACAAATGGGATTCTAATATTTTTTTGGAAGATAAATCCATATTTATAAGCATGGATTCCACTTTGAAAATTGAATTTGATGAGGACTACATGGAATAAAAATCAATGAATCCTATCATCAATTGGATGCACATCATTGTAGAGATCAAGACTAGATCCAATCACATATTTAGAAGGAAGGTCAACTAGAAATCACTCTTCAATTGAAATATGAATTCTGAGATGATATTTATATAAATAATAAAATATTAATGAATGTGTAGGTTCCAATGAATAAAGAAATCATGAAAATGGTTTAAATATAAATTAAAAGTTTGGTAAACTTGATGAAATTTAACATGATATAATAAACAAAACAGCCACAAAAAATTAAATAAAATAATGAATTATCACACAAAAAACACAAAAAAATGATTTTATAAAATCTTTAAAACAATCATTATCAAGGGTGGAGAAAATTTTTTCTTTGTTAAAGGAGAAGGATAATATGATCATGGAGGTGTGGGAATGGTTTAAAACATCTAATGAAAAAAAAATATCTCTTCTATAAAAGTATCAAAATCGAGAGTCTGTAAATGTCTGAATTTGGAATCCGATGGTAAGAAAAATATTAATTCCAAATTTAAACTTAAATTATATTTAACAAAATATAGATAGAATATGATGTTATTATGGAATAATGGTAAACTTCATGAATGTGTGTCTAGAAGACCAAAAACTCCATGTTTAATGAAAAATTTCTTGCATCAATAGCCCAATTAAGAAATAACTAAATAATGTATGAATTTGAAAAGAGATATTTTATATTTTATAACCATGGGTATATGGATAAAAATTATTTTAATAGAATAAATAAATGGGTTATATGTAATTCCAATATTCCTATGATAATTTGAAAGAAATGTTACAACAAAATAAAATTTATTTTGATGGACTATAGATTTACCTATTTAGAGGAAAACTATTTTGGATATTAATAAATTTTTCACCAATAAAAAATAATGTCTTTCTTAATGTATTTCTCTAATAAATACTGAAACAAATTTGGGTGAATAAGAAAGAAGTTGATCCATTTTTTAGAAATATAAAAATCATTGTGAAGAGAGATCAACCAAGGGTGATAAATTATGAGGTGGCCCTTATGGATATAAACGAGTAGAATCATAAAGAATTATTATATGTCTCTACACAATTTACTAAATGTTAAGATCTTAGCATCGATGATTGAACCATCCTATGGTCGAGGAATCCTGATGAAGGTCACAACAATTAAGTATCGAATTAGAAAAACAATCACAAGTGGTGTTATAAAACTATTAAAAACTAGGAATTATTAGATTAAATTTGGAAGAAAATTATTTGGTTTACCAAGACTAAACACTATCAAAAAATTAAGCATATTTGGGATGTAACCATGTCCCCATGGTATTAAATGTTATAAACAGTCATTTGACATAATGTGGATGTACATGGGAAATACAATCAATTTCGTGTGATTGTTCTAAAATATTATAAGTGCAATAAGTAGGTCACAATGAGTGTATATCCCAATTTTAATTAGGATTAAAAAATGTTCTAATGGTATTAAGGCCCTAATATAACAAAAATTTTGGTTTTTAGAAACCATGTTGGATTTATAATATAACACTACAATGGTTTTCTAATACAAATAAGTTAAAATGATCTAGAGGAAAATATATATTTAAATTACTGTGAAATTATTATATGATAAATCTGGTTGTATAAATACAAATATATAGATTTAATTTGATCTAAAGACATATATCATGTGGTATCTAGACCCTAAAATAATAATAATATATCTCAAATTATAAGTTGTATTATTGGTGGAATTTTTGTTTATTTGATTTGATACTAACAATATAGTATCAGCTGATTGTTTTTTAGGCCACCAATATTTAAAAATAAGAATGTTTTATAACTATACATTGGATTCTCAATTATTAAATTGTTCTAATAATTGATGGAATTCATGGGGTGTTGGTTAGGAGTTTCATATTTGGATTATACTTATCTGAAATGGATAATCCATGAGAAGAAATTATTAACCTGGATATCAAGTAGTATTATAGGATTATAATGAAACTTTTGTATCATTTCGTTCAACATGTGGTATGAATCATACAATTAGTATTTTATTGTCTATCCTCTAATGAACTTGTATATTTGTGGTTGAGTTATGATGAAAATATGTTGAAATTATTAAAATCTCAAGATGTATGTGTTTAAAGACATAAGTGAGTGACGTGGAAAAATCTGGTGTTGTTGACTTAGAATATTGTTTACTATACTATGTTTTTACTCAAAAGGATTAATTAATTTTTTATGAATTTTTAAAATAAAATCACCCAATGAAAATATTTATTTAAAATGTAGTTGGAGAGATGAAGAGGTTCATATAATAAAGGTGATAAATTTGTAATTGTTTTTATCAAAAATAAATATTATGGATGATGTGAAAAAAATATACAGTTCTCTTAGTGATAAATAGTGATGAAGGATCATTCAATAAGTTGTTGGGAGATCCAAATGATCCAATTTTTTTAATCAAAGTCTAAATTTCAAGAATAAATACTGATTTAGAAGTGGTTAACATAGTTCAATGTTATTTAAGGTAGCAAATTTTTTTTAAAGATCCATGAATTTTGGACATCAACTATTAGTACCAAGTGTTCTATGATTAGGTTATAGTCCAAATAGATATTTATAACTCCCTCAATAATGTGTTAAGAAGTTAAATATGATTGGTATATCCCAAAAATAATTAGTAAGTGATCATTGAAAATTTAGATCAAATCTCACATGGATGAAGGGGGGTATAGTAGCGTAAATACCCCTTTCAAATTCTATAATAAATGGGGAGATAATGGAATGTAAAATATGGATAATAAGACATTTTAAATTTATTGTAAAAGGGTATGATGGAAACACACAATAAATCAGTACATGTTTAGAAGTAAATAGAGTTATATGATGCTAATAGATTTATATTACAATCAACAAAAATTATAAAATGGGGGGAAATGTTGTAACCAAAGAATGTGAATTAGATTTATTGTCAATTATTATTAGATATTATTTTTATTTAGTATTATGATGGATGGTTGTGTATGAATTGAGGATTCATGTAGTGAGATGGATGTGTAAGTGAATATGGTTACCATAAAACATTAAAACCACATTTAATGTTTTAGAAATCAGTTGTTCTAGATGTTTTTATAATTTGTATTTCATCAAGAATATCATTAATTATTAGTTAAAATGTTTTTCCGAAATTGATTTATGGATGTTATTTTTTATGTGGAGTTATTCCAGATAATTAATAATTATAATTCATGATGTTTTTCTCAACTGGATGTCCAAAAATATTTTATAATGTTGAGAAAGCTAAATGTCTAGAAGCAGTATTTTAGACATATTTAAAATTTTATTTAATTAAATAAATTTGTATCTTGAAAGAAATAATTTTTTTAGGAAATTATAAGAGTAAAAAAATATTAAAAAAATATTAATCTCACAATACAGATAAGATATTCTAGAAGTTATAGAAACTTGGTAAATGGATATGTATGATCATAATGATGAAAAATCGGAGAATTACATATAAAAGGTTTTAAATGTTACTAAGAAGAAGGGTCTAAAAATTATGAAATACTATATGTAATGGTTACCATGTTTCTAAGAGGACTAGGTCTAAAAATGGTAAATTCATTGATACTTAACATATTTTATTTAAAACATAATATATTTGAATGATGTTTAATATCTAGAAAAGTGATAAAATAAGGAAAAGAAAAAAGCTACGAAGGATATTTAATTTATTTAAATCTATATATAATATCTTATTAATGGAATGTATGATATTTTTTAATGAGGAAAAATTGAAAATGCTGAAATCGATTCAATTTGATATATAAGGGATCTAAGGGGATCATACAAAAGAGAATTTTATTTACCAAAAAAACAAAAAAAATTAAAATTTAAGGGTACTCGGCCTGTACATATGTGTTTTCCAAACATTAAATATTGAAATATTGTTTAAATACCCCAACCCAATTTGCCTAGAGTCAGGGGTTACTATATTTCATTGGAATAATATATATTTAATCACACCCCAAAAGACTGCGTAGTATAGTTTCCTTAGTAAACTAGATACAAAATATAAATTCAAATTTAAAAAAAATACACAACATGTTTTATATGATAAATCCATAATTACCTTTCACATATCCCTACATACTGATCAAAAATCACTTCTTAGTTTCATTGGGAAAATAAAACACAATAATGGGGTAACCTCAGACACTAATTAAGGGAAACAATATAGTGGAAGCTATCTTGAATAATTGACAATGATAAATATTTAAAGGTAAGTAACGAAAACTCATTCCATTTAAATAATAACTTGAGAATAATATGGAATAAAAAAATGTTGATAAAATTAAGCCATATATATAATAACATGAGATCAAAATTTATCAGTTGGTATTATTACTATTCTAATAATCACATGGAAATCAATAAATGATATCATAATGAGGTAATTCATAATGTCGGACATCTAAAATATAATTCTAAGATCTTTCATGCGATAGTTTATATCTATGGGTAAAAATATCATTTAACATGGCCAAATAATTTGTCTCATGAGACATATCGATGCATCAAGGGGATATGTAATTATAGACCCCAAACATGATATAATAATTCCAATTAATTTCTCATATGAAAGTGGAAAAGATAATCAATATAGAAATTTATATTGAAAAACAAACTTATGAAATGTTAATACTTACCCCAATAAATAAATATAATCATAAAATATACTAAATAATATGGTGAAAGATAAAAAATATAACATATCTGGTAAAATTTATAATAAAACAAATATAAAAACTTTTAAAAAAATTAATTGTTTTTAGAAAACACAGTTTTGGAAGAAAATGGATTTTTGACTAAAGAGAGATATGACATTAGATTTTGTTAAAAACAATTTCTCAATAATTTTATGTACCAACAAGATGAATATTTTAATATTACATGAAAATATCATTAATAAATAGATTATTATAAAATTAAATGGGTTTATTTTATAATGATAAAATAATTTCTTTTAACGAAAATTCAATTATATATAATCCTGACAAAAATTAGATTAAACATAAATCTCATACCCCTTTGGTCACTTTTTATTAAAATCAACATGATTTAAATAACATGAAATAAAACATAAAATATCATCAATAGAAATATATTCAAGATTTAACATATCAAAAGGGTTATTATATTCACCACACCAATGTAATAATCGATGAATATGACATATGATTCCAAGAAGTAATGGTGAGATGAGAAACCCTTACTTCATGTCTGACTTCCACTGTATGTGTATGAACCTCCATTATAATAAGTATAGGTTTATAATAAATCTATTATAGAACCATAATAATATATTTCATACCATATATTATTTACTTATACACTTCTACGATACTTTTATTAATAATTTTTTTTGATAAAATCATTGTTTCTGGTGATAATCACTTCATTTTTTATATATGTTTTGGTTCAGTAATTTTGGACCATTAATATTGATCATGCTTAAACCATCTACATTGTTTTAATAATGATATAAATATAATATATATTCCTTATATATGTATTTAGAGTAATCTTTATAGAAAGAAATTGGATTAAACCGTTTGTGGAGACGATAGCCCATATGTGTAAGAACCCAAATCTTCTTTTCAAGTATGTTTTTATTTTTCCTGGAGTTTTTGAGAAAAGAGGAATTTTTGGAAATTTTCGAAGTACACGCCCTGTACTTTATAAGTACACGCCGTGTAATTCCTTTCCACAATAGACCGTGTGCAGGCTGTGTAGTAGCCACACACATGATCATTTGGAAGTTACTAGGAGGCCGCCTAATGTGGAGTACGGAAACAGAGAGTACATGTTGTGTACTCCAAATGTACACGTAGTGTAATTTCTTTTTTTCATTAAATGCACCGGGGTCATGTATGATGGACAAAACTCACTTCTTCTAGGTCGTCTTTGTCTGAGATAACTTGTACGGCCGCAGATCTTTGACCATCCCAAGAACCTCCATTTACCCTCCGATTCGAACACCTTTGATTGCATTGGAATCGCATCGGTGAGTTCTCTCTTCTCCTAGAGCTTCATCTTCTGATTCCTCTTCCTTTCTATGTTATTGTGGGTCAAATGTTTTAGATTTTTTCTTAGATATATGATGTTCCAAGGAGATTCAATCATTGAGGTTTACGTATAGCAATCTCCTAACCTCGAGGCAGGTGGTTTGTGCCTTTCTGTTCGAAGTCTTTGAGTATTATGTGAAAATTTCACCAATACCCTTGAACAGGGTATTGTGTATTTACTATTATACCCATTTTGTTGGCCTATATTTTTGTATGCCTTTGTAGAGGATATTTGGATATGAATAGGGTTTATTTCTATGCTTTGGAGGTGTTTTTCCCATGAATTGTTCTGTTTTCGACCATTTGGTCCCATTTAGCCTTTGGCTGCCTTGCCTGTTTTCCATGCCTATTGCTGTAGGATGAAAAGTTTGTATTCTGACATGCTTGTTATGCAGTAGACTGTTTATCCCAGTAGTTCTATAGGATTAATTTTTCCATATTACACTGCTATGCTCATTGACTTACACAGGGCCGTGAGAACCTGGTGTAGTATACTATAAGGGGAATTGACCAGGTTAGCTTCCTCAGACAGTCCTTGAGAACTTTTGTCTATAAGGTGGATTGACCGAGTGAGAATCCTCAGAGAGCCTAGAACCAATTATTATTATAAGGGTAATTTACCGAGTGATCTTACTAAGAGAGTGCTTGATTTCTTTAGACAATAATGGTATTAACAGAGTGAGCTTCCTCAAAGAGTCTTTGATTTTAAATCCTGAACAGTTTAGACTATAAGGGGAGTTGACGGTGAGTGATTCCTCGGAGAGTCTATGAATGACCTAGGCTATAAGTGGAATTTACCAAGTGAGCTTCCTCAGAGAGTCCTAGACCTTAGGGAAATAAAAGGAAATGACGTGTGAGATTCCGTAGAGAGTCCTTGACTACCCTAGACTATACGGGGAATGGACTGTGTGAACTTCCTCAGAGAGTCTTGCTTTACCTTTGACTATAAGGGGATAGACTATGAGCGCTTACTCCGAGAGTCGTATTATATTCATATGTAGAACCAGAGGGGTTAGACCGAGTGTGCTGCCCAGAGGCTTTCTTTCACTTTTTAAGTAGGACCAGAGGGGATGGCTGTGAGTACTTCTCAGAGGGTTACCTATTTGAGTATTAGATGTTGTTTCACTGTTTCTTGTTTTGAAACTGTGTATTGTTTACTACATAGTGCTTTCATGTTTACTGCATTGTGTACTTTTACCTGCCATATATTCACTGACAGATAGACATAGATCTTTGGGTGGTTGCCTACTGAGATTTAGACTCACACCCAGTTTGGGCCATGCTTTTGGGCCCAAATAGATTATATTTCTATAGGTATAGATAAGGGAAAGAACATTTATACTTTAGGTATTTGACATGCTGTGAATCTGGAGAGCATGGTACCAAGCTATGGCTTGTGATGCAGAGGAGTTTATATGCTTTCTTCTTGTACTTTGGATTAGCACTGGTTGTATTTCCTGCATTGTGACCTTTTTTACTGCTTTCCAAGACATATGTATCTTGAATCATTTCATATAAATATGTGCGTGATCTAGTTATTTAGTATTCTAGTCTTCCACTATTTACTGTTGTTGGATATTTACTACTTCCGCTATTTCATGTGTTGTTTACTTCGACGGTGTACGCTGCCAATGAGGGAATAGTTTCCCCACTATCACACCCAAGGCACTCGCTGCTAGTTGGAAGCCCCTGGAATTTGGGGAAATGCGCATGAGGCCATGTGACCAACCAGGTACGGGGTGCCTCTAGGTGGCTTCTGGAATTGAGATGTTACAAAGTGGTATCAGAGGATTTCTTTTCTCTTGATTTATTGTTTTGATCCTTTATCTAGTGATAGGATGGAATCGGCACTTGGTAATAAGATGTTCCCATGAGTAGCTAACCCATGTATAGGGAAAATCCAATCTACCTCATTAATTGAAATTTTTCTAGTTTTGAAATTATTACATTTGATCTTATTTCACCTTCAGTGATTCACATGATTTGTGCTGTTACTGTTGATTCTATTGAGGTTCTATTTCTATTTTCACCTAATGAGATTAGGGTATGCAATCTAATGCATCATATATGAACTTGGTAGAAATCACCTGTCATGCATTTTTTCCATTCCATCTAGGATGGATTAGTGATTTCATGTTATTGTGATAGATGTTGTGAAAAATATTCAAGATGTTGTGATAGTTTCCTTGATAGAAATACCTGCTATTTGATAGGGTATTGTTTTTGTAGAGACTTGCTTTAATGAACGCCATAATTTGGTTCTTGAGGTGTTATGGGCCCTCATGGACCGGAATTTGGTGGATCATTGCTTTGTTTTCCTTTTTAAAACTTTTATAAGATGCCAAACATTGATTCACAGGGAGTATGGGCCCTCACAGATTAGAATTTGGCACTTTCAATGCTTGTTTCAGTGTTTTATGGGTTCCGTAGTAGTTTCAGAGGCTTACTGTCCAGAAAAACCCAGAATACACACCATGTAATGTTATGTACATGTCGTGTGTTATTCTGTTTAGGAAGAAACAATTTTTCATAAGTACACATTGTGTACTTTATTTACATGACCTCTAGTCTCTTACTGTGTCATAGGCTGTGTGTTCCGAGACACGAGATGAGGAAAATCTGAAGTGAACACGTCGTGTATCATCCAGACACGTTGTGTCGTGTTGGCCCCGTGCCAAACCGTGTCTCTAAGAACATAGGTTGTCCGAGTCGTGTCTAATACATGTCGTGTGCCGTCTAAATATGCAGTGTCGTATGACCTAGGTACCCGTCCGTGTCACCAACAACATGGTTTGGTGTCACCTTATCTTGTACACATCATGTCCTCATTGGACACACCATGTAGTCTGACCCAGGTACCCGGTTGTGTCACAAACAACATGGGATGGTGTTACCCTTTCTCATACACGACGTGTCTGTCTGGAACACGACATGTAGTATGAGCCATTTGTCAGGTCGTGTCACTAACAACATGGGCCAGATAAAGCTTGTCTAGTACACGCCATGTTAGAACTGTACAATCCTTGTAGTCATGTCTTACGAGATCCATGTGGCTAAACCGTTTAGAAGGACTCGGGCAAGGAAAGAGGATTCAAGTACACGTCGTGTGTCGTGACAAAATTTCGTGTGTTTGGGGTGTTACACGACCAGTTTAGGATGGGGTACACACCCATGTAAATGACTTCAAGGAACATGTCTTGTAGAAAATTTAAACCCCGTGTAGTCATGATTTGTAAAATATTGAGTGATTTATTTCTAATGTTCCATTCTTGCACTCCTTGTTTTCAGTACATGACAATATTGATCTATGGTGTGTGCCTGATCTTGCAGATTCATTCCACTGAGATGTCCTCTGGTTGTGTACCAGTTTCCATATTGTGACCAGACATTGTACATGGCTGATCAAGGAATACCTACAGATCCTCCTATTGTGCTAGCCTTGGCACCAGCCATTTTACCTGACACTGGTGGTGATGCACAGTTCAGGGAGGGATTTCTGAGGATGATGTAGACCTTTTAGGGAGAGTCGCCTCCTACCCCGTTGATGGCTGATTTTATGCGGGTCTTCTAGCAGCAGCATCCTTCCACTTATTTAGGGGAAGGAGGACCTCAGGCCGCTAAGTCATGGTTACAGTCCATGTTGATGATTTTCGAGCATCTGGAGATATCTCTAGAGAAGAGGATGAATCTCGCTACCTACATGCTCCAAGACTCCACCATGAGGTGGTGGGATGTGATCTCACAGGCGGGATGCCATTAGAATATGCATT
This sequence comes from Viscum album, assembly GCA_963277665.1. NCBI lineage: Eukaryota > Viridiplantae > Streptophyta > Magnoliopsida > Santalales > Viscaceae > Viscum > Viscum album. The sequence goes on along the minus strand of OY728152.1, from coordinate 195,943,246 downwards.
GGGGAGTGTTTTAGTGCATCTTCAATGATTACTTCTCTCTGGAGACCTTGAGGGCTGATCGAGCCTGGGAGTTCATGAGTCTGGAGTAGGGCACTCTTACTGTTATGGAGTATTTCTCTTACTTCATAGAGCTGCAGTGTTTCACGCCTATTCCAGGGGGTGATGACTTGTTCCTTGCAAGGATGTTTGAGGATGGTCTGAGGCACAACATCAGATCTCAGGTGAACATCTTCAGGTTGACTTTGATATCTTCTATTGTCAACTAGGCACTGATGTTAAAGAGTAATATGAGGGATTCTAGAGCTGTGAGATAGGGTGGTTTAATATCTAGAGTTAGTGCTCCGCCAGCTGATAGTAGGAAGCTCCTCAGGGAGGCCGCACCTGGAGATCAGAGAAGGTGGGATGCATCTTTCAGTAGCCTGGTGGTGTGCAACCAGTGTGGGAGAAGATGGAATATGGGGCCACATTGCCCGAGAGACCCAGTGGAGTGTCGATCTTGTGGAAAGATGGGTCACCTTCTGCTCTTTTGTCAGTTATTCTCACCAGTAGATGGTGAAAGGGGTTCTTCTATGACTCCTCATTCCGAATCAGTGCCACCAATTTCTTACCAGTTTGGGAACTGAAGTTATTCCGACCATTCGGGCCGAGGTGGAGGTCATGGATGTGGTTTCCAGTCGCCCGATTTTCAGCGACATCAGGGTGGATCAGCTCAAAGTGGTCAGGCAGGGTCACATGGTTTTGATATAAGCCAAACTATTGCAGTGGAGTATACCCAATAGGAGAAGGATCCCAAACCTTCTACCATTCGAGGTACGATCTTAGTAGCCTCAGTTTTATCTTTTTCTCTTTTTGATATAGGGTCTTCCCATAGCTTTATATTTGTTGCGGTCATGGAGAGCCTTGGGCTATGCATCATTTCTTCTACTGATATCTTGATGCTAGACACTCTGTTGGGGACTAGAATTGCTAGTGTATGTTAGTGCAGAGAGTTCCCTCTACAGGTTGGTGGATGTCACATTCTATGTGAAATCTATGTCCTAGAGATAATAGGCTATGATGTCATTCTCGGGATGGACTGGTTAGTTCCCTTCTAGGAAATCGTCAACTTTTATGGCCATAGGGTGAGTTTCATATCACCAAAGGGTTGATATTTTCTTCATAGGGGAGAATGTGATGTTCAAGTGAGAAGAGTGGGTTCAGAGCATCATGGGTTGGAAGGAGATACAACCCAGAATTCTAGTCTTTATCTGGATGACCAGGGGAATTCACAGTTAGACCTTCCCCCAGTGGTGGGTTGTTTCAGAGATGTCTTTATAGAGGATCTTTCAGGTTTTCCTCTAGAGAGTGAGGTAGAGTTCTCGGTTGAGATTGTTCTAGGAGCGACATCAGTGTCCATTCCTCCGTATAGGATGGCTACACCTGAGTTGCAGGAACTCAAGAAGCAGTTGGAGGAGTTGTAGGCCAAGGGATTCATCCAACCCAGTACTTCTCCATAGGGTCCGCCTATCCTATTTGCAAAGAAGGCATATGTTACCCTCGGGATTTGTGCGGATTATCGGATTCTAAACCAGTTGACGGTCAAGGACCGGTATCTTTTTTCCTTGATTGATGATCTATTTGATCAGCTTCATGAAGCCCGGGTGTTCTCGAAGATTGACTTGGGGTCCGGTTATCATCAGTTTCACATTAGACCATCAGATATACCTCTTACAGCCTTCAGGAGTAGGTATGGTCTATACGATTATTTGTTTATGTTGTTCAATATCACAAACGCACCTTCAGTTTTCATGGAACTGATGAACTGATTGTTCCATCCATACTTGGATTCCTTCATGGTGGTCTTCGTGGATGATATCTTGGTGTACTCTCACACTCAACATGACCATGCTACCTATCTTGAGATCATTTTGAGTACACTAAGGGAGCATCAATTATATTCTAATCTCTCAAAGTGTGACTTTTTGATGGATCAAATTCACTTCTTCGGTCCTATTATCTTAGAGTCAAGAGTATCAGCAGACCTAGAGAAAGTGAGAGCAATAGTTTCCTAGGAGTAGCCGAAGAACTTCTTTGTGGTGCGGAGTTTTCTAGGGCCGACTGGATACTATAAACGTTTCATAGAAGACTTTTCATGCTTAGCAACACCACTTACAGGTCTGACCAAGAATGGTGCGAAGTTCTTATAGTCAGATTCTTGTGAGTCAGCCATTCAGGAGCTGAAAGGGATGTTGACATCAGTACCGATACTAGTCTGTCTAGAGATGAGTAAGATTTATATTGTTTACTATGATTCATCAAGTATCAAGCTGGGAGATGTGCTTATGTAGGGAGATGGGGTTGTGGTGTACGGTTCTGGGCAGGTGAGGCCACATGAGAGTAATTACCCGACGCATGATTCGGAGTTGGCAACTGTTATTCATGCCTTATACTGTTAGATACATTGTCTTCTGGGAGAGGACATTGTGATTTTCGCCAACCACAGGAGTCTTAGGTACATCTTCACTCAGTGTGATTTGAATTTGAGACAGCACAGGTGGGTTGAGTACCTACAGTCCTATGACTTTGAGCTTGCCTATACACCTGGGAAGGGAAACACAGAGGCTGATGTGTTGAGAATGAGGACTCAGATATAGGCAGTTTAGGATGCCAGTAGGGAGTGGAAACTAATGGATCTGTTCTCTGAGATGCATTTGGAGGTGCACGATAGTTAGGTGCAGATGTTTCTTTCTTCTATAGATGTTACCTCTACTCTCCTGAATTGAGTTTTAATGAGGGAGCTATCAGATTCTAAAGGCCAATTACCAAGGGAGAGTGTGTCAATAGAGGACCCTATTACTAGATTAACCATAGGTGTGGATGAGATCTTGCATTTTCCGAGGCGCGTATGGGTGCCGGAAGACATACACGAGGAGCTGATGCAGGATTTTTATTCCTCAGTCTGGAAAATTCGTCCTGGCATCACCAACATGTATCATGACCTACACTGTCAGTATTGGTGGCCTGGTATGAATAGGGACATTTCTGGTTTCATCATTAGGTGTTCCACGTGTCATCAGGTTAAGGCGAAGCATCAGCGACTAGTAGGGTTTTTACAGCTTTTACCCATTCCCGAGTGGAAGTTGAATGATTTCGTGATGGACATCGTGACTAGTTTGTCATGGTCGCCTCAAGGGAATGACACAGTTTGGGTTGTCATTGACAAACTTCCGAAGGTTGCTCACTTTTTTCCGATCAAGGACACCTTCAGTGTTGATGAGATGGGATGGATGTACATCCGTGGGATTGTACATCTACATGGAGTTCCACACTCCATTATTTCATACATGGATTTCTGTTTTACTTCTCGGGTCTGGCAGGGGCTTCAGAATGCTTTGGGTACACAAGTACTTTTGAGTACAACTTACCAACCCTAGAAAGATGGCCAGTCTGAACATACGATTCAGGTACTTGAGGACCTATTTCGAGCATCCATTATGGATTTTGGAGGTTCTTGGGATAAGAATATACCTTTTTTGGGGTTTTCCTACAATATTATTTTTCAAGTGACTATTCATATGACACCTTACTAGGCTTTGTATGGTAAACCATGTCGATCACCCTTATGTTGGCTAGAGGCAGGAGAGGAATATTTGATGGGACCTCGTCTTGTTCAGGAGACCATAGAGCAGATAGAGTTGATTCATAAGAGGATGGCTACTGCACAGTCTCGACAGAAGCCTTATGCTGATCAGCGAAGACGATCTCTGGATTTCGAGGTCGGGGATTAGGTTTTCCTACATGTCACGCAGAGGTTGGGACACAAGAGGATTAGGAGATATGGTAAGCTTTCACCGAGGTATGTCGGGCCGTTTGAGGTTTTGGATAGAGTTGGGCCAGTTGTCTATCGGTTATGGTTATCTTAGAGGTATCGAGCTATTCAGGACATCTACAACGTTTCTCATCTTCTACATTACTTTCCAGATCTGTCTCATGTCTTTCAACCCAAAAATGGTTGAGCTCGAAGTGGATGTGTCGTTTGAGGATCATCCTATCCAGATTGTGGATTACAGTACAAAGTTTCTATGTGGTTGGTCTGATCCTCTGGTATGAGTGCAATGGTAGCACGGGTGGGTGTAGGAGGAGACTTGGGAGAGGGACGCTGATGTATGAGCACAGTGGCTAGAACTATTTAGAGTTTCTTCTTCTACACCACGCTTGGGAAATTTGGGGATGAATTTCTTTATGGGGGGAAGTTTTTAAGAAACAGGATCTTCTTTTCAGGTATGTTTTTCTTTTTCCTGGAGTTTTTTAGAGAAGTGGAGTTTTTGGAAATTTTCTAAGTACACACCGTGTAATTTATAAGTACACGCTATGTACTTCCTTGCCGCAGTAGGCTGTGTGCTGGCCATGTAGTAGCCACACACATGGCCATGTGCAAGTGACTTCGAGGCCGCCTAATGGAGAGTACGGAAACAGAGTGTACATGTTGTGTACTCCAAAAGTACATGCCGTGTATTTGTTTTTTTCATTAAACACATTGGGGTCACATCTGATAGACAAAACACACTTCTTCTAGGTCATCTTCATCCGAGAGAACCCATATGACCGCAGATCTTCGACAAGCCCCCGAGCCTCCATCTGTCCTCCAATTTTAACACCGTTGATTGCGTTAGAATCTTATCGGTGAGTTCTCTCTTCTCCTAGAGCTTCATTTTTTGATTCATCTTCTTTTAGATGTTATCGTTTGTTTAACGTTTGAGAAGTTTTCTTAGATCTACGAAGTTCTAAAGAGATTCAAGTTTCAAGGTTCATGTATAGCGATCTACTAACCCCAAGGTAGGTGGTTTGTGCCTTTCCGTTCGAAGCCTTTGATTATTATGTGCAAATTCCACCAATACCCTTGAATAGGGTATTACGTGTTTACTGTTTTACCCCTGTTGTTTTCATACCAATATTGTATGCCTATGTAGAGGATATCTAGATATAAATAGGGTTGATTTATATGCATTGGATGTGTTTTTCCCATGCATTGTTCTGTTTATGACCGTTTGGTCCTGTTTAGCCTTTGGCTGCTTTGCCTGTTTTCCATGCCTGTATCTGTAGGATGGAAAGTTTGTATTCTGACATGATTTTTATGCAGTATATTGTTTATCCAAGTAGTTATGTAGGTTTACTTTGGCTATATTACACTTCTATGCTTGTTGACTTACACAGGGCTGTGAGAACCTGGTGTAGTAGACTATAAGGGGAATTGACCGGGTGAGCTTCCTCAGAGACTCCTTGAGAACTTTGGGATATAAGTGGGATTGACCGAGTGAGCATCCTCAGAGAGCCTAGAACCACTTAGGGATATAATGGTAATTGACCGGGTGAGCTTCCTCATAGAGTCCTTGATTGCTTTAGACTATAAGGGGATTAACTGAGTGAGATTCCACAGAGAGTCTTTGATTTTAAGTCCTGGACTGTTTAGACTATAAGGGGAATTGACGGTGCGTGCTTCATTAGAGATTCTATGAATGACTTGGGATATAAGGTGAATTGACTGAGTGATCTTCCACAGAGAGTCCAAGACCTTGGGGCTATAAGAGGAATTGATGTGTGAGCTTCCTCAGAGAGTCCTTGACAACCCTATATTATAAGGGGAATGGACTGTGTGAGATTCCTCAGAGAGTTTTTCATTACCTTTGACTATAAGGGGATAGACTGTGAGCACTTCCTCAGAGGGTCTTATTATATTCATATGAAGAACCAGAAAGGTTAGACTGAGTGTGCTACCCAGAGGGATGCTTGCACTTTTTAGGTAGGACCAGAGGGGATGGTTGTGAGTACTTCTCAGAGGGTTACCTATTTGACATTTATCTTTTGTTTCATTGTTGCTTGTTTTGAAACTGCGGATTGTTTACTGCTTAGTACTTTTCTGTTTACTGCTTTCTGTACTTTTACCGAACATATATTCACTCACAATTAGGCATAAATCATCGGGTGGTTGACTACTATGATTTAGTCTCATACCCTATTTGGGACATTCATTTAGGCCCAAACAGATTATATTGCTGCAACGTATAGATAAGGTAAATCACCCTTCTACTTCAGGTATTTGACTTGCTTTGAAGCTGGTGAGCATGGGACCAAGCTATGGCTTGCGATGCTGAGGATTTTATCTACTTTATTTTTGTACTTTTTTTAGAACTGGTTGTATTTCCACCATTGTTACTTGTTTGGATGCTTTCCTAGACATATATATCATGAATAATTTAATATATATATGTGTGTGTGCTATAGTTTTTTAGAATTCCAGTCTTCCACTGTTTACTGTAGTTGGATATTTACTGCTTCCTCTATGGCATGTGTTGTTTACTTACGTTGTGTACTCTGCCAATGAGGGCATAGTTTCCCCACTATCACACCCAAGGCCCTCACTACTAGTCAGCATCCTCTTGCATTAGGGTAAATGCACTTGAGGCCATGTGACCAATAGGGTATAGGGCGCCTCTCGGTGGATTCTGGAACTAGGACGTTACAGTATGTATGCATTAACATTGTTTCATTTCTTCTCCACGGATGGAATGAAGTGAAAATAAATATTAATTAACTATTAGAGAATCATTTTTATGAAATATATATGACTTATATTTATAAAATAATTCCTTATTAATATCAATGTAAAAATTAATTGAAAAATATTTCACATTGCTATGAGGAGGCGGTAGTCCACACGTACACCCAAGTGATGTTATTGTATTCCATAAGATGTGAATGTTGGAAGTTAGATGTTATATTAAATTTTCAAAAGTATTTCTAGGTAATAAATATCACATATACCAATTAAATTTACCCTTAAAACCTTCCATGAAAAGTTTAAGTGAAAAATGAATCACAACACTTCGTGAGGTGGTAGTCTTCCATACACATGAGTGACATTGTCATATCCTAAATAAAATGGAAATTAAGAAGATATATGTTATATGATAATTAAATATGTATAATAATGTCATAAATATCATAAAATATGTTAAATTCATCATTACATCCATTATTGAAATTTGATGATGGAAACAAATTATATAAGTAGGCACTATTGGAAAAGTACCCTATACCAACAATTTAGTACCATTTTTATAGGGAAAAGACCCTTTAGTATTTATTATAAAAATGGTTTTGGTAACCATGTGGATTTTTGTCACAGTTATGTGGCTATAACAATGGTTTTTTGTGAAACCATTGGTATAGTTCATGGAGAAATTTTAATACCCATGGTTTGAAGTAAACTGTATATACACATATATACCAACAGTTCAAGAGATCATGGATTTAGATTCCTATCCAAAATAAATATATACCATTAGTTCCTAAAACCATTGGTATATATTCTTATACCCACTACATATAAACACTATCTAAAAACTCTAAAAAACTGTAAATAAATGTATTTTATTTTTATTATTTTACCAACTAGTTATCAATAGTTTTCAAACCATTTACAATAATAAAACATACACATACAATTCAAATAATAAATCAGTTTTCAACATTAAAAATCATCCAAAAATCCCTCTATACAATCAACTCAAAAATGGAGGTGATCAATATCTCCCTCATTACAACATGTTCTATCATAATCATCACCCACATCCTTGTCATCATCTTCTCTAGGAGTACAAGAATCACCATCCTGATCATCATCATCATCATCACCAAGAGTGTTGTCACCTTCAATGCTAGTCGTACCCGAATCAACATCACTTGGTTCATCATATAAAAAGATAATTTTTTCCATACATGAATTAAAAACATTAGCATCCTTTGATGGAACTGATAGACATATAGCTTTAATGAACTATTCAATGACCAATTTACCTCTTTCACGCTCCTATATAGCTGTTTTTTACCCTCAGATACTTCTTCATGAGACTTTCATAGCTCGGTGGTGTGAGAGATTAGAGTGGAGCTTGATGTGTGCCAATACCTAGTGAAGATTATTATTTTTTCAGTTTGAAATTAGACTCCACCCTCTGCTCCTCACCGAATACCTGTCTCAAATGATCATTTGTCAAAAAGTTTTCATCCTTTTATCATCAAGGTCATCATGGTAACATCGTTGATAATATAAATATTTTATTTAATTATAAATTACATATCAAAATTAGAAATATCAAAAAAAATACTTTCAAAATATTTTTATATATGTTCATTAACAACAATTTCATCCTCTTTCCTCCTAGTTGGGTAGAATAATTTTTTCAAGGAACACAAAATTTGATGCCCAATGTCACTTATGGAAAATTGAATTGATTTCTATAATAGTACATTATTGAATAATATGAAATTGATCACAAAAACCAAGGAAAATTTGATTTTGAAGGCACGTGAGATTAACCATAAACACATATTACATTAAAAAATTTCTATATTAGATTAAATTAATTTGGTGAGGAACTATATGGTATTAAGTTCAATTCTAAAATTAGATTAAGATGTATGGGAATAAATCAACCTATGATTAATATAATGTAACGCTCAAATGAGAAGCATGGATAAGGAGAAAGCTATATCAGATTAATAATATACTGATCATCTCATTTTTAAGTAACCTATTTAAGATACATAGGATTTATACACAACCAAAAACGAATTATAATTTTAGTTATTGAATAAATACATGAAACAAAGAAACATCTAAAAATAACATATGATATAATTCATAAATGAAAACTATTATAGTAAACAACATTATCTCATTCCATCAATTGTTTCTAGTTATGAATTAACTAGATAATATGATATAATCCATAAATGAAAATCATATAAGTTAGTTTCATGTTCTATATGCATAAATAGCTGTAATATTGTGCAAATGTGCACTATAACATAAAAACCACATATCATTTAGTATTTCCTATTGTTTTTTAGTATTTCCAATGAACATTTTAATAGTTTCATAGGTAAATGATATAATAAAATGATACTGTTTAGTTGAACAGTTTTAAATGGTGATAATACGTGAACCAAATCACTTTTTAATAGTTTCATATGTTAAGATAGAATCTTTTATCACTGAATTTGGTTTTTGGGAACTTTTTCAACGCCTAAATCCCATGCCCCCTCCTCGGAATATTCTTCTACTTATTTTTGAAATTGAATTATCAATTATAATTATAATGAAAATATACTTATCAATTTTAATTAGATGATTTCATCCTTTTGAAACTAGTACAACCTTATAATGATCTTATCATCCATCATGGGGTGCTCACTTTTTCAGAGGGTAAAAATGTACTTAAATGAAATATTACATGTTAATGAATTAAAATATGCATCCCTTAAGGGGGATAAATCATGATTAAGTGTAAAAATTCAATATAAAATTATAATTTAAAAATATTTATAGTCCTTATTGAGTTGAGGTATGAGGCATTCTAGACACAAATCCTTATATTTCCTTGGTCATACCAAGTATGTTGACTGATGGTTGTATTTTAGTTGAATATATAGAAAAGTATAGTGGGGTTAATTCTATATGAACATAAAATATTTTTTTGGTTCTTTTTACATGAGGGAAGTAATAAATTTCTATAGATAAATTTGATTTTCGGTACCTAAATTATTGAATTTAGAAAGGTATAACATTATTATTGATTAATGTACATATTTTATTATCATTGTTACTCAATATTATATTATAGATAACGTTTTCCCATGTAGAATTTGAAATATTAACTGGAGGATCATATATAAGAAAATTTGTGGGGTCATCACTTGTTTCAATTAATTCAAAATGAATTAAATATCAGGAATTGAAGAAGATGTTTTTTAATAAGAATACAATTTTATACCACTAAAAATACCATTTTAATTGATATCAATAATATGGATATAAAAAAGACATTAATACACACATATAAAAAGATATTGGTATTTGGGGTTATATAAAAAAATAAAATAAAATGGGGAGATTAAAGATCCCAAGATTAATTGGTGTATTTATAGTCAAGGGGGATGATAGACTTTTTATGAATAATGATTTCAATATGTGTGGGAAAAGATAATTGACCAATAGTGTCTTATGGATCCTAAGTAATTTTAGGATAGAATAGATAACCCAGTGAATGATTAATTGATTAGGATAAAAGTTAATTTGAGATAGACCCATCTTGGATGAAAAAATGTAATGGGGGATGTATTTTAAGGTTTCTATACGTTTATGGATTTATATTAATAACATAATATTTGGATTAATATTTTGATAAGTACATATAATGACATAAAAAAAATCATAGTCTAAAACCAATACATCCTTTTTAGTAGATAGGGAATAAAAAGAGCACCCAACCAAGCCTGAAGGTGGAATCCAACCTTAAGCTATCAAAGAGGTGTAAAGAGATTGACTAAAACCTACATGGGTCAATGTGAGTGTTGAGAGGGGATGAGTTTTTAGCCATATCTTTCTTGGACAACATGAAATAATACTAGAAGGAACCAACTATAGGATGATTTCAATGAGTCTCTTATGGAGGATTGTTTATTATATGTTATTGGCCCACTAAGGTAATTTCAACTACGGGATATAGTTTTCCAACAAATATTATTATTTAATAAGTCATTCATGTGGGATTTAAGAAATGAAACATATAATTTAATGAATACAATTGTTCTTGGAATCTTCTATCTTCAATCTCAGGTTAACAAATTGTGACACGGGGATCTTGTACCACCTACTACTAATGAATGAATCATTATAAACTAATCATATTCAATAGAATGTGTTATATTTCAATATAAGTGATGATATAATTTATTAGACCAAATATTAAGATCATGAATGAAATATCTAAGAGACTCAAATAGAGATATCGAACATACAATTTTGTCTCAAGTGAGTTTAGTATATGGATTGATCGTAAGACATTGTATCATATGACTTCAGAATATGTATTTTTTTAAATGAATTAATTCACATAAATTTGAATAAGGGATTATCATAATACTTAAAAAGTCTTATGATACTTTATATAAATAAGTTCTGGTGTAAAGCTAACATAGACTCTAGTTTTAGGACTTGAAGTTACATGCTTATGTGATATCTAAAAATTCACTACCATTATAAGTGTAATCAGATGGTGATTAAATATGAATTAGATGTTGTTATAAAGTAACTTTAATAACAAATGGATTTCATATAGGTATATACAATCTTCCTAAAGGTATGTTTATTTTACAAAATTTAATATATTCTAAAAAACAAATATATAAAATGATGCACCCGAGCATAGCTTTATAAAATTCAAATAATAGAATGTTATTATTTTTGAAGTTTACTGCAATGATTCGTCCCACATCATAAGAGATAAAATGTTATTCTATAATTATTTTATCATTTTTTATTGACAATATAATGTGTAAGGTGTTTAAATACATAGGTTTTGGAGAAGAATATATTTTGAAATTTTTAAATATCAAATTTATATTATTATTCAAACTCTTTCATAAGATAAAAGAAAAATAAAGGATATAATATGTCGAGTCTTGTAAAATAAGATTATATGAAATTAAATATAAATATTTTAAAATAATTGAGTGTGAAGAACATAATAAAAAAAATCCACACATTATGATCAATATGTAAGAGATTCAGAAGAATGGAGAAGACATATTTTGACAATACTGTTTTTTACATACCTTCTATAAGTCTGTGAATAATATAAAGATAATTGTATTTGTTTATGATCGATATTAATTGAATAGGAAATTAATAGGAAGAAGAAGATAAGCCTTTGATAGGTGAAAAAATTTCCTAACATCTCCTTGAATTTAAAAGATTTCCAATTATAGGTTAATGATGGAAATATAAAAGAGATTAATATCTCTGTACACAAAACATGAAAGAATCATTAATATTATATTTAGAATCAAAATTAAAATTTCCATGTAATGTTTCAAATAGTTTTGGATGAATAATATTTTCTTAACAATAAGTGTATTGATCTAGCGATAAAATTGGAAAATCGTGAAACTACTCTAGTTGGAACTTCTCTAAATTATAAATGTATAGATTTTTACATACAAGGTTATTCTAAGATAAATTTTTTCAAAAAAGTGTCATATTTCTAGTAAAAATATATTAAGATCACTTATATATGTATCTATATTAAAATCATTGATAAATGTAACATCCACCTCAAAATATAACAATCACAATAAATCAATTTTTTTTCAAATCACAAATGTTTCAAAGAAAAATATTTACAAGATTTAGGAATGAAACGTGATGATAATAATAAAATAATAACATTAGTGTATAAAATAATTTATAAAATTGTTGGATACATAAATTATGGCCAATTTTTTGTTGAGAACATGTAAAAATAATGAGAATCGAGTTTTAAAATATCTGGGCAACAAGTACTCTAAAAAAATTATTGGTAATTCGATAAAATATTATTAGTTTGGGAATAAGGAAGTTGATTTTTTGGATTATTATTCATTATATACTATAATATAAATTATTGTATTTATTCACTCTCATCATAGAAAATATTGAATCCTATGTAATTGAGAGATCCCCCCAAATTTTTACATTATCAAATAAATCCCTTATAATTAAATAATAATTTAAATATAGATAATAATTGTATTAAAATTAAAGTCACCTTTATATTAGCTTCATATTCATTATCCCAATCAATGTCATTAATCCATCCTCCACAACACCATCTCCTAAAACAAACCATTCTTCTCATTCTAGCTCTGTATCACAAGTGTTACTATTATTTACTTATACCAATAGGTTTCCGCTATATAATTGGTCAATAATTCCAAAATAATATCGTTTATAGTGTAATGTTTGATATTTTTAAAATAGTAGGAAGCATTTCAAAAAGAATCTTATTCAATAATTCAACCCATTTAGTATATATGTCCTGTAGTTGATTCCACTTTTTAAAATTAATTGATATTTACATTATTTTGTTAAAATTTTGTTTTACACATAAATATTATATATGAATTTAGTCGATTAGTGCCACATAAAGCATTGTAGGTCAGAAGAGTTCCTAGCTCCTCTCATACATAGACATTTATGTGTTCCCTAAAATCGTCATATACATCATTTTATATTTATTTATTTTTTCTAACACATCATGAAAAAAATTCAATACAATTAATAAGAATTAAATTTTCAATAAAAATCATTAAAGATTAGGAATACCTTAAAATTATTGCTCTTATAATATATGATCATTTACTAGTATTGTGTTGTTGGAAAGATCGTGAATATTGACACACTAACTATGTAATAGGTGTATCTACTCTTCCAACCAACATAATACTTAGTCTTATATAATTTCCACAACTATAATAGTTCCATCAACCTTCCAACCTTATCAGCTTGTCCTTCCGGAATGTTAAATTGATGATGAAACAATCATATCAACTCATATATGAAAACAATAATATATATATATATATATATATATATAGAAATTTATTAAATTTTCATACCCATATCACCGCCTATGCATTCTCATTGATTTCATTACTGATGTGGCTCCCTGAGACATGTTTCACTAAATTGATATCACTATAATTGGAAGAAGTTACCATAAAAACTATATTTTGTTTGTAATTTCTAACCTATATTCATATTTTCATCATTTTAATCTACCATCATTTTTATTTGATGATTCCAGGTTTCACATATTTCATTGTTCCCATCAAACCTATTAGAAGATCAAACTAAATAAGATGAAAGAGAAAAATGGGGAACTAATTCACAGTAGAACTAAAAAAATTATGTGATATAATTTGAAACATTTACAAAAAAACATGATAAATTATGATGATATGGACCTAATGGGTTAGTAGTATGTCATAGATTGATATCCTTTAAAGGATGTTCCTATTCCAATGTATGCATTGGTTCATCAATATGTAATGTATTGGAAGCTGAAGCAGCAAAAAATTCAGATCCTAGATGAATAGTAGGATATAAAGGTGGTCCAAACATAGTCGGATTATGATAAAAGGTCTTGGGATACATAATATTATATATATATGGTGTAGGAGGGAACATCCATAGAGGTGGCTTTGACATTTTATGAGAAGAAGATCCCAAATAAAATGATGAGGGAGGAATGGGTGGGAACATTCCTAGAGGCAACATATATATGGTATAATAAGTAGACCATAAAAATGACAATAATGGAGTAATGGGTAGGAAAATATCTAGTGGCTCATGTGGAGGATGAAAAGGTGTGGAAGATGGGATGTCTGCTTGTGGGCCAGGTTATGAATGGGTATGGTAGGTGCTATGTAGCACAAGGAGCACCCTCACTTGGTTCCATAATAGTAGGTTGAGAAGAGGTATACTTGGTTTCAGATGAATATCCTTAATTTTTTTTAGAAATAATAATAACATTACATTAAATGTAATGTATAAGAGAAATATGAAAATTATCTTATTCACTTTGGGATCTAGAGGAGTCTTCCTTAGTATGTGCATTAATCAATCATTATAAAATAGTCACTTCCTTCAAATTTATTCAATATATTTCAAAATCATCAATTGAATGAAATATACATTTTCTATAAATATTTTTTAAAAATAATTCATACAAAACAGAAGTCAACCAAGACATAGTAAATACCATAACATTTTTTAGAAACTATAATTTAAAAACGAATTTTTACGTGTTTTAAAAAAACCATTTTAAAAAGTAGTTTTAAATATGATTTTATAAATTGAAATTAATCAAAATAAATGAAACAAAAACAAAAAATACTAAAAAAATAATAAGATAAAGAAAATATGTTATATTAAATTCCTAAAAATAATGAACCAAAAAAGTATAAGACATATAATGGGAAACAATTATTACACAGTCCAATTAAATACATATGAATTGATGAGAAAATTGTTTTAAAAAACTACATGTTTTTAATATGAAATTAATCCAATTAAACACACTTGTCTTTATGGTGGAAATTTTTACTCAATAATAAAAAAAATGTGTCACCAAACATAAAAACCAAAAAATATCATATAATAATATCATGGAAATTTTACTGTAATTTATATAAATATATATAATCAATATATCCTAATACCACAGAAAATAAGACTTATATGATAACAAAAATATAACCAAAATTTAATAAATGAAATAAATTCCCAAAACTTAATGATATATGAAATACAATAAAACATTTTCTAGTAAATATTACTAATCTCTAAGTTGACATAAAAAATATACCACTTGTTTCTTCCATAATCTTGAATAATATCCAATGATAACCGAATAACTCAAACAATAACTTGTAACTACCAACATCAATTTAAATTGGGTTTACATAAAGAATGAGTGTAGATAAATTGTGAAAAAGATAATCATTTAACATATATTTCAAAAAAAATTGAATTTATTTAAAATTAGCGGACAACTATATTAAAACAACATATATATCTATTAAAATAACATTTATTATCCAATTATATAATTTTTTTTCAAATAATCTGGAATAATGATCACCTAATAGTATCTTGCTTAGGATTTGGAATATAGAAAAAAATGAAAATAATAATCAATTGAAGAGAAGAAGGATTCAAAACTCACTAATCAGATGTAGAAGAATATTAGAATAAAAGAGATTCTAAAATAAGGGGAGAATAATAATGAATAATAGAAGGTCTCCAATCAATCTTTTAATTGATATTACGGAATTTGGGTGAATAGGGGGAGGGTGGGAGGCTGAGGGATTTGAGATTACTCTATACCAATAGTATTAAAAAAACATTGGTATATCCCAACCTATACCACTGGTTTTTTAAAAACCATTCTTATAGAATTATAAAAATCAATGGTTTTTATAATATGTTAGTATAGAATGATCCCATGAACTCTATACCAACATTTACATTCAATATTTGGTATATATGTATTGGGATAGCTACATTTTTTGATAGTTTCATGAGGTGGCATTCTGTCATACAAATGATTGAAGGATTCGATTCCCGTTTTATGTAAGTATATAAGAATATGGGTTACACCATTAACATAATAATTTTTTAGAATATAGGGTATAATATTTTTATTACATTACTATATTTTAAGATAATTTAAAGGAGTAGGAAGAATTAATTAAACAAATATGCTAGTATAATACTTTTACCTCTTTTTCATAGAGACACATTAGGTTTATACCTAAAGACTTATTATAAGGAATTATTAATAAAAATAAGGCATAAAGGATGTAAGTAGGGAATAAAGGAATAGATTTTGGAAGGTATTAGCTGAACGGAATATTTTTGGATCTATGAAGAGTTGAGGATTAGTATTACCTTGTATAAGTGGGGGACAAGAAACAAATGTAATTTTTGAAATGAAATAGTGACACCCATGTTTTTCTAATGCCATATGAAAAAAATGGGTTATTATAAAACCATATATGATATTACGTCTAAATATGTATATAAAATGGGTGTTAGATAAGTTTCTAGGTCATTTAAACCCTTATCTTTTTAGGTTACACCCTGGTGGTCTCATTTACGATAATTAAATTTTATACTATATATTACTCATTATGTAAAAAATTAATTTGAACATATTATATAATATTATTTATTTTTATTAAAAATATGGAAGAAATTTTTTCAAATTCAATTAATAGAAGTGTAAAAATTTAATTTAAAATTAATCTAATAGACGTAACGAAAAAACTGGTTTCCATGAAATATATTGTCAGTGAAATGATGATATTATATGAACTGTATGAAGATAAATAATCATAATATGAACTTAAAAATAAAAATTTAGATTTATTAATTATACATTTAATATAAATAATTCTTCACTAGGGGTTATTTTTATTAATTAAATTGGAAAAATGTTATACTCATTAAAACAGTTTTTACTAAAATGTGTTTTTAAAACCCAAAATAGGCTTTTAAAAAAATATAATATAAAGGTGATTAAAATGAAATAAATTTTATTAAATATAAATTAATAATCAATATTTTAATTAGAATAAATTTAAAATCATAATGGTCCTTTTATGTTAATTTTTTTATAAGCAATTTTATAAAAAACATTATTTTTCACTATTTTCTAAAAAATTCCAAAAAATAACCCTAAGTAAATTTTGAAATGATAAAATCAAAAAGGAAGTTAATTTGGAAAAATAAATTTTATGAAAGTTATAAAAATAAATTTTAAATTAGGTTCACCAAGCAGGACAAAACATCCTTTTAGAATTATTTGTTTGGAAACACCTCTTTTTCATTAAAATGGATCTTATTTTATCAATAATCAATAAAAAATATTGAATTTATTTTATACATGTGTAAACATATAGTTTTCATATTTTAGTTAGTCCTATACAAACCATATAATTTAACTGATAGGTAGTAATTTTATTCTATATTACGGTTCATTCATACACAGTGTTGTGTTTTCTGCAAGTTATTGAGGAGATTGAATTTATTTTAAATATATATTTATATTAAAATATTAGGGTGTTAAATTCTTGTCTAAGATAAATTTTTTCAAGTCATATACACTATCAAACATGATATTACTCTTTGAAAATCATGAGGTGTTACATTCCCTCCACATTTAATAATTTGTGACATATAAATTTAAACTTAATCACGGTAATCAAGGATTTTACATTGGAAAATAAAATTAAAAAAATACATTGTAAAAGGGTTAATAAAACATCATATTGATAATAAATAAAGGGAAATATGAATCTTCTCAAGAATAACATATTACTAGTTTTCTAAATATGAAAACACTTTTTTCAAGTGAACATATTGAAATATAAGAATAGTGTAAATAATTATTGTGAGTGAGAGGGATCATTTATCTTAAGAACGTGGGTGATCAACAGAAGGTCAATGACCAGAAAACCAAATATCAAAAATTGGTTAAAATACTATCATTTCATCAAGAAGTGAAGAAACTGAGATAAATTGTTTAGTTCCAAATCCTTTTCCTAGAATTAAGGAATTCAATCTCTCTATAAACCAACAATATAAGGAATTATAATTACAAGAAAATTATAAATTCATCCTATAATAAATTTTTAAAAAAATCTCATAAGTTTCTCCAAACTATGAGTATTTAGGTTGAATTTTCCATTCCTAGAGCACAGAAATAAAATTTTAACAAGTTATAAGATCCATAAATTTGTGACTAGCCCTTCTTTTGATATTTTTCAAAACCAAAATGGTTATCATGAGTTATCCCACAACACCCACATTTCAATATCTTCCATTCCATAAATAGTTAACCTTAAGATCATTCCAAATATGTTTGGCCAAACTAAAAGTCCACAAATTGAAATGGGATTCCACAAATCATTAAAACATTATATTAAATAGACAACATAATGTGTCTCTTTAGGCCACATTCCAAATAATTTAATATCATGATCACCATAAAAAATTAATGAAAACTTGCATGCTTATATATTTCATTTACTACTAATTTATTAAATAAAATATCAAATTATATAATTTATTCTATAATTATAAAAATTCGATAAACTCTAGAAGATATAACATAAACCATCAAATTACAAAACAATTTCTAGGTCACCAATACTATCCCATAAAGAAACATAAAATTTATTATCAGAAAATTGAACATATAATAAGGGTTATCATCCCTCAATCATTTGTTGTCTAAAAATTATACTTTCCAATGAATCACATTTCTTGGTCATATGTTCCATTTAACATAACATTGAAATTAATTATAGAAATAATACTACATTACAATCCAAATAAATTTAAATATTAATATACCAAGAATATCTTTGATAAAATACTACTGTAAAATAATTATTGAATCCAAACACAAGAAATTTAATCATTCCACTTCTCCAGTAGTAATAGCCTAAATTTTACATTTATACAATAACTTTTTAAGGTATATTCAATTGATTCTTGGGTATTCATTTTCTTATCACCCAATATCTTAACAATTTATGTATTTAACATTATTATTTTCTTTGTTTCCCTCACAATCATTATCACTGTGCCATTTCTCTTCCCAATTGTAACAAAATTTCCTTCCATTAAAGATAGTACTTGGGTAATTAATTCTACAATTATCACATGTGGTAAAATATTTCTCTCCATTTTCCCCCTTATCTATATTTTTATATATTTTTCTCTTCTTCAATTTCTTCCATTTTTAGCCACAATACATGGATAATTCTTCCTCATTCTAGATATAACATGGTATTATGTCCTTGAATGATGAGAAGGAATGTGAGACTTTTTCCGTATTCGATTTATCTTCAACCCATAAATGAAATGGTCAATCATACTACTTGGATTATGTACATAGTATATAGAAAAAATTTTATCCTTGTGAATTTTTCATCACACTTAATAAAATATTAATCTTCCATTTCTCTCAGACTCAAGAATTTCCTCCCCATGCATGGTCGTTTCTCATAATGAAAATAAGTTTCCAAGAAGGGAGCCACAATATCCATCCATTACATGTTTTCTAGTTATTATTAATCCATAGGGTTTTGAATCCATGACCACTACTTATCATAATCCCCAAAGTGATGATAAAATACTAGGAAAACATTCTCTCTTTCATTGCTTCTAAGAGAGAGAATTATATTCTCTAAAGTACGTATCCATTTCTCCACTACAGTTGGATTTTCAGTTCATTTGAATAGTGAAGTTTCTTGATTCATAACAAGATCTATCATTTTCTCACCATGTGTTGGATCTAGATGATACTCTATATGGGAAAGTATATTTCTCGTAACCCAGGTCATAGACCACAATATGGTTATAATTTGACCAGTTCTAGATATTGTTCTATCCCAAACATCATTATCTATTCTTGGAGGGAAATCTATACTAGGAGTATGTGTATTTATATGGTTCAAATTCCTTCCACTATGTGTCATTAATAATTAATTTCATATATAATATATTATCATTAAATTATTAAAAATAATGTATAATCCGAAAACTTGTGATACTCTTCACATAGATTGAGAATTTTATTCACAGCTAATCTCGAAATCATAAAAATGGTTTCTTTGGGAATATTTTTCAAATCATAATTTTTTTAATCATTTATTACGGTTTGTAATGAAAATATGAATTAACCTAATAATATCGTTGAGGAGTGTGAAACTAGGTGTATAGTATGTCTCCTAGTCATATATTAGGTAACACTCAAGTTAAGCCTCATGGGCCTTTTCAATGTCATTACCCCTAAATATATCTATTCGAGAACCATGTTTATTTTCAGCTTCCAGATAGGGATGTATATCTATAAAAACCACATAATCTCTTTATATAGACAACTACATTATTTTCTTTTAATATCATCCTAAAATTGAGTCTTAGGACTATATTATCTAATATTTGTTTTACAAAATCTTATTTCAATAGTTTCTTCTAAACTTACTCGGATACCAACTCTAGAGTCTTTGACCCTAATAACCTAGACTTTGTGGTTGCACTCGTAAATTAGTTTAAGATATAAGGAATAACATCCTAAAGGACCAAATAGATTACTAGTCTTGGTAAACTAGTAGTATCCTTTAAATTGACATTGCAATTGATGACTTAGAACGCATAATTTGTTTTAAAACACCAATTTTCCCCTATCATATATCATTACATTAATCACAAACACTTTTTCGCATCCTGGGTAAAATATAAAATAAAAAATGGTCAGGTTGAGATGATATTAAGGGTAATATTATAGTGGAATATATTATGAATAAATAAGAATAATAGTCATGAAAAGGTGATTAACTAAAACACATTCCATTTAAAAAATAACTTTAGCATAATATAGTCGGAATAAATGATGATAATATAAACATATAAACCTAATAAAATGAGTTAAAAACTTATCCATGGATGCTATAGCTAATCAAATAATCACATGGAAATAAATAAATGATCTTAAAGTGGGGGGATTTATAAATTCTAAAATTTAAAAGAGACAATCGGGGACTTTTACAAGACAAATTAAATATATGGTTTAAAACCAATTTAATTTGGCCAACTAATTTTTCTCATGAGGCCTATAGATGAAATGAGGGGCTATGAAATTTTACTCCCCACCCATCACAAAACACATCCACTAGTTCCTCATAATAAAGGGTTGGAACACAATAAACAAAAATATTCATATTGAAAATATAACTTATGATATTTGAATACATACCCGAATCAACAAATATAATCATAAACCTTCCATGGTAATATGGTGAATTGTAATAATAATATACATCCCTAGTAATACTAATTATAAAACATCCAGATAAATAATAACTATGGTTCCATTATAATAAGACCACATTGGATCATAATTATAATAATGGTTTTTTTCATTGATGATTATAAATTCCATGAAAATATACTATAAAATACACTGATGGAAAATAACCTTTGACTATGAAAATCACATTTTAAAACTAAATGTTTACAAAAATTAAAAATAATTCTATTTGAAATTAGTATTGTAAAATTATAATATAATCTTTAAATCATGAATATGTCATGATGGTGGTAAATTCTATTCAAACCGGACCCATTAAAAAAATAATCCTTCAACATTTTACGTAAAAAAGAAAAAAGGACGATGGTTGGAATATGAAATGAAGATTACGTACATAAAAAATTTAATAATAAAACCTGAGTAAAAATTATATTAATAAATAATCATTAAAATGATAGAAACATTTTCAAAAACATTATTTCAAAACATGGTTTTGAAATATAAATGACTTTAAACCGAAGAGAGAAATGAAGTTGGATTTTATTAAAACCATTTTCATAAACATTTATTTACCAATGAGAGGAAAATTTTACTATTAATTTATAACATAAAAAATAAATAGAGGATAATAAAATTAAATGGTTTAATTATTCAATGATGACATAATTTCCTTTAATGTAAAATAATGTATAAATAATCCTGATAAATACGAGATTGAAACATAAATCTCTGACCACTTTGGAAACTGTTGAGTTATTACGCAATGAATGAAATTACATCAGATGAAACACTAAATACCATGAATAAATAAATATTCATGATATATAATATCAAAAATTTCATTATATACACAACACTAAAGTATTCAGTTGTAAATATGACATATGACTCATGGAAGTAAAAACGAGATGAGAAACCATTTCAATGGGTTTGAATTACATTGTATGTTTCTAAACATCCACTATAATAAATATTGTTTTATTACACTTATAATAAAGAACCAAACTCTTATATTTAATACCAAATATTATTTAATTATTGTATTTTATAACCTTTTTATTTATAATTCATTGTTAAAATCTATGTTTCATGAGACAATTACTTTGTTTTTCAAGTATCTTTTGGTTTTATAATTTTGTTAATTTTATATTTATCGTGGTTACATAATATCAAGAATTTTAATGATGATAAGAATATCAAATATATTTATTATATATGTATTTAGTGTAATCTATAAAATATAGTGATAGAAAATGGATTATATTTTTCATAGAGACAGTAGGTCGTAAAAATATATGAACGCTTTTTCCATTTTTCTTAATGGATTGAATGAATAAAAAATAAATACTAATTAACCATTAAAAATAATTATTTATTATATATATAATTTTTATTAATAAAATAATTCCTTCTTACCAATCATTTAAAAAAATGAAAAAAATTCCAAAACCTTATGTGGATGCGTTAGTCCACAGATACTCAAGAGTAACATTGTTTTTTTTCCAATGGATATGAAGGTTTGAATTTAGATGTTATATTATATTTTAAAAAATTATTTTTGTTTCATAAATATAATATATATTTTTTTACTTCATCCTTAATACCTTCAATATAAAGTGTAAACAAAAAACAAATCACATCACTTTGTTCGACTATAGTCCATCGAATACATGAGCCACATTATCATATCCCCAATATAATAGAAATTATGAAGTTATATGTGATATAATAATTAAATTAGTATAATAATTTCATAAATATAAAATAAATTTCTTATATACATCATTATATATATCCTTGAAATGTGGTGATGGAAAATTAAATATATCAGTTCGTGAAGCAGTAGTCTATCATACACACAATCAACGGTTCTGTTTCCCATTTGATGGAAGTGGAAATGGACTTGGGATACTAATTTAACAAAATAAAATTTAATTATATAGGGTATAATAGTGTTTTAATTTTTTTTATATTAATATGATTTTTTGGAGGTGGGAAAAGAAATAAAACAAATGCGCCCGTTTAAAATTTTTACCTCTTATTCAAAGAGCCTCTTTAGGTTTATGAAAAATGCCTTCACGGGAGGGCTTAATAATAAAAATACGTATTCTATTATTATTCTAGGTAATTATTTAATAGTTTTGGGTAGTTATTTTCCCAATAAATAAATTTTTATGTTTTAATATGGGAGGAAAGCGGGTGACCATTTAGATGTTGGGGAGAGGATATAATTGGAAATTTTTAAATAGAAAAGTGATACCCACGTTTTTATTAGTAAAGAATCATGAAAAAAGGTCATTATAGATCCTTATATAATATAATGGATAAATTTTCAATAAAATTTGTTTTTTATTAGTTTCTATGGCATTTAAACCCAAATTTTCTTATATTAACTCCCATAAAAACTCATGTTTACCTTAACCGTAGTAATTATTTTTTACTATATTAATTCTTCATTATGGTAAAAAATTAATTTGTCCTTATTATATAATATTATTTATTCTGATTCCAAATACGAAATCTGTTTTTCCAAATACAATTTATATAAGTGGAAGAATTTAATTTAAAATTAATCAGGTAAATGTGTGGAAAAAAGGGTTTATAGAAACTTATTTACCATGGAAAAGATGGTATTTTATTAATTGAATGAAAAGAAATAATCATTATAAGAATTTAAATTGAAAAATATATATTTATAATATATACATTTAATTTTAATTATTCTTAATTAAGGGTTATTTTGATTAATTAAAATGGGGAAACATTAACAACTTTAAAATAGTTTTCATAAAAAATTGTTTTGAAACCCCAAAATAGACTTAAAATAAAATATAGTATAATCATGGTTAAAATATAAATAATTATATTTCCTATAATTAAATAATACATAATTTAATTTAATCAAAATTAAAAACATAAGGGTCCTTTAAAATTACTTAATATATTCATAAATTTACAAAAAATTGTATTTTCCCTATTTGCTGAAAAATCGATATTTTCTAAAATATCATAAAATATAAACTTAAGTAAAATATCATATGGTGATTTAAATTTTTTTTTTATTTTTAATTTTTTTTCTAAAATTGGTAAAAATTATTTTTAAATTATCTGTGCATAGTGTGACTAAATTGCTTTTTATTAAAATTTAGTTTTTTTAGAAAACCCAACTTTTTCTTCAAAAATATTCTTATTTTATTTCTAATCAATAGATTTTAATTGAATTTATTTTATACATAATTCAAACATATAAGTCTCATAATTTAGTTACTCTTATTCATACCCTCTAATTTAACTTCTAGGTTCTATTTGTATTCTATATTATCGTTCATTCAGACATGGAGTTTCATTTTCAGCGATCTATTGAAGAAATTTATTTTTTTATAGAGAAATATAATTTTAAATAGTATGTGTTACATTCTTTTCTAAGATCATTTTTTCATGTAATATTTTCTATTTAACATAAGGATCTTGTTTTAAAATCACAATGTGTTACATATTGGAAATGTATTAGGCCATAAAAAGGGATATATAAAAATTCCTATGAGATAAGAATATGATATTCAATAGTAACTAAGAATAAAATAGTTGGTGCATGAGAATAATTCAATATTATTTTGGTAGAATATGTGTATGATAATATATGGTCAATTGAAGACCCATTATATTTTCAGAAGATCACAACGTGATGGGTCAAATGCTAATAAGGACCAAATCATGATATATTATTTTCATCGTGAATATGTATAGGTGTATTTTAATAGTTCATATAATTTTGAGATAGATGTGCCATTGGGGATTGTGTCACTACATAATAGTTTTGAGGAAATATACGAGGTTAAGGACGTGGTTGTTATATTTAGTAAGGTTTAATATGTGATATTGGGTGTTTTTATGTGTATGCTTTTTGACTAAGCATCAAACTATGAAGAAGTATATCATGTCATGAAAAGGTTAATGATGAAGAAGAACACATCATAGTTAAGATATTCAAATCATGAATAGTTTATTTCATGAATTTTTAAAAGATTCAATATATATTTAAATTTAAGAACATATGGATCAAATTTCATTATTTTTGACTTTGATTTATTAGTTTATTTTAAACACATTAAAACATTTGATACAAATTAAATATTCTCACAATATTTTATAGGGAGTTTCAATCCAAACCACAGAATAAAGGAGTTATATAATTTAAGGATCTTTTTAAAACATTTTTTAGAAGTTTCCAAAAAAAGAGTCCAATCATATTTTACATATCTTGTTCATAGAAAAATAAAAGAGGTGATCCATAGACGATTTCATTGAAAAATTAGGTTCAATCTAGGAGATAATTCTCAAAGAAGAATAATTTGTTTCATCTTCATATTCATCTATTAATGATAAATGTGTACAATATTATCCCAATAGTGATTGTCTTAATTTTTAAAAAATAATGTTATTATTGATGTGATATTTTTGAAGTTATAGACTCAACCTTCACATAGAAAAGTTAGTCTCATCTAATGTAAATTAATTAAAGAAAAAAAATGTAGATCTTAATAATTATTCTATAAATATATTTTATTGTAAGGTGTCTTAGTAATAAATACTAATCAAGAATAGACCCTCATTTCTATAAACTATTCCAAATACCCTCATTTCTATAAAAAATTAAAGAGACCCCCTCATCTATAAATTGATTTTTAAGTCACTAAGGTAATTCAAAGTGGAGTATAGTATTTAGTGGACCTTATATTTATAGTTATATTTTCTGGAAAATTAGTAACAAATTTAGTTAATAGTGTTACCACATCGTACATTAACACACCTTTGGTATTTTCTTATTATATTGTCCCATTGTAGATTACCATGTAAAATAAGCATGTCTTATACATTCTTTACATTTCAAAATATGTGTTGAATTGTTCAGTTATATTTACCTAAGGTGGTTGATATATTGAATTTGTTCTTTAAAATGAGGGAACTCGGTCAATATTTATAAGGGAAATAAAAGAAGAGGAAATTTTTTTAATCAGTGTGTACTCTATTCAACCCACTCACACAATAATGCTAACATTCATCTTTTCTCAAACACTCTCCCATATTGATAACTTTTACATATTAAGATAGACCATATCCTAATAAAATAAATTCATTGAGGTACTAATTGGCCCAAAGTGTAAAATATCATATTGATATGCAGTATGGGCTTTTTTAGATGGTATCTTAGTAGGCACATTTTTCATCTACCATCAATGATACTTGTCCCTAATTATGGTGGAAATTTAAATCCCATGTCATTGGAAGTGGAGAATAAAGTGCCCATTTATAAGGTAGTTTGGATACCTCTACCATTATGAAAAATTTTACAAATAATTTATAGACTATATCCTTATAAAAATAAATTTATATGGGAATAATAAGCCCAATGGAGAAAATATCTTTATCATGGATGGTCTAGGATATTACAGATCTAGATATCATTAGAAAGTAGAAAAAACCAAGATTTATGTATTAATATGGGATGATCATTAAGGTTCAATATATTTATTAATTGAGAATTGTATATTTTGTGACAATAGTCTTATGGGATGATAGTTTCTATGTTTCGGGTGATTTACTAGTTTCATAACTATGACATCAGAATGTTTCTGGTTATAGACAATGTGATTTCATGAAAAATAGAGACATGATTCATGAGATGGATTAATCTTTATTTATAGAAATAATAATATTTATAATGGGTGATTAGATTTACCATGTCTATAGTATCGAGTCAGTTTTTCTTTAGAGAAGAATCATGATGTTAAACATAGGAGTATAATGTTAGAGATTAAGAGATTCATTGATCTCACTAGGTGCATGACTTCGGTGTTGATCTTGTGGATCTAAACCATGTTTTTGTGAATGGTTCATTATGATTTTAGAGGCATTTGATACACTAGGATACCTACTATTATGTTTTATGAATGATAAATAATGGTAGGGAAACAATATTATTATATGTATTTCAAGGAATGATTGAATTATATGATATATTAGAGTATGAGGAATTTTTATTTTTTATAGTTTCACTAGTTTTGGTTAAATAGATACACCATTACATATGGGATGAATGGTATTTGTAGAGTGCATTGGATATTCCCAACCATAATTGAAAATAGAATATAAATTATGTAACTTCTAGAGGATATAAATAATTGTTGTAGTATTTTTATTATAAAAAATCATTTAATGTTGGTGAACAACAAGGAGGGCCAATCTCCAATCATTTATTTTTTGTTTGAGATATATTTTTAAAAATAGAAATGGATTGTGGTGAATTTATTGTGGTAAATTATTGAGCCTAAATGGATTTTTTGGGACATTTACAGTTTCCTATAAAATCCTAAAAAATCCTTTTCAACAAGAGTAAGACTAAATAGATTTTGTGGGTGGAGGTGGAAATATTTTATAACCCTATTTGTAGTCTACAAAAGTTTTTGTGGGATGGGTAGTAGAGTAGTTCCACTTCCACTTACACTGTACTTATAGTGACCTAACCTAACCCCAGTTAAATTAGGTGGATTTTGATCATTGTTGATGTTTTTTATAAACCCCCTAGAGGATTTAATTGTTAAACCTAATATTAAGAGAGTTTTTAAATTCTTTATTATCTTTCTTATCATCTTTTATTCATGATATATTTCGGCAGGTTCATGGGGTATTCCATCGATTTTTGTGGTTATTTTCTTCTTCCTTCTCACTCCTCTCCCATTCCTATAATTATTCACCAATTTAGTGAAGATGGATTTTGGTATTTCGTGTTTATTTCACAAAAGTAGGATGGAATTAGGTTAATACAATGGGGATATCGTTAGAAGATTCTAAATAAGGCTCGGTTAGGAAGAACATATGTGGTTTCATATTTTTTTAGATGGAGAAAAGACATAGGAGTGGTTTTTTATTTGTTATTGTTGATTTTTAGAGAATTTTATTGATTAACTAAAGTATAAAATTTGATATCTTGTTATTTATAGTCTTAAGGGTGTGTTGAGAGTGGACTATGCCACATTACTAAAGGTTCTAATGTCATTATATCGTCTAGTGAGCATGGCCTATTATTTTTTATAGAATAAATTGTGAAATTAATTTAAATTTTTATTATAAATTTACAAGGGGTTATGTTCAAGAGAATTGGGATGATCATGTATGGTCGAGAAAATTGGGATATGTGTTTTTGGTGACACATGTGAAATAATTTCTAATATTATTGAAGTTCTAAAACTGAGTTGTAATAGGTTATAGTTTTTCACATGTTGGACTAGGTTATATACTAGGGATATGTTTGGAAAGACGATTCCATGATAATGGTAGTGATTATTGAATTATAGATTTTCAATTACTATTTAATTTTGATCAACCCAACAGATTAAGGGGAGTCAATCCTCTAATTTAAGTGATTTATAGAGAACCTATGATCCATTAAGAATAATATTAAAAATGAATCTTCAAGATTGTGTTGATCTATGATAAATCCTCACAAATTCTGAAAATGAAATTGGTTGGGAATATATATAATAGAAAATGAAGGGGATCGATAAACAATTATTTACCAATATCATATACATATATTGATATAACATTCACCAAATTTTAATTAATATTGGGATATATCATTCACCAATGTCTGTTATGTGGTGGTACAATATTCACCCATGGTTTTTTGACATAGTGACTTATCATTCACTTATATTTTCATAGTATGGTGATATATCAATCCTCTAGAGATTTCTTGTTCTATAATATTATCAATTTGGTGGTATGAGATTCATCAAGTGATTCCCTATTAACCTAGAAGTAGTTTGATAAATAATTCAAATATGTAGTGTTTTTATTGATTAATCATTCACCCATGTTTTCTAAAACCTCATATTCATTATTCAATAAATTTTTTACTTTTGGGGATGCATCATTTCCACTTTTTTGGATTTTTGGTTGATATATTTCTCACACTTGAATAGTTTCTTTATAATATATCAATTATCCCAGGTTATTATAGTAGTGTTATATCACTTTCCCATGTGTTAGTTGTATGTTCATACATTTTTTACCACATTTAACATAATCCTGATACCTCATTACCTAATTTTATAATTTGGAGTGGTGATGGATTTTAAACCCTCTTGTTATGGAGAGGAAATGGTAGAATAATCACATTATGGTACTTACTAAATAAAGTATAGTTTGTCCAACAACAAAACTTCTTAATAACCCAATGTTATAACAAGTGTATAAATGTGAATTTTTATGGAATTTATTTCATTTAATACATGAATTAATATATCTACTGGTTATTATTTGGGAATACATTTCTAAAATCATAGATTATATCATCTAAACATTAACTTTGTTATTGATGTTATGTGACCTCAGGTGCACACCCCCTGATACAAGAGGCTAATAAAAAAACAATATATATTAACATAATTCACACATAAATAGAGAAGTAGTTGGACCCTTAGCCAATAAATATGAATTACCATATAATAAACTAAATAAAAAAGGAATAATAGTTTCTATACCCACACTCATGTTCAAATCATTTAGAATTTTTTTCCCCAAATACCATGCTCATATTGATCCATGCAACCAAATCTATAGTGATGGATATCTCTAGAATAAAACATGAAGGCTTTCCCACATACATCAAAATCCATTTCATGTTCATAGGTAGGGAATGAATCCAATGAAAAAATAGTATTACCTCATACATATGAACACATTAATAGCTAGTGACCAAATGGGAGTGCATGAGAATCTTAAGAGAGTAGATATAATAGAAAAGTGTAACCCACCCACATAATGAGAAACATAACCCATGAATTTCTATTAATTTCATATATATATATATATATATATGAAATCATCGAAAAAAGACACATAGTGTAACACCCCAGGTAAATAAAGAATATGAAATTTTCATATTTATCCATAGTTGTGAATAAAATATTAATATGACTTTAAAGGGGACGCTATGCTCGATGGCGTACCCAACACGCGACAATGAGTTTCTTGGGAATCTTACATTGCACTCTAATAATAAAATAATATTTTTTTAAATGGTAGTTAACACGTAGCCGTTGTATTGGAGGGAATGGATAGAAATAACTAAAATATTATTATATATGTTTTTAAATGTTTTTACATTTATCCAATAAAATATAAAGGCATAAAATATGGAAAGAATTCAATTTTAGGCGTATATGCCCCAGTTTTCACTAAAGGTTTACTTATCGCCTTTTGATGGAGAACCATCATTGAATATAGTTTTGTTCACTATTATACATCCTTTTGGACCAAATAAAACTCTTCTTAATAATTGGGACATCAAAATTTACTTTGTGTAACTTTTTGGTATCTTTCTGATAAAGTTCATTTTTTATTGAATAGTGTAAAATGTTGTATTTTAATTAAAAACCTCTTTTTAATCTAATTTATTTATATGATTAGATTATCTTTTGAATTGGTTTCAAAGTGAAATTAGAATATATTTTTACCCTTAAATCCAATATTGGTCGTTGGAATTAATTTCACTTTGAAATAAGACTTAAACGAGTGTCAATCTTTTGATACTTATTGTTTCATAAAAACACGCTATTTGCTCTGACAGCGGGAATTAATTATTAAATTAATTAATGTGACTTATATTTTTTGAATTTTGTAAAATAGACTTCATTTTTGAATTCGGAATATCAAATATAGCTAAGGGTGAATTTTTGGGATTTTTCTGAAAAACTTCAATTTTTGATGAATAGTGAAACCACTAAGTGGTACTTATAAAAACTGATTTTTCCGTTTAAATGAAAATTTTCCATCTTTGTGTTTTGAATTTAAAAAATCCGACATACATGGTTGTCATTAATAAGTAAAATGTGGTTCAATGGGATAAAAATAATTTTTTGGTGAATAGTAACTTATTAAGCTTTTAATCGCGATTAGAGGTCATTGGTGTAGTTTAAGGTAAAAATAATGTTTTAATAATATGAAATTAACTTGACACATGTCCTAACCTCATTGTATGTGTCATGGCCGACCAAGAAAACCCTTGGATCAACTTGGGGACCCCATGAAGCCACTTTGATTGGAAAATGACATTAATATCTTTTTATTTAAAGTTAAAGTAAAAATGAGACAAACATGAAATATTTTACTAAAACAATTTTTACATGGGGTTATACAAATCCGATTTTTGACTATAAATATTCATTGGAAATATAAAACGATTTCCTACATCATAGAAGTTTTTTAATAATTTTTAGACATTAAATAAATTAAATTATTTATGACATCATGATGATGCAGCGATGACCTCATTATTTAACGATTTAAATAAAATGGAAAGATAATGTAATATCTAAGACCTAAACATGTCCAAAACCTATTGTATGGGTGGATTTCTAACCCTTATCACCTTATCCTCGAAACAAATCAATTTGGGACCTCTTAAATCCGAATACCATTTTAAAATAAAGTGACATTTCTTTACCTTCCAAGAGTGCCCCTCCTCTCCTCTTATAAAAGGCCCCCACCTCTACCTCCTTACCCACACTCCCATAGCCTTTGGCTCGGCCAACCTCTGCCCATTTTGTCTCTACACTTCCCTCTCTTACTCCTTAAAGCCTCACTTTTGGAAGAAGTCTTCCCAAGGAAGCCTTTGATCTCAAACCAAAGGGAGTTACCCGATTTTAAGGTAGTGTCTTCACTTGAGTCCTTTTGTATTATTTTTCTTCTCCAACCCCCTAAACTCTTTTTATTCATTTCTTTTGTAACAACTCCAGTATCATCAATATACTATGATTTTGTTATAATAAGGATTCGAGCTAAACATTCACACACACACATCTAATGGTTAAAGAATATACTATTTCCGTGGATGGCGAATTTCGGCCTCCCGAAATGATGATTGTTCAACATTCTTTTAACACCTTCAAAGGTGGCCATTAATATGACACTATATTTATATATGATATATAATATGTTTATAGTTTCCTTAAGATTCTGTATTTTTCATTTTGGGAATACCATTATGGTTTCCATTATGGGTAAATGTGATATCTTCATTTAAGGAAATGCGGACTACCGCCCCCTCAAATTGATTTGATTCATTAATACCATATGTGGTACATATGAAGGATATATTTAATGATATTATATATGATACCATACTGGAATTAAAATAATATTATGTATCATTATGTTTTAATTCCATTAAATATGAAATAGAAATGGAAGTAGAATTCATGCGTACGTACGGCTTACCATCTCCATGAACGGTACATTTCATTTCTTATCTCAAAATGTTAGGTAATATTATAAGTACATATATATAGTGGATATATATTTAATATATTACATCAAAATTATGGATATCATTCTGGAATTATAACATATATATATCTCTCTCATTTTGTTTTAATTCCATTAATATCACAAAAAATGAAAGTAGCGTTCATGCGTACGTACGGCTTACCGTCTCCATGAACGGTGCTTTTCGTTTTTTATCTCCAAATGATATGGAATAGTATGAAATGAATATTTAATGTATATATATGATATTTTAATCATTAATAATATTCTGGAAATTATTTACTTATAACTACATGGGCAATATTTTTTCAAACAAGTTCATTTTTGACTCATGTACCAAACATTGGCAAAAACCTCTGATATGAACTAACATTATTAAACAATTATTATAACATTATAATATGTGATATGAACTGAATAATAATCTCTAAAAGAGGTACTTAGGCAATTATTAATTGACCAAAGTTTATTATTCAGGAATATAAAGAAACGAACAAGACAAGTTGGACTTTAGGTAAGGGATCCTACTCCTCTCTTTCTTTTTAAGTACAATCTTTTTTGTCATTCCTTATAAGATCATCTTTCTTGTTATTAGGATGTTCTTTTATATTACTCTTACTGTAATTTTTATGTTCATATGATGAGAGACCCTATTCTCTCTCATCAATCCATTTTGGAAGTTTTGAGTGGCGCCGTTAAGCTGCCGAATTTTCGTAAGAGATCTAACCTCTCTCTTTCTCTTTAAGTACTCTCCTTTATGTCACTTATTTTGAGCTCCTCTTTGTTATGATGGGAGATTTTATTTTATATTCCTCTTACTGTACATTTTATTGTAATGTGATGAGATACCCTATTTTATCTCATCAATCCATTTTTTGAAGTTTTAAGTGGCGCTGTTAGGCTGCCCAGTTTTCGTAAGGGATTTTTCATCTCACTTTTATTCCCGTGAGATTTATGCTACATTTGCCACAATTTCCTTTGAGTGGTGCATGTACTGCCCATTATTTTACTCATTGTGTAATATACTTTCATTTATGAGTATTTACATCAATGTTGTATTGTCCTTCTTTCACGAGGCGTATGTTTCGAAAGATACCCATGTCGGTAAGGAAACCTTTCACCCTCCTCTTTTTAAAAGACTTCTTTTATTATATCTTTTAATTCACATACTATTATGTTGGGATATGTCCTTATATATCCTTATTGATTTAAATTTTATGTCCATGTGATGAGATACCCTTTTTATCTCTCATCAACTCATTTTCTGAATTTTGTAGTGATGTCGTTAGGCTGTCAAATTTTTTGCAAGGGAACTTCTTATCCCAAATTTGATTCTTTGGGATAAAAATGTAGTCCTTGAATATGTTTTTCTATGAATATGTGTGAATATCCTATGATTTTTTTACTCTTAATATCCACTTATATTTGGTGTATTCATTTGTCACACATAATTATATAATCGATTTATCCTTAAACCACGGATATCGTCTTTGTAAGGGACGTCGTCTCAATCTATTTTCATTGAGGCATATTTTGTTTTATACACAACTTTATTTTATACAGTCTATAAACCCCTTTTAATTTTACGTTTATCCAAAAGGAATCTTTTTATATGAATCGTTTTACAAAACGACAAAAGGGAATGTTTTTATCATACGTATGCGGCGACAATGACTTCTCCGCCGCCGTGACCATTATTTGAGTTTTGGCTTCCTCTATAAGCCATTACTTCTTTTTAAAAGAAAAATAAATACCATGTTTTACCTTTATGTTATTTTGGTATTGAAAATGGTTTTCATAAGGTTTTTTATATCAATGTGTTTTATTGATATCTTGTGATTGAAATGTGGAAATGTTATGTTTCCTTTATGCATGTTTTATGTGATAATATTATGTTATGGTTCTTGGGAATTGTTATGAAGAACGGGTGGTTCCGTGATAAACTAAGGGCGGGTGAGCCCGATATAGTTGTCCAATGCATTGGGAAACGAGAAGGATTGAAATGTTAAGGTTTCTCTGAATAGATTTATGGAATATACTATGATGGATATTCCAAACGTAACCAAGAGGGTTACTCCCTACGTAAGAATGTTATGAATGCCTCAAGTTACCTTTATGACTTATGATTTCTATGATTTATTCATGGTTTGACGAGGTATGTTAAAGTTCCTATGTTTTATGGGTAAAGTATGATTTCATTCTTATGTATATATGAACTCATGTTTCCTTTCCATATTTTTATAACCCTTACTGAGATTTTTATGCTCATCCCAAGTTTTTGAAATGTTATTCACAGGTCAAGGGAAAGGTACAAGATGTGATGATAGTGTCAAGGATGTGTCAAGAAAGAATCCATGTTTTATTTTCAATATGTTTCCGTTGATGGGAATAATGAATACTATCTTTTATGTAACCACATTGTTTAAATGTGGAATGTAATGCAAGTTTCACGATCTAATTCTCTAAAACTCTAAACCTGAAAAGATCCTCAATGTGTAATCTTGTAATAACTCAAGATTAAGTAAGGTTTAAGGCTGGGCCTTATAGTTGGTATCAAAGGTGGGTTTAGATAACTTTAGAGGTTAGGGTATTCTTTAAGCATAAGTGTCATTACCATATTGGTTAGGATTTCAGAAAGAGTCCTAGTTTTAGATAAAGTGAATGAGTAAGTATATCTTAGTGTTTACCTTCCTCATTAGTACATGATGGTTTTGTTGATATACTCACACTGACTTTTCTGTTTTTAGTGAATGGATGGATCGAGCAGGCACCAAATAGACAACAGGTTTGAAGGAAACTGTGGTGGTTCTCTGGTTAAGATACTAGATAAAATGGAGGATTCAATGAGGAAACTCGTGGTTGTTCTAACCCAAATATAAAGGATTCATGATCAACCAATTGAACCTTGGCACGTTCTGTAATGCATAATGTATGATATGACCAATCGATGTGGAAGTTCAGGTAATAATTATAAAGGTAACCATTAGAGTTTATATGATCCTTTCCTTTGAGTTAATTAGGGGTTACTCTATGATATGATGGAAAATGAAAGGCATGAGATAAAATTGAGGTTAAAATATGTTATGATTTTTTTATAAAGATTTTATATCTTTTTGGGGAATGTTTTAAGAATTATATAGTTTTGGAAAAAGGACAACACGCAGACCGTGTGACAACCCGTCACGTCAGACAAAGTTGCGGGAATCGAACCCACAACCGAAGTGCGACTAGTATTTATCGCCTACCACTGGACTATGTGAAGTACCTGGTTAGTTTGATTGATTCTTATTAGTTATATTATTTTATGAATTAAGAGTAATTTGATTTTGGGTTATTTATGAAAATTATTAACCTATCATGGAGGATATGTGATTAGGTTAATTACTTTTAAATATTAGACTTTAGGAGCAACTGATGTTGTTTGGAGATAAATGTTATGATTTAACTTGGAAGACTATATGACTAAATCCTTCAAATATTTGGGTTTCAATCTTATATTGGTTTACTTTGAATAATTTTATGGACAAATTGTTTATCGGATGGTCCTCGTTGAACTTTGGGTTTTTTTGGAAAAAATTTGGAGATTAAACATATATTTTCTTTTTAAAGGGTTATCCTTTTCTGGATTATCTGACCTTGTACTAACCTTTTTGGTTTTGGTTTTGGTTAAATACTAAATACATGGGAAGTATGTAGTCCTCTTTGTTGGATTAGGTGATTCTCTAGAAGTTGATTATAGTACTCTTAATGCGAACAAGTCTCCCTAAATACTAGTCTTTTGGAAAAAAAATATGAGTTTGATTAAGGAATCTATTAAAAGTTGAAAGTCAACATGATAAGTGATTATGTTTCCTTATGAATAAATTCCTCAATAAAAAGTAACTTAAAACAAAAATTTTGTCGATTAACTTTTCCTACTGGGGAATCGAATACCGTTTAACCCATCCCAAGTTTGTGATTTTCTTATGGTTAACTTTCTCCTAGACATGTTTACTATCACTCTCCATCAGAACATGACCCTTTGTTTTCTCCTCCATATCCATATTTTCATACATGTAATTCTAGTATGGGTTAACTCGGGTGACATTTGTACTTCTCTCCCATTCGTTTAAAGTGATTATTTTACCGACTCTTGTTCCGATGTGGGACTTTCAAGGATGTTTCCAAGTTCAATTTTAAAAATTGCGAGGACGCAATTCCCAAAAGGGGGGAAGGATGTAACACCCTAGGTAAATAAAGAATATGAAATTTTCATATTTATCCATATTTGTGAATAAAATAATAATATGACTTTAAAGGGGATGATATGCTCTATGGCGTACCCAACACGCAACAACGAGTTTCTTGGGAATCTTACATTGCACTCTAATAATAAAATAATATTATTTTAAATGGTAGTTAACATGTAGCTGTTTTATAGGCGGGAATGGATAGAAATAACTAAAATATGATTATATATGTTTTTAAATGTTTTTACATTTATCCAATAAAAGATAAAGGCATAAAATACGGAAAGAATTCAATTTTAGGCGTATATGCCCAAGTTATCACTAAAGGTTCACTTATCTCCTTTTGATGGAGAACCATCATTAAATATAGTTTTGTTCACTCTTATACATCCTTTTGGACCAAATAAAACTCTTCTTAAGTATTGGGACATCAAAATTTACTTTGTGTAAATTTTTGGTATCTTTCTGATAAAGTTCATTTTTTAATGAATAGTGTAAAATGTTGTATTTTAATTCAAAACCGCTTTTTAATATAATTTATATATATGATTAGATTATATTTTGAATTGGTTTTAAAGTGAAATTAGAATATAGTTTTACCATTAAATCCAATAGTGGCCGTTGGAATTAATTTCACTTTGAAATAAGACTTAAACGAGTGTCAATCTTTTGATACTTATTATTTCATAAAAACACACTATTTTCTCTGACAGTGGGAATTAATTATTAAATTAATTAATGTTACTTATATGTTTTTAATTTTGTATAATATACTTCATTTTTGAATTCGGAATATTAAATATATCTTAGGGTGAATTTTTGGGATTTTTCTGAAAAACTTCAATTTTTGATGAATAGTGAAACCACTAAGTGGTACTTATAAAAACTGATTTTTTCGTTTAAATGAAAATTTTCCATCTTTGTGTTTTGAATTTCAGAAATCCGACATACATGGTTTTCATTAAGAAGTAAAATGTGGTTCAATGGGATAAATTTTTTTTGGTGAATAGTAACTTATTAAGTTTTTGATCGCGATTAGAGGTAATTAGTGTAGTTTAAGATAAAAATAATGTTTTAATAATATGAAATGAACTTGACACATGTCCTAACCTCATTTTATGTGTCATGGCCGACCAAGACAACACATGGGTCAACTTGGGGACCCCATGAAGCCACTTTGGTTGGAAAATGACATTAATATCTTTTTATTTAAAGTTAATGTAAAAAAGAGACAAACATGAAATGTTTTACTAAAACAATTTTTACATGGGGTTATACAAATCATATTTTTGACTATAAATATTCATTGGAAAGCTAAAAATATTTCCTACATCATAGTAGTTTTTTTATAATTTTTATACATTAAATAAATTAAATTATTTATGACACCATGATGAGGCAATGATGACCTCATTATTTAACGATTTAAATAAAATGGAAAGATAATGTAATATATAAGATATAAACATTTAAAAAACCTATTTTATGGGTGTATTTCTAACCCTTATAAACTTATACTTGAAACACATCAATGTGGGACCTCTTAAATCCGAATTCCATTTTAAAATAAAGTGACTTTTCTTTACCTTCCAAGAGTGCCCCTCCTCTCCTCTTATAAAAGGCCCCCACCTCTACCTCTTTACCAACACTACCAAAGCCTTTGGCTCGGCCAAACTCTGCACATTTTGTCTCTAAACATCCCTCTATTACTCCTTGAAGGCTCACTTTGGGCATAAGTCTTCCCAAGGAAGCCTTTGATCTCAAACTAAATGGAGTTACCCGATTTTAAGGTAATGTCTTCACTTGAGTCCTTTTGTATTATTTTGCTTCTCCAACCCCCTAAACTCTTTTTATTCATTTCTTTTGTAACAACTACAGTATCATAAATATACTAGGATGTTTTTTTAATAAGGATTCGAGCTACACATTCACACACCTACATCTAATGGTTAAAGAACATACTATTTCTGTGGATGGCGAATTTCGGCCTCCAGAAACGATTATTATTCAACATTATTTTAACACCTTCAAAGGTGGACATTAAGATGAAACTATATTTATATATGATATATAATATTTTTATGTTTTCCTTATGATTCTTTATTTTTCATTTTGGGAATAACTTTATGGTTTCCATTATGGGTAAACGCGATATCTTCATTTAAGGAAGTGCGGACTACCGCCCCCTCAAAGTGATTTGATTCGTTAATACCATATGTGGTACGTATAAAGGATATATTTAATGATATTATATATGATACCATACTGGAATTAAAATACTATTATGTATCATTATGTTTTAATTCCATTAAATATGAAATAGAAATGGAAGTAGCGTTCATGCGTACGTACGGCTTACCGTCTCCATTAACGGTACATTTCATTTCTTATCTCAAAATGTTATGTCATATTATAAGTACATATATATAGTGGATATATATGTAATATATTACATCAAAATTATGGATATCATTCTGGAATTATAACATATATATCTCTCTCTCATTTTGTTTTAATTCCATTAATATGACAAAAAATGAAAGTAGCGTTCATGCGTACATACGGCCTACCGTCTCCATGAACGGTGCTTTTCGTTTTTTATCTCCAAATGATATGGAATAGTATGAAATGGATATTTACTGGTTATATATGATATTTTAATCATTAATACTATTCTGGAAATTATTTACTTATAAATACATGGGCAATCTTTTTTCAAACAAGTTTATTTTTGACTCATGTACCAAACATCGACAAAAACCTCTGATATGAACTAACATTATTAAACAATTATTATAAAATTATAATATGTGATATGAACTGAATAATAATCTCTAAATGAGGTACTTAGGAAATTATTAATTGACCAAAGTTTATTATTCAGTAATATAAAGAAACGAACTAGACAAGTTGGACTTGAGGTAAGGGATCCAACTCCTCTCTTTCTTTTTAAGTACAATCTTTTATGTCATTCATTCTAAGCTCATATTTATTGTTATTGGGATGTTCTTTTATATTACTCTTACTGTAATTTTTATGTTCATATGATGAGAGACCCTATTCTATCTCATCAATCCATTTTGAATGTTTTGAGGGGCGCCGTTAAGCTGCCAAATTTTCGTAAGAGATCTAACCTCTCTCTTTCTCTTTAAGCACTGTCACTTATTTTAAGCTCCTCTTTGTTATGATGGGGGATTTTATTTTATATTCCTCTTTCCATACATTTTATTTTAATGTGATGAGATACCCTATTTGATCTCATCAATTCACTTTTGGAAGTTTTAAGTGGCGTCGTTAGGCTGCCGAGTTTTCGTAAGGGATTTTTCATCTCACTTTTATTCCCGTGAGATTGATGCTACATTTGCAACAATTTACTTTGAGTGGTGTATGTACTGCCAATTATTTTACTCATTGTGTAATATACTTTCATTTATGAGTATTTACATCAATGTTTTATTGTCCTTCTTTCACGGGGCGTATGATTCGAAAGATACCCATGTCGGTAAGGGAACCTTTCACCCTCCTCTTTTTAAAAGACTTCTTTTGTTATGTATTTTAATTCACATACTATTATGTTGGGATATTCTCTTATATATCCTTATTGATTTAAATTTTATGTCCATGTGATGAGATATCCTTTTTATCTCCCATCAACTCATTTTCTGAATTTTGTAGTGACGTGGTTAGGCTGTCAAATTTTTGCAAGGGAACTTCTTATCCCAAATTTGATTCGTTGGGATAAAAATGTAGTCCTTGAATATGTTGTTCTATGAATATTTGTGAATATCCTCTGATTGTTTTACACTTAATATCCACTTATATTTGGTGTATTCGTTTGTCACACATAATTATGTAATTGATTTATCCTTAAACCAAGGATACCATCTTTGTAAGGGACTTCGTCTCAATCTCCTTTCATTGAGGCATATTTTGTTTTATACGCAACTTTGTTTTATACGGTGTATAAACCCCTTTTAATTTTACGTTTATCCAAAAGTAATATTTTTATATGAAGCGTTTTATAAAACGACAAAAGGGAATTTTTTATCATACGTATGCGGCGACAATGAATTCTCTGCCGCCGTGACAATTATTTGAGTTTCGGCTTCCTCTACAAGCCATACCTTCTTTTTAAAAGAAAAATAAATACCATGTTTTACCTTTATTTTATTTTGGTATTGAAAATGGTTTTCATAAGGTTTTTTATATCAATGTGTTTTATTGATATCTTGTGATTGAAATGGGGAAATGTTATGTTTCCTTTATGCATATTTTATGTGATACGATTATGTTATGGTTCTTGGGCATTGTTATGATGAACGGGTCGTTTCTTGATAAACAAAGGGTGGGTGAGCCTGATATAGCTCTCCAATGCATTGGGTAACGCGAAGGATTGAAACGTTAAGGTTTCTTCGAAGAGATTAAGGGAATATACTGTGATGGGTATTCCAAACGTAACCAAGAGGGTTACTCCCTACGTAAGAATGTTATGAATGCCTCCAGTTACCTTTATGACTTATCATTTATATGATTTATTCATGGTTTGATGAGGTATGTTAAAGTGCCTATGTTTTATGGGTAAAGTATGATTTCATTCTTATGTATATATGAACTCATGTTTCCTTTCCATATTTTTGTAACCCTTACTGAGCTTTTTATGCTCATCCCAAGTTTTTGAAATGTTATTCACAGGTCAAGGGAAAGGTACAAGATGTGATGATAGTGTCAAGGATGTGTCAAGAAAGAATCCATGTTTTATTTTCAATATGTTTCCGTTGATGGGAAGAATGAATACTGTCTTTTATGTAACCACTTTGTTTTAATGTGGAATGTAATGAAAGTTTCGTGATCTAATTATCTAAATCTCTAAACCTGAAAATATCCTCAATGTGTAATCTTGTAATAACTCAAGATTAAGTAAGGTTTAAGGATGGGGCCTTATACATAGACCCTAAATAATCATACTCAAACTATCAAAATCAAGACATAATCTTCCAAAATCTAATTTCTGACATATATACATGCATGAACCATTGATGAATACCATACTATCACACTCATCTCACCTGATATAATTTTAAAGAACAATAATCGAAAAATAAAAATTATCATTAATAAAAGTTCCAACTAGATAAATCTTCATAAAACTACCCATGAATAATAATTAGCATAAAATACTATGATAATTTATGTTAGTATCAATACATAAAACATTAATAATCAAATAGGGCCACACCCACCTCTAAAAATACCAAAAAACATTAAAAACATAAACGAAATTCAATGAGGGACTAAATAATTAATATCATTTGAATAGAAATGATTTGATAATAAATTGAAAGACTATAGGGCATGTTACACCATATAAAATAAAATTCTATAAACTCACGAATTTCCTATCATTTCTCATCACCCCTCGCTAAAAAATTTGTTTAGACTATACATAAAGAACCATTGACTATAAACCATATACTAAAAGTAATCACTAGTGTCGGATCCTATAAAATAATATAATATAACTTGGTTAAAAAATAATAAATTAGATTATACATTATCATCGTAAAATAAAAAGAGTGTTTGTTATTGATACAATCACTGTTTTGGGTAACCTTTAGAAGTTGTGGGTTAGCTCTATGTCATACAACCAATAATCACCTCCCAAAAAACATCCACTATCCTACTTGAAGTCTGGATATTTGTCACACCGCATCTAGATTCCCATAGAGAAGACCAAATATATGGATCATCTAATACTAACTAGTAAATTCTATAATAATATGAAACTACACAAGTAAAAGAAATAAAATACCCATATTCCAAACATTTTACCCTGAGGTTATCCTTTAGGTCACCTCCAATGGGTGTCAAATAATGATCACAAGGACAATGTTGTGAGTCTCACTACAAATCAAGCTACATGGACAGATGAATTATATCACATGGAATAATCCAACAACAACAAGATGTGGCCCATTAACATCTTACGTTAAAATGAAAATTGAATCCTTTGGTCTCTCTATCCCATCATATATCCACACCATGGACTGAAATAACACTAGAATTGCTTTTCCAAAATACATATATATCTATCAATAAAAAAATCATGGAGATTATCTTCCATATCAATCAAATAAGTGTATAAAAGGGGGAAACCCTATAAGATCTATGTAGTCCTTATACTCGTCATTAATTCTATATTTTGATAAAATGATAATGATCAATTTCACAAACACCAATCAATGAATCTCAATAAAAATAAACCCAAAAATATAATACAACAAAATATCACCTCATTAATGATTAATATATCAAAACCTAACCACAATTCTTGACGTAAAACAATAAGAGAGGGTTAGTTAGGATTCAAAGACTTGAACTCATCCAAATTGTATCTCTTATTTCCTATAAACCAGCATTAAATAAACAACAATTTTTTTATAAATCAATAATAATTATCATAGTAATGTATCAAATCATAATTTTTATTATGGTATTCTCTTATTGAATATAAATTTGTG
Source organism: Viscum album (assembly GCA_963277665.1). Classification (NCBI taxonomy): domain Eukaryota; kingdom Viridiplantae; phylum Streptophyta; class Magnoliopsida; order Santalales; family Viscaceae; genus Viscum; species Viscum album. The sequence continues at coordinate 195,899,923 of OY728152.1, read as the reverse complement.
TCTTATTTTGGTATAAGTTGTATTATAAAACATAAAAATTCTGTAATAAAACCCAACACTAATTTATTTCATCATTATTGAATATTATATTTGGATAATAGATATACCACATAGAATTAAAATAATTATAACTGGATAAAAAAGTAAACAATAGAAGTTGAATTTGAATATCCATTAGTTCGTGGAATTAAAGATATATCAAAACCAAAAACAATACTATAAATAGAAAAATATATATTAGGAATACAATTAGTATTTGAATAATGAATGAAGTAAAAAAGAATTATTTATATGAAATATAAACACAATATGGCCATTATAATTATAATATCATTTTTGGAATAGTACCAAAACTATTAGAATAGTAACCTAGTAAATATAAGAGGAAACTACATGAATGAATAAAAAAATTAAATATAATTTGTTATACCTATAGGCCTAATAAAAAATAATATGGGATGAATTCGGGTGTTTAATTATTCAATAATCATAAGAAATCTTTTTCACATGTTAGTAAGAGTAACATGAACATTTCAAAAATTAAATACAATATTGGTATTTGGATATTAAAAATTATCATAATGAGTGCTTCAAATGATTTGTTACGGAAAACAACTAATCCAAGGTAATACCCTATTCATGTCTCATTTCTCACTACATTGAGATGAGTAATTCTAATGAAGTGTGATGTGGGGATAATATAAAATATTTTATAAAAAAATTGTAAACTAGGAATGGTGATTTTATCATGCTTTAATTTCATATCCAAGTCCTAATAATTATGGGAGTTCTTCACTATATGATATTTTTAAACATTTTGGTATGTTTTATTATTTGTAGATACTAGAATTTTTATTCAGTCAATATACCTTTTAAAGAAGTATATAATTTCTTTTGAAATGATTTCCATCAATATAACACTAATATCTACTTAATGGGACATTAAACTATCAATTAACTTCCAATTATGTTAGAAAAATACCATTATATTCAAAATAAATTCAGACATAAATAATTTATTATGTTATCAATGTTGATGATGAAAAAGAAATACTTTTTACAAGATCTTCTAATAAATTAATGATTAGGTATGGAATTATTAATTTTTGTGTGATAAACTATATTTAAGTAGATGAATAAATTTGGGTCATAATAAATTCCTTTTAATAATTCATATTATTTTCTTTTGGATGTTCAATATTCTTCAACTCATAACCTTCTTTGAAATGGTTTACTGCACAATGACATGGGGTCCTATATACTCAAAAAAAATCACTTATTTGTCTCTTCAAAAATGAAACTTCTATGAAAAAAACATTTCATTAGCGTGATTTCCCCAAAACTACATGCTTAAATCTATATAACTATAGCAGAAACTTCTCATATGTCATATAATAATGAAATATTCTAGATCTATTAGAATTGGAATCATATCCATTATAGAGTAGAAAATGAATTGTGTTTTTGTTGAATCCAATTACAAACTAGATGTGGCGTTTCATTAAATTCCAATATAAAATATTTATTTAAAATATAGTTCTATAATATATTATCCCATATTAATATTTTGATTAAATATACTTCCCAATATTAACCGTAATACATAATCCAGGATAGAATAACTGTTTTGGTGTTTCCCAACAATATGGTTATTTTCAATTGTGTTTCCATATTCCATGGTTCACCTCTCACCCTATGATAACTTGTTGGGATATTTTATCCACCCATTTTTCTCAATCTAATATTAATTCTGGTTGATTATCAATTTTTTATCTCTAATTAAGACCATGTAATTTTGTCACTAGCTGTGATGTGGAACCCCAAAAATTTATAATTTTTTGAAAGAAAATTACATATATGATATTGAAAATTATCATTATGAAAATTTCAAAACATTTTTAATGTATTGATATCAAACACCAATAATAGTGATGTCTATTACCTTGCATCATGGTATTTATCCTATGTCTTCTAGAACTCCTACAGCCATTCACACACCTGATTGATTCCACATTCATCAAAATCCATCTCATGTATTCTAATAAACTAATAATTAATAAAAAAATATATAACATATCAACATAATGATTTAATCATTCTATACCTTTTGATTATATTTTTAGTTATCAACATTAACATATTTAAATATAATGATATCCCCCCAAAACATTGTATTCTCCTTTATCAATTTTTACAGCTTTGCTTTAGTTTTGAATTGTTGTTCTTCAACTTCTATAATCTCTCCACCCTATTGAAAAACATTATTTGGATATACTATAAAATAATTGATCATAAAATCTATAGAAAATATTACCTAGAAAATATTCATTAAAAAATATTATAATCTAATGTGAGTTAGAGCTTGTTATCAGAAACAAGAGAATATGTCAATGTTTTTAACATTCTCCTTAATTCCAAATTAACTTAATTCTTGCCATCAAATCCCTTAGGATGTTATCTCGTACTCTGTGACACAAAATTCATTATATAACTTTAAAAACAGACATAATTTATATAAATTTAATTAAATTCATTTTAATTTATGAAAAATATTAAATAAAATAAAAGTGTATGTTTTTTGAAAGTGGAAATTAAATTATTTTGTAAAAAAATATGTTTTTATATTAATATTAAAATATTAAAAACCTAATATAGAAAAAATATTATGATAAAATGAATTTAATTTATGAAATCAATATGGGAAACCTATCAATGAGTTATTTTTTGGTAATTTTTTAAAAATTAGGAATTTTTGACCGAATAGTATAAAAATACAATTTTCTCAAATACCCCATGTTTTATCATTTTATATAATTGTAATAATTATATAATAAATCATTAAATTTTTTTCATGACTAAAAATAATTTTTTTAAGATAAAATAATGATTTAAAAAGATAAAATAAATTTTTAAATATAGAAAATTAATTTCTAAAAACTAAGAAAGATAAATTTTTCCTTTGAAAACATATTTATCATTTTTATTTCTCCCTTTACAGTAAATATGTTATTAAATTTGGCAGTTTAAGAGTTTAAAAGTAAAAGAAAAATATTTTTAATAAAATAATATGCATAGTCTCAAATGGGATCATTATTTCACGTCTTACTCTTGAAATAATATTTTATTCATCATTTTAAAAAAATACCCTCCCCTTCAAGTATAAATAACACATGTCACCCTAATGAAAATTAAATTACCAAATATATTATAATTCCAAATATCTACCCAATTCAAATATTCTAATCCTACTAGTATCCTTATAGATATTATAACATTATTTAACTCCAAGGTTCCTTGGCCCTAAGGCCTTATCAAAGGATCAAACTGTAAGAATCCGTGATTTTAATGAATATTTTTCATTAAATCATATTGGGTAACATATCTTATACGCAATATCAAATAAAAAAATCATAAAAATTTAATAAAAATATATTACCATTATATTATAAATATTAAATTAATAGGTATTAATCATAATTAACCAACTTGTTAAAACAATGTAAAAAGTTATAGCAACACAAAATCCATTTATTTTTCCTAAAAATAATTTTTTCATCCGTACATGAATTTATATATTAAAATTTAATCTTATATAATTTATAACATGAATTTTATAAAATTAAAAAATATTCAATTCAAAATATTAAAATTAGACTAAGATGAATTTCTAGTATTTTTCTAAAATAATCACTTTTTTTGTGAATAGTGAAAAATGTCCTTTTAAAAATTCCATGAATTTTGTAACATTATAAGTATATGAGTATGTAAATGGAATTTAAGAAACCATTTTATAAAAAATATGGAATTTATAATATTTATTTTGATTTTGAAAAAATTTATTCTAGTTTACAAATATATATTTGATATTTTAAACTTAAGTTATAGTATTCTCTAAAATATTTTTTAATAAATTATACATTTATTATTTCAAAATTAATATTTATCACTTTTAGAAAGTAAATATTGAAATATGTTTTTAAAATTTTTATATATAGGGTACATATTTTTTAATAAGTATAATTTTATTTTTAGACCTAAAAAATGAATTACTTAAGTAAAAACTAGATAGCACTGTAAATTCCAAAAGGGTAAATGGGTTAACCAAAGGGGAAAAATTCTTTATATTGTTCTAATTAATGTTTATGAGGTTAGGGTCTATCAAAATGTACCCCAACTCCATTATTTCATATTTTTGAGCCTTCTTCTCAGGTGTAATATGTGATATATTTATATTACAAAAAAATATTAATAAAAATTATAATCTCACCAATTATAAAAAGTGTCTCACATTATCCAATAAGTACATCTATAAATTTTATTTTTACTCTTGAAATTACACCCCTATTACCTCCACTATAACCATTTCCACATCATATATCTTATTTCCTCAATACTTTTGATTCTGTCCTCTCTTTCTAGGTAATCCTCTAAAGAAAGATCAATGTTATTAATTTAGGAATAAAATTTTCCCTAACATTATTTCTTTATTGTAAATCCCCTTAAAATATATTTCCCAAGTATTATATATTTAACTAAGTAGTTATAATATAATAAATACCCTTATATTTTTTAATATCCATTACCCACCGTTCCACTTTTCGTTTAAGAAATATGAAAAGGTCATTATTGGATTTTTACACACAAACACATCCACAAAGTAACATTTAACATTTCTCAACTAACTACTTTATTATTTATAAAAATATCCGAAAATATGATTCAATGTCTTAAAACTACCGAAATATTATCATTATTATTCTATATTTTTGATATTTTTTTTAAAATAAACCACTTTCATAACAATATTTATCAATTAATTATAGCATCTTCATGTTTCTGTCAGTCTAACTACCTAATTGAACTATGAAATAAAATAATAAAATAGATAAATATTAGAATTTAATTAATGGACTAATTTGATATATATCATCAAATAATTATTTTACTTTTGTTCTGGAATAATTGAATTAATACTAAAGTCATTAATAAATATATCAATGCTCGCTCATTAAAAATCAACAAAGCATGATCATCGTGAATGTCATCCTTAACAGTCATCACCAAAACTCCCCTATAATAAAATTATAAAATTATAAATATTTATATATATGTAACTAAAATACTATATATGATCTACTAATGATGATGTTTGGGATATGAATGAATAATAACATTAGTATTCCAAAACTAGCTCAAAATGATATAGATTACTCACACCCGACACTAAAAATTGTCAAAAACTAAATAATATAATTGTGGAGAAATTTTATAAATGATTTTTAGAAAAGTATATTGATATCTATAAGATCCTAAAAATGGTTATTAAGATAGTTATTTTTGTTTCACAATAAATTCATGTGCTTTAGTTGATGTCGGGAATCAACATAAGTGGATCTTTGTCTAAAATTGAATTTCATGAGACATATTCCAAATTGTATTCCATGATATAATTAATATGGATTGGTAACTACCAAGTTAATTTATCTTACCATATTAATGTAATTAATTTGGTTTTAATATCTATATTTTTCCTTTGTTTAAATGGATTTTGACTCAAATTATACCAAGTTTGTAAGGGGTTTTTAGGACTCAAATATTTTCCTTAAGTCACATTCATTTCTCTTTGAATATGATCTTTCAAGGTTGATGTATTTTAACCAATTTTTATTCTATATTTAATTCATAAAATTATTATAGGGAATTTATGTCTCACATGAATTCAATTTCATTAATAAATAACTTATTTTATTAAATTTTAATTTCATTAAGAATGATTAACATTATTTTTTATGTTTATTTTTCATTCATACACATGTTTTAAATTTCTACCAAATATATCCCATATTATTTATAATGGTAAATATTTTTTCCATTTTTATACTTATATTTCACATAATCTCTATTAAAGTGGAACTTTTTTGTCTTTTTCTACAATGTGGGTTTCAATATATCTATTTTCGAAACATTAAGAAATAATTTATTTTATGAATCGTAATTTTATATTTCATGATATAATTATTTAATAGGATTAATTTTTATGAAGTTTCCATTCATAGTATCTATTTTTAAATGTTGTATTTTTAATTTCTTTTTTCACATTCTTAAACCATTACTGCTTAAAAAGTAACACATATCAATCACTCATACGTCAATGATTATAAAAACTATTTCAGAAATATATTTTTGATTTGGAATAAATTTTCTTATCTATCTATAATTTTTTTATGTTTTATAATATATTTATCTATTATTAGGTGATACATTTTTTGTGATCACATTTTCTCTCTAATTTAATTAAATACTTGAAGTTATTTTATTCCATTTGGAAATGTTATGAAACACATATTAATTAAAATAATGATTTATGATATGAAAAATGAATTATTATAATTTGAATGGTTTATGAAACCTATTATATTTCCATGGGTAATTTATATGTGAATTATATTCAATTTGAACATGTTAGAATAGAATAATTATGTGTGGGTCATATATCTCCTCCAATGAATTTGTAAAAAGTTTATATCTCATGAGATTTGTATGTAATGGAACAATTTAGTTTAATGAAATCATTGGAGAAAGTGTGTTACTCAAGAATGTGATGTTTCCATATACTCATAGTTATTCCAAAATTTTCCTTGATTCCTTATTTATATGATATTTTACAAATCCATGATATACATTCCTATGTTATGTCACATGCCTATGTTATATTTCTCATTTTTAATAACGATGATTGGTTTATGTTTTCACTCCTCGATTATTAATGATTAATCTCATGTCAAAGATTTATGCCATGAATCTTAAATGATATAAGATTTTTTGATATGTTCCCCTTATGTATGATCTTGTTTTATTTTATTTTTCTCAAAGCACTTTTCTTATTTTATGTTCAATTATGTTCTATGATTTTTATCTCCCTAGTTCATGCTTACTGAGAATTTTTGAGCTCTATTTTCTTATTTTTTCCCATTACGTAGGATATGATTATTGGTATTTCATGATAAATATTTATAGAGAAATTTATAGTTATATGATAACGGTGAAATGTACACAAGTATAGTAAAATAAACAATTTCTACACATAATCTCTTGAGACACTAAATATTCAACACTCAAGATTGAGTGACTATTTTCAAGATAAATATATTATTTATCTAAAATTATAAATTAAGAGTATATTTATGAATTGAGTCACCTTAGTTGGTATCAGGACTAGTATTAGTTATTTTTTTGATAGCTTAGTAATTTTTGGTATTAATATGAGATGCCTTTTTGGAAACCCTTATGATTAGTCTAGGTGTTAAGACTATTTATAGGATTACATTTTATAATTTTGGTAGGGTAAATATTGTGTGAATTTCTAATTAATTACATCCATATCTTAATATTTTATAGTTTATTTGGTTGTAGAACAAATTCACATAGGGGTAATCACCTTAAAATTGATTTTTATGGATTATATCAATATTCTCACGGTGTATGATGAGTGGGCCTAGAATAGTAAACATTCCCAAAAACTTCATGGGGATATGTTTTGGTTAATAATAATTCTCCTTTGGAACCATTATAAGGGATTTGAGTATCATTTGGTTAGTGAACCTAATTGAAAAATTACTATGGATCACCTTGAATGAACCTTCAGGATTTATAAGTTAGTATATGTGAATCCTTTAGGAAATATTTCTTCTATGATAATAATTGGACCTCAATAGGATTATTTATTTAAGTTTACTCATCAATTTATTTTTAATTTAATGTAATGTCTAGAGAAAGGAGTAACTATGTTAACAATTGATACGAAGGATAATGAAGTGATTATCCAAATGGAATATTAAATGGTATTGCAGATGGTTTATAGAACCACATAGACATAAAAACCCAACTATTACTAGTCATGAATAATAATTTGAACTATGTGTAACCCCCAGATTCTTCATGGTGGGTGGAATTTTCAATCATTTCATTGAAGTGACAGAATACGTCTTCCTTATATGGCTCTTCTAATCAATTTGTTAATAATAATTGGAAAACTCTGTTCGATAGGATATATTCTATTAACCCATTCTTAGAGGGCATGAAATTCCTTTTTTTGGACTATATAATTTGGATGTAGAGGATAAATAATTATGTAATATCATTAAGAATACAATGGAAATGATGGATGTGGAATTTATGAAATGAGAGGAGGTCAAGAAATTATTCTTCATTAAGAAATTTGGATAAAATCTTCTCAAGATAATGGAGAAATTATTCTAGGAGTTTAAATAACAGGAGGATTAATCCATTAGTAGCTATAAAGAAACTTTCAATGGACTCATGAGGTATGCCCCTAATTATATCTCTAACATTGAATGGATTATTAACCATTTCATTGGTGAAATAAAATATATATTTGAATGGATTTATCAATAAGAGACTTTATAAGATACATGGGGATAGTTTGATATTCACTAAAGGAGAAGAGGGAAAATGTGGACTGTCATTATTATCTAGAAAATAAAGGAAAAGTGGAGTATCATAAATTCTATGATGATAATACACATGGCAGAATTAAATCCAAACATCCTAAAAATCAAAAAATGGTGTTGAAATTACATCAATAATTTCCGCAATGTATTTTTAAGTGTATTAATTGTGGTAAACCGATCCACATAACTCACAATTATCCTATAAATACAAGAAGTCCAAATTACACCATGGATGTGAAGAAGACCCCAAACAAGGCACCAGCTACACTTTAATGACTCAAATTCCACTAATCTATGGATTATTTAAATTAATTACAAAACCATGGATATAATGCATCTGATTGACACAATAAACCTCTTAAGTAAGGGATCAATGGAGAGGAAATTATTTCCCTACTGTGGTGGTGGATATTGAACCATCACACAAGTCTTATTATAATATCGATTTGACACCCCGATTGTAGAATATTGAACTATCTAGGAAAACCACAATAGGAACTATGAATTCATATAACAGGTATAACAATTATCAAATATTGTTTGTTATAATATATTCCATAAAAATATAGTTGTTCTACACTCATTTAAATTTTATATAATATTTGGAATGAGTTATCTTTCCTTACATAAATAAAAAAATCCATTTTAAGGATAAATATATATCATTTTATATTATGAATCATCCCTTTATAAAATATCTATGCAAGTAAGATCATAACCTCCAACCAAAAAAGAAATATGTTTCAAGGGTCTCGATATCCATAAATTTTTTATTTATAGCTAAAATAATTAAGGAACAATTTCACATTGACGAGATGCATATTTTACATGAATATATATTATATATTTCGGGATGAACTGAATTTTCATTCCCTAGAGGTTGAGGAAGGCTTTTAAATATTAATCGTATATATATCTTGGTATGACTCAAACAGTCTCCATATAGTGGCTCTAGTTCAGTTTTAGGAATTAAAGAATATGTTACAAGAGAACTAGGAAATGGGTTTTATAAACTGTAGTGCTTTATTGTGGGATACACCAGTCAAATTAACCAAAAATAAGGATTGAAAATTCAAATTTTCATTGATTAGCATGATCTTAATAAATTTTTGATAGAGAAAAAGTATATCCTACCCAATATCTATGATTTTTTTTATAATCTCACGGTATCTAAATACTTCTCTAAGATTTACCTATGATATGGATAATATTAATTAAGGGTCAAAATGGGGGATATTTCAAAGATAAATTTTCATAATAGGTATAGACATTATGAATATAAATTGTTTTCATTTTGAATTAATAATTCTCTTGATATATTCATCAATCTAATGGATAATGTATTTTGTGACTACATTTTTCAGTTTTTTTGTATTTATTGATGATGTTATCATACATTCAAATTTTAAGGAATATCATGAAATTTTGAGTATTGTGTTGAGGACATTGTGAAATGTGAATTCTGATGCTGAATTTAGCACATTTGAATTCTTGTTTAAGAAAACATCAATATTTAGTCTTGTAATCACATCTAATTTTCTACCAATAGATCTATAAAAGATGGAATTTATCAATAAATCCCCTAAAAAGACCACTCTAACTAAGATTGAGAGTTTTATGGGTACATGATATCACCAATTCATTCTAATAAATTTATATTTTCTATCAAAACCATCAAACAAGATAACTTATAAGGGAGTAGTGTTTCATTAGATAGGGGAATGTGATTAATGTTTTATTGAAATAGAAAAGATGTTGATCACTACACCTATAATTATATTCCCTTATAGTGGGTAATGGTTTATAATACATAGTGATTCTTTAAAAAAGCTTTTGGGTTTTTTCCTCATATAGAATGATAAGGTAATTTATAATTCCTCTTGAAAATTAATAACTCATGAGAAAATTTTTATAACACGTGATTTGGAGTTGGTAATATAGATCTTTAAAATAGTGATATATAGTCATTATCAATATAGAGAAAATTGTTACATATATAATGAACAAATTATTTTGAAATATATATTTACAAAAACATAATTGAATAATCTCTAATGGATATGGTCATAATTGAAAAAGTATTATGCTCTGACAATACATTATCACTAAGATAAGAAAAAAAGATTGTTTATGACATGAACTGAAAATAGTGTATAACCCTATCCATGATGGGGATTGAAAAAGATTATGTACTCATTGGATTTTTGGAGGATTAATTTTTTAGTTATATGTGAAGGGGATAAATCCTATAATTCCTATATTCCTAGTGAACTACCCATTCACGTGATGATAAAATAAATCCAGAAGGATAATGTTAAGATATATAAAATGGTTGTGAGAATTATGGAGTTAAAAATTGATAAGTTGGGGGTTATATAGTTTATAAATTTGTTATATGACCCATTATAAATAGAACCAAAGAGGGAACTATTGGATGATGCTCATATATCATCTTCCTCTATTCAGCAATGAAGCATGAAGATGTATATATATCTAAATAAAAACCTCTATTTTGATATCATAAAGAGGAATATTTCATACTATGTATCATCATTCTTGGTATTTCATAAGTTTAAAACTCAAATATATAAGCCTAAGATTATGTTGAAAAAATTACCCATAATAATATTCTTGTGGGAAAAATTACCATGGATTCTTATGGGACTTCTCAAGACACATAATGGATACATTTACATTTATGTTTTAGTTGATCTTAGTGAAAAGTTAGTACATTTATTTCTATTTGAAAATATTTTTCTTTTGAACAAATCACTATGATATATACATATGAAACTATGAAACTTCATATAGTGACACTCTCCATTATATCTATTCATGAACCATGGTTTTCCACAATGTTTTGTAAAATAATTTAACAATAATTAGAGATAGAGATAAGTTTTATCACCGGTTATCATCCTCAGATAGATGGTGAATCTCATAAGATTATTCAATTTCTGGAAGATATGAAGAGGTCATGTTAAATTTAATTCAAAGGATATTTGGATGAGCACCTCACAATATTATAGTTCACATATAATAATAGATTCTAATATAAAATTTGTATGTCACAATGGGATACTATTTTTTGGAAGACATGTGGTACCCCAACAAGATTACATGAAGTTAGAGACGGGTAAATGATAGTTCCTAACAACGTATAAGATATAATATTGTATTTTCAAACCTTTCATCTAAATATGAAAGAATCATAAATTCAACATAAGAGTTCTACAAACAATCATTGATGATATCTACAATATGACGCTGGTGAAAAAATGTTTCTCTAAATACCTATATGGAATCATGTTATGATATTTAGGAAGAAGGAAATGTTGATCACTAGGTATATTTTCCCCTTTGAGATCATTGGTCATGATGGGGTGGTATCTTATCAATTAGCACACTCTTTAGACCTCTCCCTAGAACTTGATGTGTTCCTTATATCACTATTCAACAAGTACATGCCAAAACCATCACATGGACATAACTCAAAATTCATTTAATTGGATCATGAGATCTCATATGAGGAATAACTAGTGGAGATCTGAGATCAAAGAGATAAGTTACTATAAAACAATACAACTCATTGTTCAATGTTATATAAAGTAATTATATGTACGAATAAGACACATGGGAACCCATGGATGTAATGTGATAAAATTACAATCACTTTTTTCATACTAGTAATAAAATTTTGACCAATAAATTATATTAATAATGGTAGAATGTGATGACCCATGGTATTAGAAAATATTTATCCAAAAATATCATTAAGTATCTTTTGTTATCTGCATCACCAAACTAAAAGTCAATGATTATTTGACAGGAAAATATGAATGTTCTATTAAAACTACTAAATTGGTAGGTATCATTGAGAATCTACCATGTAATGAAACTATGTAAAAATGTATACTAAGACAAGTGTAATTACTTTTTAAAAAATAATATCATTTTCTAAAAATGAATTTTAATAAAAAATTTAAATCCTAAAACATTTAGAACATGAATATGAAAAAATTGTGTTATTTTTTAAATTAAAAATATAAAAATTAGCTTCAGATTAAGTTTTGTGATTTTTTCAAAAATAATTTATTTTTATGTTAACAATGAAAACAACCATTTTTAAAAATAGAATTATTTTTATGGAATTATTAGTATATGTGCTTGAGATGGAAATTTATATACCCATTTTATAGGTAAAATATTTGTTTTATAAGAAATATATATAATTTAAATATAAATTATTTTTTTTATAAAAAATATGATTGATATATTAGAATAAAAGTCAATATATTCTATGAAATTGTTATTTACACAATATACATTTATTATTTTAGAATTAATTTTTATCAGTTTTTGAAAGTGAATATAATAAAATGGATTGAAAATTTATAAATTCAAGGTTATATTTACTCTAATTAGGGCCATTTTTTAGGAATAAAAAATAAACTACTTAGATATAAAATAATTACCGTGGTAAAATATAAAATGGTAAAAAGGGTTTACCAAATTGTAAAATTGAATAAAATGTTAAAAAAATTAATTTATTTTTTTTTATTGACAAAAAATTATCCCCAATAATATTTTTTCAATTTTATATTCTTATTTATATGTTAAACATGTGGTATCTGTTTATTTTGAGTAAATATTTACAAGAATTTCGTTCTCAACACTTATTAAAGGGCTCTCTTAACACCCCTTTAAGAGGACACATTTTTAGTTAAATATAGAAACTTAATTCATTTTAACATACAATATAAAACTTTTCCACTAACATTAGTATCTATTCACAATATGTTTTCCTAAGTCATCCCATTCCATGTAATCCACCAAGGGAATCTTAATTTTCTCTACATACCTACTAACATTTCCCTACCATTGTTTCTTTTCTATCATTAACATTAAAATTTTACTTAAAGTATTATATTCAAAATTACAAATTTATGATATACATAATTTTATTTTATATTGTTTCAATAACCTTTAAATATCATGCCAATTTTTTATTAAGAAAAAATGAAAACATCTTTTCTGCATTTTTGAGGAATACTGCCACCATTAAGAAACATATCACATTTTTCATATTAGTTCCTTATTATTTATTAAAATTTCATTAAATAAAATTAACCACTATTGAAATATCTAAATTATATCATTAATATTATATAATAATGAAATTATTCCAAATGGAAAAACTTTCATATCGATACTCATCCATTAATTATGGTATGTTCATATTAGGGTTAGTCTAAACACTTGAACAATAATATAAATAATATAATGGATAAAAACAAGGAAAAATTACTAATATTTTATGTTATAAATAATATTATAATTTTTTTAAAGGTAACATTAATACTAAACTCCATAATTAAGATACCAACATTCATTCACTAAAAATCACAAAAATACACTCATCATTGATATAATACTTAAGTATCTTAAGAAAAAATTTCAAAGAATGAAATTATAATATTATAAATAATTATAAATAAAAAATTAGAGTTCCCTTTGTTATATTATAAGGGTGAACTTTGGGAGAATAATAAAGATCAAAAATGTTATTTTGAAACATGTTTAAAATAATCTAGAATATTCACATTCGATATAAGAAATAGATAATTAAAAACTAATATAAATGAAAAAAATAATTACAAATGAATTTTATAAAAGCTAAATATATGAATATGATTCTAAATTAGGTTATTCAGAGAGTTATTTTTTTAGATTTAATTTATGAACATTTGAGGAAAACTGTATTTCAGGTAAGGGGTTCTTTGTCTCAAATGTAATTTCTTCAAAAATATTTCAAATATTACATTGTGATATCATTGATGTGTTGTGATTATTTTATAATTAAGATATTTTATTTTATTCATTTTATTTTTTGAGTTTGTAGATCTATATCATTTTATTTATTTTAAAGTATTTGGATTCAAAGGATGCTAAGGTTGTAAGGGGTTTTCTTAACTCAAATATTTTCCTATGTAATAATCATGGAACTTTAAATATGATCAATCAATATTGATATATTTTATCGAGTGTGATGATATTTAGTATTGACACATTTTAATATGGGTAATTCATTTTCTCACATTAAATTATTCGAGATGATAAATCCATTATTTAATAAAATTTTAATTTCATTAAAAAAGATTTCAATCCTTTCTATGGATCTTTTTATTCGATATAAATTTTTTAATTTATACTAATGTTAAACTTTATAATTTAGAAAGTTAAATATGTTTTATATATTTTTATATTCATATTTATCTGAAACACCTTTCTAATGAAACTTTTATTATATTTCAAAGGACATGTATTTTATTAGAGATATTTTAAAAATAATAAGAAAGAATTTATTTCCAAAATATTATATTATATGATCCAACATATATTTTTCAATATGATTTATTTTTATTTGGATTCCATTATTGCGATCTATTTTTTTTTTGTTTTTTAATTCATATTTTAATATATTAAAAAATTAAATCTTGAAAATTTAAATGTAACTATGGATTTTACATCAATCATTACAAACATTTTTTTGCAAAGGATCATCTTATGACTTTGTTTCCATTTTCCTCACTATCTCCAATGGATTTCTGTTTCATGTTTCTTCCAAATAATTTCAATTATATTGTGATCTATTTTGGGAGATGAAATTTTCATTTTAAATTGATTTAATTCATGATTTTAGTTTTTTCAATTTTGATTTTTTCTGATTGCTATTTTATTTCAATGGGTTTTTCATTCAATAAAAATTGAGTGAGTTTTATTTGAAAGTTTTATAAAACAAATTTTAATCCATTTTGATTATATGGGTTCTTTAGGATTTTAAAATTTAATGATTTTAATTTCAATGTATAATGAAACCCACTTTTTTTCACTGGATCTTTATAATTTGATAAGTGAATGATTTTCAAGTGAAATCTCTATGTAAGGATTAATTATAAGAAAGGTCTTATATCACCCTATAATTAATTAGTTCAAAGTTTATATTTCATGATATTTTTAAAAAATTAAAAAAATTAGTTTTCCAAAAGTGTGGGATCAAGTGTGTGACTCATTATGGTTATATTAGTATATACCCATGGTTATTCCATAATACTCTACCATAAATTTTTTATATGATATGAAACATTTCCATGATATATATTCTTAGTTTATTCCACATACAACTATTTTGTTTTTTTCTTAAGACCCAATATTTTTTGTCAATATTTTTAATCCTTTGTTATTTATGATTCATGTTATGTTAATATTTTATTCCATGACTCATTTATGATCTATTTTATTCTAGGTATGTTCCTATTATGTATAGTGATGTATTCTTATTATGTTCAGATACCCCTTTCCATATCTTATTCAAATATATGTTATCTAATTATTATCTACAATGTTTAACCTAATTGTGTATTTCATCTCACCCTTTATTGTGTTTTCCCCATTCCCCAGGATATAATGTAGGGTATTCCATGTTATATTTTTAAAAGTATAGAATTTTATTGTAATGGAAAAAAGTTCATGATGATTTTAAAATAAAAAATTTCTATTTCAAATATATCAAGACACTAATCCTTCATTTCTCAGTATTGTGTGACTATTTGTAAGATAAAAGGATTATTAATTAAAAATTAAAAAATATATTTTTATTTTCTTTACTAGGGCCACCTCAGTCGCTTCCAGATCAAGGTTTTGTTATTTTGGGTGTTTATTTATATGATTTTTTGAATTAAGGAGATTAAACTTTCTTCAAAACCCTATGGATTATTTTAGGTGTTAATACTATATAATGGTAGACATCCTAAAAATTTGGTGAAGTTATAATTGTTTGATTTTCAAAGTAATTACATATTTTTCTTGTTACTTGAAATTGGATGTTTTTGGGGAACAATTGAATCTAGGGGTAATCTCTCCAAACATTTCTTATTGAGTATTAAATTTATTTTCACATGGTTAACTATGATTAGGCCTCTGATTACACACCTAGATAGTAACTCCCATGGGATATTCTTTCAATAATTTACATTTTATATATGGAATGTTATGAGGGATTTGAAAAGTTTTATGTTAAAGAACATAACAGAAATATTACTATGAATGACCTAGAATAAATCCAAAATATTCATAACATAGGTTATGGGCATCAGTAATGAATTATTTCATCAAAGCTCATAGTTGGTCATTAGAAAATTAATTAATTTAATTATTATCATCCCTTAAAAGTATTTTATTTAATTTAATGTATATATAAATGAAGATCCAGGTTTAAAATTAATGTAAAGGTTAATGAGGTGATTATCCCAATGGAATACCAATTTGGATTCAATACCATGTACAAAACCACATATTGATACCCAGACTATGGTTAGAAATTATTTTTAATAATGTGAACCATGATAATTTTATAAAACACCAATTTAGGAGTAAATTTATATTGATAATTTCATGTAACCATGCACACCCTCCTTCTATAGATCTTCAAATATATATATTTCTGATCAATGGAAAAATTTTATGGAAAAGACATTTACAAATCTCTATATTTGGGAGAACATGTTGAGTTTTCTAGATATCTATCATATGAAAGGAGAGTCTGAAAATGGTGGAAAAACATTAATAATTTAATATAAATGAAGATATTGACTATATTTAATTAGTGTATTTTAGGAAAGTTTTCATCATCATGAAATTTCCCCAAAAATCTACACATGAAAATGGATAATGAATTCCCAGAGTTGATGAAAATAGTGATAAATAATCTTGGTATATATAGAGAAAATATCATGAGAATCATGGGGTATGCCTCTAATTATATCTCTAAATTTTAATTAAAGATAGAATATTTATTTGGTGGGTTAAAACCAAGTCTCTGAAGGGAATTATTAAAACCATACTCTTTATTATACATTAATTCATAATTTCTTACATAATATTACACATTATACATTCGAGAAGATTCAAAACCCTAGTGTATTTGGGAATTAGGTAATTTATTTAAAAACATAAAATAGGAAATACATCAACATTATTGAAAAATTCATTAACATTCTTATATTCATCCATATTTCATAAAATAACATTGGATAACCTGGGGACATATATAAGAAAAGGATTATCTATAAATATGAGTAAATGAATAAACATACAAAAAAATAAGAAACTATTATATGTTAGAAAAGGGTCATATAAATGAGGCATAATAGGTATTACAATCATAAACATTAACAACGAGTCATAATATCGCATGCAAATATAAAGGTAACATGGGAAATGTGAAAACAACTTCAGACATGGCATCATAAACATAGGTCAAGTCTAACATCCATGAATGCATGATGGAAAAATTCTCATGATAGATTAGGATAAATCACAAATCCATTGAATGAAATATCATGAGACTAAAACATTGCCCAATGCATTTCAGTGTTATATATTTCTGGGTGCAACTATCACTTTCATTTTATTCTCATGCATAAGTGTACCACATAGATCATACAACATGGATTAATTTATCCTCATTTTTTATTCCAAGATCAAGGATTGTGGAATAAATATATTTAAGTAAAAAATAAAAAATAGGTAAATAAATTTGATATAGCTTGATAGGAATGGAGTATGGGTATTTACTACACAATTGTTGGCATGGAAAATCATAGTGGAATTTCCGCAGCATAATGGGGGCGTATAAATGTTCATGGAAGGGATTAATGAGAGTGAAAGAAGAATATCATTATTTGGAAGTAAAATTTAATTTAAGGGGGATATTAAAGTAAAATATTTTAACATTAGTAATTGGATATAAAAGGCATAAGGTAATAAAGATGCTTGAGTAAAGAGGAGAAGAGAATTCCTTACCTTGAGATGGTGATTCCAAATACATGGGAGGAGATTATTGAGATATTGTGGGAAACTTGTGAGAAATCTAGAGATGGAAAGGAAGATTAATGAAATTATCTGCGGTTTTTTGAGTGAATAATATTGGAATCTTGGGTCGGTTTACATATGAAATGAGTTTGGAATTGATTACTATTACTCAAACAAATTTTTTGAAATCTATATAATGAAGTAATAAAAACCACAAAGATCTCCATGGGGTTTTCCCATTTATATATAAAAAGGGAAAGTTGTTTTAATAATTTTATTTGGAAAATGGTGGAATATATTAAAATATTTCCCTTGGTGATTTGGAAGTGAGTCATGTCCTAAAATAAAAGAAACTAAAACATTAAAATATATAATTGGTTTTGGAGGATTAATAAAGGATATATAAAATTAATAAAATGGACATAAAATCAAATTTTTTTTAATTATAAACCTTTACTTTTTGGGTTGTGATCTCGATGAGCTTGAACTTCTCATTTAAACAGGTTTTCCCCTACTTCAGTTGTTATATCCCAGCTTAATATTGGTCAAAGAAAAAACCTAATGACTCTATCTCCCTTACAAGATCTTATAAATGAGATTCATAGGGTACAATCCTATTGGTTGAGCCCATTACTTCTGTCTTCTATGTTAATTGGATTTTTCAATACCATATATTTATACTAATCATAGAATAACTATTTAGTGGATATATTATCAATGGTTATGATTTTTAATGATTATTTAAATCTAAAAAGATATAATAAAACCAATTAATTTAATGTTTTTTCAATAACCATAATAAAATAATACATTTAATCAACAATAATAGGAATATAATTTATAAAATTTATGTTCATTACAATCCCCCCCCCTAAAAAATTTCACCCTATAAAGTTTCTTTTCATACACTAAAATAAATAAAGGTAATTTTTTTAATCCCTTATTGTAGTTCCCAAAATTTCTCATGAAACCAGTGGTTTCTACATAGCTCTTTGAAAAGATGCATTATGTTATTTTATAGAAAATTATCATTATAATCAAAGATCTTCACTGGATTCTCCTCAAAAGAAAGATAATTTTCCAAAGGCACCACCTCTAGATTCATCACATGTGAGTGTTATAGTAAGTACTTCCTAATGATTTTTTATGGAACAGAACATGTAATCAAGATAAGTAATGTTGGAGTTATATTCAATAGGCCACCACTCTGATGTGATAAAGGATATAAAGGGGATTAATGTATTTTGGGAAAAGGATTCCATTATTCTAAAATATCATTTCATTATTCAATATAGATATGTGGAGGAATAAATTATCTCCAACATCAAATCCTTGGTCTCATAGATGATTGTTAGTGTAGCTTTTATGTCGACTCTGAGTAGCCTTGATGTGATACTAAAATGCATTGACCTTTTCTACCATTTCCTCAACCATTTCAGGACCTTGTAATTTTTTACTCAACTTCATCCTATGATGCATGAGTTATACTTCTATTACTATAGAGGGCATAAAAGGGAGACATTTGGTTTCCTGAATGGAAACAATTATTGTATGCGAACTTTTCAAAAGGAAGATGTTGATCCCATCTACCTTTGAAATATATTGAGCATGCTATTAACATACCCTAAAGTGTAAAGATATTCTAATCAGATTGGCCATTGGTTTGAGGAAATAATACTTGATTAATTTTAATATAGTGTTTAGAGCCTGATGGATACTATTACAAAACATAGAGGTAAATCTGGTGTCTCGATCTGATACAACTGAAAGTGTTGTTTTGTGTAGCCTCACCACTTCGATATTGTATATATTTTCAACTTTAATGAGTGAGAAGTCTTGTCAAATTATAATAAAGTGAGAATTATTTATAAGAGGATCCAATACAGCCCATATATCTTTAATTACTCATGATTTCGTCATAAGACTAGTGAAGAATACCATGGTTGTGTTTTACCATTTCTATATATGTATGGGTAATGGTGGCATTATCCCCTTGTATTTTTTCCTTTCCTCATTATCTTGTAAGCATACAATAAACCTTTATTTTTATTCCATGATCTCATTTTTCATATTTTCCAAACAACAGTTCTATTAGAGATATCAAAACATCTTTTTTCTCTCTAGATGGATGGAGAAGGTTGAACTTCATGCATCATCTAACATCTACTTCATTTACACGGGATTTGATGGTACACATAGTCATTACCCAAATATCACAACACCTTTTTCATTAACAATGAATTATGAGGGTTTCCATTTCCTTATAGCTTTAAAATTATTCTAAATTTTCACATCATCTCATTGAACATTCTTTATCTTCTACAGAAGTGATAGTTTAGAAATCATATGTGAAAGGATTGATGATGTTCCTTCCGTTATGACTCCAATGTCCATCATTTTAAAGTCTAAGAATATCTTTTAAATCTCAATTCTCATCAATCTTAAAATTATAGGATCCATTCCACTTAGAGAATCTGTCACTTTATTTACTTTCCCATGATAGTAGTGGATTGAGTAGTCATATCCCTTAATTAGCTCTAACCATCTTTGCTGACGCATATTCATATCTCTTTGTGTGAATATATAATTGTTTTCTTTTTATCCATATATATATAACACTTCTCCCCAAAGATATACAGCTAATATATTTTCAATTCTAAGATCAATGCATCCAACTAAAGATCATGTGTTTATAGTTCTCTTAGATGACATTAAATTTTATTGAGTTATAGGCTATAATATTTGGTACTCTAAAATAACACACAACCCAATCCCTTTTCGAAGCATCATTGTACACCCAAAATAGTTCTACAATTATAGGTAGCTTAAGTATTGGAGTAGTGATAAGAATATTTTTTAAAACCTTGATGATATCTTATCATTCATTATTTCAAGAAAACATTACTCCCTTCCAAGTCATCTTGGTTAGAGGGTTTTACAAACATGGATAATTTCTCACAAATTGACGATAGTACCAAAATAATCCAAGGAAACTACATATTTCTATCACAGAAATTATCCTTATCTATTCATCAATTACATATATCTTTGAAGGATTATTAGATATCACATTGATTCTGAAAATTTTATCTAGGTGTGAGACTTACTTAAAACATGACTCACATTTTCTATACTTTTCATAATGACTCTTTTTTCAGTAGGTATTTAGAATAGATATTGAATTCTCTTAATACTCCTCCACAACTTTAGAGTATATTAAGACATCATTAATATATACTACCACAAATTTTTTAAGGTAGTATTGAACCACTTTCTTCATTAATTCCATGAATATTTTTGGATTATTTGTGAGTTTGAATTCCATTAATATGAAATCAAAGTTCTCATTCCTTGTATAGAAAGAGGTCTTGGGGAAAACCTCCTTCTTCGCCATTACATGATAATACCCTGACTAAATATCTGCCTTATAGAAGTATTGGAAACTATGTAGCAAATTGAACAAGTCACCAATCAGTGGAAGATGATAGTTTTTCTTTATCATTATATTTTTTAACTTTTGATATTTAATGAAAGGTTCAGTAACCCATCCTTATTATTGATTAAGATTAATTGGGGACCCCAAGCTTATGCACATTGAAATATGAACCCTTTATCTAGATTCTACTATAGGGGTTTCTTTAGCTTCTCAAATACCACATCATCCATTTTATATGGAGTCTTGGATAGTAGTAACACCCCAGGTATAAGCTCGATTGAAAATTCAACCTATCATATAGTAGGAAGGACAGAAAATTATTTGGGAAATACGCCAGAATATTCCCTCAGAATTTAAATGTATAAATGTATGATATTTTCCTTGGACTCAATCATTTGAGACAGATATGATTTCTCATAGAGAAATAATATTTATGGTTATGATGTTGGTGATAAAGAAGATTTATCATCCCAAGGATAATCATTTCCTTAGACTCAATTATTTGAGATAGATATGATTTATTATAGGGTAATAATATCTATTGTTGAGATATTGGTGATAAAGAAGATTCATCCTCCTTTTAATTGTAAATAATCAAAGGATGATTCAAGATAAAGAGATTGATTTCCTTCTTTCAAAACATTATGTTGGATCTATATAAGGAAACTGATTCCAAGGATAGAATTTCATAAAAGTCCACTATAGGGAGTATCATAAGCTTTACTGGGAAGTTTAACCAAAAAAATTTATAGGGGAGGAGTTATATTCGCAATATAAAATAATAGACCCATTTTTTATTTTCAATGACATATCTACTTCCAAGATTTGTGTTGGTTGTTGATTAGTTCTACTAAACTTCAATGTTATGAAGTAATACATAGAACCATTTAATATAATCATACCTTCCACATTTTGATTATATTTCTTACTATTTAAATTATCGAAAATAGAGTTAGGGATGATAATCTTATAATTAGTAAAAAATAAATTCGAACTCATTATCATTAATGTGATAACTTATAAATGATATTAATTCCTTAACTTATGATTTTATAAGATTAAATATTTGTTATCCATGATATATTTTATAACATAGATACTTATGGTAATTTATGTTCCCTTAATAATGGTTTGAAATTATATTGTGAATTCCCCAATCCATATTTCCTGAGACTGTCAAACCAAGTGTGATGCAAGGCCCATTGTCAGGCACTAGTTTCTGGTCAAGTCTATCCCAAATGTAGTGTTTTCAGTTTTACCCATATGTACGTCTATGCCAGATCCACATCCAATTGTATTATCAAAACATGGATGTATTTTCAAGGATAACACTTACACTATTCTTAAAAAATATTTAAGGATGTATTATTATGTTTAGTTTTATCCCTAATACTTTTTCATGAGTATTTTAATCTTAATCCCAAAAATTACTAAACTTTCTTCTAATAACAACTATGATAGCCCTGCACTTTATCAAAATTTCATGTATTCATTTATAATAATATTTTATTCCATGATTAAGGAGTCTGAAAAAAATAAATTTAAGAACCCAATCAAAAAATTATTATTTCATAATGGTTAACACCCTTGATAGGAAATGTGTTTGGGTATTCACTACACAATTGTTTGGCATGGAAAATCATTGTGGCATTTTCGAAGCATAACGAGGGAATATAAATATTCTAGGAAGGGATTAATGAGAGTGAAATGGGTTTATAATCAATTATAAATAAAATTTATTTTATGGGGTATATGGCAGAACATATTAAAACATAAGTAATTGGAAATAAAAGGAATAAGATAATGAAGATACTTGAATAAATAGGAGCAGAAGAGAATACCTAACCTTGAGATTTTGATTCAAAATGCTTGGGAGGATCTTACTAAGATATTGGGGGAACCCTGGGTGGAATCTAAAGAGGGTCGTATAGAGTAAGGCCAGGATCAAAGGACTTTTATTGAAGATGACAGTGATCTTTAGTGGGTTTTAAAGGAAATGGGAAGGGAATTTGTTATTATTTCTCAAACAATGGTTTTGGATACTATATAATAGAGTAATCAATATACCAAACATCTCATGGATTTCTCCCATGGTTTCTACAAATTTTGAGTGATATTCATTATTTTATAAGTCCAAGGGATGAAATTATTATAACATTCCACTTTGTGGTGTGAAAGTGAGTCATGTCTTAAAAAAATGACTTTAAAACTGTAAAATATAATACAATTTTTGGTAGATTCATAAAGAATTTATAGAATAAATAACATAATAATGAAATCAAGTTATTATAAATGGGAAACTTATTTTTTTCATGGATAGCCTTTACAATATTTATTGCATCACTTTTTGGTCATTATTATGTCATAATACACACCATTCATTTATACCGTGTTTAAGTTTTACCTGAAAATTTGGTTGTCTCAGGAAATTATGAAAAATTGATGAAAAGATAATTTAAAAATTATTATACCATAAATAAAATTTATTTTATTCAAATAATTTTATAAATATTTGAATTTTCAGTTTCAATATAACAATTTACATTTATTGGGAAATGTTGGGGTTCTTTACAATAACTACTTTTTAGTAGTTATAAAAATTACATTTGACATCATAAAAATTATATGATAATTTATATTTAATAATAGTATTTTATTAAAATATTATTTATTTTGAAAATCCATTATTTCATCAATTTAAATTCCTTAATTGAATTTGAATATTACCCAAAAATACTGTTTTGGTTTTATTGGATAAAAATAAATATGTATTATAAAGTTGCAGTAATAAATTGAAAATATATTTATAATTATATACAATATACTTATACATATTATTACAGTCTTGGTACATATCCCATTATCACACCAGAAATATCACTATGGGTAAGGTGTGTGATGGTGATAATTTCATGTGGCGGTTTGGCGTACGTGGTTAGTGTTGTGATCTTGATGAGCATGAACATCTCCCAAAAATGGTTTCTATCATGCAAAATTTATTAGATATCATCTTTATATTGGTCTAGGGGAAATCCAATAGATTCTATCTCCCTTGTATAATCTAATAAATGGGTTAAACTGCCTACGATTATACTAGTTTAAGCTATCACTTACATTGTCTATGTCATTTGGATTTGTCAAAACCCTATATTTATACTAATCATATGATCACTTTTTAATGTCTATATTATTAATGGTTATGATTCATAAAAATTATATAAATATGATATGATATAACAAAACCAAATAAGTTCATAAGTTTTCTATAACCGTAATACATAATAATATATTTAATTCAACCACAATAGAAAATTTTATTTATAAATGTTAGGTTTGTTACATTCATTATCTTGAGGATACATAAGAAAATATAAAGGGATCATTCAGTATGTTAAAAGGTAGAGATAGAAACAAGGGACTGTCATTATTTTTAGGAAAAACAAAGAAAATTAGAGTATTATAAAAGCTATGATGATAATTCTTATATGACAACAAAATCATAACTACAAACATGTCATAATGGGGGGATAAATCACCTAGTTAATTTCCTCAAGGGATGGGGAGTGTGGCTAAACTTTGGTAAAACTATTCACCTACCTCACAACTATTTCATCAATATAACAAGGAAAAATAACACTAAAGTGGAGTAGAATGTAATAACCAATGCACTAATAACACTTCAATGCTTCTAATTCCAAGATTTGGGCCATTACAAAAATCAATTCCCAATTCCTAGTGTTGTTACCAAAGTAAGACCCCATAAACCTCCTAAAGGAAGGGTGTAAGGGAGATTAAATTTCATCACTACCATAAAGGATGATTATGATAATGAAGTAGTGAAAGATGCACACATCACCTACTCTAAAATTAAAAATTCCACTTTGGATTCTGGTTACTCAAATTACTTTATACCAAAACATTTTTCGATGAATTATTATTCATGTAACGACCTGAATTATTACAAATAAAATTCTGATTGTAATTTAATTAAATGACTTATTATGTAATACGGTGATAGAAAACAAATGCCCTTATTTTTTTATTATTTCTTATTAGATTTGAAAGACCATCAAGTATCATTATGGTTGATAATATTTACATTGAAAACTGTTCACATGAAAATTATAAATATAGGGTTTCAACGAATACAATTGACATAGAAAAATAAAGTGATCACCTAAACCAATAAGATTGTACCCAATGAAGCCCATTTATTGTAGGTTGCAAGGCAGATAACATCATTGAGAATTTCACTTGACCAATCACAATATTATATCCAACAATTTAAGAATTCATGGAACCATTTATTGGAGATGTTCAAGCTCACTGAGATCATGACCCAAACCATGTTCGCTGAACCACCCCATTAAAGACTCTTCCTCACACACCTTACCCTTAGGGTGTGCTAAAGTGTATTAAATGTATATATATATATACTATCAATATGATTATATAAATAATAATTAATATATTTCCTTCCTATTATTGTTACTTTTTAAATAATTCTTATTCTGATACAATAAAACAGAAAAAATATTTTTTGGTAATATTCAAATTCAATTAAGGAAAATATTTTGTTAAAATAATGGATTCTTGAAACAAATAATAGATTAATTAAATATTATTATTAAATAATTACTTTTAAATAAAAATTATCACATAATTTTTATGAAGTTAAATTTAATATTTATAATGTTTTAAAAACATTTAATGTCGTAAAACCCTTCATTTATTAATAAATGTGGATTTTATTTTAAATGTAAAAAATAAAATATTTATAAAATTATTTAGATAAAATGAATACTATTTTTTGAATCATAATGTCAAAATTATACATCAATTAATTTTTCATATTTTTCTGAGACAGTCAGATTTTCAGGTAAAAATTAAAAACTGTATAAATATAATTTGTGTATTATGACATTGTGACATCATAATGACCCAAAAGTGATGTATTAAATTTTATAAAATGTGTACAATACCAAATATATATTTTACCTCTAAAATAATTGCATTTTAATTTTATTTTATTAATTTTATATTGCCTTTATGAATCCTCGAGAACCATTAATAACATTTTATGTTTTTAAAATTATTTCTTTAAGAGTGTGACTCACCTCAACATAATCAAGTGAATTATTTTATCTTTTTGTCCCATGGACTTATAGAAATAATTTTAACAACTACTATTTGGACTAAACCATTGGAAAAAACCATTGGATGGTTTATAGCTTTAGTAATTTTATTTTGTAGAGTCTAAAGCTAAAATAATTAAGAAATCTCCATCATTTCCTATATAAACCCACATAAGAACCCATTTATCTTAACTCAAAATATTTGTATCACTTAAATAAAATTCCATCCACATTCTAGAGTCATCTAAATGTCCCCCAATCCCCTCAAGAATACCTTCCCAAGCATTTGGAGTCACACAATCAAGTAAGGGATCCTCACCTTCTCCTATTTATTCATGTTTCTTTATTATCTTAGGAATTATATTTCTAATTCCTATTGTTTGGATATGTCATTATATGTATCTAAAAATTAAAATTTGATTTAAAATTATGATGAACCTCCTTTCTATCTCATCAACCCCTTTTATGAATTATTATTTGATGTAGTTATGCTACCAAAATTTCACTCTGGTTTTCCTTTATAAAACAAATGTATAGTGAATACCATATAAATTTCATATCAAGGTTATTCACATTTATACACTTGTACTTAATTTTATTTCTACATGAATGTTTTTATTCCACACTAATTGACCATGGAATAAAATATTATTATGAATACAACCATGTTGTATGATCTATTTGGCACACTTAAGTATGAAAATTAAATGTAAGTGATAGGTGCACCCATAATTATATAGCAGTCAAACGTATTGGGTAATGTTTAGTCTCATGAGAGGTCATTTTGGGATAATGAGTGAACCTGATTCCATTATGGGACATTTTACATTAGGATTTATTGGTCTTTATCCATGACTAATGTTTATGATTAAGTGTTTTTTGTTTGTTTCCACATTTCCCATGTTGACTATATGTTATCGTGCTATATCATGCCTTATTATTCATGTTACTTTTCTTCCCCAGTGTTATTCCAATTTTATATCATGTATTACATCATTCCATGATAATTATCATACTATGATCTATAGATCACCCCTTTCTTATGTATTCCCCAAGGTTATCCCATGTAGTTTTAAAAGCCTTGGAATATTATGCTTATGTTAAAAAAGTTTTCAAGAGAGTTCATGTGTTTCCCATTTTAAGTTGTTATGTAACGTACCAAATTCATAAAGAAACTAGACTTATCTATATTATAGGTTTTATTAAGTGTAATATTATTTAATAAAGTATGTATTAATGTAAAATAAATATATGGGGTTTTATACTTGGTATCGAATGAAAATTTTAGTTATTTTTGGGATTATGATTAGAAAAGTCAAATGAAAGCCTTTGAGATAAGACTAGGTAAAGGAAAACATCTTGAAATTTTGGAAAATATAGAGTAAGTGGATTTTCATAAAAATAAATACAATTCTTGATACTACAAGTGGATGTAGTTCTGGTACTGATGTACCTTGGGGTCACAACTCTGACAAGGTATACCGCCCCTAACATGGTGTAACCTGGTACATGACAACGGGCCTTACTGCACACCTGGTTTAACACTCCTGGGTGATATGCATGGTTAAATTCATAATAAAATTCCAAACCATTATTTAGGGAATAAAAAAATACCCATAAGAATATATGTTAAGAAATAGATCATAGATATCATAAATTGAATCCAACAATTTCATAAGTTAAGTAAATACATGTAATTTATAAGTGATATCATTAATTTCATTAGAATAACTTTTATGTGTTTAATAGTTTTTGAATACTCATCCGTAATTTTACCTTTATTTGATACATTGGAAAAAATAATAATAATTGGACAAAAATTACTTTGATGGGCAATGCGATGAATTCTCCAATGAGATGCCCAACCAAATGGGAGAAGGAATCACAAACATTGGGATGATACTCTCTCAGTAGACTCAGGTTCTTAATAATAACCTGTGTGAATAGGAACTTACAAATCCACCTAAGAATTAACATGATTAAATTTATTCCTTTACATGAAAAATTCTTCTGACTTTTCATGGATCATATAATCCCTTAATCGCATAATAATGGATCAACTCCATTGAGAGGATCCTTCAATCCTTCAGTGTTCCTAAAATGAGATGGTTATACTGGAAGTATATCGTATGGATGTTGAAGGTGATGAGTATTGGAAATTTTTCAATAATATTAGTCTTAAGGATGAGATCTATGTGATGGGGTGTAATGAATTCCGGAAAATGTTTTTTGATAAATATTTTCCTAACACTCTCCGACATAAAAAAGAAAGGGATTTCATGGTCATCAAGAGAAAAGATGATTAATCTATCAGGGTGTACGAGTAAAACATCAAAATAATTTCATGACATGCCTACAAATTTCTCATTACCCAGGAACACAACGTTTACCACTTCTTTGGTGGGCTAAAATCCAGTTTATGAAAATCGCCTGTGATCCAGGACTTTGATATCTATGAGTAAATTTTCTAATGTGCCCTCAACGTCAAAATGGTGATCAAAGAATATCATGTGTATCATTGAGACAAGAATTTGAAATTGGAAGTTAATTTTGGTATTCCAAATGATAAATATAATAGTGATAATATATTTCAACATCCCACTTGTCAAATATGTGGACAGAAGCACCCCAAAATTTTCCTAAAGGGAATGATGAATTGCTTTAGGTGTGGGAAAGAAGGGCACCTTACTTGTGATTTCCTACAGGAGAAACCCATTAATGTGATAGTGTAAAGGAATTATCTAGTCAAACCTTAATGCATAATTCATTGCTTCAAATTCAACGAAATAGGCCACTTTGAAAACCAATGCACTAATCAAAGGGTTTTTGGAGACAAACAACAACCTCAAAGGCAACAAGGGTGAGCTTTTTCTATCACAAACACTATGGTGGATCCCAACAATGAAATGGTGATAGGTACAATAGTAATTTATTCAACAATAGTGAAAATAATTTTTTATTATGGTTATATTCATTCCTTTATATCACAAATTTATTGTAAAACTATTCAAACACCACTACAAATAACGGTAGTAGAGTAGACAGTGAAAACGGAATGTGGAGACACAATTGAATCCCAAGTATATAAATCCTCCACTATGAAATTTTTTGGGATAAAACTACCATTGAACCTATTCATACCACCTTTTGTGGAATTTTTTTAAATTCTAGTTATTCATTTTCTTTCCCTGTATAGATGCTACATAAATTGTTGAGATAAGTAAGTTACTCTATATATTGTGAATCGACCCTTGATTCACTAAAAATGTAAAGAGGAGGATAAATATTATTTAGCACCAAAATATCATCCATTTATATTATTTACCTAAGAGAAATATTATCTAGATAAAATGATTGAGTCTAAGGAATTAATCATCCTTGAATACATTCATATTGTGAGGGTATACACAGATGTGTTTCCTGAGTAATTTCCTAGTCTTCCTCCTGGCTGAAAGGTTGAGTTTTCAATTAAGATTATACCAGGGGAATTTCCATTATCTATGAATCCATTAAAAAGGGTTGTTGTGGGATTTTATGATCTGAAGAAACAACTATAGGTGAATATGGATAAATTGTTCATGTACACATGTGCTTCATCATGGGGTGCTCTAGTCCTCTCTGTTAAGAAGAAGTATGGGTCATTGTGTCATTGCATTTATTTTCATGATCTAAACAAGATCGTGATAAATAAAAATTATCCTATTCCTAATATTTATGACTTTTTCAATCATATATGTGGATAAAAATACTTCTAGAAGGTGGATTAGAGGTCGAGATATTTCCAAGTAAGGGTGAAAAATGAGGATACCCCAATACTACACTCCACGAAATGTATGGGCACTATGTGTTCATAGTAATTCCATTCAAACTAACCAATTCCCTAGAAATACTCCTGGAATTGATTAATATAGTACATTGATATTAACTTGAATTTATTTTGTTAGTTTTTATAGATTATATTCTAATATACATCAAAAGAAAGTAGGAACATGAGAAGAATGCGAGCACTAGGCTAAAGACCCAACAAAATGAGATAATTTATGCCAAGTATAGAAAATGTGATTTATATTTGAAGAAATTATCTTAATTGGGGAATATAATTACAAGTAGTGGGTTATTAGTGGACCCTTCAATTATAGAATAAATTTATGGTTGGATGAGGCCAAAATCTATGGCAGATATCCACAGCTTTGTTTTATTAGTTGGGTATTATCATCAATTTATGAGAAATTTCCCTCTGTTTTCAAACCCTCTAACCAGGATAAATCAGATGGGAGTTAATTTTTCTTGGAATGGTTATTGTCAAGAGATCATCATGTAACTAAAAAGAAGGATTGTAATTTCCCTTATGCTCACACTAACCATGAGTGAATAACTTTTCATAGTATTCAGTGTTTCTTCGAAGAAGGGATTGGGTTGTGTGTTAATGTAGAATTAAAAATTCATAGCCTATACATCAAGGCATTTGAAAGTTAATGAACAAAACTACCCAACTCATGATCTAGAGTTGGATAAAGTGATCTTATATATAAAAATATGGTATCATATAATCTTTAGGGAGAAGTGTGAAATATATATGGATCTTGAAATCCTCAAGAATATATTCTCATAGAAAGAGATGAATATGTTCCAAAAAAGATGGTTAGAGGTGATCAAGGACTATGACATCTCAATTCACAACCATCCTGGGATATCAATTAATTTGGTAAATTTTCTATGTAGAAAGGATCAAGAAATTCTATCATTTATTAGAAAGGAGAGGCATCTTATCATCATAGAAATGAATAGGATGTACATGTGAACCATAAAATAAATAACATCATAAACCATTTCAAAAATTATTGATCAAACCTCCCTTTGGAAAAATAAATTATTCTCATAGAAATGATGTCGGGATTCCGAAGAATATTGAATCTATAAGAAAAGAAAAATCATCAGTGTTGAATTTTAATAAATAATGAATTGTGAGATTTGGGTTATGACTATGTATTCCATCAAATCTTTAGAAAAAGAATGAAATATTAGATGATGCACATAGTTTGAATTTCTTCATTAAACCAGGAAGAAAAAAATATGTATCTTGATCTCTTATAGCACTATTGGTGGGTCAACATGATCACAGAGATCACTGAATATACATCAATGTTCCTGGAATATCAAAAAGTGATGTCTGAAAGGAAGAAGTCTAAGGGGATGATACAACCATTACCCATGCCAACAAGGAAATGGGTAAACATCACCATGAAAATTTTCAGTGGATTATTGAAGGAATCTAGGGGAAATAATTCTATATGGGTTTTGTGGATAATCTAAAAAATAAAACTCACTTAATTTCAATTTGAGTGGACTTAGTATGGGATCAACTTGCACGGAGCAGAGATTCATCTCCATGTTCTAGAAAATTCTCCAACATGTTCTAAACACTAATATGAACTTTAGTGTGTAATATCATCCTCAAACTGATGGCCACTATTATAAGACTATTCAAACACTAGAAGACATATTTAGGGTATGTTCTGTGGACTTCAAAGGAGGATGATACCAACATCTTCCTCTGGTCGAGTTCTCTTACAACAATAGTTTTCACTCAAGAATATAAATGGATCCATATGAAGACCTTTGTTGGAATATGTGTAGAAAACCTTCATTTTTGGATGAATTTGGAGAACAAAAAATGCTAGGTCCTGAAATGGTGGAGGAAATGGGGTAAAGGGTTAAGACCATTCAGTAGGACGTAAAGGTTTCTTAGAGTCGATAGAAGAGCTATGATAACAATCATTGATGAGACATAGAGTTTGTAGTTGGAGACATCGTATTACCTAGTATATATCCAATGAATAAAGTCAATATATTTGAAGAGAATGGAAAAATAATTCTAAGATGCATCATCCCCTTTGAGATCCTTGATCACAACAGACCAGTGGATGGTCAAACAGTAATCCCACCTAACCTTTCTCATGTACATGATGTATATATTGTCTCCCTATTAATGAAGTATATACGATACCCCTCACATGTTCTCAACTCATAGGTGGTACCATTGGAGAATGATCTTTCTTATGAAGAGAAGCTGATGAAGAACTTAGATCGTAGAGACTAAGTTATATGAAATAAGACAATACACCTGGTCCAAGTGCTATAGAGAAACCTAAAGTTTGAATAAGTATCGTGGTAATTAGAGGAATTGATGAGATAGATCTACCAATATCTATTTTAATGTGGGGGAAATAATTATGAGGGAGAAATTTCATGGGGGGAGATTGTAATAACCCAAACTACTATAAATAAAATTCCCCTTATAATTTAATTAAATGTCTTATTATGTAGCATGGTTACAGAAAATACATTAACTTATTTTTTTTATTATATCCTAGTGGATTTAGGATAACATTAATTATAATTACCCTTGATAATATAACTATTGAACATGGATCACATGGTTATTTTAAATATAGGGTTTTAACAAATCCAATTGACATAGACAAAGGAAGTGATGGCCTCAACCAGTAGGATCGTACCCTGTAAAGAATATTTATTAAAGCTTATGAGGGATATAGTATCACTAGGATTTTCCCTTGAAAAATACCAAGATTAAATCCAATAACATTATCATGATCGGAACCATTTACAAGATATGTTCAAGATCATCAAAATCACGACCAAAGCATGTTCCCCGAATCACCCCATGAAAGTCTCATCTTTTTACACCTTACCCTTAGAGTTTTTAAGTCTATATTAAATGGATATGTATTAAGACCATAAAAATATGATTATGTACATAATAATTAATATATTTATATCCTATTATTGTTACTTAAAAAATGATTTTTATTTTGATATAATAAAACACAAATAGTATTTTTGGGTAATATTAAAATTCAATTAAATAAATTATATTTATGAATTGATGGATTCCTGAAATAAATAAAATTTTAATAAAATATTATTATTAAATAATATTTATTAAATATAAGTAACCAAATAATTTTTATGAAGTTAAATGTATCTTTTATAAGAGTTTGAAAACTGTTATTGTCAAAAAAAACCCATCGTTTCTTAATAAATTAAAATTTTAATTTAAAAGTTAAAATTAAAATATTTAAAAAAATATTTAAATAAAATGAAAATTATTTTATTAATCATATTTTTAAAACTATCCGATAGTGATTTTTTCATAATTTCCATAGATAATCAAATTTTCAGGTAAAAATTAAATACCGTATAAATAAACTTCTTGTATTATGAAATCATAATGATCCCAAAATGTTGTAATAAATACAATAAAATGTATAAATGACCAAATATATGTTTTTACCTTAAAATAACTTTATTTTATGTATATTAGATTAATTTTATAAATCCTTTATGAATCCTCCAAACCATTAATATATTTGAAGGTTTAAAATCATTTCATTAAGAGTGTGACTCAAGTACACATAATAAATGGAATTATATTATTATGT
Source organism: Viscum album (assembly GCA_963277665.1). Lineage (NCBI taxonomy): Eukaryota > Viridiplantae > Streptophyta > Magnoliopsida > Santalales > Viscaceae > Viscum > Viscum album. Next base: position 195,865,545 of record OY728152.1, on the reverse strand, counting down.
TCAGACCTTCAACATATAAAATAATTATAATCACTCCCATTTGGAATAAACCAAGGTAAAACCCATTTTATGGTGTGTGGTTTAGGTTATTTTATTATGTAGAGTCCAAAACCTTAATAATCCTAAACTCTACCCAAAGTTCCTATTTAAACGCACCGGGATCCCATTTCTCTTCACTCAAACTCCTTATAGATCATAAATACTATTAACTAAAATATATAGAGTCCTCACAAGGTTCTAAAAAGGTATCAAGAAGCCCCTCCCAATCATTTTAAGTCAGACACTAAAGTAAGGAATCATCACCTTCTCCTTTTTATTCAAGTTTCTTTATTATCATTTTCATTATATTACTAATTCATATTAATGAGATGTATTTAAATGTACCTAATACTTATAATTTTATGTAAAAATTGTGATATAACCCCTTCCACTATAATCAACCCATTTTTAAATTTTTATGTGACATCACTATGCTTCCAAAATTTCACCGCGATTTTCTATGACAAAACAATTGTGTATTGAAAACAATACAAATTTCCTCTCATGGGTATTCACATTTATAAAAAAAATAAATATTTTAAATTGTACATAAATATATTTATTCCACACTACTTCATCATAAAATAAAATATAATGATAAATGGAACCATGTTTTATGATCTATGCGGCACACTTAAGCATGAGAATGAAATGAATGTGATGGCTGCACCCATAATTATATAGTGCTCCAATGCACTGGTTAATGTTTAGTCTCATGAGATTTATTGTTGGGATAGGTATTTATCATTATTATTTTATTGTAATTTTCCATCATTATAATTTTTAGTTAACCTTGACTACTATTTATGATGTAGTGTTTAATTTTGTTTCCACATTTCCCATGTTGCCTTTATGTGATCATGATATAACATCCCTTATTATTCATGAAACTTTTATTACTCATTCATATTCCAATTCTATAACATGTATTAGCTCATGATATTTTTTCCCTTACTCGGATTTATAGATCACCCCTTTCTTTTGTATGTCCCAAGGTTATCCCATGCAGTTTTAAAAACCATGGAACATTATGATCACACTAAAGATGTTTTCAATAAATCTGATGTATTTCACATTTTAAGTTGTTATTTAATTTAACTAAATCCAAATATATACTAAACATATTGATATTATGGGTTTAGTTATTTATAATATTATTTAATAAATCATTTTTTAATGTGAAATAAATAGATGGGTTTCTATAATTCACCACCCCCAATCATTCGATATTTAACTATTTTTGAAACCTCTTGAGGCATGACAATTGTGTATAAGATATGTAAATCTTCTCTGATAAATATTTTTTATAATATATCTACCTAGAATCATGTGTTTATACCCTTGGGCGAATTTTATGTAATATTGGGTATGGATTGGCTTTTCATACATTGAGCATATATCAATTATTAAGATTAGTTAATATCATTTCATATCCAAAATCATCATGTGATCATATATATATATATATATTTTTGATCATGTGCACCATTTAGAGGAAAATTATATTATATGTGTCTTAATAACAAAAAATTATTGATTAATGGCTCTAATTATTGGGGAATATTTCATTATTTATGACATAAATATTGAATGTGAATGTGTTGACATATTTCCGGATGAACTGATCAGTTCTTTACTAGAGTGTGAGGCCTATTTTTCAATAAAACTCAGACCTATATCCATTAATATCTTAGAAATTCTATATAAAATGGATCCTATTGAGTTGGATGAATTATATAACCTATTACTAGATTATCTGGATAATGGTTTTATAAACCCTAATGATTAACCATGGGGTACACCAGTTCTATCCATTAAAAACAAGGATCGATCAATGAATATTTTCAGGGAATATTGAGAACATAATAAAATAAAGATCAATAATGAGTATCCTATAACACATAAAAATGATAAATTTGATCAAATTAGAGGACTTGAATACTTCTAAAAGATTTAACTTTGATTAAGATATCATCATTTAAGGGTAAAAAAGGAGGGTATTTCTAAGATAACATTATGTAAAAGATATGGACACTATAAAATTATTTTTATTTCAATTAGTCTTTTTAATTCTACCATTAACTTCATTGATCTAAATAATTATTTTTTAGGGGATATCTTGATCAATATTTGGTTGTTATTGTAGAGGATATTCTTATATATTCAAATATAAAGAAAGAGTATGAACATTATTTAAGTATTGTGCTATAGACCCTGGTAAAAGATGAACTGCATTCAAAATTTATAACGTGTTAATTTTGGCTATAAAAAAGTATCATTCTAGGTCTATGTAATTACAATAATGGATGTATCAATGGATCCATAAAATCTTCAATTTATTGATCAATATCCAAGACTAACCAAGATAACTAAGATATACTGTTCTCTAGGTTCAGTAGGAAAATACCTATTGTTTTTTAGATTTTTATCCAGAAAATAAAATCCCTTAACCATGTTAATATATATGGGACTCAATTATCCTTACATAAAATATTATAAAGAATATTTCAAGAAAATAAAAAATATTATGGCCAGTACCCTTATAATTACATTACCCTGGAGTGGGGAAGGGTTTTTAATATATAATAATGCTTCAAAAAAGGTTAGGTGTTGTATAATACTATGTATTGATAAGGTAATTTCATATATGTAATGAAAAAAAATACTCATGAAAAAAACTAACCAATTCATGATTTGGAGCTAGCAGTAGTGATCATTTAAAATTTGTTTTAGTGTAATTAACTAAATAGATAAAATTTATAAATATATATTGATCAAAAGATCTTGAAATATATATTTATGTAGAATTAATGGAATATGATCCAAATTATATTCTTTTAATCGATAAAATATTATGATTTCTCAATAAATTATCAAACATTGAAGGAAAATAACTTGGATGATGCTCTGGGTAGAAATGATCATGTGACCCTATCCATGATGAGGAATAAAAAGGACCCAATTCCCATGGATTAAAATAGGATGAATCTCGAAGTTATAGTAGAAGGTTAAAAATCCTATCTTTGAGAAATGATTGATCATCGATCCATTCATGTTAAGATTATAGAATCCTAGAAGGATTATATAGATCTATAGAAAAGTTTAGTAATTATTCTAGAGTTAAACTTTCATAAATTGGTAGTTATGAAATTTAAATCCTCGATATGTGTCCCAAAAAAACCTTAAATAAAGTGGTACCTTTTTGATGATACTCATAGATCATCCTTCCCTATTCATCTGGGAATGATGAATATGTATCGATAACTAAACGTAAACATCTGGTGGGATAACATTAAGAGGGATATTTTAGTATAAATTTCTCCATGATCAATTTGATAGAATTGTATGGTTTAAAAATAAAATTCCAAGGGTATGTTACAACCATTATACTTACTAGTATGTAAATGGGAAATCATTCCAATGGTTTTTTTTGTTGTAATTAATAGAAAACCAAAAGTCTGTAACTTCAAAAAAATTTGTATTCATTCACTTTAAAAAGTGAAAAAAATTATTTAAATCAAATTATATTTGTCTCTTGATCAACATATCAAAATATATATAATATAATTACTAAGGTTAAATATATTAATAATCTATATTGTATAATATAATGGTAAAGGATTTACCTCAAGGTTTTGGGGAAGCCTTAAATATGTATTATGGAGAGATATGAGTTTCAACATAGATTTTAATCCTTAGATAAGTTACTAGAATATAATGACTATTAAAACTCTATAGGAAATTTTGAGATCTTAATAGATTTAATTACAAGAATTTTTTGATAAATAAATCCCACTAGTAGAGTAATAATATAAAATAATATTTCATTATACAATTCATAAGGCTCTTTATGAGTCTCGTTACGGGAAGAGATGTAGGACCCAAACATGCTAAGATAATTTAATAGAGGGGAAGCTGAGAGTTTATGAATTTTTCCATTAAATGGAAGATAATGTTAAAAACATTCATACATATATGAAATATTCCCCAATTTAATAGAATAATTATCTAGGCATTTGTCGATATGATATATAAAATAAATTTTGTGATAATGTGTTCTGATAGATATCTCCATGGATTCATTTTATGAGATTTGGGAATAAGGGAAAACTTATCCCTAGAAAAATAGGTCCCTTTGAGACCCTTAGTCATTCAAGGTAAGTATATTATTTCTTTTCACTCTCTTAATACATCCTCTATGTAAAATAATTTTTCTTTATATTTCATTTTATGAAACAAATATGAGACCCTTTACTTGCAATGAACTCAGAAGTCGTGCAATTGGAAAATCATCTCTCTTATGAGTGACAACAAGCAGAGATCCATGATGAAATAGATAATTTATTATGAAACAAGATAACTTATCTATTCAATGTGATATGGAGGAATCGTATATTTGAAGAATATATATTGGAACCAAAGGATATAATGTGACAAAATTACCCCAACTTTGTTCTTCTTAGTAATAAAATCTGAGGATGAAATTTCTTTATGGTGGTAGAATGTAATGATAAATGATTTTTTTAAATACTTATCCTTAAAACATGTTGATTATCACGTCTTATACACAAAACCAAACTAAAAAACCATGAAAATTCAATAAAAAAATATGAATGTTATATTGTAACCATTAAATTTCCAGTTATTAATGGAAAGTAACCACCATATGAAAACACTATGAAAAGGAATACTAATACAAGGGTCATTTATGGTTATTAATGATAATTTCACGTTATACATATATGTTTATATATATATAAAATATTATAATATTTTAAACGTTAATTTGATATAATTAAATAAATTGAATTAAATATATCAAAATTATCTTAAGTTGAAATTTTTTTTCTAAAATAATTGATTTTATGTTGAATAGTTCAAAATAACATTTATAAAAATACTATGACATTTATTACATTATTTTTATATATGTATGACATTAAAATTATTCAAAAAAATTATTAAAAAAATATATATTTATAAGATATTATTTATAGGTAAAAATATTTATTTTAGTCCATGAACAAGTGTTTGATATTATAGAACATAGGTTACACTATTCTCTAAAACTATTTTTAAAACATTATACATTTATTAGTTTATAATTAATTTTTATCAACCATAAAAATTGAATATAGAAAAATATGAATTTTAAATTTTAAATTAGAAGGACCATCTAATTTAATAAGTAATATTATATTTTTTAGTATAAACAATAAATTACTTATACAACAACTATTTACCTTTATAAAATTCAAAAGGGTCAATAGGGTTTTCCAAAGGTGTAAAAAGACTAACATGTTAAAAAAATCTCTCTAATTGAGTGGATGAGGTTTATATTGAAAAAGACGTATCCCCAATCTATTATTTTCTATTTTGGAGTGTTCCTAACTTGTGAAATAATTTCTCTCTTTTTATTAAGATTAATTATTTTAATGAATGTCATTCTGAACACTTATAAAAGGGGCATCCCAACACCCTTTCAAGAACACTATAAATTTTGGTTTCCTATTGAAACTCTACCCTTTTTTGCTTCCCATATAACCCATTTCCACTTATATTAGATTATATTTACAATATTTTTTTCTAAATCACCCATTCTAAATGAATCCTTCAAGGCAATATTAAATTTCACAATATAAGGACTAACATTCTCATAACATTTTTTCATTGTTATCATTCCATTTAAAATATTTTCGTCCAAATAATATATGATGAAATAAAAATGTATAGTATACTAAATTATTTTTTATTATTCTAATGGCCATAGAAATCATTCCGTTTTTAATTAAAGAAAAATTAAAATTCTTTTCTTGTATTTGTTAATAATACCACCTCCACAATGTAGCATATCTCATTTTTCAACTAGTTTCAATTTTATTTATTAAAATATCATAATATATGATTCGAAAAAATAAAATATATATATAATATTAGTTTAATTATATAATTATGATATTACTATATAATAAACCACTTTCATAACCATACTCATCCATTAACTATGGTGTGTTCATGTTTCTATTAATCTAACCACATATATAAACAGTGCTATAAAATAATATCATGCATGTCTATGAGATCTTATTTACTAATAATATATTATTTATAGATGTAAATAATTAATTGATTTTGGTTTTTGAATTCATAACATTAATATCAAACTGGTAATTAAGATACGAATATACATTCGTTAAAAATAAAAACAAACAAGCACATCACATATGTCACCCTTAATGATCATAACTAAAACTTCCATACAATACCGTTATTTCATAAATAGTTTATAATTATAATATTAGTAACTCCAGGAATTTAAAATTGATATTAAATAATTAATATAAATATAGATAATAATTATATATGATGTTTAAAAAATGTTATATATATGAATTAGTTTATGAAATAGTTTATTAATATAATTATCTTTGTCGTACATGATATTCAAGTTATATTGAGGATGTTTGAAATTAAGGTATGGGGTAATTTTTCTAAAATTTAATTTTTATATGCATATGTCATATATTTCAAATTTAAATCTTTAATATGTTGTGATTACGACCTAATTAATTTATTTTATGATATTCGGGTAATTCATGGTGGTTGAAGATCTATATCATGTTCTTTATTTAATTGGATTTCAATTCAAAGGATACCATGGTTGAATGGGGATTTCATGACTCAAATATTTTTTGGGGGACATAATCATTAAAATTTTAAAATGATCATTCATGATTAATATATTTTACCCTATTTTTATGCAATATTATATTACAACTATTATCTATTGGGAATTATTGCATCACATCAAAGTCTTTCCATTTATGAATCTCACATCTTGTAAAATCATTGTTTCTATAAGAATGATTTCCAAAAAGTTTATGGTTATACTTATTCCATATCCAAAAGCTCAATTTATTTTAATGTCAACCATTATTGTTTTTATATATTAATATGTTTTTCTTTTACGGTATTTATATTTCTCTTAAAACCTTTTCTAGTGGGATTTTATATATCTTTTTCCATTATGATGATTTCAAGAATGGTATTTTGTAAATATTAAGGAAGTATTTATTTTAACAATATTTTGGTTTATATTCTACTCCATGTTTAAAAAGTAAGTTTAATTTTTATTTGGTTTCCATTCTTGGGATCTATTTTGAAATGTATCAATTTATCAAGTATTATTTACACCTTATTAAAAAATCACTTCTTGAAAAGTGGATTTTAATTATAATTTTTACATTGATTATTATAAAATGTTTTTTGAAATATCTTTTGCTGATTTGGTTTCAATTTTCTTATCTATCTTCAATGGATCCCTGCTTCATTTTTTCCATATATTTTTATCTTATGAAACAATCTATTTTGGGAGGATTAGTTTTCATTATTAACTTATTTAATTCATGTTGTTGTTTTATATTTTTTTCAAAATGTTATGAAACACATTTTATTTTAATCGGAACATTATGATATTGAAACCACATTATGTCCACATATATTTTTTTTAAATCATTTTATCTCCAAGTGTTCTTTATGAGGTGATAAGTGAATGATTTTAAAGTTTCATGATTATGTTTGGAATAATGATGGGTGGGGTCTTATATCTCCCTCTAATAAATTAGTTTAATGTCAATATCTCATGATACATTCCAAAACTAGTGTAATTTAGTTTCTAATAAGTGTGGTTGAAAGGATGTGACTCCTAAAGATGATGTTTACATATAACTTTGGTTGTTCTAAAACTCTATATCATTTTTTTCTATGATATAAAACATTTTCAAGATATTTATTCCACTATTTGATGATTATATAACAAACTCTTAGGATGAGAGAAAAAAAGATCAATGGAAACCACATGAGAGAATATATACTTACCAGAAAGAGGTCGATCGAGATTGGTGTCACTTTGATCCACCAAGTAAAAGGATTGTAAGAGAAAAAATCACCTATTGGGGTCCTCCAAGCACAAATAAATTATTAGGGTTGAGAATGGTGATTCGGAATTTAAAATGAAGTGGGATCCAGAATTTTCAAATTAATTCTCCAAATAATAAAAGCATGAGTGCTCAATTTGCTGGAAAGGTCACATTATTCCGGAAACTGTATGCCAACAATGCACCCCAAATATTTTGGTTGAATGGATTCTTCAATGCAGGTTCGTGGATTATTAAACCATGCACTAACTATGCATTCCCTCACTTTTTTGGGGTTTATGGTATTCATTAGGGGGTGCATAGTTTGGTCAAACCATGTGCCAAATACGCACATCCCAAAAATCCTATACAATCTTCCAAGTTCTCCTAGAATGAAGTTAAAACAAGAGAAAACATAAATTAGATAAAAAGGTAAAGGAATACATAAAAAAATGTAATGGTATGTCACAAAATCCCCATAATGAGAACTTTATGTCCCTAGAAATCCTATCAAGAAGAGACCATAATTAATAGATGAGGCCAATTCTCTCTCATCAGGGCCTTACACTCCCAAGTATCATGGAAACTGAAACCATTATTTCATAGCACATAATCCAATTGTATCTTCCCCCAATGAATTAACTTTTTATTATAATCAAAATTAGTAATTGTATTCTCAATAACTATTAAATCGGGCATGTTATCAAGATCCTCCCACATCAAGACATGAGATAGTTTAGAAAGATACACATAAAGATATGATACATGGAAAACATTATGTTTTGATGTCAACTACAATGGAAGTTCTAAATAGTAATCTTGTTTCCGCACTTTCTCAATATCATCAAAAGGTCCCACAAACTATGGTTCCAAATTTTCATTTTTTTAAAAGACATTGATGAACCAAATGGTGTGAGACTCTAAAAAAACATAGTCACCAAATAAAGAATATAAATTTCACCTAAAAGGTTATAGTAAGATTTTTACAAGCACTGGTCTGTCAAAATTATCTGATTAATCAACTAAATTATTTATATCATCTCTTAGACCATGTTTGGTCTAACCAAATAAATTTCACTAATATCCAACTAATAAAAGGGAGATTTACAAGGCCATCAATACAAGGCCTCAAAAAGAGACATACGAAATAATGACCATCCACTTTTATTATATAAAAATCAACTAGTCCCAAAAAAATTCCAAAGCTCCATCAAAATAAATAATGAAATCTCATAACATTTCCTCAAGATTTTTTACAGATCGTTCCATTTTTTCATCCATTTATGTAATATATGTTGTCATAAATCTTACTTGAGGCCCCAGTGCCTCTTATAGGCCACTCTAAAATAAAGAAGTAAAACAGAGATCCATATATAAGACTATAGCATAAAAATTAAATGTAAAATGGTGTTTTCTTTTATAGAAAGACGTCCCAAATCCTCAATGTTGGTTTCATAATGAATGGGAAAGAGGTGAGATGATTTCATGAGTTGATTGATCAAAACCCGTATCAAATTCTTCTTAAGAGGGGAATATGGAAACCCAAAAACAATGTACATAGAGATTTGATCCCACTTCCAATTCATCACTAGATGAAATTGAAGAAAACCTAAAAGTATTTGGTTCTTTGATTTGACCCACTAAAGGGTATTAAAACATGAAACAAATTCAATAATGTCTCATCTCATACCTGGCCACATGAATAATTTCTATACAACATAAAATGAAGTTTTTGTTCTAGGATGAACATGCAAATGGGAAATATGGAAATCGCTAATTATATCCTTCACTATGGACAAAGAAACAAAAGAAATATGAAAACATAGAATGCCCCAAGAAGATAACACCCACTCACTAATAGTCTCCGACAAGAAATATTGACCCGAATGCCACAAAACTTTTCATTGAGATATTGTTCCTAAAAAATAATATCAAGAATGGTGGAGGTGAACAAAACGCATACCAGAAAAGCTCTATCCACATCCTCCCAAACTCAAAAATGAAATTTTATAAAAAAATCCATCATTTTCTACTCTTCTGATGATTCTTTCACTAACTAGGTTGGACATTTTCTACTCAAATCATTAGCTGTGACATTACCCTTCCCCAGAGTGTAGGTAATTTTGTTGTAAATGTACTAAAAGTAATCCACCCAATGCCTCTCATGGTGTTTCTAATATTTTTTGAGAGAATAAATAAATCATGATCGTTTGGTCATAAAATAGTATAAAACATTCTTTGAAACTTTATTTCCTCCAACTCTTAAGTGGATGCATTGAGGATACAAGTTCAAGTTCATGGGTTGGATAATTCTACTCACATTCCTTAAGCTATTAAGGACCACATGATATCATGTGATCACCATATATAAGAGTACAACCTAAACCTAAAACTGATGGATCAAAAAAGACCACATAGCCATGTCCAGCATATAGAAGATTCAACATCAACACATAAGTAAAAATACATTTTACCTCAATGAAAGAAGTCTGAAATTTATTGTCCCAAGTGAATATTAACCCTTTAATAGTGAGAATAGTCATGGGATAAGTACATTTTGATAAATACTTTACAAAACGTGATGATACCCTATTAATCCTATGTATCTCAGAATCTCAAAAAAAATTGTGGTTATTCCCGTTTGAAAACAACATTCACTTTCACATGATCAACAAAAATAAAATGTTTAGTGGCTATGATTCCCAATAACTACACTTCCCATGTCCAAAAATCACATTTTGATAAATTGATATGGAGTCCGTGATTTCTCAACATTTTTATAACTTCTCATAGTTGACACACATTATCAAACTAAAACAAGGAGTAAACTAGGATTTAATCCACAAAACAACCACAAATGAACCAAGATACTCATGGAATATTTTGTTCTTCAAAAACCTAAATATTGTAGGAGAATTAGTTAGACCAAAAAGCATGACATGGAACTCATAGTGGATACACCTACTCTTGAAGGTGGTATTTTGATTGTCAAATTCCGTTATTCTCTAACAGTGTTAACCAGATCAAAGATAAATCACTAAGAACCAATTCAAAACATTAAACTCATCGAATAGATCATCAGTACAAGGTAACATATACTTATAATTCTCTATAAAATAGTTTAGTTTCTAGTAAATAACACATAAGCAATGTGTTTTATCTTCTTTGTTAGAAAAGTTAACAGGTGATGCCCAAGGTGACACACATGAGTGAATAAATAATTTATCAAAAATATTTTACAACTGATTCTTTAACAATTTCGAAATTTTTGGTGTCATGTGGTAATAAGTAAGACATACTTGTTGAGTACCAGGAACAAAATCAATATAGAACTCTACCTATCTTTCTATGATAAAACCAAATAAATCAGAAGGAAAAATGTTAGGAAACTTGTCTAAAACTAGATAGATACCATCACTCAAATATTACCACTCGAGATCAAAACTAAAAACTGATTTGAATTTTCACAACATTGTATAATAAATTCCATATCTAATTTACCTCATGTCCAATTCTCCTAGAAATAGTTGAGGTGAAGGAGGCTCGTTGAAGATAAAAATCAATTTGATCCTTATTAGTGACGAGACAGTCTATAATGAGAATTTTTTCACGAAAATCCTTGCAAAGAAATAGTAAATTCAAGAAAAGAATAACCTCTAATAAGATGAATATAAAAGTAGGACAATAGAGACAGTGATATCTCTTCATTATGAGTAGAATAGTAATATCTATCACATAGTAAAAAATATCCATAGAAATATTTAGTAGGTTTATACTACATATAGATATAAAGGAGTGAGACCCATAAATATAATATAAAATAGTCACGAAATATGAATATATTGTGATGGTACCTCTCACAGTCATTGTACTTGTATCAAATTCCTTTAGAGACTCTTCCATTCAATAAAGAATCTTTGTTCTAGATGTTTGTGGATACTACCCCTCTGATTGAAATGAAGTTGATTTCAGTATAGTACTTTTAGGTTCTCAAGAACCCATGCCACATTGTATAGTAGAAATAAAATGAAATAATTTCTATAGGTGTCATTAAAAACAATAAGAATTGCATATCATTGGCACCATGGTACAAATATGTCTCGAATTCCCATCCTTTCCACATTGGAAGCAAGTCAAACAACATATTCTATGCACTATAGAAGGACTAGAGGATGCCTAATTTGGAGAACCACCAAGAGAGTCATCATACTTCCCAATTCCTTTGAAGGAAATCATAAAACTCTCACTGGTAGAAAAGGGAACTCTTTTCAACCCAATAAAACCATCTAATTCAAGCTCAACCCTCAATGACCTTACTAATAAATAATTATACTAAGTAAGCATTAGTAAGAAACCCTATTAATATATATCATTTCAGAGACACATATCAAACTATAGATCATGTATATTCTCATTTAATAAAATCTAAAGTGAAGTCTAAAAAATATGGGGAAATAGGTTCAAAAACTATGTCATGGTTTTATCATCCTTTAGAAGGTTGAAGAACATTATAGCTTAAACTAGTTCCACAGATTTCATATATAATTTATCAGTGAATGAAAATATAAATTTATTCCACTCCAACACATCATGTTTATTTTCCATTATCATTGCATTCAATCATATACTACTAGGCCCTTACATCTTAAAATTAAAATAATTCACATTAATGGCTTCAGAAATTTCTTGGATATAAAAAATCAATTCTACCTTATTCACCCGATCCTCAACCTCTTGAGGATTATTAGTTCCTTAGAAATAGGGTGTCTTCTAGTGAAGAAACTCGTGATCATGATTTTGATACTTATCCCTTTGATTTTCCACAACTGGAACAGGAATGGGAAAATTTCAATTTTCATGTCTCATAGTTTGGGAAGCACAATTTCAAAAATATTCTAGTCCATGGGAGGATCCACCCATAATGGTTCAGTAGAAACTTCCTCATAGTGTCTATTCACACATATTATTTGAGTCATGATACTACACAAAATTAATAGAAAACACTTAAGACATAAGAAGAATAATCATATAAAAACTCATTAAAGAGAAATTGGAATATCAATCCCATCATATCATATTTATAGAATTTTTTTTAACATTACCATATCAACAGTAGGTAAAAACTACAATCAGATAAAATTATTCCTCAAGACACATTTCCCCAACCATCCATGGTGACGTAAGGTTCATTATAATGTTATGTGGACCAAAAATTTCTCGATTTAACTCCTAAGTCACAAAAATATTACCTCCTATCTACCAGGGAAACCCAAACTGAATAGTGACATTTAACTTCCCCGATTATACCACTTTTTCATACATCACCCCGAATACCCTAGAACACTGATACCCAATCCATATTTTAGATATATTGATGGATTTTCCCAATCCACATGTGTTAGAGACAAGAAACTAGAATAATAAATTATCAAATAGGGAATTTATTTACCATAAAATAGTAGAATAAAAGAGATTACAAGTTAGTATGCTCATAACTCCAATAGAGGAAAGTACCAAAAAATATAAAATATTACCTAAAAAGATAGATAAATATATTAAAGGAAAATAAAACATCATCAAGAAAAATATATCAGAAACTCATGTGTAACAAGTGGAAGATGGCTCCACCAATCAACATCATCACTCCAGGATTTAAAGTATCAAGAACATACACCACCTTCTGGTGGTGATTTCCATTTTATTGGACCTAGAATAATAATGTCTATGAATTACTATGGTAAATAGTAGTGTGTGTGCTATAAATCCCATAAGAGTATCATAATGTGTTCTATAATTAATGTTATAACAATTAACCACTTATGTTATCAATTTAAATAAAACAAGGAACATAATTTCATTTTGATATATTAAACTAGAAAAAGATATAATTCAAGTTGATGGTATATATGTCAAAAACATTCAAAAATTTTTAAATGAACATTTTATATGTAAAGGATTATTTAAATTAGTTTTCATGAATAAAAGAGATCAATAAATCGATGGCATGTACAATAAAATCCAGTAAAGAAATAACTTTTAAAAAGAGAGATGTGGAATGGTAGTTTCAATGGTAATAGGATGCTTACACATGTCAATAATTATCTCATCTCCACTCTAGTGTTCAATCACAAATACAACCCAAAAGGGGAACGGGTCATGGGAAGTCTACACCCCAAAAGGGGAACCCATCATAGGTACTCATACCATAGTTGTTTTTGAAAAGGTTCTCATTGTAAGGCCATTTCTAGGGGATCCAGATCCTTGAATTAAATCCCCAATTAAATACTAACTACCCAATGTTATATGTGATTCAATCAATATATAAAATTAGAAATCATTTTAAAATATAATATCCCTATTTTAGTTTTCAACATACATTCCCATTTTAAAACTAAATCATTAGTTTCCCACATTTCATGCCATTTTAAATCATATTTCAATTTAGTAAATTTCTCATGATCAACATCAAGTAATTTCATAAAAATTATTTCTAAATAAATATATTATTTTTCCTAAATCCACCCAATAATTTCAATTCCTTGGAAATTTGGGTTTTCTAAAATCATATTCCCATTTCAAATCAAAGATCAAGTCATCACAAATAATTATTTTTAAATCAATTTAAAAAAAATTAATTCATGATTTCAATTGTATTCCAAATAATTATGGGACTACCGACCTTTAAATAAATGTAATGACAATGCACAACACCCCTGATGGGGAAAGCCAATGGAGAATGAAGGTAAGATCTAGGAACTCAATTTAGATTTAAGATACCTTGAAACGAAGTCTAGATCAATTCAATATATAATGATCTAGAAAAATATAATGTGACAATATAATAATATCAAAGAAAACCACAAGATAAATGATATAGATACCCAAAAAAGATTGATCGAGATCAATGCCACTTCGAACCACCAAGAAAAGGGTTTGGGGGAGAAAAATTCAAATCTTGGGAGCTACTAAAGATGAAAAAACAGATTAAATTTTAGTATGGTGATTAGGTATTTAAAATGGGGGGTTAAATATTTTTAAATTAAATTTTTGAGTTTTAAAAACCCACAGGAACATTAAACTATAGAGGGCTCATATTTAGGGGAAATTGTTCTCCAGTCATGCACCCCAACTATTTGGGGAGAATTTTTTCCCCTAGTTGGGCATATGGTTTGGGTTACCAAGAACCAATTATGTATCACCCGACTGTCTAGGGGTGCATGGTTATCACAAGTGGGTGTATGGTTTCATCAAACCATGATCTAACCATGCACAACACAAAAGGCCTCCAAAATTTTAAATGTTCCCAAGAAACAAACTCAATACAATATTTGACTTAAATAACATCAAAACAAGGTTCAAGGAATACCACAAAAAAGTTATGGGATGTTACACATATATTATATTTTTTCTTAAGAACCTTTATAGTTGGTTTATTTTTTTGAATCTCCTATTATTCATGATTTTCATTGTGTAAAAATTTAATTCCATGGATATTTTATAATATATGAATTTTGTGTATATTCCTATAATGAATTATCATGTATTTTTTTGTTATGATACCCATTTTCTCAACATATACTAACATTTATTCCTATATTTCTATCCCCCATGTTTACTATTACTAATAATTTTATATCACCGCTTTATTATTTGTTTCACATTCCCTATGTTATCAAGATGATTATTTCATGTGATATGTTTAGAATGAATATTATAGTTATTTGATTATATTGAAATGTTTTCATGTCTTATAAATAAGCAGTTTATATAGATAATATGCAAAGAAACTAATATTTTTTCAGTATTGTGTGACTATATATAATATTAAAGGATTATTGATGTAAATTTTTGAATTACGTCTGTATTTTTTTGTTAGGTTGCCTCACCATCATCATTGATGGGTAAACTGTCATTCATCATCTTTCCAATTTATGATCTTTTACTCTTCCATTGTCACTCATACTTATAAAATCATATTAAAAAAAGTGGTTGATTACTGTGTTGAACTGATATTAATTATGTTAATCTTCTAAAAACTATAATTTAATATATATCTACATATAATATCTCTCTCTATCATTTAAAAAATTCCAGCTAATTATCAATTAATTTACTATAAGGATATTGTCTATTTTATAATTAATTTTTTCCTTCATGGGTATTTATCATAACATATACCTTATATAAAAATATTTAATTTTATTTATGTCATGACCCATCCCTTGAGGCTCATTTCTTGACTACCAAAATCCCACCTCCCATAGGCCAGGGTTTGGCTACTTGCACCGAGTAGGCATATCCCACCAATGGGAGGCATTTTCCCAAGTACCTGTACGCACACTCCCATCTCCAAGAAAAATATTAAACTGAAAACACTATGTAAACATGGTTGAAATTAACTAATAAAACCCACTTAGAGTAAGGCACCAAACTGAAAAAAAATGGGGCCAAAATACAAGCCCACCTGAAATGGAAAAGTAAAAGCCATGGGATCTCATCTGCAGGACACCTAACCTGAAGGGTAGGTACAGTAATCTGTCAGAATTTCATTGATGTGTACCATGTCTTCCGGGTCACCCTGAATGACCCCTGTCTCTGACCCCCCAAGGTCTCTGTCAATGATGTCGATCATCTTCATAAGATGTTACACGTGTGGGTGAATCCTGCGCAAGGGTGAGTAAAATAATACTTAGTTGGGACCCCAAACCACATAGGAATTATACAAAGTAAACCGCAAGGAATAACATGAAGTATACCACTTATAAGATCACTAAGAAATACACCAAATAGAATACCAAAGAGGTACACAATGTGTAGCCTCTATGAATTATAATCAAGAGAGTCACTAAAGTCATCTTACACCAAGTATATGTCTATGGTAAAGAAACATGATTGTCGTAAGAATCCACAGTACCCACAAGTAGTAACACACGGTTTGTCGGTGACACATAGAGTTTATGTAACATGCGGGGTGTAGATAACACATGGAGTATATGTAACACACGGAGTGTAGATAACAAATAGAGTGTAGGTAACACATTGAGTGTAACTAACACATAGAGTATATTCAAAGACTAGAGGACCCACACCTTAGTGGGAGAGGTGAGTACCAACTCAGTCATGGTAAGACACTTGTCTAGATAAGAAATATAGTCTAGGAAAGACACACAGTCTAGGTAATCACATAGCTTCTAGGTCATATCCATCTAAAGGATTTTCTCCTCAGCACGCTTGTTCCAGGAGAACCTACAACTTGAGCTAATAGGTTGTATGTAAACTTCCATGGAAACTCACGTAGAATATCTTAAAAGGACCGATTGGTATCAAGGATCGGAATGCCACAAAAGAACACATGGTTTGATAGGTATGGTATTTTAAGTAAAAATTCTCCAGTTGGGTTTAAGTCTGGTTCGACCTAGTCAGACCAACCCGACCCCTCCCAGGTCCTGCCTGGCCTCTAACACCCAAATTTTTTTTATGAAATATTTTCTTTAAATAATTTTAATTCTTTAATATATTTATTTTAACACAATCATGAGATTAAACAAACTGCGAGAGGCCCTTATTATAAAGTTATCATTATAGCTGAGCTATTAGGTTAGCAGGAATAATTTTAACTAACTTTTTAAAATGCATTGTGAATTCATTGGCTGTCATCTATTTATGGAAATATAAATCAATTAGATATTTGTATTTTGAGTGAATTGATTTTGGTAAAGAAATTAATGAGAAATATATTTGTTATATAATAATAAAATATTTTTTATTTTCTTCCAATAGATATTTTAGTCATAGGGTATGAATAAACCCCTATTTGATGTATAAAAACAAATTTTTTAAAATGTTAATTTTAAACCTTTAAAAGGTGAATAATTTTTAAATTAATATTTTGAAACGTTAATAATTTTTATATGACAATATAAATATGTTATTTTAAGTGGGATATAAAAATTTACTTTGGATGAATTTTTGATATTTTTCTGATAACTTTAATGTTTTGATGAATAGTAAAAACACGCTAAATTTTATTTGAAAACAAATTTCTTCATTGAAATAATATGTGTGGTAAAATTATATTACTCAATGGTTTAAATGTATTAATAGAATATACGTTTACCATTTAATATAATATATTCCATTGTAATTAATTCTACATTAAATTCATATGTAAAAACATTTCATTGTTTTTTAATATTTTGTCCTATAAACCCAATTTTCCCATTTTCAACATCATGATTAATGTTAAATTAATTATTGTAACTTATGTTTACGAATTTTGAAAAATAGATTACATATTTGGTATCAGTTGGTCTAAATTATGTAAAATGATTTATTTTATTTATGGGAAATAAAAATAATAGCTTCCATAAATTTTATTAACCCGGAAAATGGGTAAATAGGGTAATTAAGGGTAAAAATAATATTACAAATTTACCATAACACTTGTATTAATATAATTTTATGATTATAATTTTACATAAAAATTAATTGGGTCTAAATTTTATCCATTTTAACCCACTTGGATGAGATTTGGACATTTGAATTATTATATTTAAAGAAGAGTGAAATATGTCTCGCTCAAACATTAAAAATTAAATTATTTTTAATATAAGTTTATAGAAAAGATAAATTATATTATAAATAATCTTTTGAAAGATAATTTTTTTATTTATCATTATAATTTATTAATATTTTTAGGAAATAAATAATTACCCTAAATACTAATACTTGTATGATGAAAAAAATAATTAATTGATGTGAAACCAATAAAAAAATGTTTATTAAATTATTTATAACAATATAAAGCCCCAAACTCTTGACCAAACATTATTTTTAGAATATATATCGACCATAAAAATCCAACGGTCTAATTATTGAACATATTTAGGTATATATAAGATATTATTACAATTATATTATTTTATATAAATTGAAGATAAATTTGTCACATTCATGTTTTAAAAGAGTATAACATTTTGAATGTTGGGTTTTTCTGAAGATAAATTATTATAAAAGTATTCTTATGTAATTTGATGGATTTATATTCATAATATTATTTTATATTTAATTTTTACTCAACAAATAAGTATATTAAATAATTACATAAAATTGAGGTAATAATTATTTTATTAATGATTAGATCAAATAAATGTTAAATAAAATGTTTTCATAAATATAAGTTGGGATAATTGTTATGTAAAATGAATTTTCCAAAATTATATTGACCCCTTATAGATATAATAAAATATTCGGATCTAGTTTCACTCCTTATTGTTATATTTTAAAATTCAAGGTAAAAAATAGTGTGAAAATTGACACTTTTGATATTTTTTAAAAATAAGGTTTTCTTAATTTATTTAAAAGTCCGAAAACATTTTAAAAAATATATTATAATTATTAAACTGTATAAAATGTTCTAAATTAATCATTTATGGTCTAATAGGATTCAAATAAGAAAATATTTCACATTTTTAATATTTAAATATTTGTTACCCTAGTTAAAAAACCTAATAGAATAACTAAGTGTTAATTAAAATCATGATGCTTAAATTGATATAAAAACTTTTATAAAATTTATATGTTGATTATATTACAACTATATATCATATAATAATATAAATTGGGAAAAGTTTGATATTTTTATGAGGGGTTTTGTTTTATTATAAATTAATATTTTTTGAGGTTTCCAAAAGTGCCCCTCACTTCAATTATAAAAGGGAACTTCCTACCTCAACTTATTACTTCATTTAGAGAATTAATTTTTAACCATACCCTACCAATTTCCCTTATAAACATCCCTAGAAATGATATATAGGTTTTTTTCTTCTTAAAATACCAACTCGAGTTCTTTAAGAAAATATTTTGAGGAGGCACATCGAAGAAGAATTAATATCATTTATCGATTCTTTGAAACTTATTTCTTCTTCAACTTCAACCTCATGAGTTATATCATTATAAAGTAATGACACCAGTATTATATATATAATTATAGGTTATTATTAATATGAAACAACCATATTATACATTATACACATCATATGAAAAATGAAATCACCAAGCGTGCGTATGTACGTCTTACCCTCTCCATGTCATGGTGTAATCTATTTTTCACCACCACCTTTAATGGTATGGGTATAATGATGGAATTAATATATATATATATATAATATAAAACGTTATTGATCTTGAGATATTATACACCATCCACTTCAATACCATTCAACAATTATGGGATTGATATCGTCGCTCGTGCGTACGTACGACTTACCGTCTCCACGGTGCGATGTGATTCATTCTACATAATCTTAACTAAAGCATGTTTATATAAATGAATTGAATTAGTAAGGATGATATATTTTATAATAATACCATGCTTTAAATTATATAATTATTACCTGTAAAGAGGAATATGAACTTATCCAATAAAACATGCATAAGAACATAAAGGAGTTAATATCTGAATAATGAGTAACAATGAAATGTTTCAAACAAATAGATGAAAATATTATGATATATGTTATCATTAAAATTATTATTAATATAAAATAAATTAGTAACATTATTTAAATCATTATATATGAGGTTCGGATACATAAAAATCATATCATTTCTAAGGTAAGTGATAACATTGAAAATATCAATTTTTTCTGATATTGTATATTCATAAGTATTTATTGGGATATATTTATCATCAATATACATGTTTACTAAATATGTATTTCAAAATATTCTTTGTATCCTTTTATAATTGTTCAAATTAAATTTTACACGTTGGTGAATTTTTACTGAACAGTATGAATGGAATCTGTTTTCGTTTCTGGTACAAGGTACTTTTTGACTTTTCCAGTAAAAGTACGAGAAGAATGATTTTTCTAACTTGTAGGACATTTTTTTATGATTTCATAATAAATTATTTCCTTTAATAATACCCTACAAAAATACAAGGTTATTTCCATGTAAAAATTTTTCTTTTAAATTATATCACATTTTGAGGAAGGAAAATATTTTGGAAGAAGAAAGGATATTTTCCTCAGGAATTAATTTCAAGTGTTTTCTCAAAATTATTTTCCATATAATATGACACTAATAAAATAGGGTAATATTTATATCCCTATTATTACTAAAATTTAATTGTGTTTATGATGAAATTTCATTCAGAAAACCTATTTATTTTATTTCAATTATCACAGAATGATGTTTAAAAAACTCATTTTAATTCATGTGTTATGCTACGATGACTGTTTGTTTTGGAACAAATAATAATGATTTAATTATGAGATGGGTGGGACCTATACCTCCCTCCAATACATTAGCTAAAGATTTATATCTCAATAGACATACATTATTATAAGGACAAGTAAATATAGTTCAATAATTCATGTCTGGAACAAGGAGTGAACTCGGTTCAGAAATGGACTTTGTCCACTACTATGGTCATGGAAATGAGTGTCGACTAATAGAAACTATTTTCTATGATTATGTGTGTATTCCAAGAAATTTCTTGTCTTATCACTATTGGGATTACATTTCACTTTTATGATTTATCCCATGACATGATATTATGATCTTCTATATGTCGAATAAGATTTTCAAATTTTATGTTCTTATGCTTATGATATGATTGATTTTTCCCTTTTTACCCTTAATAATCATTTGATCTCACCCATTCATATGTTTCTTTTCCCCAGGTCATAAATAAAGGAATTAAGTAAGATATGTCAAAAAAAGAGTCTAGTTTTTAAGAAATAAGCGGTAGACAATGTGAATGTTTTATGAACTAGTTTTATTTGTTTCCCAATTTCTAAAACACTAAAACTATACGATCCTGGCATATTTTTTCTTATTTTTTTTAATAAATGTACTTAAATGTTGAATATATATATATATATATATGTGTGTGTGTGTGTGTAAATTAAGGGTTGTTATAGTTGTTATCAAGGCAAATGTATAGTTAACCTTTGGAAACTAAGATAAGATAACCTTATTAAGTACCCTAAGGATATGTATATGTCTGTGTTATAATCTGATCCAATTATTTTAGATATTTTCATTAATAACCTAGGATAAAACCTAAAGTATCTTAAATTGAAATTTTATTCTTGAATTATGTTTTTTCTTATTATTATTTTTGATTCTCATGATATGATTCTTGGTATTAGTTTATTGTTGAAAACAAAAGGAACTATGTTATTGATAAATGCGATGAGCAATGCAATGATTGTCCCCTTGAGAAACCAAATGTTATGGGAGATGGAATGAAAAATCTGGTATCCTTGCTCTCAAAACTTTCTCAATCTATGAATCAATCCATACCATGAAATGACAAAATGAGTTAGTAACATTCTATTTAATCCTTCATGAGGCAGTGTCCACCTTTATTCAGCAGGTCTCCTAATCCATTAGTGGTTGAACAATGGATCAGTACCACTAAAAATATATTTTCATTTCTATAATGATCTGAACATGATAAAGTTATCTTAGCAATATATCGTTTAAATGTGAGGCTGATCAATGGGGGAATATCGTCAAGAATACCATCTATAGATATGATATTGAGTCCATGGAATGGGACGAGTTCAAACACATATTTATAAATATGTTCATTCCTTTTATTCTTCGACGAAAATGGAGAAGGAGTTCCTTAAACATAATCAAAGAAGTGATTAATCAGTTGGCTCCTATGAAGAAAATATTACAAGACTTGTAAGTTATGCTTCTAGAATTATTATCCCACATGTGGGTAAAATTGATTGATTCTTTAGTAGATTAGAACCATGTCTCTGAAGGGCATTAACCATAAGGGAATTCAATTTCTATAATGAAATTGTTCCATGTGCTCTCTAGGTTGAGATAGAGAATGGAGTATGCCATCAGTCATATGGGTTTGATAAGAAGAGAAAAATGGAATTCAAAGGAAAATATAAAGACCACACTAAAAAATATGAGTTTTACATTATGATCAATTTGTGGAATGAAACATGGAGGTAATTTTTTTAAAGGGTCTACTAAATGTTTTAAGTGTGTAAAAGAAGGTAATCAGGTAGTTGAAGGTGAAGTGATGTGAAAATGTTTCTAATGATGCGAACAAATAAAAAGCTACAAAAAATGAACTTCCTACACTTTATTACTACAAGTGCAAGTAAAGGGTGCATAATGATATTCAATTACCTAATCCAAGGGTTATTGATGATGATTGACTTCAAAAATCTCTTTAGGCCAAAGACTAAGTAAATTCATAGGCAATCACTATCAGCAACATGGATTATGATAATGAAGTGGTTAAAGGTACACTTACTGTCCACTCTAAAGTAGAAAATGTTTTATTTGATTATGGCTCCACCCACCATTTTATTTTTGAAGAATATTCTATGGATATCATTGTATTACCTCTACAATTTAAGTTTGAGATAGATTTGACAACTCCTAATGGAACAACGGTCGCATCAAATGTTTATAATTATTTATCTGGTTGATGTTTTAGGTAAAGGGATTATTCAAAATCATGTTTTCCTTCATATAGTGTAATTTTATGTCATTATTGGAATGTATTAGCTTTCTAAATATGGATCTCATATCAATTAACAAGGAAGGGAAGTCATATTTCATATTCTAGATTAATCTATGATCATCTATTGTTGAAAAGATGAATATAACCTTCTAGAAGAAATTTATTCTATCTTATGGGTATTTATTCCTATAAATGAAGGTTATCTATCTCAAATGGTTTGGGTGAAACTCATGATGAAGAAAACACCCATTGTACGGGAGTTTTATGATGCATTTTTGGGAGGAATTGTCAAATCTTCCACTAAATTGTGAAGTTGAGTTTTCAATAGATTCATTCTGGGTGCTATGCCTATTTCAAAGACACCTTAAAGCTTTGACCCAGTTTAGGTGTAGTAATTGAAGAAGAAACTCTAAGATAATATTAATACGGAATTTATATCCCCAGTGCATCACCTTGGGGAGAACATGTTCTGTTTGTTAAGAAGAAATATGGATCAATGAAACTCTGCATCATTTATCAATAACATTACAAGATCACTATCAAGAACAAATGTCCTATTCCACACATTGATGACTTATTTGACTAACTACATCGATCTCAAATACAAAATTCATTCAAGATATTATCATTTAGGGGTTAAAAAGAAGGATATATCAAATACAAAATTCTATACAAGGTATGAACACTATGAATTTATAATGATTCCTTTTGGTCTTACTAATTTCCCAGCTATCTTCTTGGATTTAATTAATAGAGTCTTTAGAGACTGTCTTGCTCAATTTGTTGTAGTCTTTATAGATGATATTCTTGTCTATTCGAAGAGCAAGGAAGAACATGAAGATCACTTGAAACTTTTATTGAAGAACCAGAGAAAGGATAAGCTCTATGAGAAATTTAAAAATTTTGAATTTTGGCTTCAGAAAGTTACATTTTTGGTCACACAATATCTAGAGAAGGTATATCTGTGGATCCATCTAAAACAGAAGTTGTTAAAAGTTGGCCAAAACCAAAAATTGTAATTGAGATCTAATATTTTTATGGTTTGATTGAATATTATCAATGTTATGTGAAATATTTTTCTTGATTATCTAATCCAATAACCATGTTGACTCGAAAAGGAGTTATGTTTGTTTAGAAAGAGGAGTGCGAAGAGAATTTCAAGGAGATAAAAATAAGGTTAGCCAGTGCACCTGTGCTCTCACTTCCTTGTAGTGAAGAATGTTTTGTGATCTATAGTGACGCATAAAAGAATGGTATGGGATGTGTTCTCATGAAAAATGATATGGTGATAGCTTAGGCCTCGCAGTAGTTGAAAATCCCTGAGAAAATTTACCAAACTCATGATTTGGAGTCAGTTGCGGTAATCGTTGCATTAAAGATATGGAGGCATTTTCGTTGTAGTGAACGGTGTGATATTAATACTGATAATAAAATTATAATGTGTATTTTAAAAAAATGGAGATGAATATGATCCAAATAAGATGTTTGGAGTTGATTAAAGATTATGAATCCTCAAGACATTACCACCCAGGGAAAGTGAACATGGTGGAAGATGCCTCGAGTCGACAAAACCATTCTAGCCTATCTATGATGAGGATCACAAAAGATCCAATATTAATGGATTTTCAAAAAATGGATCATGAAATTTTAAATGGGGGAAATATTATCTTACTCAAATGAGTGCTCAACCATCTATACAAGTCATGACTGATGAGGTGAAGAAAGAAAATGTAATTCTTCAAAAGAAGGTGAGAAATGTTCCTAAATTCAACCTTGATTGTGATTAAATAACATGGTTCAGGAACATGGTCTATATTCCTCCCATATCAGAATTAAATAAAGATCTATTAGATGAGGCTCATAGTTCATAATTCTATATTCATCCTGGAATCAAAAATCTGTATAGGGACTTAAAAGAGTATTTTGTGTGGGATGGCAGGAAAACAGATGTCATTAAATATGTCACTCGATGCTTGGATTGTAGGGAAGTTAAGGCTGAGAGACATAAGTCAAAGGAGATGATACAACCATTACCCATACCAAAATGGAAATGTGAAAACATAACTATGAAATTTATTTTTGGACATCATAAAACATCTAAACGACATAATGCTATATGGTTTATAGTTGATCACCTTACGATGTCATCAAAATTCAATGATTTTAGAGAGAATTTATCTCTTGATCAGATTCCCATGATATATGTAATGGAAGTCGTAAGATTTCATGGAGTAATAATTTACATTATATCTGATTATGATATGTGTTTGGCCTCAAAATTCTAGTGAAGTATTCAGTATGCTCTAGAAATAGAGTTATGTTTCATCACTTATAATCATCCTCAAACCGAAGGTCAATCGGAGAGCAAAATTCAAACTCGCGATGACATGTTGAGATATTTTTCTTTGGATTTCAAAGGAGGTTGGGATCAACACATAACTTTGGTGGAATTTTCATACAATGATATATTTCACTCCAGTATTCAGATGGATCCTTATATAGACCTCTATGGAAGGATGTTCAGAACACTATCTTGTTGTGATGAAGTTGGGGAAAGAAATAATTAGGATCTCAACTTGTTGATGAAATGGCTTAAAATGTAAAATATATTCATCAAAACATAAGAGTAGCTCAGAGTCTAAAACATTTATAATAACAAATTAAGATAATACAATAAATTTAAAGTGAGTGATATAGTGTTTCTATAAATATCTCCCTAGAAGCCAGTGTTGATATATGGGAAGAATGGAAAGCTGAGCCCTAGGTATAACGATCCTTTTGAAATTATGGATCATATTGGGAAGGTAGCTT
Organism: Viscum album; assembly: GCA_963277665.1. Lineage (NCBI taxonomy): Eukaryota > Viridiplantae > Streptophyta > Magnoliopsida > Santalales > Viscaceae > Viscum > Viscum album. Next base: position 195,839,271 of record OY728152.1, on the reverse strand, counting down.
ACCGATTGGCACTTCCACCAAATCTCTCTCAATTTCATGATGTGTTCCAGGTATCTCTACAGATACAGTACATACCCGGTCCTTCACATGTACTAAGATCATATGTTGTACTACTAGAGAAATATCATTCTTATAAAGAACAACCGATAGAGATTCTGGATCGTAGAAAAAATGTTCTACAAAACAAGACCACTGAATTGTTTAATGTTTTATGGAGAAATAACCAATTTAAATAAGATACAAGGGGACTGAAGGATTTGATGAGGGAGATTTATCCTCATCTGTTTGTTTCTAAGTGATGAATTTTGAGGACGAAATTCGGTTTGAGGGGCATACAATGTGACACCTGGATGTTTTATATGAAAGATTTACTTTAAATAATTTTAATTCTTCAGTAGATGCCTTCTCATACAATAATTAGTTTAAACGAACTATGAGAGGAACTTATTATAAAATTACCATTATAGCATAGCTGTTAGGTTATCAAGATTAATTATAACTATCTTAGGAAAATGCATTGTGAATTTATTGGCTATCAATTATTTATGAAAAATATAAATGAATTAGATATTTGTATTTTTGAGTGAATTACATTTTAAAATGAAATTAATGAGATATATATGTGTTATATACTTAATAAAATATTTTTTATATTCTTAAAATGGATCTATTAGTCATATGGTATGAATAAAACCCTATTTTATGTATACAAACCCATTTCATTAAAAGGTTAATTTTACACATTTGAATGGGGAACCCCTTTTAAATTAATATTTTTACACATTAATAATATTTAGAAGAAACAATATACATGTTATTTTCAATCAGGATATAAAAAAATTATTTTGGATGAATTTTTGATATTTTTCAAATAACTTTCATGTTTTGATGAATAGTAAAAATTTGCATAATTTTAATTGAAAATAAATTTTATCATTGAAATAATTTATATGGTTAAATTATATTATCGAATTTTTTAAAAGTATTAATACAATATATTTTTACCATTTAATACAATATTGGTCCTAGGAATTAATTGTATATTAAATTAAATTGTAAAAACATTTCAATCTTTTGCAATATTTTGACTTTTAAAACTCGGTTTCTCATTTCAACAACATGATTAATTTTAAATTAATTACTAAAACTTATGTTTTTTGAATTTATAAAATAGATTCTATTTTTGGAATTAGTAGGACCAAATTATGTAAATATCTTAAAAATTTTTTAGAAATAATAATAATAACTTCGATAAATTTTATTAACACGGTAAAAGGGTAAATCATGTAATTAAGGGTAAAAATAATATTATTAAAATACTCTAACACTTGTATTAATATAATTAGATGATTATGATTTTTTAGAAAACATAAATGGGTAGAAATGGTATCCATTGGAACTCACATGAATGAGATTAGGACATCTGATTTATTATATTTAAAGAAAAGTGAATTATGTCTCATTCAAACATTAATAATTAAATTATTTAAAATATAAGGTTATACCGAAGATAAATTAGATTATAAAAACTCATTTGAAAGATAAAATGTTTTTATTTATCATGAAAAATTATTTTTAATTTTTAGGAAATAAATAATTACCTTAATGAATTATACTTGTATGATGAAAGAAATAATTAATTTATGGGAAATCAATAAAACATTTTTTATTAATATTTAAATATCCATAAATTGCCCAAAAACATTACCAATACTTATTGGTTCATCATATATCGACCATAAACATCCAAGGGTATACTTATTGACCATTTTTATTATTATATAAGATATTATGACACTTATATTATTTTATTTAATGTGAATATAAATTTGTCTCATTCATGTTTTAAAAGAGTTAACATTTTTAATGTTGGGTTTTTCAGAAGATATATTCTACTAAAAGTATTATTATGAAAGGTACTGAATTTATCTTCATCATGAAATTTTATTTTTAATTTTTATTCTAAAAATAAGTATATTAAATAATTACATAACATTTAGGAAGTAATTATTTTATTAAGGATGAGATCAAATAAATGTTATTAAAAATATTTTAATAAACAAAATTTGTGAAAATTATTATGTAAAATTATTTTGAAAAATTAACTTGACCCCTTAGAGATATAATAAAATATTTTTATCTAGTTTCACTTCTTATTTTTATGTTTTAAAAATCTATGAAATAAATAATGTCAAAATTGACCCTATTGATATTTCTTCAATGTAAGGTTTTATTAATTTATTTAAAAATCATAAAACATTTTAAAAAATATATAATAATTATTATATGGTCTAAAAGGTTCTAAATTATTAATTTATGTTATAATTGACTTCAAATAATTAAATATTTCACCCTTTTAATATTGAAATATTTCATACCCTAGTAAAACCCCAATTGAAAAACTAAGTGTTAATTAAAATGATAATGCATAAATTGAAAAAAAATGTCTAAAATTTTTTATGATATTAAAACTATATCTCATCTCATCTTCAAAATTGGTTAATTTTTTATGTTTTTAATTGGGGTTTAGTTTTATTATAAATTAATAGTTTTTGAGGTTAACTAAAGTTCCCTTCACCACAATTATAAAAGGGCACTTACTCCCTCAACTATTCACTTCATTTTGAGCTTTCAAGATCAACCATATCCTACCCAATTACCTTATCAACTTCCCTAGAAAATGTATAGAGGTACTGTTCATCTTTAAAGACCATCTTGAGTGCTCTAATATGAGATTTAGACGAGGTATGTCGAAGCAGGATTAATATCATTTATTGATTCTTTCAAACCGGTTTATTCTTCCACTTACAACTCATGAGTTATTTAATTATAAATTAATAAATCCAGTATTATATATATAAATAGAGGTTAATATGAATATAAAACAACCATGTTACACCTTCTACCTGTCCCATGAAAAATGAAATCACCAATCGTGCATACGTACGACTAACTATCTCCACATCGTGGTGTAATCCGTTTTGCACCACCACCATACAAGGATGGGTATAATGATGGAATTTATATATATATATATATGATTAATATAAAATTATATTTATTTTTATCTACTATACACCATCCACTTCAATACAATTCCACAATTATGGAAATGATATTGTTGCTCGTGTTCACGTATGACATACTGTCTCCATAGTGTGATGTGATTCATTCCACCTAATCTTTGTTAAATCATGATTATATAAAAGAATTGAATGAATAAATATGTTATATATTATAATAATACCATTATATAAATGATATTACTACAACCTAAAAAGAGTAATAAGAAATTATCAGATAAAACAAGCATAAGAACATAAAGTAGTTAATACCCAAATAATGAGTAATAATGAAATGTTACTAATAAACTGATGAAAATATGATCATAAATGTTATCATAAAAATTATTATGATTCTGGAATAAATCAGTAACATTATTAAAATCAATATACAAGAGTTTTGAAAATATACGAATCATATCGGACCTAAGTTATTGGATAACATTGAAAATCTTGTTTTAATCTGAGATTGTTTATTCGTATGTATTTACTATGGTATATTTATCATCCATGTTCATGTTTCATAAATATATATTTAAAAATACTCTCTATATCTTTATATAATTGTTTTAAATCAATTATACCCATTTTGAATTTTTACTAAATGGAAAGAATGAAATCTTTTGTGGTTTTCGGTACGAGGTACTTTTTGACTTTTCCAGCAAAACTATGAGAAGAATGTTTTTTTAACTTGTACATCATGAATGGATTTTTAAACATCGATAAAAACTTATTTACTTGATTATTACCCTACAAGATTACAAGTATATTTCCACAAAACATTATTTCTTCTGAAATTGTGTGGCATTTTGAGGAAGGAAAATGTTTTTGAAGTAGAATGGATATTTTCCCGATGAATTAATTTCTAGTGTTTTCTCAAAATTATATTTCGTATAAGGTGAAACTTTTTAAATAGGGTTCTATTTAATTCCCTTTCATTAATATGACTTTATTGTGTTTATTATGTAATTTTATTTAATAAATCCATTTGTCTTATATCAATTATGATGGAGTGATGTTTAAGAATCTTATTTAATTTTATGGGTTATGCTATGGTGAATATTTTTATGTTTTTGTGGAACAAGTAATAATGGTTTGATTTTGAGATCTGTGGGACCTATATCTCCCTCAAATGAATTGGGTACATATTTATATCTCATGAGATTGACATGACTAGAACGACGTGTAAATATGGTTTCGTAATACTGGTCTAGAATGAGGTGTGAACCTGGTTCTGAAATGGACTTTGTCCGCTAATATGGTCTTGGAAATGAGCCTTGACTATTTTGAAACGATTTTATATTCTTGTGTGTGTATTCCAAGAAATTTAATGTCTTATGACTATTGAGATTACGTTTCAATTTTATGATTTATCCCATGACATGATATTATAATCTTTAATATGCAGGATATAATTTTTAAATGTTATGTTCTTATGATTATGATATGATTTATATTTCTCATGTTTTACCTTACTCAGAAGTTGAGCTCACTCTATCATATGTTTCATTTTTCCCAGGTCATGAAGAAGGTTATTATGTAAGATAGCTAAAAAAGGATTCTAGTTATGAATAAATTAGAGGGAGATAATTTGGATGTATTATAAACTAGTTGTTTATTTATCCCGGTTTATAAAGACACTAAACCTATACGGTCTAGGTGTTGTTTTTTAGGTTATGTAATAAATATTCTTTAATTTTGAAGTAATATATATATATATGTAATGTATAGTTATTTATATGACCTGACCCGCCAGTTCAACCTGTCCCACTGCAGATTTGGCCAGCCGGCTCCAGCACGGCCCGATCGAGCAGGCCGGTTTGTTCCACCCAGACGTGGCGGGTGCTGCATCCCCGCCTATTCAACGTGGTCGACCGACGTGTTCAACATGGTAATCCACCAAATGAACCACCCCATGAATACTTTACTCATGTTGTGGCTTCGTGCCACATCCAGTTGATCACCCCTCCCCCATAGTCGTTTTGATGCATGGGAATCCACCGTTGGATGTCACGCCAACAGCCTTTTTCTTCCAGGTGGCCACACCGCCACGCAGCCCTATCGGTGTCCCTCCTTCAACGGGTCACTGATCACACTTCGGTGATATAATTTTTTTCTAAAAAGAAAGAATGATTGTGACCCTCAGGATATGTTATTCATCGCTGTGAGTTCCAATTCTTCTCTCCATCACTTCGGGGGTCCGACCAAGTTCATAACTACCCAGCCAAACTAACCACGACTACAAGGGGCTACCAATGAAGAATGCAAGAACGAGGAAGAGAGATAAGAAAAAATACACCCTTAGAACGAACCCTGGCCTTGGTTTGTTTATATTAGTGGAAATATTAAAGAGGAACAAAATAGTATTTAATAATTCATCCCCTTTAATCACACATTTTTTTCCATCCCAAAAAAAAAATCAAACCATAGATCAAAATGTTTGTAGTTTGATCCATATTCTTCTTTGTAAACAAGAAAGGGGAAATAATTCATGGAGAAAAATAAACCCCTACATTGAAGATCAGATTGATCGCTGATGAAGCGTTAGTCATGTGTTTGTCATTCTTCAATCCACTGACGCCTGTTCTGAATTAGATTTTCGATCTGCCACCATTCATACTTAATCAAAAAGTGGATTTTCTAGTGTGTTTCCTTTCCTTTTTCTAGTGCCTCAAGGGATCATGAATCTAATCTCACATTCTTTCCAATCTATTAAATGAAGAAACCCAATTCAGCATCTCTATTTCACTGAGTTACATCATTTCCACGTTGTTTCATTTATGAAAGGAAACTATTGGTTAGTCATGGTTATGTAAGGCCACCTCATCACTATTAAATGTCAAAATAAATTTTTTCTAATTTTATTTTATATTCCTTTAAAACATCCAAAATAGATTTTTCACAGTCTACCTATGTCGTTCGAAGTTAGGTCTAGCCTAAGAAAACCCCACTGCACTAAACACAACAGTACCCACAGAGTTAAAATCTGAGAACTCATTTAAAAGTTAGTAAAACTTTACACTAGTGATATTTTTAATAAACTTAAATATAGGTCAAACATTTATTCTTGGAAACCCAAGCATCTAAATCACGTGTCGTCTCAGTGCCTCTTCTTGAAATTATCCCATATAATTCTCTTAAAATTTTACAACGAAATTCCAGGACATTACAAATTATTTTATTTATTTTATTCAACACGTGGTAATTTAAATAATAGAAAAAAATGATTCAAAACCCTAAAATAGAAATAAAAAACACAATAATAAAAAAACATATCTTTGAACCATTTTATCTTCAATTAAATGATAATAGAAAAATTACATTGATTATGATTAATAAGTAATAAAAAAACAAATATAATATACATTTTATTAATATTTTAAGAATCTTATTTATTTTAAATAAAATTTATAAACATGATGATAAGTAAGGGGACTATTTACCTTTCACATTGTAATTATATACCTGAGTATAGTATTAATTTAATTTTTTTATGATTTATCTCAACCAATTATAAAATAAATTTTCTTATTGATTATTTATATGGATTTATATTTTCATTCATTGTTATATCATTTATTTTTTTCAAGATATACCTTACAGATTACTTCATGGTTTCTACATTAACAACTCTTCTTATTTAGGGTTATCCCTCATTCCATTCCTTTTTGAAAATATATGTATATTTTTAAAATGACATTTATATTATTTATTTTATTATTTAACCATTACATATATTTACAATTCTATTCATTGAAATATAAATTAATTATTGCCACTTCAATCTTCAAATTTTCTGTCAAGGTTGTCCTGAACTCAACTCCTCTATTTTGGTTTATCCTTTCTCACTCTATCTGTTATTGATAAATCTACTACAATACCTTCAAAATATATTTTATTTCAACATTCCATTAACTTTTTCATAGGATATACTTGTCTTAATTTCCTGGGTTGGATTTTTTGAGAACTCTAACGATTCATGATAAATAATTTATCTTCTAATCATATAATTGATTATTAGTTTTTTTGTTTCTTATTATTTTCATGATATATGATATTTTATATATCATTTAATCTTAAAAATCATGTCTTCCTTACTAATTTGGGATTATTAATTATCATTGATATAATACCTTTTAAATAATTTTAAAACTAATACTTTTCTTATGGTTTTATTTCATAATTATAGATCATGTACATTTCCAAAAAAATATGGAGATAATTAATATGAGAATAATATGATTTAATGTTTAGGACTGTAATTATTTATCCCACAAACACGTTGGGTAACATATTATATCTCATAAAATAATTACATATATAACTGATTCAATTAATTTATTTTTTATTTTTATGTGTGGACATTATGTATTTATCTTTGTCTATATTGTTATGAATTCTTGGAAGTGAACCTCAACATATGAAGATTCATTTTTATGCATATTCCATATTTCAAGCCAAATTGATACGATTCATGTAATTATTATCCAATGATAATGTTATGATGATGATTATTATTGTCACTTGTGTACTCATGGTGACTAATGTATCATGTTACCCATATCATTACTCCACTTAATGACATTTTTAGATCACCCTTTTAATTTATTTCCCTTGGGAATGTATAACAATCGAGGCATGTTAGAATCATAGACACCCCACCATAGCATGGTTGCCAGGTCCTAGTCTTCCAAGAACCACCAATTTCCACATAGATACATGGTCCCCTAACTAGTTCCCACCCACATGCATGTCAAGGTTATCAGACAAATGACTTCCCCATATTCTAATTATTATGTTATGATGATTATTATTATTGTCACTCGTTTAATCATGTTGAATCTTGTAACATATTCCCCCTTATTATTCATGAACATATGGATTTTTTACCCCACCTTTTTGATGTATGTCCCAAAGAAATCTATACAAAATGGGGTTCACTGGTAGCACAGAAACCCCTCCCTAACACGGTCATTCGGCCCAAGAATTCCAAGAACTTATAGCTTCCCCACATCCACATGGACCCCTACCAAGGTCCCAACCATGGTTGTGAACGGGTCATCAAACTAAAGAATATCCTCATAGGCCAACACAGGTTTTTCCATTGTACTTTTTCCCAATTCACACACACCATGGAAAATTCTCGAGAAGGTCACTCATCTAGATCACTACTCTAGGTCAATCACACTTAACTATGGAGTTAAAATCAGGTAGGATCCTGTAAGAATGGTTCACCTTGTTTACATTAGTCATATCTTGTATTTATCTAATCCTTTATTATTCTGCGGTGTAACATTAACCCCCCCCCCCCATTTAGGGAATAACATCCTAATTGTGGACCCCACATCTCAACCCAAAAAATGCCACTACACTTCTAGATGGTTTCATCCTCTAATACCAACATTACAACTAGTCCCCGCTAATAGCACAAACACCCATCATTAACAAGGTAGTTGTAAGATCCTTGATTTTCATAGGAGATAATGATATTTTTTTTCTTTTGGTTTTAATGCTTCATTATTTATTATTGTGAATACCATTTGAGGTCATAGGGGTATTAGGGGTGTCTAGGGATTCTATGGATCCCAAATCCCATATATTTATAAAATAAGGATAGGGCGCATGGTTAGTAGATGTTGTGTGGGGCTGGTCACATGGTTACTACTAACCATGCGAGGATGAGCACTGGGGGGGATAGAAGACACAAATCTTGAGGAAATTATGTGTATGGAGGTTCAAAACCATAATAGAGATCATATAGTCTTTGATAGATATTTTTTTGTATGTTTTTCACATGGTTAGTCAAATAGTGTGTAGTGACCAAGTGGGTAACCCCTTGGCACAACAGAGGGAGCACGGTTGTGTCAGGATTTGGAAACCCGTGTGGCCAAACTATGTGGCCTAGGAAATAATGGGGAAATGACCATTTTACCATAAAATGTTCTTAAAACATTAAAATTTATTCTTCCCCTCCTCTGTATAGTATCACCTTTGGATATCTTCTTCATGACAATTTATAGAATTTTTCCCTGTTTCCCTATCTAAACTCGAAATAGAGAGTCATTTGTCTCATTGGATCCATGAAGATGACTACTCTATTCCTTTTGTATAATTCTTCATTTAAATTATGAGGACGGAGTTATTTGGGTTCAAGAAAATTAACCCTATTATTAATTTCTCTATATGTTCTTTGTTTTTCACTCGATCTGATTTGAATCAGTATATGATACTAGAGGGCTACTCTACTATCAACCTACGGTAGGTGTTATATACTTTTGATGAGTAGTTTTGTGCTTTATAGATCTAGTGTTCATTGTTTCCCCCCCTCGAAATTTTTACACTACCCCAAAAATGAATTGAATAATTGAATTAAATGAAATGGAACATGTTTTGGATTCCCATTAGTTACTTTGAGATGCGTTGGGGGTTATTACTCCATTAAAGGACACCAATGGGGAATTCCATGTAAATTTCATATGATTATTCAATTATTGAACCACTCATGGGGTTATTTAGTGATTTCCTAGTTAGAAGAATCCTACAAATAAATGAATTCAATTGAATTGATTGTTAGGAGATGGATATTTCCTTCTTCACATGTTAATTATTTTTATTTAATGTTTTAAATGGAACATGAATTTTTTGAATGGATTATTTATAAATTGTTGAAATGAGTGGATAAAATAATGAAATGTAGTTGATTTTGAATTGACATATGAGGGTGTATACTCATGGAATGAAATAGTAATTGAATTGAATGTTTAATGGTTTCAGTGTATTCCTTCGGTGTGCTACACCATAGGTTATGGGAGCATTAGAGAATGACTTGGACCTCTATTCTCCTTCGGTTATGATTCAATTGGATACCTTGGGCCTCACTACCCCTTGGATTGGGTTTATTTTGGCTCACAGTGGAAATGATTTGTTAACATTCTCCTTAGACCCCAATTCAAGACTAATCTAGTTTCCATCGTTTCAATCCTAGGACTCGATGAGAATTCCATAGTTCATAAAACCTTAGATCCATACCTAAGGGTCTTGACACTTTTCTTTATATGGAACAGGCATGATAATTGTTAAATTCTTGTTTCTGCAGTGTCGATGGGGAAGAGATGAAACTTCCGGTTATACAGAATTGTTGTGATTGTTTTATACATCGGTTATACGATGTGTTCATGGTTGGTATGATATTCTTGGATGTATTGTAAGGTCATTTTATTAATTTATGTCTTGTTTGTATCTTCCTGGTTTTAGGAGATTGAACCTTGTTTTATAGGGGGGCTTTCTGGGCTATATAGTATCATGTGTATTTATTTTCTACACCAAGGGAACATTACTTTTTATTAATTCTTACCTTTGATATATCTGTTTTGCATCTCCATAAGACTATATTTCAAAACCTAGACTTGTTATAGAAACATTAGGTGGTGACCTACTGGGATTGTATCTGACCCCCAGTTCAGGCCTCCATTGGGTACCTGGATAAAATATTTTGATGTAAGTATAGACCAGAGAAAGAACCCATAGTTCTATTCTTGGATTTGTGACATTCTTTGGAGAAAGGGAGTGTGAGACCGGTTTAGGCTCATGATGTTATCGAGAGATAGTTAATTTTGTTTTATTTGGTATTTTTAGATGTTTATTGTACCAAATCCTTATACACCTATTTTGGTTTCTTTATAGAGTCATGATAGGATCATGATTGTATATGAGTTACTTTTTGGAATTTTTTGTATATATCTATCACCTAGATGTTTATCTATTGTCTGATTGATTTACTACTTCCACTATTTATATGTATGATTACTGATGTTGCATTAAACTATAATAAGAGGGAATAGTCTCCCCACAGACACACTCTAGGAACTCACTGCTATTCAGAATCCTCTGGTATTTGGGAAGATACATTTGAGGCCATGAGACGAACTAGGCTCAGGGCACTATTTAGTGGCATCCGTGTCAGGGATGTTACAAAGTGGTACTATAGAGTTTTCTTTTCTAGTTTGATTCACAATTTGGATATAATAAAAATATATTAGAAATGAATTGGAATTTGGCAATGAGCTGTGAGGTGTATTAGCTAACAAACATTTAAGAATAATCTCAATTTCCTCAAATGAATTTGATGCTTTATATATTTTTACAATTATAGTTTATTTGATTCTACCATTGGGCAGTTCACCTGAATTGTGATGTTTTTATAGATATGATTGTGGGATATTTTTTGTCATAACATGATCAGAAGAGGGTATTCCATCTCATAAATTATTTTATGCACATGGTAGAATTGAAATGACATGAAATATTCCATTCCATATAGGATTCATTACTTGTTTTCATGATATTTTTATTGGTGTTATGGTAGATATACCTTTAGTTTCTATAGATTATATGGGCAGTGGATTGAGAAACATCAACGGTACTTAGAGTTCATGTCATAGCCTAAGAAGTTTTTCCTGATTAGGCTGCAACATACACCATAAGAAGCCAATTGTGGAACATTGAGTCATAGAACATGAGTTTCATGAATTTTAACATATTATCGTGTGTATTATGTGGATGAAATATTTCATTTCATGGGGATTATGGTTCCTTATGGATCAAAATTTGGTTATCCATTCTGTTTATCCATTTAAAAAGAATTGTGAAAATTATATGAATTCAATTGGAAATTGATATGTGAAATGAAGAACTCATCCTAGACCCCAATTTTGAGTGGGCAGTAGGCAGTGTATCTGATGAATTTTACAATTGTTTCTTTTTACTAGATCAGGATTTAGGAGTAGTTTGTGTGGTATGACCAATTTATAGGAAGTTTTTGACCAGTCCCACACTTTTATCTATGAACTTTGATAAAATGTTTTTTTTGTGGCATGTATTTGGAATTGTAGAGGAAATAAACCACATTGAACTCCATTCGTATTCTAGGAGTGTGGACAAAATCATTCCCTAGAGGTAGTGGGACATGGGATACCGATGGATACTCCTATATTTCCAATTGTGGAACAGACAGTTTTACCAGACACAGGAGATGACGAACAATTATTGTAGGGTTTCTTCCACTTTACGAATACTTTACAAGGCGCACTGTATCCTACAATTCCTATGGATGATTTGACATGGGTTTTCTAGTAAAAAACTCCTCCCACATTTTCAGAGGATAGAGGTCTACTGGATTTTGAGTTCTGGCTTGATACTGTGCTATTAATCTTTAAGCATATGAAGACACCTCCTGATAGGAGAGTGAAGATCTTGACTTATATGATTCGAGAATCCACAAAGCTCTAGTGGGATGTTTTAAACCATGCTCAAAGGCTTCAATATATGGTTTGGGATGATGTCCAAATTAAGTTCTAAGACTAATTCTTCCTCGAGACTATAAATATAAATAAAAGTTGTGAGTTAATGCATTTATAGTAGGCGTCTATAATGGTTATGGTATTCTCAGTACACTCTATAGAGATCTAGTGGGATGTTTTAAACCAGGCTCAAAGGCTTAAAGACATGGTTTGGGATTATTTCCAAATTAGGTTCTAAGACTAATTTTACCTCGATACTATAAATATAGATAAAATAAGTGATTTCATTCATTTAGAGTAGGCGTCTATGATGGTTATGGTGTTCTCAGTACACTATATAGAGCTGCAGTGTTTTTCTCCGACATACCTTGTTTATGAGTTATTGAGGTCAAACACTTCAAGGAAGGTCTCAAACATATTGTTCAATATTAGTTCAATGTGTTTAGATTGACCATTATTGTTGAAATAGTAAATTAGGTGTTAGTTATAGAATGGAATTGAAGGAATATGGGGTTGCATAGATGAGTAGTATAGTTTCCCGACATAGTATTTCAACTTCTAGGGGTAGGAAGAAACATTTTGAGACTTACTATGATATGGGTACCATCCAAGCTGTCACTACTGCCTGTGAAATTTTCTATTATCATTGTGGAATAAGAAGAAATGTGAGGAATCAATGTAATCATGACCCAATTGAGTTTTGAGCTTGCATAAGGATGGGCCACATCAAAAGTTTCTGACATACCATATATCCCGCAGTGAGTGGTTGGGGTCAACACTAACACTAGGTTTAGGAGTGGGTTTCATAGAAATGTGTTAGGTAAGGAGCTGGAGCAGTACTTATCGATCTAGTTGTGGTAGTGGTGGTCTTGGTCAAGAAATCCAGACACAAATTACACCAAGACAGTAGTGTGGGACTACTCCAGGTAGAGAGGTTGTGTCATTGGGACACAGCTCATTCTTGATATATTCTATATATCATACCCCTAAGGAGAAGGGTGAAAGACTGTCTATAGTGACAAGTATGATCATTGTATCATATACTATCATATCTTTTCTTTTTGACACAAGTGAAACACATAGTTTTATATATGTACTTATTATGGAGATTCATAGGCACTTTGTACAGTTTTATAGGGTTGTTATGATGTGGGAAACTCTATTAGGGATCAGAACAGAGTATTTATGTTAGTATAGGGAGTACCCACTTGATTTTGGTGGGTGTCACTTTGTTTGGAATATTTTGTTCCTTGAGATGACCTGGTTTGATGATATACTCGAGAGGAAATGGATTGAGATTTTTTGAGCCTATGTTGATTTCTATAATCATAAGATGAATTTCACATCACCAGAGGGTAAATTTTATACTCAAAATTGTGAATGGGATGTCTAGGAAAGATAAGATGGACCACAACATTGTGGGCTTGGAGGCAAGATAGATGAGATTTCTAATTTGTATCTAGATGATCAGAGTGCATTTCAGGTGGAATTTCTTGTAGTGGTTGATCATTCCAGGGATATTTTCCTCGATGAATTTTCTATAATAACTCCTAAGAGAGTGTTTTAGTTCTCCTTAGATCTAGTTACAAGAGCTTCAAAATTATCCAATTCTCTTTATAGGATGTATACTAATGAGTTACAAATGTTTAAGAAAAAGCCTGGGAATTTTGAAGAAAGGGGTATATACGACCCAATACTTCTCTATAGGGTTCATCAGTCATTTTTTGTAAAAGAAGGATAGTACCCTTAGGATATGAATGGATAATTGGAAATTGAACCAATTCATGGTTAAGAATTGCTACCCCTTACCATGGATAGATGGCATGCTTGATCAATTTCGAGGAGCTCAAGTGTTCTCGAAAATTGTTTTGAGATTTGGATAACATTATGTGTCTGTTAAACCTAAAAACAAACCTTATACATATTTTCATAGAATTTATGTTCTATATGAGTATCTATTTATATTGTTCGGTCTCATGAACACACTAATTGTTTTCATGGCACTGATGAACCGAGTTTTCCATGTTTTCCTACATTAATTTGTGGTTGTTGTCATGGGTGATATCTTGATGTATTATCCAAATTGACATGAACATGAAAACATATTGAACCCATT